>CAWUFW010000501.1:2400000-3000000 GCA_963921515.1 Calotriton arnoldi
GCTGCCCCCCAAACATACCACCCAGGCAGCGTCCAATGTCCGCGGACCATCTCATGCTTTTAAAGCAAGAAGTTCTTTCCCTGCTTCAAAAGCACGCCATAGAGCCAGTCCCTCTAAAACACCAGGGCACAGGGGTTTACTCCCTGTATTTCCTAATCCCCAAAAGGATGGGACTCTAAGGCCCATTCTAGACCTCAGACCCCTCAATCAGTACATACATTCGGATCATTTTCACATGATCACTCTCCAACAAGTGCTTCCCTTACTACAACAAGAGGACTTCCTTGCCACACTAGACCTCAAGGACGCCTACTTCCACATTCCCATACATCCTGCTCACAGGAAGTATCTAAGGTTCGTACTCGATGGACAGCACTACCAGTTCAAAGTACTTCCATTCGGAGTCACCACTGCTCCAAGAGTGTTTACCAAATGCCTTGCAGTAGTAGCAGCACACCTACGAAGACAGCAAATACACGTCTTCCCATACCTGGACGACTGGCTCATCAAAGCCAGATCATTCAACCAGTGTGTCCAACACACTCATCAAACTATACAAACACTACACAACTTGGGGTTTACAATAAATTACACCAAGTCTCACCTCCAACCATCCCATATACATCAATATCTAGGAGCCACAATAAACACTTCCACAGCCCTAGCTTATCCCAGCCCAGCCAGGATAGCCAGTATACAAAGCCTCATCACCAGGTTTCAAATACAACACTCTCTCCCAGCCAGAGTATTCATGCAACTAATCGGCATGATGGCATCTTGCATTTTCATCGTCCCTCATGCAAAACTTCAAATGCGTCCCCTACAAGAGTGTCTAGCGCACCAATGGAACCAGGCTCACGGACAACTTACAGATCTGGTGTTGGTGGACAGCCGCACACATCGCTCTCTGCAGTGGTGGAACACAAAAAATGTGTCCAAAGGGCAGCCGTTCCTAGACCCTGTTCCACAAATAGTACTGACAACGGACGCATCACTCACAGGATGGGGTGCACACCTGTTAGGTCATACAACACAAGGCAAGTGGACCACTCAACAAAAGCTGCTCCACATCAATCATCTGGAGTTACTAGCTATATTCCTAGCTCTCAAATCCTTCCAACTCCACGTACAAAACAAGGCTGTCCTGATCCGAACAGACAACATCACAACCATGTACTACATACAAAAACAGGGGGGGGGACACTCTCCACAACTGTCCCAAGTGGCACAGGACATTTGGAGGTGGGCCATTCCACAGAACATATACCTTCTAGCAGAACACCTACCAGGAGTTCACAATCAGATTGCCGATCTGTTAAGTCGACAGACACAACAGACTCACGAATGGGAACTACATCCACAAGTTCTTCTACCGTTTTTCCGCATGTGGGGCCAGCCAGACATAGATCTGTTCGCCACACAACAAAACGCAAAATGCCCAACCTTCGCCGCCAGGTTTCACACCCGCAGTCCAAGGGCAATGTGATATGGATGAACTGGTCCGGCAGATTTGCGTATGCTTTTCCACCACTACCACTCCTTCCACTTGTGAGTACGCAAGCTCCGACAACAGTCTCTAAAAATGATCCTAGTAGCTCCCACATGGGCACGCCAACCGTGGTTCACCACACTGCTAGAACTATCAGTAGTCCCATATCAAAAACTACACCTCTCCCCATCAATGCTAACGCAGAGCCATGGAGAGATAAGGCACCCAGATCCATCCCAACTGAACCTTGCGATCTGGCTCCTGAAGTCCTAGAATTCGGTTACCTTAACCTACCGGCAGACTGTATGAACATTATTAAAGAGGCTAGACGCCCTACTACCAGAGCTTGCTATGCAGCAAAATGGAAAAGATTCGCTATTTACTGCACTAACAATAATATCCAGCCATTACAGGCCTCCACGCAAAACATCATTTGCTACTTACTACATTTGCAAAGATGTAATCTTGCATACTCATCCATACGTCTGCATCTAGCGGCCCTTGCTGCTTACCTACAGAACAGGCAACACTTATCACTCTTTAGAGTCCCAGCCATTAAAGCCTTTATGGAAGGCCTTAAACGGATCATACCTCCCAGATTACCACCTTCCCCAGTGGGGAATCTTAACATAGTACTTACTAGGCTCATGGGACCACCATTTGAACCCCTGCATAAATGTGAACTTCAATTCCTTACATGGAAAGTCGAGTTCCTAATTGCAATCACCTCTCTCAGGAGAGTGAGTGAGATCCAGGCTTTAACTATACAAGAGCCCTTCTTACAAATACATCATAACAAAATAGTTCTCAGGACAAATCCAAAATTCCTTCCAAAAGTCATTTCGCCTTTCCACCTTAACCAATCTGTAGAACTACCCGTGTTTTTCAAAACCCAGATTCTGTAGCAGAAAGAGCTCTCCACACCCTGGATGTCAAAAGAGCCCTAATGTATTACATTGACAGAACCAAATCATTTCGTAAAACAAAACAATTGTTTGTAGCTTTAACTCCACCACATAAGGGTAACCCCATCTCAAAAGCTGGGATTGCAAGGTGGATTGTTAAATGTATCCAAATATGCTACCAAAAGCCAAACGCACATTATTAATTCCCCTAGAGCGCACTCAACACGCAAACTAGGGGCTTCCATGGCATTCTTAGGGAACATCCCCTAGAAGACATATGTAAGGCAGCCACATGGTCTACAACACACACCTTCACTAAACACTATTGTGTTGATGTGCAAGCCAAGCAACAAGCTTCTGTGGGCCAAGCTGTCCTTAGAACACTTTTTCAAACTACTGCAACACATACAGGTGACCACCGCTAGGGAGATACTGCTGTACAGTCTATGCAAAGTGTGAGCTCTGCAGCTCACATGCCTCGAACGGAAAATGCTACTTACCAGTATGCATCTGTTCTTGGCATGTAGAGCTGCAGATCCTCACACGCCCACCCACCTCCCGGGACCTGTATGTGTTCCAGTCCTATCTTATTTAGATATACACACATGGACATCCTTTTCTACTAACTCCATCACTCCCCATTATGGCGAAAAACAATCTGAGGATGGAGTCGATGCCCATGCGCACTATTGTCCAAAGGAGGAGTCACCTATCACATGACTACAAAAGACTTCTTCGAAGACAACAACAAAGTGCAAGCATCCGAGCCCAACACCAGATGGCGATCTAGTGCAAAGTGTGAGGATCTGCAGCTCTACATGCCAAGAACAGATGCATACTGGTATGTAGCATTTTCCTTATAGGCAACCTGACTATGTCAGGGACTGTATCAGGACAGAAGTCCAGAAAATGTTGGATTTGGAAGTTATTGAACCCTCAGATAGCCCTTGGGCTAGTCCAGTGGTCCTTGTGCCAAAACCTCACACCAGTGGTGGGAAAAGAGAGATGAGGTTTTGTGTGGACTACAGGGGTCTCAATGCAGTCACTAGGACTGATGCCCATCCAATACCCAGGGCAGATGAGCTAATAGACACTTTGGCCTCAGCCAAGTATCTAAGCACATTTGACCTAACAGCTGGCTACTGGCAGATCAGGCTAGCTGATGATGCAAAGCCAAAAACAGCATTCTCAACCCCTAGTGGGCATTATCAATTTGTGGTAATGCCCTTTGGTCTGAAGAATGCACCTGCCACTTTCCAAAGGTTGGTGAATACAGTTCTCACAGGTCTGGAAGCCTACAGTGCAGCTTATCTTGATGATATTGCTGTCTTTAGCTCCACCTGGGAGGATCACCTGGTCCACCTAAGGAATGTTTTAGAGGCCCTGCAAAAGGCAGGCCTCACTATCAAGGCCACCAAGTGCCAGATAGGGCAGAGTCAGGTTGTGTACCTGGGCCACCTAGTGGGTGGAGGCCAGGTTCAACCACTGCAGAGCAAAATCCAGACCATCATGGACTGGGTTGCTCCAACTACCCAGACTCAGGTGAGAGCCTTCTTAGGCCTGACTGGGTACTATAAGAGATTTGTCAAGGGGTATGGATCAATAGTGACACCCCTGAATGACTTAACTTCCAAGAAAATGCCCAAAAGGTTCAGTGGACAGCTAGCTGTCAAAAGGCATTTGATGACCTGAAGCAGGCCATGTGCACTGCTCCCATTCTCCAGAGTCCTGATTACTCCAAGAAGTTCATTGTCCAAACAGATGCATCTGAATTGGGGGTAGGGGCTGTACTGTCACAATTGAATGATGAAGGTCAGGATCAGCCAGTAGCTTTTATTAGCAGAAGGCTGACCCCTAGAGAGAAACGTTGGTCAGCCATTGAGAGGGAGGCCTTTGCTGTGGTCTGGGCTCTGAAGAAGTTGAGGCCATACTTGTTTGGTACTCACTTCCTTGTTCAAACAGACCATAAGCCCCTCTTATGGCTAAAACAAATGAAGGGTGAAAACCCCAAACTGCTTAGGTGGTCCATTTCCCTACAGGGGATGGACTTTACAGTGGAACATAGACCTGGGAGTAACCATGCCAATGCAGATGGACTCTCTAGGTATTTCCACTTAGAACATGAAGACTTATCTGGTCAAGGTTAGTTTAATGTCCCTGCGTTTGGGGGGTTGTGTAGGAGAGTAGGATCTGCTTCACATGGGTACCCCCACTTTTTGCTGATGCTTCACTGTTTTTCGACTTTAGTCTGGCTGGGGCCCTGCTAATCAGAACCCCAGCCTAGCTGCTTCCTCTCTAAAATGGTTTCCATGTACCTTAGGTACATCTTTGATTGGAATCTGGAGTGCCCTTATAAGTCCCTAGTATATGGTATACTATGTACCCAGGGCATAGGTACCCCAGAGGCCTGCCAGGGGCTGAAGCATGTATTATGCCACCCCTGGAAGGCCAGCCAAAATGACACCACAGGTCTGCTACTGCAGCCTGGGTAAGGTGGTGCATGCACCCCTTACTGTGGATATAGGCTACCTATATCACTACCATTGCACACACATATAAACCTATAAGTCACTCCTATGGCAGGCCTTAACAATCCTGAAGGCAGATTGCTTGGTTTTTATGTGAGAGGGTGCCCCTGCATGAGCAGAGCCCCTCTGCAGCGTTCGGAGTCCCTCCTCTGATGCTGTTTGTGGTACAGCCTGACCATATACTCTTAAGTGCATTATATCCTCGCTGTACAATGCTAACTTTGGACTGGCTGCACCAAAACATGTCGTGTTTGGTGTCAAACATCTTGGAATACTACCTACCCGGTAACTTCTTTACAGAGCCCTGGCATCACAAAATGGATGCCGCTGCCACAGACACGGGTCTGGCCTCCTGCTGCTGACTAAAACTCCGGCAGGGGAGGCCTGGACAATAGGTTTCCTGTCGAAGGGAGGTATAACCACCTCCCCAGACAGGATAGTGTGTATTGGGGCTGGGCGGGAGCACTTTCTGGTGCTTTGAAGTCCTGCACTGGGGGCACATTTGGTGTCCCTGTGCATATGCCAGTTCAAACCGGTTGCAGGGGCTACCTGCCCCTGCTCTGGCGCGAAACTGGACAAAGGGAATGGGTGTAACCACCCCTCTTCCCTGACCCTCCCATAGGTGGGTCCCCAGAGTATGTCCAACCCCCTAACTTTGTATAAGTATGGGACCCCAGTCCTTAGGACTTTAGATTACCCTGGACGAAACTCTGAAGCCGAATCATGGATCTTCGACGCTCTACTTCAAGATTAGAGGACTGAAGAATCTCCCTTGGGGTCAAGGAGTGACTCCCCTGCTTGGCAGGCACCTAAGAAGCAATTGTCCGGTCTGCATCGCTGAAGCTCCCGCCGGACGCCGAAGTCTTTGCATCACCAGAGGCGGATTTCCAGACTTCCCCGAGGCTGCCCTGAGTCCCCAGCGAAGCTGAGGCCCGTAGCTGTCGTGGGTAATGTGGAACCGTGACCCCTGGACACCGAGAACTTTTGCAAGTGCATCCTCTTCCTGGTCTCCCACGAAGTTGTGCTTTGGGCTCCAAGTAGCCCCCGCCTCCAGCACCGACTGCACCGAAGATCACTGGCCTCCACTCCACGAGTGTCCTGTGAGCCAGCTCCAAGTGCGTCCACTCGAGGCTCCTTCGCGGTCGCTAGTCCGTTGGCTAGTGGGCCCTCCCGAAGGTAACTCTTCTTCTGCTTGGGCTTTCCTGGTTGCTCCAGAGGTGCCCTGACTTACCCTCACTGGGTGAGTCCCCCAGACCTTGCTGGTCTGCATCAACGTCCTTTCTTTGTTTCCACGTGACTTGCCGTTGCCAAGGCTTGTTGGGTCCAATCCGGTCACCGACACCGCAGCAATCGACAGACGTCGTGGGACAGCTCGAATCCAGCTCCTGGTTGTCGTCGACGCCTCCTGGACCTCATGGCTGAAGAGTCAAGACAACCGTCAACCTACCTGAAGCACCCGACATCGGTGGGCATCTGCTCATCGCCTTCCTGGTCACTGGCTAGTGACCCAGACTCTGTCCCCTCTGCTTTCAGGTTCTTCAGATCTTCAATCCACCCTTGGATCCACCCGGACACTTTCGACTTGGCCGCCAGCAGCACTTTGCAGCAGATCGCCATTGAAAACGACGACGAAACCCGACCCCGAAAGACACCTATGCACCCGACTCCCCTGGGTGAGGTAACTCGAGTACTCCGGTGCTCCCGTGGGTATTGACTCTAGAACGGCCTAGTTCTAAAGGGGTTTGCTCCAAGTCCTCCTCCAAGTGCCCTTTTTCTTTAAAACTCCAACCGCAACATTCCCCATAGAAGTCAACTGCGGCTCGCGGCTGTGTTCTAACACTGCACACGTCCCCCGTAGGTCCCCTGTGTCACTATCTTGGGTGGTTCCTTGAGGGCCAAGCACTTCTACAGGCTCTAGGCCTTGTGTCTAGCTCAGTCGTGGTTCTTATACCACTTTATTGGTATATGGTTTGGTACGCCCCTAGGGCTCAAACGTGTATTTGTGCTATTACTGTTGATATTCGACTTGTAACTTATGTACTTCGAACTCTAGCCTCATAACGAGACTAGAGGGGTGTGTTTAAGACTAAATACATATATTTTAAATATATACCTGGTGTGGTCCTCTTTCATTTGGTCACTCAAGAGATTATAGACTGGTAAAACAAGCTGCTTTACATTCCTTCAAGACTTAGCCTGAAGGCTGCTCTCCATAGCTACCACTAGGATAGCTTTCAATAAAGGTTGTCTTTAACCTATCTCCAATAAGGGGTTGTTTGGACTGGTGCAAGGTGCCCACTATAATTAGTGGACAGCATATACCAGGCCAACTTCTCACATACTCCCCTCCTATTTTTTCCTGAATTAGTTTTTTGTTGGTCTTAGGACTCTGTGCACCGTAAACACTGCTAACCAGTGCTTGTGCTCACTCCCTAAAACATGGTCAAATTGGCTTCCATCTGATTGGCATATGTAATTTACTTGTAAGTCCCTAGAAACGTGGTATACCATATACCCAGGGCTGATAAATTAAATGCTGCTAGTGGGCCTACATCACTTATTGTGCCACACACTTAAGTAGCGCCTTAAAACTTGTCCCAGGCCTTCTATTGCAGCTGTATGCGGTTTTAAACTGCTAGTTTGACTTGGCAAAATAACCCATTTGCCAAGCCTAAAACTCTCTTTTAATACATGTAAGTCACCCCTAGAGTAGGCCCTAAAAAGCCCATAAGGCAGAGTACAATGTATTCAAAAGGTTGGGCATGTACTTTTACGTTTACATGTCCTGGTAGTGAAAAACTCACAAATTCATTTTTCACTACTGTGAGGCCTACCGCTCCTATAGGATAACATTGGACTACCTTATTACATTCATTAAGTGATACCTTTTGTTTAGGAGCGGGTACAAAAGTTTAGGAGCAGGTGCAAATACCATGTTTGGTGTCTAGGTAATTGTAATTTAAAATCCTACTTAATTTTAAGATCAGATTTTAAGTCACATTTCTGAAAATACCACTTTTAGAAAGTTGGCATTTCCTTGTCCTAACCATTTGGTGCCTGTAGCCTGTTTCCTGTGTCACATGACTAGGTGTAGTTGACATTTGGCCTTTGTATACTCCTCCCAGACAGCCACACAATAGAGAGACTAGGTGTTGGCAGGATGGGTCATCCAAGGCGAGATGGGTAGAGGAGCTGTGCACAGCTCCACTTATACTTCAAAGACTCTGCTTAAGCTCACACACAAAGAGCTTCACTCTTGCCTACTTGCTTATTGTGCCTGCAGACAGATTGGGACCAGGGCAGAGAAGCAGGAAATTCCAGACAATTCTGTGGGAGGAAAACTCATAAGCTTCTCCCACTTCAAAGCTGGCATCAGGTATAAAACTTAGACCCTCAGGCCCACTCTTCAACCCACTCTCAGAGGACTGCCCTTCTGCCTGTGGTCTGCTGTGTACTTCAGAGGACTGCCCAGCTGCACCAAGAAGACTACCCTGCTGCCTGAAGCCTGCCTGTGCCCTCAGAGGACTACCCTGCTGCTTGAGTCCTGCTTTCCTGCTTGAACCCGAGACTTCTAGAGTGGGTCCAAGGACTAGTTGGCTGGCCCCCTGATATAGAGCCTCACGGACAGAAAAGGCTCCAGTAATATTGAACCGGTACCTGGACCCAGTTTGAGTGATTCTTGACCCTCCAAGTAGTGCCCCTCCAGTCTTGGACTTTGGAAGTGGTGCTAAAGGTGCCCAATAGCCCAAATCCAAAACTCGGCACTTAGAGAAAATTTTGTGCCAAAAAGTGTAGAAAGTTTTGTGCCGAAAAGTGCTCTGAGAACTGAGAGGAGACTGGGACATACCTGCTCGGCGATCCACCTAGTGTGCACCGCCGGTCGGCCTGTCTTTGCAGCAGCTCCCACTATTTGCTGCAGATGGTGTATTCAGTGTCGTGGAGGCCACATTGGCTACAGCCTCCAGCTTCATCCCACTGGAGATTTTTTTACTTGCAAAAAAGAGATTGCGTCTCAAGTTAGAGATCTTCACAGCAACTTCTTCCAGATGCTCCCTGACGACGACGCCTCTTCCTCGGGCACCAACGGCTGCCTTTTACCACTGAACTTTACCTTCTCAGACATTTTTCTTTAAAATTTCTTTTAAGTCTAAAGGTAAGCGGAGACCGGGCCCAGCCCACTTCGTGATTCCAGCCCACGCTCCATTGTGGTCAGCAATAACTATTGACTTTGCCCCGCTCTTGTGCGACTTGCTGTCCACGGTTTGTGCTTTGCTCTTTTAGGCACTATTTTACACTTTAAACTATTAAAATTCATAACTCCGGTCCTACTAATAAGGTTTTTGTCGCTTTGGTGTCAAATCTATTAAATTTTACTCGTTTTCTTAATTAGTGTGGGATTTTTCCTCTTGTGTTTACACTTTATTACTGTTTGTGTGCTGCATAAATATTTTACACATTGCCTCTAAGTTAAGCCTGACTGCTTTTGTACCAAGCTACCAGCAGGTTAAGCACAGGTTAATTTAGTGACTTTTTGTGATTCACCTTGACAAGGATTATGGCTGTTGCTTGGGTAGGGTTTCACCCCACCTCCACAAACAACCCAATTTCTCACATTGGCCTTCCTTTAAATGAACTCCAACCCGGCTCTCTCGTGCGCCTGAGGACTACATTGAGGCTTTGGGGCTTCTGACTAGGCCCCATCCTAGCAGCTCCTACCCCATCCCGTTTTTGACCTCCGGGATTCTGTATGACGCAGTTCCAGGACCAGCTGAACAGATCCCTTTGCTAATCACGAAGCTTGCCAGTCACCACGCCATCAGCACCGTCCGTGGAGTTTACGGTGCCTTCTTTGGTTCAATTGAACACTATGATGAACTTTCCAGAGACTACGACTATCTTGGTCAGGTCCAGATGCAGGTCACAGCAGTTATTAGAGCAGGCTTCCTACAGGCTTTTGCCTCATGACATTTGTAGGTTGTCATCGGTAGCTCTGATCCTGTTCAAATGGCAAATATTGTCTATCAGGACAACAACAGTGAGGTGGACCATCTTCTCTCTCATGCACTGACACAGTTGCATACGATTACTTGGCTTTAACGAATACTAGTCCCCTGACCACATCTCCAGAGGTGGATTGGGAGTGCCCTTCGGGGTCCTCCGCTGAGGAAGTTGCTTCATTTGTGGCGGTCCTATGCAACGCAGTGAAGATCTTTGAGCTTCCATTACATGTAAAAGAGAACTTGGCCAACTTGCTCACCAAGATTTTACAGCCTACCTCTTCAGTGGTCAGGCTGTTGCGCTCCTTCAGTGAGTCATTGTTGAACCTTATCTGAGTGGCATGGAAAAATACATCTTCTGGTGCCTGAGGACTCAAAGCATCGGACGGTTCATGCCTTCTCAGGGAGCCTTGTACTGGACTTCTTTCTGGAGTCTCCTCCAGAAAGGGATTTCTAAAAAATTGAAGCACTAAGGAGGAACTTCTTTTCTTCAGGAGGGCTTGGTCTTCATGCCACAAATGTGACTTGTATTGTAGCCCGCTGCTCCCATCCCTTGTGCAAAATAGTACAGTTTATCATGCTGAATCTTCCTTATCATCTTGGTGACCATTTGGCAGTGGTTATGCCAGATGGTCAGGATGCAGTGCTTTTGATTGGATACATGTTATGTTATGTTGTTGTTATGTTAGCTGGATTTGGGGAGCACGGATTTTCACCCAATAGGGTATCCAGGCTCTGGAGCTGGTGGGTAGGTGTGGGTCTGTGGTGGAAGTGAGTTAGTATTCCGCAGGTGGTTAGATGAAGAGCCAAGTCTTTAGCTTCTTGCAGAATTCATTAAGCGAGGAGGAGGCTCTGATAAGTAGTGGGAGGACATTCCATGTTTTGGGTGCAATGTGGGAGAATGCTGGGCTCCGGTTCTGCTTTTGTGGATACGGGGAAGGTGTGTGAGTGAGGCTGAGTGCAGGTGTCTGGTGGGTTGATGGAATTGAGGACAGCTGTTGAGTTATGCTTGTCCTATGTTGTGCAGTACCCCGTAAGAGTTTGTGAGAAGTGTGAATTGGCAACATTTGTGTATTGGCAACCAGTGAATCTCTCTGAGTTGTGGAGGGATGTGGGTGTGACGAGGGAGGTCTAGGATAAGTCTTGCTGCTATGTTTTGGATAGTCTGAAGTCGGTGGAGGTGGGGTTAGAGCTTCAGGCATAGAGAGCGTTGTTGTAGTCTAATCTGCTTGTGACAAGGGCTTGATCTGGTGTTCTGGAAATCCATTTGAAGATTTTTCTGAGCATGCGGAGTATATGGAAGCAGGAGGAGCTGACTGCGTTTTCCTGTGCTGTGCAGGTTTCTTGCGTGGCTGGTGGGAGTTGGTGTGGGGCCGAGCTCTGACGGCCTCTAGGTGAAAGCTCATGGGGAGTTCCTGTTACCAAAGACCAACACTTCCATCTTGTCGAAGTAGAATTTTAGGCAGTTGGTTTTCATCCACTCTGCTACTCCATCCATAGAAACCTCTGTAGACTAGATGTCCTTGAGTGGAGAGATATGGGCTCTGGCAAGAAGGGTGCCCCATCACTTGGCACTCTGGCAGGCCATCACAGCAGACAGTGGAGTCCTGCTGATTGTGGGGGGGAAGCTATGCCATTCGAGGACTTGCCACCTGCCATCCCTTCATTCACCTCGGCTCACCAGGCTTGCATTTTACAACAGGTGGTTGTAACTTCTGTGAGCAAAGACGCCATGAAGTTGGTTCCAGAGAACCAGATAGCCTAGCGATGCTATTCTTGTTATTTTCTGGTTCCCAAGAAAGACTGAGGACTCAGTTGCTTTCTGCACCTTCGCATACTGCACACATTCCTCCCCAAGGGGAATGAAAAAATGTGGTGTAGGTTCTTTTGGTTCTGGAGGTAGAAGACTGGATGGTGTCCCTAGACTTGCAGGATGTGTATTTTCACATACCGGATCCTGCAGGTATCTGTACTTTTCACACTGGAGGTATCTGGCCTTTATGGTGGTATTTGCCCACTATCAATTTGCAGTCCTACTGTTTCATTTATCATCGGCAGCTCAAGTCTCCTCAAAAGTGAAGCCGGTAGTTGTTCTTATCTTTACTGGTCAGGGATCCCAGTTGTCCTGTACCTCTATGACTGGCCACTGAAGGGAGGCTTGCCCCAAGGAGTCAGATTCCATGCAAGAACAAGGGCATGCAAGCAAATTGGTAGTACAGTGATACCTAGCTGTAGGATTCGATCACTTAGTCCAAGTCCAAGATAATTTGGGTGTAAGGTGTGTTGAGGACAGATCTTAGATGGTTGGGTCACCATAGGTATGGGGGAGCCATCTGGGCCACAGAGAGACAGATACATCAGTGATTGATTAGAGAATACATCGAACCAGAGAAGTTTCAAAAAGTTCTGGAGCAGTGTAAGTAGAGGCTGGTAGAAGAAAGAGACAGCGCACAACAGTGGTTGTACGACACCACACAACCTTCGATGCTTGTATCGTTCTCGCTGCTATTAATATTTTGATCACTGTTTGCCATCCTTTGCACTTTGTGTTTTTTTTCCTGGTTTTCCTAGGTCTGTTCCTTTGCAGCTTCCACTGAAGTCTCCTTGACCTCTTTTCCTTGGCACTCTATGCCTCTTTTTTTAGAGTCCTTGTTTGGAGAACTGCCCTATGTCTCCTCGATATTTGCCAGTCTCAGAGCAGGATTCCTGGTACAACCTGGGGCTTGTCAACCTTCTCTTCTGTGTATTATCGTATAAGAATACTGAGCTGTACAATTTTAACTCTCATGCATCATTGAAATCATAACCCACAGTTTGTTTCATAATTTGTATGGTTACTTAAATGTAGAACACCATGGAGGATATAAAACTATTCACTACTATTCTTATCACTGAATCTGTTACCAAAACACCATCACACTTGGGGTCTGAGGGTGGATGACTAAAGCCTGTGTAAATCCTCCAGATGGAGTCGTATATAAAACAAGGGCTGGGAACCCTTAGGAATTTATGAACCATCAAAAGAGCATTTCTTGGTTTTCGTAGATTCCACAGCGAGGTGGATTAGTTGACTTGCATCTGATCTCTTGCCTCAAACTCCTACAACCTCGAGAATCCTCACACTGCAAGCAACAGTCTCACTGCTCTTTGACCTTGGGGTTTATATTACCCTCCCTAAGAAGCACCTCCTGTTCGTTGACACATAGCTGACTTTGTCTCCCTCGAGTCCTCTCCTCTTCCCCAAGGGGTTTAAAACTTTCAGGCTATGCTTCCAGTGTTTAGAGAGAGAGAGCTCCTCTTCTGTTCCTATCAGTCCTGTGCCTCACACAACATCTGGATTAACAACAAGATGTCTTGGGACCTGCAGTGGTGGCTGATGACAGATCACATCACATGCAGGAAGCCGTTTTCCCCTCCGCTCATAGCAATCACAGTGATGACCGATATCTTCTCTCTGTTTTGTGGCGCTCATATCGATGCATTGGAGATAAGAGGCCTTCAGCCTCTCTTTGAGCAGAAGTCTTATATCAACCTGCTCAAGCTTTGTGCGGTCCGCTTGGCACTCAGGGCTTTCTGCCCTTCATTTGTGGTTGGTTGGTTCAGGTCCTAACAAACATCACAATTGCAATGTGTTACCGCCAACAAGTAAGGTGGAATGGGCTTGTATCCTGTGTCTGGAGGCACTGAGGTTCTGGTCTTGGGCTCAGACTCACAACTTCTAGATGGTCCTGAACTATCTGGGTGGCTCCTTGTATACACGGGTTGGCAATCTCAGTGGGTGACATCTTGCCAACCACAAGTGGCATCTTAATCAGTGTTGTTCCAGTCTATCTTCACCCTCTTGGCACTTCTTCAATGAACTTTTTTGCCACTTATAACAATAAGTATTTCCTTCAGTTCTGTGTCCTGCAGATTCCGCTACAAGAAGCCCAGGGAACCGTGCACAGATGATCGCGATTGCAACAGAATGGGTGCAGAGGGTGTGGAACTCATATCTGTTCCACCTGTCGCAGTGCCCTGCTCTTCCGCTTTGGGAAGACTTCCTCTCCCATTGTAAGGGGCTGGTTCTGTATCTGATACCCTCCGCCTTCCTGCCTGGAGATTGAGCCCGGCAATTTAAGTTCTTAGTCTGCCTATTGAGGTGTTAGACAATAGTATGTGAGCTCATCGTCCTTCTACTAAATCATTGTAATCTGATAGAGACATCTAGCCGCAAATTCCTTAACTTAAAATATCCTCCAGGCACCAGTCTGGATCCAGAGATTTTTCAGCAGTACCTCTGCGTGCCAGGGGACGGCGTCGCTTGCCTCCGCCCTGATGCCGTCCACCGATATGACGTCAGTGGAGCCATATAAGTCCTTCCCGGCACGCTGACATCAGTTTCCTTCTTTTCTGCGTCTGCAACGCAGATCCAGGAGAAGCATTTCATCTGGCCTGTTTTTTTTTTTAGGCCTTACTGACGCCTTTTCGCGTCCGGGAACAGTGTGCGATGCCTTCGGGCTTCAAATCATGTGAGATGCGGCAGATGTCGGCGACGGATCCACACGCTATCTGTATGTGGTGCTTGGGCGAACACCACGACTCCGAGGAGTGCGACGCCTGTCGGCATCTGAAGCCGAAATCCCTGCGGGAACGTGGGATGAAGTTGTCCGCCCGGATGTACCATTCGGAGTCCAAGGATCGCCAGTCTCCATCTCGGGCTGGGGCTCCTGTTCGGGGCAGGTCACAGAGTCGTTCCCGCATACGTCGCTCACCTTCCGCAGGTAAGCACAAGAAAAAGTCACAGAGGCCGTCAGCCTCATGTAGCTGTGACGTCGGTGCCCACTGCTCCCGGTCTTCACCGGACACAGCCCCTCAGCAGTCGACCCCCACCCACCCACCTTTTCCCGGTGTTGGGGCGACTAGTACCCAGATGGAAGCCTATTTTCGAGTTTTGCAGGCCATCTTTGGGTCGCCCCCTCTCCCTGGCGCGCCTTCGGGCCCAAACAGAAGGGGTAGGGACTCAGATTGGGAGCTTGCCGGTGGATTCGCCCTCGGCGCCAATCGAGTGCCCTGACTCCGGTTCCGGAGTCGCTGCGACGTCCGGAGTCGGCCCGGTGGAGCTTCCCAGTCAGGCCGCAGTCCACGTTCAGCGTCAGGGCACAGTCCTGTGGGGCTCCCTGCAATGACGTCTGAAGCGGCCGCAGCGGGGGACTTGTCTCCGAGTCGATGCCGTCCCACACCGTGGTATCCCATTGCGGTGGATGTCGAGTCGACGCCGTCCCAGTGCCGGTCGATTAAGTGTCTCCTGACGCGCTCGTCGGCGACGATGTGACGCCGTCTCGACGTCGTTTGATGCTGGTGACATCCCTTGCTGCTCCTTTGCTCATTGAGGATATCGCCCCGCGTCCCCCCCAGTTTTGCTTACATGTTCCCTGGGACATGTTCCGGTGGAGCGCTTCCAGGCCCTTGGTCCTCCTCGGGCTGCAGAGTCTTTGGCTTTTGGTGGACGTGTTAGCCTGCAGCCGTCCCCTATTGATGATCTGCTGTTGCCACCTACAATGGTCACGGAGGCTAGTGCAGCGTTTGCGGGAGTTGTTCGCAAAGCTGCTGAAATTCTACAGATCCAGCCTCCATCAGTCTCTCTGCCTTCTGATCCCTTGTAGGATCTGCTCCACCAGGGCGACGCGGACGTCGAGCCCTTGCTGCATTTTGGCGAGTCGTTGTACGACTCTAGGGACTTGGGCTCGGCCCTCATCGGGGGAACCCTGTGGATCGTGCTATCGCTCATCGTCATCGCCCGGCTTCAGGTGACCATGTCTGTTTGTCCCTCCACCCTAGGGCTCAAGAGCTGGTTGTCCAGGCAGCCTTGGCCTCGCTGCCTTCCTCTTCTCCTCCGTTACTTCCACCTACTAGGGAGTCTCAATGGTTGGAGACGTGTGGTCGACATATATTTGCGTCCACAAGCTCGGGCCTTCGGTCCTGGTTGAGCGCCTCCTTCCCTCTCTTCCAGAAGGCCCTTGGACTGACCTGGTTCGGATACTCCTAGGTGGTCGTGAACTGGCACTGTTTTCAATTCGGTCAGCCATGGACATCACTGACTCTGTGGGTCGGGCTATGACCAGGTCAGGTGCTCTGCCTCGCTATGCTTGGCTGCGTGATGGCAGTTTTCCTGAAAATTAGATTTGTCCTTTGATGGGGCTCACCTTTTTGACAGTCATGCAGACTCAGCCGTCCAGCATTGTCGCTGCTTTTCTCTGGTATCTGTCTCCGGGTTCAAGCTGTCATTTCCTGGTCAATCTGTACAGCTAGAAAGCTGATTCTGCCCTTATTTTCGACTCCTCTGTCTAAGAGCTAATCTCAAGAGGTATTCCCTTGCTTTTATAGGGATGTGACATACCCTATGTGGGGTATTAGTTGGTTATTGTATAGCCATTCTACCGGCAATGGGAAGTGTTCTTCTTGGGTGGTGGGTGTACCTGGATGGTCCTTCCAGAGGATCCCGCGAGGTCCTCTTAGGACTGTTCTCTTCTTTCCCTCTGAGGAATCTTCCTATGGTTTCTGCTGTAGGCTTCTCGCGTTATGGCTGCCTACTGTTGTGGGACTTCTCCTCTGGTTAGACCTACAAGGGTGACGTAGCTCTCTTTGGAGCTTACATGTTTGCCTTTACGGTTGGTCCGTAGTTCTCTCCTGCCTCTGGGGATGCAGATTTCTCCAGAGTATTGTTTGTTTACGCCACGACTGGCGCACCCCGGCGTGTTCACATCTTCATTTTCTTGCCTTTGGCCCTTCTACCTATGTTAGCTGTTTTAGCCGTAAGCCAGTTTTTCTTGTGAGCATGTTGTTGAGTTCCACTTCCGGAACAGTTTCTATTCCGATTTCAGTTCTGGCACGGTATGTGGGTACACATACGTTCACAGATACTGGTGCCTGCTGCTCCTAACTGCGCCACTGTGTTGGCTGCGTTCTTTCCTTCTCTCTCTGGTGGTAGGAAATGCTTCTGTCCGTGGTCTTACCTCATAGCTCAGACCCTCTCTGGGTTTTTCCTTGTTGGCAGTTGGTTCTACGCCAGACGCTTTGCTCTGCACATTGTCTTGTGCCCCCCCCCATCTTTTCCTACGCACTTCCCGGGCAGGGACTCAGGTTCCTCTGCTCCTTGCCAGGCAGGGGCTCAGGCCCCTCTGCTCATGCCCTCTGCCGATGTTATCCTTAGCAGTTTCCTTGTTCAAGGATGCTCATAGTCATTTATACAGTTTCTGTATATGGATATATATACATATTTCTGACTGTATATGTATGTGATTTGCTATATTTTGACGTATGTTATGTCCTACTATGGTTCGCATCGGTGCCATTGGTACCTATTGTGCGGGCTTCTGTATTTGTCTTGGGCATGCTCTTCGAGTATCCCTTGTCTTTCAAAACACACAAAAAAAAGACGTGTATATATAGGTATATATATATTTTGTATGTCTGTATATTTATATATGTATGTATATATATATATATATATATCTCATACTATCTATACACACTGCGAGAAGGCACACATACTCTGTTTCTTCCATGTTGCAGTATCTTGGGTTTCTTAGCCCCAGATTCTCTCTCTCTTTCTCTCTCTTTCCTATGAGAGCGAGCCTTATGTGTCTGTCCGGTTTCTGCTGGTATCCTTTACCCACTGTACCTCTGGGCATACTTGGTCAGTATGCCTTCCAGTTGATGAGTCGGCAGAACGACACAGAACGTGGGTGTTCTTTCGGGGCTACGTTTCATGAGCATTTGCATACGTGTGGGTGGCTCCCATGGTTCACACTGTCTGCTTATGTGTATCCCTATCATCCGCATACATGTCTCTCCTTGTAGTCATGGTTTTGTATATCTCTACAGGGGTGACATCTGTCTCTACACCTATCATTCCTGGCATTCACTGTGGTGCATTCTCATTTGTACGTTCTGACTCTGTTATGCTGTTTTGTCCTTCTCTGGGACTTTCTTTGTTCTTGCAGATCCGTGTGATCCTGCGCACAGTTTGGCTTTTAATTCTTATTACAGAGGCTTATGGATTTTCTTCCATTGTGCACTGACCATTCTGGTTTTGGTGATTTTTCCTTTGTCCTTTTCTGGACGAGGGACGTCTTGTACTGTTCTCTAACGGGCTGTGTTAGCATTGCCTTTCTTTGTTGCTGCTCCTTTACAGGGCTTCATGGGTCTAGTGTCAGCCACGCTTGCACTTGCTGTCCCCACCTATTTAAGTCAATCTTATTGACGGATTAGTTCTCTTTTGGAACTTGGTGGGTTTCAGTCGCAGATCCTCCTCCAATGGGGTATAGCTTTGGTATCTATTCTAAGTTAAGGAATCTGCAGCTAGATATCTCCATCAGATGAACAAGTTACTTACCTTCGGTACCGATGTATCTGGTAGAGACACAGTCTAGCCACAGATTTCTTAACGCCCACCCATCCTCCCTGCTCTGCGAGGACCTTTTCAAGTTGGGTTCTTACCCACTGATTTTTCTACCAGTGGTCCCTGTCTTCATGCGTGTTAGTCTACTTCACATCCTTCCCAGGTCAGGATGTCTTACTCTGTTTTACCTGTTGCTTCTCCACCCATTCTCGCGATTGGGTGGTGGGCTCATTTATCCATCCACGCTCTTGCACCCTGGTTCTTTTCCAGTGTGGAGATTGTTTATGTCCTTATTCCCTCCCTCCTGATACTTTTTCTCCATTAGTTTGGGGTCTATTTGACTGTGCTACAGTCAATTGGTCATATATTGTGCATATGGTTGCACATTCTCTGTTGTTGCTGAAATGTTGTCAATTGCCATAACAGTCATGTTATTGCAGTCTTGTTATCCATTACCATAACATTCATGTGGTTGCAGGCTGCTTGTCGTTTACCATAACATTCAGTTCCATTGCTGTTTTGCCTCATAGGAGGGTATGGTTCTTCCCTTAGGCGAGACTGTTTCTTGGGGCGAGCACTCTGCTCTCTCCTTTCAGTCCCGTACAGTCTGAAGTGTTTTTCTCTATCATGCATTGTGATGTTTCTCATCATTTTTATTCTTTATTGTCATTTTGTTTCAAATATTTGTAATCTTTTTTGGCACACTGTTCCCACACTCTCACAGTTTTAGTAGTGGCTCTGCGTTGTGGTGCGGTTCACAGTAGAAAACTGACGTCAGTGCGCCGGGAGGGACTTATATGGCTCCACTGACGTCATATCCGTGGACGACGTCAGGGGGGAGCCAGGTGACGCCGTCCCCCGGCACGCAGAGGTACTGCTGAAAAATCTCCAGATCCAGACTGGCGCCTGGAGGATATTTTAAGTTAAGGAATCTGCGGCTAGATGTCTCTATCAGATTACAATGATTTAGTAGAAGGACGATGAGCTCACATACTATTGTCTAACACCTCAACAGGCAGACTAGTTAAGGAATCTGCGGCTAGACTATGGGGCACATGCATCAAAGGTTTTTGCGAGCACAAACGGTGCGATTCGCAAAAATCGGCCGTTTGCGCCCGCAAAAAGGCCTTTGGCGATGCATTAAAGTGTTAGGCACTCGCAATTTAAGAAATGGCAATTTATTGCGATTTCTTAAATTGCGATTGCATTTAAGGAAGCGCAATTTGCGATTCCCTAAATGCAATGCAACAAAAAAATAATAATTGCGAATTTGCTATTAAGAAATGCAAATTACCATCAACTTTAAGTTGATGGTAATTTATGAAAACTTTGAAAAATGCACAAAAGTGCATTTTTCAAAGTTACATGTTACACACACACATGCCCTTGGGGCATGTGTGTGCGCAACATGGGTGTATATAATAATTTCAGGGTGCAACAGGGTGTCCTTTTGGCACCCTTGCACCTTTGAAATTGCATGCGCAATTTGCGAGTACCAATGGAGTACTCGCAAATTGCGCATGCAATTCCCATTCATTCCTATGGGCCTCCAGGCCCATAGGAATGAATGGGAATCAATTCCTTAATTGCGACTCGCAATTTGCGAGTCGCAATTAAGGAATTTTAAGGAACCGCATTTTTTTTTGCAAATCCTTCATGCAGTGCAGTTTGCGATTTCTAAATAGCGAATCGGTAAAATTCGCTATTTAGAAATCGCAAAATGCGGGCTTGATGCATGTGCCCCTATGTCTCTACCAGATACATTGTTACCGCAGGTAAGTAACTTGTTCTTCTGGGCGTTTGTCCTATTTTGTCTCTTTGTGCTGATGTGGTAATGCTGACTGGTACTGGTAGTAACTGACTCTGACTGACCCTGGGCTCTGCCTAACCAGGGCCAGGGCCAGTGCTATGCTGAAAACACTTAGAATACAGTGAAAACACCTACATACACTAGGGTACACTATGGGTTGGGGTACCCCTGTGATTGGCATGACCTACCCTATAAGACCCTAGTACATAATAGGACAGGGGGATTGAAACTACCTATCAGTCCCTAGTATATAGTAGGGCATGGCAGTTTGGAGGCCAGCAGCCTTTTCTGCACTTGCATGTGTGCACTGCTGAAGCCTGAGGTCAGTTTAAAAGCAGCCCTGGGTTCCATGACTGCTTTTAAAAAGTAATTGTGCCCAAACTCAACTGTGTTTGGGGCACTTAAAAATGGATAACCTACAATGGCATATTAGGAACCCCCAGGGTCTCCCCTAGGTGTCAGTGGGTGGTCAGGTATTTATATGGTGGACCCTTATAAAATCAGTTTTATATGCTCCAGGGTAAGGGAAATTTCACATTTCACTCCCCACATTGTGATAAAGTGCTGCCAAAATTCGACTTTGATGCTTGGAGCACTGTGGAGGGAGGATCTGCAATATTTCTACAGATTCAGAACCCCTAAAATCTCCCCTAGGTGGTCCATGGGGTGGGGGTCCTGTAGATATAGGCGGAGTACTTATAAAATATGTTTTTGAAAGTCCTGGTGCTGGAAAAATGGCCCAAGTCATTTTTCCCATTGCAAATCCGATGCCACATAGGTTAACATGGCAAGAAGTTATTAACTAATAACTCCTGACAGGAGAATGATATAACTTCCATTCAAAGACTTCCCAGAATGGTAGTGATAAATCCCACAATATGATATTGTTGAATTTCTCCTAAAATATATAGACAAGAAGTTATAAGACTTTCTTGTTTGTAGGTCCAGATTCTGCCTTCCAGTGGTCTGTCCTGATTGGTCAGAGTTAATTGGATTAGCCAGGCTGCTTTGAAGAGGTGATAAAGAGCCCCTGGGGTTAACCAGCTCTGCTGGGAGGGCAGTGTGCTGCTACACAGGAATGTCAGAGCAGTGAGAGGAGTCGTAAACCATGGTCTTCAAGGGAAAGTGGAAGGCCTCAGTGTCAGTTACCACTCTACTCTTTTGACCCCAAGCCAGAGCTAGGATTAAGGAAGGAATGAGCAGATGCAAGGGGGATAGTCTAGGGAAATTAGCCATCCTAGGGGTGTGTTTAGCCAGCTCTTAACTCTCTGCTGGAAAATCAGCCATTATGAATTTGGAGGATTTGGTGCACTCTGGGACAAAATAATGCCACACTCTACAGGATGTGGTCATAACCTTGGGGAGTTACCCTGCCCCCATTGGTCAGGAGGGACCTCCTGCTTGACCCAGAGAACTTGGAATAAGTATCTGAGAGGGGCAGAGTCTCTCAGATCTGCTGCTTGAAATTTAAGAAAGCAAGACGTTGTGCCATGCTGAGAAGTTGATGTGCAATTTCTAAGGCCTGCCCTCTGAGGACTGCACCATCTGGAACTACAGCCCTGTGGACTACCTTGCTGTGAAAAAGAGTAAAGAGTGGACTCCCTGCAAGCTACAGGTTAACAGAGCTCACCTGGATCATCACCACCAAGAATCCTCAACCTGGAAAATTACCAGTGGATTTGTAAGGGTTTTGTCCAAGTGGATTGTGGGAACTGAAGTCCTCAACTTTCAAGGACCATCTTGGATCTTCCAGACCCTTGGAGTGAGTTTGAGACACTTTGGGACCCTTTGGGGAACTTCAGGAAGAAGTTCCAAGAGTTCGGAGAACTTTGGAGCAACTTTGGAAAAAAAGCTCCATAAGGGGACCGACTCAACCTGGTCAGGCAAGCCGCCTGCCTTCAACCGCGAGCCGGCCAAGCCATCCAGGTTTGTGCCGCTGAAACCTCCGTAGGTCCGACTTCCAGAGTTTGACCGGGAGTAGAAGAAATCCGAGGCCGGCGAACCCTCACCGAATCCGGCCTGGTGAAGGGCATCGAGGGACCCCACGAGAAAAAGCTCCAGAAAAGTTTCTAAGTCCGAAGGTAAAAACTGTGACCGGGACCTACCGCGAGGGGTAGCTGCTCAAGGCTCCATCGCGGTCGGCCTGAAACTGACGTTGAGCCTGTCTATCGCGACCAGATATCCCAATATGGTGCTATAGGTTTCTAAGTGCTATAAAGTGATAAATCTTTAAAAATTCATATCTCCGGTTCCCTGCATTGGATTTTTGTCATTCTGGTGTTATTTTAAAGATAAAAATATTTCCTATTTTTATAAATTGGTATTGGAATTTTATCATGCATTGTGTCTTAATTATTTACTGAATTGGTGTTTTTAAATGCTTTACATACCTGTCTTTGAAGTTAAGCCTGCCTGCTCACAGCCAAGCTACCAAGGGTTGAGCATGGGAATAATTTTCTAAGACCAATGCTGAGTCCTATCAGGTGTTAGTGGCCTTATTGCCAGTGGCAGATATTCATTTGCCCCTACTAATATTCCACTTTCCAACATCCACCTATTAACATTCATGGTAAAAACTAAGATGTCTCGGTAAGGGTCTTCAGCAGCACTTACAAACCTCCATCATTCATATTACCATTTCCCATGCATGCTTAATGTTGACCTTTCAGCTTCTAATGGCAAGGAGATTGGGCACTATTCTATTCATGTTTAGCAAATAACACTGGCTTTATAGAACTTAATGAATCTGATTCACAAAAGCATTTCTAAGTATGGGTAGTAGTAGTACAGAAGTACTCTCTCGCGTACTCTTTACATGCCTTTCAAATCAACCCTGAAATCTACCAACTCCCTATTAGTAAAAGTGAAAAGAAGGCACAGTCTTTTCTTATTTGTACTAATTGTACATGAATAGTCCTTGAATATTCCAGTTTTAGATGCTTTTATGTATTGCCCTCACAGTTGCTACAGCCTTGCAAAAGCTCACAGCGTTTTGGCCTGAGCTAAACACGTTTTGGCTGATCATCGCCAGATGAAACAATGTTCAGTGAAACATACTATCGGTTGGACATGAAAGACAGTACTTGAAGACTGGTTGATGAACCAAGACTGCATTTGATATGTAAATGTACTCAGTAGCTCACTAGTGATTACAATGACTAGGATCCTTGTACAAGATACTTATGGTGTTCATGATTCCACCACAGATAAGGCAAAACAATATTTGTGACCATCCACGGAGTAATCTTAACCCCTTGGTTGCTGATGCTTTTCTACCCCCAGTGCTTAGCTCTTTTAATAGTTTTCGGGATACTTCATGCTTACGCCTTAATACCTTCTTTTCCACATATGCTATCCACACCAAATTAAGTCCTTTTTTCCAACATCCTGGAGATTCTAAAATTACCCAGGGTTTGTGGATTCCCCTGGGGTAAATTGAGAAAATAGCCAAAATACTGCTACATTTTGTTTTTTTGGGGGAAAAATGGGAAATAAATAGTGCTCATGGAAGCACTTTTTTTCTACAAATGGCTTCAAAAAAAGGGTTTTGGTGCTAGGAGGTGGTCCATTTTTCCCCATTGTTGTGGTTCCAATAAACTTGCAGTTTTTGGTAGAAACAGATGTGAAATATGTGTGACCCAGGGAAGCTGACATTTATGAACAGTAGACACAATTCTGAATTAAGCAAGGGGTCATTTGTGTAAAAATAATAATAATAATAATAATAATAATGAAAAGGTTGAGGAAATAAACAGTCATTTGTGATAAAAATTTTCATGAGTAATTTCTTGTCATGATAGCCGATTTACAAAAGCAAGACACTATTATGTCCAACAGACCCTTCTGGTCGCAGCGATATTTAGGTTTGTAGGTTCCCCAAAAACATGTGATACCCAGAGCCAAAAATTGAGTTGTACCTTAAAATGATTTTTCATTGTGTACCCACTATACAGCAAAACAGATGGTGAAATATGAAGAATGAAAAATGGGTATGAGGGAAACCTATGTATTTCTGAAATGTTCACAGGATGCTGAGATTAAGAACAGTGGTTATTTTACACTTTTGAATTTGAGGTTACCATACTATCATGTGATTCAGAGAGCATTTTGCAAAATGTCTTCTTTCTTGCACACTTGCTTACATTTGGAAGGCACAAATGCAGAGAAATCCTATTGGTAATAACAGGTTCTCTACTATTATGTGTTTCCACACATCTCTCGGCAAACACGGTGCTCCATTTGTGTGGCAGGGTCAAGCGCCTGACACAAAAAAAAAGCCCCAAAAAGCAACCTGAAGACATCCTATTTCACCCAGCAAAATCAACAATTTTTTACTATGTGGGTAGCTAAGGATTTTGGGCCTGGGCTCGGCCCCCACCCAGAGAACCATACCAGACCTAGACATTTCTGACAACTAGATACCCATAGGTGTCCAGGTGGTGTGACCTGTGTGGTTCTCATGATTTATTCTTACCCAGAAGCCCTGCAACCATCAAACATTGGCTAAAAACCCAAATGTTTCTCACATTTCTGGCAGACGCAGTTCTGGAAGTTGTGGGTATCCACAAATGTTTTGCCATCCAGAGTTCAGCCACGTCTCCCGATAAAATTGGTACCCCACTTGTGTGGGTGGGCCTAGGTCCTGCGATAGGTACGGTTCGAAACGCAACATGCACTGAACAAATTTTTCCACTCAAAAACAACGCCTTTTTTTTTAGTGTAGCAGCTGGGGCTTTTGGGCCTGGACTTGCCAGCCACCCAAGGACACCTACTAAACCAAGACATTTATGAAAACTAGAGTTCAGAGTTGGGTCACTTGCATGGATCTCATGAGGGGTTCCTACCCTGAAGCCCATTCAAGTTTCAAACTTAGGCTAAAAATACACATTTTCCTCACAGTTCTAAGAAGAAAAGCTCCAGAATCTGCGGGGAGCCACAAATTTCATACCACTCAGCGTCCCCATATGGCTCCCGATAAAAATTATGCCCCACTTGCGTGGGTGGCCAGTGCCTGTGACAGGAAAGGGCCCAAAACACAACATGAACACAAAAAATCTTTACACTGAAAACCTACCTATTTTTTTGCTTGTGGGTCTGGATTTTGGGCCTGGGCTTACCTGCCACCCATGGAAACCTGCCAAACCCAAACATTTCTGAAAAATAGACACTCAGAGGAGTCTAGGGTGGTGGACTTGCGTGGCTCTGAGAAGGTTTTATTACCCAGAAGTTGGCCAGCCGTGATGCACAAGGGATCTGTTTCAAAAAGGCATTGCTTGAAAGGGAAGGGAAAATGTAAATATATAACTGATTGCTCCCAGAGAGGGTTCAACTATGTTTTGGGGGTGGCCAACCCCTCACTTAAAAAAAAATCCCTGGTAGCTAGTGGATCCCAGCTCATTGATCACAGCCTGTCCGTGATCCACAAGCAGGGATCGGTTTGTTAAAGGCTTCGCTGGAAAGTGTAGACTCTCCTCTTTTCAGCAATGCCCCTCTCCAATACCGAGGTGCTGCTGGTGGGGGAGGGGGATCCCACTGGACGTGCAGTGAGTTCACCTTACCTTAACCTGCCTTCCAGTGTGATCAGTGGTGTCAGCACGCGGTGCGGCACGCCGGCATCATGGATGGCCGCTGCAATGGGCAAGGGCTGATGCAGAGCGATTCTGCATAAATCCCCAGGGAAGCTTCTTCTGTGAGCACTGGAACTTCCCCTGCAATCCCCAAGCAGGACAACCAATTGACATCCTCCGCACTGTAGAGGCATCACAGAGGGCGTCAGCAAGTTACACTCCACATGTTAGGAGTTAATGATGTGGTTTGATGATGATGGCAACCGCCCATTTGTCAGCATTCATTTCAGTGCTCACCATTATTAATGCAATGAGGTCCAGTTAATTTTCCTAAACACTCCCATTCATTAAAGTTATAGTTCAAGGGGCCTGTTTCGCAGTGGTCAGTTGGCTTAATTTACATAAGCCCTAATTTACATAGGGGGGACCTACTGCACCCCAAAAACTATATTGATTCTGCCATCGGAAGTAAACTTGGTAAAGATTTGTCTTGAGACTACTCATTTGATATTACAGTGGGGGGATAGACAAGTTAAAAATGTGTCCAATGTCCATGATACACCTACTGTATCCCCGCGGTGTTCTCGGTTTGAAGTTGAGGAGGTTCATTCCTGTTAGGTCCCCTAAAATTCAGCATAAAAAGAGAAGAGAATACAGGGAACTTTAGGGAAAATGCTAAAAACGGCAGGGATTGGTCAGCCGCAGTCTGTCAGAGGCATTTGCCCTTTCAGAATGTTTTTTTTGTTATTACGTTATTGGTCTCCTAGTAAGGTTCAAATAAGAATAGAACTGGTATGCATATCAAGAAAGGCACTTGTAGCCGGGT
Organism: Calotriton arnoldi; assembly: GCA_963921515.1. Classification (NCBI taxonomy): domain Eukaryota; kingdom Metazoa; phylum Chordata; class Amphibia; order Caudata; family Salamandridae; genus Calotriton; species Calotriton arnoldi. Next base: position 2,426,506 of record CAWUFW010000501.1, read on the forward strand.
TTTATCAAATTCTAACTAAAAATAAACGTAATCCAGGTGTGTATGTGTTTTTGAAAGATGTGCCTCTTAAGTAAAGTAATAATGATGAGAATTGTTTTTCTTTTTGTGTGTGATGCAGACACTACTGTCGGATTTACCTCCTGGCTTAGAAGAAATTGATATCAATCATGCATCTTCAGATCTTGAGGATACCTCATTAAGCTTGACTTCATTGCCGGAGAATAATGCTTCAGATGGTTTATGAATTTGACAAGAAAAAAGTAGAATGTAACTTCTTGCTTCGAGAGCTTCTCAGGAGGCTGTATTTTGTTACCACCTACCTTTTTAGTTTTTTTTCTAAAATGGAACTACAGAAAGCGATTTAAGAAGGCTCTTTTATATTGGATAAATTGTACAGTCATGGATTTTTTATAGAATTTTTGACATGCAAGAATGAATTTGCTACAGTTAACGATATTCAAATAAATGTACGCTCCAGTATCTTCAATCATGGATCAGCAGGTAATGCCCTTCTGCATGGACAGATCACGCCAGTCTTGCCTGTCTCAATTGTGCACATTGAAAGTACGGCACCATTATCAATCTCAGATTTGAAATATTATAAAAGCAGGTTTTTGGATTATCCCCTCTTGGCGGGTTGTTCTCTGCTTCCAAAAATTATTTCAAAGCATCCAAAGAAGAGATTTGGAGAGTTCAGTCTCGTCTACTCCTACCCCCGACCCAATCAGCTTTTTTGTTGGCAAGTCTGGGGCCTACTGCACTCAATGAAATGGAATTTGTTTATGCACCGATTGGCGTGGCTGGGAACATCTTGGGTTGAGAAGAGAGTTTTCGACAGAAGCATCACTTTGGGAAATATCTACGAATGATTGTTAATTTATACCTGAAAATTGTTAATATGCTCTAATTTTGACTAAAATGTTCCATAAAATGTTTGAGAACATGAAATGAAGAATGCAAATATTCAAATGCAGCTTGAGTGTATGGAAATCAAGTAAGTGGAATGTTCTAATTTTACTACATGATTTGTTATGTTTCTTGGATCCTCATAACCATAATGGTGCTTGGGTGTAAAAACATTTTTATAAAAAAAAATTAGATTTTTGTCATAATGTTTTTATCTTTTACATAATGTTAAGTAATAATGCAGAGTCTCCCGAAGACCTCTGGTCCTTTATGTATTTATGAATCGGTTATTAATGCTCATAAAGGTACCACCATTTTGAATCTTTGCATGGAAACAGTCGAAGCCGAGGTACATTCAAATATAAGAATATGATCAGCATTCGGTGCTTGCCCTCTACCGCCCTCCTACCAGCACACCAGATGGATAAAGGTGACAACTGACACTTTGCCTCCTTTCAATTTTGCTACCATCATAAGAGAACCTTAAGAAGTTGGTTCCTGTGTGAAATCGCCACATGTACATTAGTAAAGCTTGATGTGTTGCCAGTATCAAATCTATTTGAAACATGCAGAATTGGCTTACTCGAAACAATAGACATGTATAAGTACAGTTCACATGTCTTGCTTGGTATCTTTTTTCCCTTTTGGAAAACAAAAAGTGCAAATATTGTTTTCATTTCTTCCCCCAGACCATTAAAAAAAGGTTAGATATTAATTTTAAATACAGCATCTCTTTACACTCCACTTATTTTGGATTTGATGCTGAAACACAAACTATTAATATGCATAGAAAGCTTCAGAATCCTGTAGGGAGTTTGCTGTCAGTGCCAGTTGATTTGAAGCATGGGATAACTCGGAGCAGGATTTTACTGTAGACCAGTTGGATTTCCTTCGGTGCTTTTTACTTTTTGTTTCTGGTGTCTATGCTTTCCAAAGTTAAATTCATTGTGAATTGTGCGCCATTTTTACGTTTATTTTTATTCCTCATTTTACTCCACTGCCCCTTAAGAGATCATAGCAGCTCCTTAAAACGTAATATCAAGAGTTCTGTTTCCTTGAGATATTTGGAACGTATATGTTGTGAAGACTCATAAGTGCTTCTTTTTCCATGAGATGCTTATACTAGACCCCGTATCTTACATCCATAGTTTGTTACCCTATCTGTCCTCAGTTTCCATCTTGCCTTCTCTCCTGCACCTTTTCCTGCCTCAGTGTTTTTCTTCTGTTTAAGCTTTTTCCCATAGACGAGCTCAATGGCCTGGGATGCCATCAAGACTTGGGAACTTAATAGAGAGCACACATGAGGAAGTCATGTTCCTGAATGTACGTTTATCTTGCCCCTTCCTTATGGGAGATTTATTTGGCATTTCAAAAACACTTAACAAAATATTTGCTGCTGTTTTGGCAGAGCAGTAATCCAAAGCTTTCATGTTTGTCATGTAGGTGAGCTTGATGCCTCAAAAATAAGGTTATAACCCCTATAAAGTTATCTTGTGTGATGCCATCTTCTTTGGAAGCTGCCAACAAGGGTCAGGCACTTATTTCCCTGTGTCTGCACACATTACTGAGGTAGTAGCAATTACTTTTCTAAGCTATAGGCAGAGGCATATGGATTTGATTTACATAGTGCCTCCTGCCATATATATTACGAAACTTGAGAAGAAAGGTTAAAATATTTTCTCATCCAGGCACCTATAGGTCAGGATGTTAACTTTCAGAGTGGTGATGAATTATTTCAGCCCTTTCCTATGAACATATTTTGGCTTGGCAGAAATGCTACTCATATAACACATGATGAATTGGCTAGCATGTTTATTGGGAAGTGGGGGTGGGGTAGTCTTTTCTGTGTCAAATGATAACAGAAAATAGTCGCTCTCAGGTGAAGTGCTAGGCGCAAACCCCAAAATGAAAATCAAAGTAAGCATAAAAGTATGTGGTCAGAAGCACACCTCATTATGATCCAGTACTTCCACTTGGATTGACGAACATGTTTGTTTCCATTAGGGCTAATTGCTTCCTTTATACAGCTATGTTTTGGAAGTGATAGAGAAGAGTTAGGCATAAAGTGTCTTTTGTATCTTTCCACCTGGACCACTTTCATCAGTTTTTTCCCCATTCGCTTGGTAACGGAAGAACACGAACTTGAGAATGCTAACAGAACATTTAACAAAGCATATTAATTCATCCACTTCCCATCCTGCCACTATCCTCACATGCATTCCCGATAATCGATTTTCTTTTGTGCCACTCATCGCTACAGGTTTAAAAAAAATCCTGCTGTGTTATGTTTTTAGTGACATAGAATAAATCACAACTCAAAAACGCAAACCTTTTGACACCTGAGTGTGTCTGACTTTGCAGCCTTTGATAACTTTCACATCAGTTTTCTACCGTTTGTTTGTAGATATCCAGGTAGCCCCTGTGAAATCTGATGCAGCATATGATGGGATTTTTAGGCTGTGTGGAATCACTAGCAGTAAAGGGGTTGGACGTGCGCCAAGTGAAGAAGTCCAAGGAATCAGTACTTAGTTTTCAGTTAAATCTTTATTTACAATCAGTTAATTTGAAATTGGTGATTTTACGGTCAGCCAACGCGTTTCGTTCTCAGCTGAGAACTTCGTCAGGGCTCAGTGGATGTATGTCCTTAAGGTGAAAATGAGATTTATTGAGAATTATTTCAACTCCTAAGATACAGGTGAAGCAGTGCAGCCTAGCTCCAACTAGACCTCTTGCTCAGAACATGAATAAGTGATCCATCAATCCAGTTGGTGTTCCAGGCAGTAACTCTGGAGACACTAAGGGTATCACAGGGCCTCGGTCGGCCTTAGAAGTAATTCTTAGCGAGCTGTCCTCCTGCCACGATGGCAGGAGGACAGCTCGCTCAAGAATTACTTCTAAGGCTGACCGAGGCCCTGTGATACCCTTAGTGTCTCCTGACATACATCCACTGAGCCCTGACGAAGTTCTCACCTGAGAACGAAACGCGTTGGCTGACCGTAAAATCACCATTTCAAATGAATTAACTGATTGCAAATAAAGATTTAACTGAAAACTAAGTACTGATTCCTTGGACTTCTTCACTTGGCGCACGTCCAACCCCTTTACTGCTTATGATCTGACCGACAGAGGCATCAATTGACGGCTGATGCCAGGGCTTGTTGCGCAAGGACATTCAATATATATGAAACTAATGTGAGGTGCAGAAACAGCAGTCCGCCGTCAAAGTATCTCTGTTAACTCTGTGTGGAATCACTGTAGACGTGGATGGGTCTTCGTACAAGACAGAGTATGCAGTCTAGACGGATTAATTTTACCAGTACTAATAGTGCCTCCGCTGCCTGGTCCTGCTTATGATTCTTTGTCTTGGCTTTTATATCCCATCAACATAGTAACTAAGCTTACACTTGAGTGACCCAAGAACTATATGATTATTTTTTTATATTTCTAAATAATGTTCATCTAGCACTTAAATCTTCTCCATGTACTTCACTGGGTGTTGGCTATCTCAATGTCAGGTAGGAAATCGATTTATGAAAGTGAATTTGTGATGATCCCAAATCACTGTCTCTCACTTACACTGTTTCTTTCTATTATTTTGCCACATTGAAGATCATGTTCAACGTTCGTGACCGAAAAAACTTTGACACACCCTGAAGCCTCCACAGTGGCCATTTCCCATGCAAATAATGGATATTTTGATCTTTCGAATATTAGTTACTGGACACAGTCCTTAACGGATTCCCGAATTCCAGGCTTGCTTTGACACCAAAGGGCACTTTGATTAAATGTGTGGTAGCTACGCAGATTCACTTCTAATCTTTCTGAGGTTGCTGCTAACACCTTTGGAAGAATATAGTCTAAACTTGAATGCCACAGTTGTCCGATTTGAGACTACAACGTAGGAGCTTGCTGTCTGGTCAAAAGAAAGCTTCTCTGATGCCCCCCGCAAATACTGAACAACACGTGGTCGTGGCACCATAAGTCATTTTACTAGACAGTCTTTTGCACAGAAGAGGGCAGATGGATGAGTATATGCTGCAGACTTGCAGCCTGCCTCAGGTTTGCTGTAACAAACAATTCAATAGAGGAGCAGCCTTGACTGTAAATCCTGCCTCCCTTCTAAGCCACTAAATTCCTCCACAGAAGAGACTGCAGTGTAAAAATGAACATATTATGCACTCAGAAAATAGATATAAGTATCTTAAAGACTGTCCTTAAGTTTCTGTCAGCCCAAAGTGCCTTAGGCTTGGAAGAATACCACATGCATGTCTATCAAAAAAGCACTCCAAGCTCCCACGCTACCCACCAACTGCTACACTGGATAATGCTTGTGCAGCTGTATATCATGGTAACATTACCAGATGTTTTATAAAGATGCTCTCAAATCTCCATTACTAGATTAGAATTCCCTCATTATTCTGCCTGCAGTCTGAGGTGGATCATTTTAGCATGATTCCTAATTTTCTTGAAACTGCATTGGAACGTGCAGTAGTGTTGTGGTAGAAGATGGTCTTCCAGAACACTAGGCTGCCATTCATGCAAGACGGAGCCTCACCATATCAAGTCTATAAGAAACAAGCTTGTCCAGAGGATGACTACCTACTCCCACTGATCTGGTCCCAAACTGTGTTGTTTTTAAAGCAGCCCTGGGTACAAAAAGCCGATGTTATCTTTGCAACAACTTTCTTCAACTAGTCTGGCCCCATGTTTCCAATTAACTCACTAATCTTCTCTGGCACCCATTTTACAAATAGGCTACCTTCAAATGCCTCAGCGCTTGTCACAAACAGTGGCGGCTCCTCCGCTAAGGTGGGGGAGCGTCGCCCACTGCTCTCGGAGCAATGTAAAAGGAAAAATAAAATGATAATAACAGAAATTATTGCCATTTTATTTTTAGTACCTTGTAGCCAGGTTAGGGCGGGTTGGGCTGGGCTCCTGTGAAGCTAGTGGGAGGAGGAGCAGTTGCTGCTCCTTAAGTGCGCATGATGAAACAGTCATGCGCACTTAGCATGTTCTCCACAGAGCTGTAATGCACAGCCTGTGTGGAGAACATGCACAGGCTGTCAGTCCCCGTCTGAGTGCCGAACCTCGGTGCTTGGACCAATCACAACACTGCTGTCCTGGTGACAGCAGCGTTGTGATTGGCGTAGGTGAGCCTGGGTGCTGCCGGGAGCCAGGAGAACAGCGAGGACGAAGAAGAGGCTGCGGCTGGTGACCGGGGACAAGCAGGTAAGTCCTTTTTTCCCCTACCGTCCCGCCCCTGCCCCCCACTCCTCCTCCCCAGCCGCCGTTCCCTACCGGCCACCACTGGTCACAAAGTGATACTTAATAAATCCCTGCTTTTTTTCAAATGCGCTCCAAGAAGTACCTCTCTCCTGTAACCAGTCACTCAGCATCCAGTCACCTACAGTTACATAGCAAGGCTGCCAAGGCCCTGCTACAAGCCCCCCTTCTTTGGCAACAAAAAACACCCACAGTTCGGCTGCATTGGGGTCTTCACACCTTGGGTCCACTGCTTCTGTTGCACCATGATAGCTATTCCCTGCTCACCAGTTAATCCTCCTGGAATTCTGCCTTTTCTTTCTTGGTGGTAAAAATTTGGACCTCACTCCCTCTTTGCTTTTTTTCTATATATCTACCATTTTGTAAGCTTCTCAAAACCTGTGGATTTGTTTTTACATCTTTAAAATTTTGGTCTGTTTTGCCTTTTAAAGTCTTCGTAATACGTTGCAAATTACATTTCATTCATTTAGAGGCATGTCCTTCCAAAGAAATGGATAAGGAATTCTCTCAATGCACATTCATGCAGGTAGTTCTCAACTAAGCTGTAGTTAGTCGCGGCCGGTGCAGGTAAGAGCCGCGGGGCGTGGGTGGGGCGGGTGGTGAGTTGACAGACGACGCCGAGGAAAAATAAAATGTTGAAAAGCGAAAACCACTTACCTTGCGCTCACCGCATCGCCAACTCGCCCATGCGGTGAGCACAAGGTAAGTGTTTTTTTAAAATTATTTTATTTTCCCTCGTCTGTCAACTCACCTGCCCTGCGCCTACCCCTGCCCCGCCTCACCGCTCTTACCTGCACAGGCCATTACTGGTTGTAGTGCAGACAGTTTAGTATGATAGTGTTTGCACATATGTGAAGCAGATTGCAGTTCTGAGACTTCACTTGTTTTGGCCAGTGGCAGGAAACTTCATTATTCAGGAGAGTTGCCTTTCCCCCCCCAACAAGAAGTTTAAGTTCTCTGTCTCTCACTTCATTTGTGGACGCCGTGTTCATGAAGCATTAGTTAGATTTACTAGTAAATAAAGCATCTATGTAAACATTTTACTGGTTTCCAGTATGAGAACACATGATTCTGTTTTAAAATGTAGATATAGACTCTTTAACATTTTGTTTCTTACTGAGACCATTATATAAGTAAAAAGAATTATGTTAAAATTGTTTGGCTGCTAATGCAGCATACAGAAACAATTTAACAGACTTTCTGGTTCTAAATTAAATAAGTTTGTTGAATGTTTGACCTTCTTTTACGTGGCTTCCCTTTAACAGAGGCCCATGTACAGTGGTGCCATGTTGGCATGATCACAGTTTAAATCGATAATAACCTGGGACATTAAAACAGTAACTGATGGGGCTTTACCGCCTCCTTTATTTAAAAGTACCCTTTGATTTCCATATGAATCAAGGAATTCAATGACTCTTCTTCTCTAGACGTTTGCACAGTTTAAAAATGTCAAGAAAAAAGTCTACCATGAACACTTGATGGTAGACCTCCAGAGCAATTATTGCATTTTATTCTCAGTATTGTACTGGAGCTTACTACCAGGTTACCAACTTGCCATCATGTTCCGTCTCCATTCCGGTGCTCAAGTTTGCGTCCCTATCAAGTCTTGCAGTTGTTGGCCTACTTCTGAAGTATAAGAACCGAGAGAATGATACTTTAAGGTGATTACTGTATAGACATTATTGAGATTAGCTGGTATGTACTATAAACACTATTGTGTATTGGGTTCCTTTTCTGTTTTAGAGAGCATGTTGATTCTTTTTTCCCCATTGTTGACTGCATTTGTCGAGGGCAGGATCACTATTTATTGTAGAGTATTTTAGCAAGAAGCTCTTGTGCCTTATCTGCTAGGGGATTATATTTAAAAGCCAAAATGATATGTGGAATGCTTGCACAAGTGTCTGTGATAGGTGATTGCTCGGGCAGCAGTCCATTCCAGTGTTGTTTTGCCCAATATGTTACACAGAGAGTTATCAGCCATAGTCAAATCAGACTGTGTCCTACTTCAATAGGAAGAGTATAGTCTGAAATGCAAGCCTAAGCAAACAGTAGACGGGAACACAATCAACCCCAGGCCAGTTTCGGACATGTCGGAAAACATCATTGAGATGCAGCTTTAATCCTTTGGATTTTTCTTGCCAGTTTTAAAACGCATGACCATCATTTTATTCATATAGTTATTCTCTAGTACGGTCCACTTTAATAAAGCTCTGCTTTGGGGTTACTAATGACTGCCCTTATGAGACTTGATTTTAAAACGTACTAGGGCATCACATTTGACAGAAGCTTTACATCTGGTTACACTTTGTATTAAGCTATAATCCTTGCAAAGATTCAACGTTCTCCAATTTTAGTCATCCTCCTTTCTTCCCAGAATGCATCTGGTATGACATAATTCATATTTTTATAGTCCAACAAACCTTTGGATACACTTGCAAAAGCAAAGTTCATTGAGGAGAAATCCTTCGCAACAGGCTTATCATTTCTTAGTGAAGAAAGCCAACACAAGCAGTCTTGTTCTTATTTATTTGTTGCTTTTTCCAATAATTAAATTCACCTCTGCGTGAAGGTGTAATTGCTTACGAAGGTAACTGTAGGTAAGGCCACTCTAGGTTAATGCATTGGTTATTGTTGTGTTGTTGACTCATATTTCATCTTTCGTTTATGTGAATTATGATCATGTTTACGTTTCACAGCATCTCTGCATTGCCTCGCCATCACTGTTCTTGTTTATCTATGTATTTATATAAAGCCTTCTCTGGTGCGAGCTACGTTCTTGTTGCCAGAGTCCTTTAGAGCTGGAGATTCATAATGTACAAACTGATAAAAAAATGCAATACATTTCTTCAGAAGACCAGTATCTGATATATTCATCATACAAATAAATCAGCCAAAACAGAAAGAGAACAGATGCAGCTTCATCTTTATCTGGCATCACTGGCATTTAAGCGGTTCCCAAGTGGCTAAAATTCTAGTTTACTAGAAGGCATGTACAGGTAGTAAGAGTGTTCACTTGTGATCATTAAAGACTATTTAGTTCTGATATTTAATGAAATTACATGAAGACTTCCAGAATATGTGTGTCAGAGACTTGTGAATCCTTTGAGATCAGAAGCGCCACTATTACTAAAGAACTCCTGCACAATATGAAAACATTTGGACCAATCATTGTGGGTGTTAAACACACGGGTAGACAAATGTAACTGAGCATTGTGGATTGTTGTATATAACTTTTTTATGCAAAACTTTATAGCATAGGGAAATTGTACAACTTTATGTTAACAGCTCACCCCATTCGAGAAAGCATTGTGCATTTTTTATAAGCAAGACAACGACTGTGTAAATGTAACCAAAGAGACAAAATAGCAACTGGTGATGCATCTTGGGATAGATCCACAGGTCCAGCCTCAAGTGGCAAGACCTCAAAGTGAAATTATTATGAGATGGCCATGTTGGTGGTGCTAAAATCAGTCATTCCTAATTTTCTTCTGTAACCTCTGCCCACTTAGCTGCCACTTTTCAGGGTGACTGCAAGTTAAGTAACTTTGATGGGAGGGTTAGAAAAGGATGATGGACGTCTTCTCTATTTCTGGTCATATCAATAGCAGTCTTGCTTGGTCGTTCCTGTGCCTTTTTTTCCTATGCCACAGTTTTCTTTTACTGATGGTAACCACAGATGTTGCCATTGATGGGATTTTGCTGGGCCAGAGGCTATGCTGTCAGCCTTCATCTCAACTGCCGACCCATCTACATACATATTTTAGCATCCACAATTTTTATTCTTCATCACCAGGACTTAAGAAGTTCACAGAGCTATTTCAGTTTTGGATTGGATGCAACAAAACTTAGAAATATTGAATATTTGCTCTGAAAACACTTACCAGAGGCTCTCGAGTGATGAAATCATAGGCTGAATGTAGTTGATCTAAAATATCGGAAATTATATATTTTTTCTATCAAGTACTCACTCACATTTGTGAGGATGGGTATGTTTCTTGTGTGAAATCCTATCATTTGATGTTCTCAATGGTAAGGGATTTCATAGGTGTGAAAAGTTGATGAAACCAGTAGGTAAGCATTGGGTATTGTCCTTTGTTGCAGTGTTAGTTTTGCTGGCTCAGTAGGATTAGCATGAGGGCAGACACCAGAGAAAGATTGAAAATGGTGGTATCCTATGTCCATAATGGTATTCAGGTATCTAATGTTACAGATAAGTGTAACTTGTTTCTCACCAGTTTCACACTAGACAGTGTTGCACACTAAAGCTTATAGCAGTGCCTCGCATGCACTATTTTATTAGGCGGTACAAAAACAAAACCCAGCCACATATGTTTCTCCAGATATAATTTTCACAGAATTCCATTGATGAGGATACTGGTAGTGGACTGTTATGGTCAGTTACATAGGAGGTGTTGCGATGTTTTTACTGTATTATTTAATAATAAAAATGTAATAATAATTGCCATAGAAATTGTGCATTACATTCTACAAATACTACCTCTGAATTAAAAAAAAACATTCTTAACACCACATCAACTGTAATGTGAACTTTTGTAGTTTTTCTTTGCCTTTTATAGACAATAAACAATTTCCAACAGATTTTTTTGCAGTTTGTGTGTTCTCTTTTCTGAAATGTGTATTTTAGAAGTATGTACTTGCGATAAATGTAAATATTTAGGCATAATTAATACAGTTTAGGTAAAGTATAATAAGTGAAAGAATCAGTCGAATTGTGATGCCTGTCTATTGGAACAAGCTCACTCTCCAGAGAGAAAAAGGCATGTTGCCAGAGCTGGCATGATTATCATTATACAATACATTGGAGTCCTTTATTACTTAGTATACCAGAAAGAACTATGATCCTTCTATGCAGGTTAAAGGGTTGACTCGAACACTCACACTCAATTTTGTGGTTATAATGGTTTTTAAAGCTCCCGGAAGAAACAAAGGTTCAAGGCATGTGAGCTGTAGATCACATGCTTTGCATAAGTCTGCCATCTAGTGTTGGGTCCGGATGTTTGCACTACCTTTTTGTTCAAAGAAATCTTTTCCAGTCACGAGGTAGGTGACTCCTCCTTTCGGTGATTGTGCGCATGGGCATCGACTCCATTGTTAGATTGTTTTTTTCCGCCATCGGGTTCGGACGTGAATTGCTGTGCTCCGGTTCGACACCGTTTCTCGGGTTCCCCTTGGTGCGCAATCCACTACCCTCGACGGTATTGTTTCTCGATCGTGTTTCCCATTCTCCACGTATCGTATCAGTTCAAAGTCTTCAATCGGAAAATTCGTGGAGGGCCGTTGGGCCTACCCGCGTCGGGTCAGCTCGCAGTCGATGGAACGGATGCCATTCAAATTCTGTCCCGGCTGTCGCGCAAAGTATCCGCGCACTGACTTGCACCAAGTGTGCAACTTGTGTCTATCCCCGGAACACAACGAACAGGACTGTGACACGTGCCGATCTTTTCGATCCAAGAAGTCGCTCCATGAACGTCGGGCTCGACGTCACGAAATGCACCAACAAAGCGGTTCCGCACCGGATCTCTTCAGAGAAGATTCCGACCATGAAGTCTTCGCTGCACAAGGAGCCGAGGAGGAACACATTTCCGTGTCCGAAGACGACTCCGATATGGAAGAAGACGTGCCGCAGGGTGAGCGTACTGTGAGTACTGATACGTCCCTGCCCCAAAATATGCTGAAGAAAAAGGCTCCGGTCCTTCCTCTGCCTTCGGGCCAAGGTCGGCACCGAGAACAGGTTTCGAACCCCCCTCCTTCGGGTTCGAAACACACATCGAAGCCTTCCGGCTCGGGATCGAGTCGGCACATTCGGGCACCGAACCGAAAACTTCGGCACCGAAATCCAAGCACGTCATCGTGCCCATCCCCTCGGCACTGAAATCTAAAGCTTCTGATCCGAAGGCCTCGGCGCCGAAACCTTCGGCAACGAAAATTCTGGCGCCGAAAGACAAGACAGCTTCTCCTCCATCCAAGGAGCCTCTTTTCGACGTCCCGCCTTCCAACATGGACCCGAAACAGAAACAACTAGTAATTAATCTAAAAACTGGACATATTCATGTAAAACTGCCAGTTAAACGGAAGCCAGAGATGGAGGAAGCTTACCACATTCCACTTAAAAAGAAAAATGTGGGTACTAATCCTTCTCCTCCTCCTCTTACACCTCCTTCCCCACTTGACCCAAATTTATTAATTACTCCTACAAATTCACCACAACCACAACCACAGTCACCTGACCACCAAGATGATGGGGATGTTCCAGGGGACATTAGTCCTGATCCATGGACTGACTACAATACAGATCCTAATACAGACAATGATCCTGATCTATACCCTTCAAACCCTCTCCACCAGATGACAATGTAGGGTACATAGAGTTACTCAATAGGGCTGCTGAATATCATAGGGCCATCTTCACAAAGAGGCCCTTGAAGAGGATTTTCTCTTTGAGACCTTAAGTTCCTCTCAAAGAGCAAAACACACACTGCCCATGCTCAAGGGTATGCTCAAACACACAGAGACAACATTTTTAAAGACCCTGTGCGTACGAGGATTATCACACCTAGAGTAGACAAAAAATATAAGCTGGCACCTACAGACCCAATCTACATCAAGGGTCAAGTTCCCTTAGACTCCCTAGTGGTCTCTAACGCTCGCAAAAGAGCAAATTCTCAAACCACAGGACATGCCCCTCCTCCTGATAAAGAATCCAAACTTATAGATGCCTCTGGCAAAAGAGTAGCTGCACAAGCAGCCAATCATTGGAGTATTGCCAACACTCAAGCTCTTTTAGCTCGTTATGACAGAGCTCATTAAGACGAGCTGGAAAAATTACTCCAATTCTTGCCAGACGAACATAAAAATAAAGCTAATGATTTAATTCAGGAAGGAAAGCTCATTTCTAACACATCCATTAGATGTGCTTTAGATGCAGCTGATACTGCAGCTCACGCAGTTAACACTAGCCTTCTTTTAAGAAGACACGCCTGGCTCAGGATTTCAGGGTTTAAACCCGAAGTCCAAGCTTCCATTTTAAATCTACCCTTCGATAAGGAACACCTCTTCGGACCTACAGTAGATACTTCTTTAGAAAAAATGAAGAAGAACTCAGAGGTTCCAAAATCCATGGGAGTTTTGCAGTCAACTTCCAATCGAGGCTCCTTTTGCTGCTCCTTTTACAGAGGGGGCTCAAAGAACATATCCTCGGACAATACCTCTGCCCCCTACAGAGGCAACAATCAGTCACCCTCTTCCAGAGGTTACTTTAGAGGAGGTTTTCGAGGCAATAACGGCAAGGGAAGAGGTAAAGGTAATACAACATGTACTTCCCCTGCAGCCAACAAACAGTGACTTGCCTTCTCCACCCCCGATCATTCCACACCTGTCGGGGGACGTCTCTCTCAATTTCTACCTGTCTGGACTACAATTACTTCAGACAGATGGGTTCTAGAAATTATCTGATCTGATCTGGTTATTGCCTGGAGCTTACCGACAATCCCCCAAACATTTCTCCAAGACCACACAAAATGTCAACAGAACATTTGAACCTACTCCAACAAGAAGTTCTCTCTCTTTTACAGAAAGGAGCTATAGAGCCAGTCCCATTAGAGTATAAAGGGACCGGCGTATACTCCCTATACTTTCTCATACCCAAAAAGGACGGCTCTCTCAGGCCTATACTAGACCTCAGAGACCTAAATCTGTATATCCAATCAGATCATTTCCACATGGTGACACTCCAACAAGTGCTCCCACTCCTTCAGCAAGGCGACTTTCTGTCTACTTTAGACTTAAAGGATGCGTACTTCCATATTCCAATACATCCCGCTCATCGCAAATATCTCAGGTTTGTGGTAGCGGGACAACATTACCAGTTCAAGGTGCTTCCATTCAGAGTCACCACTGCTCCCAGAGTATTCACCAAATGCCTGGCAGTAGTCACAGCTCATCTGCGAAGAGAACACGTTCACGTCTTCCCATACGTAGACGACTGGCTCATCAAAGCCAGTTCACAAGCAAACCATCTACAACACACTCACAAAACAATACAGCTGCCCCACGATCTCGGATTCACAGTAAATCTGTCAAAATCCCATCTCCAACCCTCCAACACGCAAACGTACTTAGGAGTCACTCTCAATACACAAACAGCTCTAGCCTGTCCCAATCCAGCCAGAATCCGCAACATTCAGGCTCTAATTTCCCAGTTCCAGCCCCACCACTCATTACCAGCTCGGGTATTCATGCAGCTACTGGGAATGATGGGGTCTTGCATCTTAATAGTTCCCTATGCAAGACTTCAAATGCGTCCCCTTCAGGAATGCTTAGCACGTCAGTGGAATCAGTCTCAGGGTCAATTATCAGATCTAGTGTTGGTAGACAGCCGCACTCATCGCTCTCTGCAGTGGTGGAATCCACAAAACCTTTCCAAAGGGCGGCCCTTCATCGACCCATTTCCACAGACAATGCTAACAGCAGATGCATCGCTCACTGGCTGGGGAGCTCATCTCCAAACTCACACAATTCAGGGCATCTGGAGTCAACAGCAAAAGCAACTTCACATAAATCACCTATTTATTTTATTTATTTATGCAATTTATAAAGCGCGCAAATACCCAGGGGTGTCTCGGCGCTGCGGAATCGAAGGAAGCAGCTAAGTTGGATGACTACTGGTTGAAGAGCCAGGTTTTCACTTGTTTCCTAAATGTCAAAAGGGTGGGACTAATTTTGATGTGGAGGGGGAGAGTGTTCCACAGTCTCGCCGTGGCAACTGTGAAACGTCTGTCTCCCCAAGATGTATTCTTCGTGCGAGGGATAGTCAGAAGGTGGGCTGAGGCGGAACGCAAGGATCTAAGTGGGTTGTATGGACTAAGTTCTTTTTGTAAGAACTCGGGTCCCGTCTTGTTAATTGCTTTATATGCAATGCACAATGCTTTAAATTTAGTTCGACTTCTGATAGGCAGCCAATGAAGCTGCCGTATGACTCTAGAGATTGATTTAAACTTGGAGGAGCCAGACAGAATTCTGGCAGCTGAGTTCTGAACTAATTGCAGTTTATAGAGCTGCTAGCAGTATTTCTAGCGCTCAAAGCCTTCCAAGCTCACCTTGTAGGCAAAGCTGTCCTCATGCGCACAGACAATATGACAGCCATGTATTATATACAGAAACAGGGAGGGACACACTCTCTCCAACTGTCACACCTTGCACAGGCCATTTGGAAGTGGGCCATACATCACAAAATCTATCTCCTAGCAGAACACCTTCCAGGAGTAGACAATCAGATTGCAGATCTGCTCAGCAGGCAGAGATAACAGATTCACGAGTGGGAAGTCCACCCTCAAGTTCTCCTCCCGTTCTTTCAGATATGGGGCTTCCCAGACATAGATCTGTTCGCCACACAGCAAACCGCAAAATGCCCAAACTTCGTCTCCAGGTATCCACACCCATTGTCCAAAGGCAATGCACTATGGATGAACTGGTCAGGGATATTTGCCTGCGCTTTTCCGCCTCTCCCATTCATTCAGTGGTTCGGAAGCTCAGGCAAACGTCCCTCACACTAATCCTAGTAGCTCCCACATGGGCCCGTCAACCTTGGTTCACCACCCTGTTGGAGCTCTTAGTAGTTCCTCATTAAAAACTACATCTCTCATCCAATCTCCTCACGCAGAGCCGTGGAGAAATAAGACACCCAGATCCCAGACATCTCAATCTAGCGATCTGGCACCTGAAGTTATAGAGTTTGGCTATCTGAATCTTCCGCCAGACTGTATGAACATTATTAAAGAAGCTAGACGACCTACTACAAGAGCTTGTTATGCAGCAAAATGGAAGCAGTTTGTTATTTATTGTAATAACAACCATATCAACCCGCTTGATGCTTCAGTTCAAAATATAATTTGCTATTTACTACATTTACAACAGTCAAATTTAGCGTACACATCTATACGCTTACATCTTGCTGCAATAGCCGCATACCTTCAGAATAGACAACATCTGTCTCTTTTCAGAGTGCCTGTTATTAAGGCCTTTATGGAAGGACTCAATAGAGTTATTCCCCCAAGACTTCCACCTGCCAGAGTGTGGAATCTTAATATTGTTCTTACCAGACTAATGGGTCCACCCTTTGAGCCATTGCATAAATGTGAACTGCAATTTCTCACTTGGAAAGTTGATTTCCTCATTGCTATCACATCACTGAGGAGAGTGGGTGAACTTCAGGCACTAACCATAGAAGAACCATTTTTACAAGTACACCAAAACAAAGTGGTTCTTCGTACTAACCCTAAATTTCTACCCAAAGTAGTTTCTGCCTTTCACATCAACCAATCTGTTGAGTTGCCTGTGTTCTTTCCTCAACCAGACTCAGTGGCAGAACGTGCTCTACACACTTTAGATGTTAAATGAGCATTACTCTATTACATAGAAAGGATAAAACCTTTTCGTAAAACTAAACAACTTTTTGTTGCTTTTGCTCCACCTCACAAAGGCAATCCCATTTCAAAATCAGGTATTGCACGGTGGATAGTCAAATGAATTCAGACATGCTATGCAAAAGCAAAAAGGACTTTACCAATTCCCCCTAGAGCGCATTCCACTCGCAAACTGGGGACTTCTATGGCTTTCTTAGGAAACATTCCCATAGCTTACATTTGTAAAGCTGCAACATGGTCTACACCTCACACATTCACAAAACACTATTGTGTAGATGTGTTAGCAAAACAACAAGCTAATGTAGGACAGGCAGTTCTTCGTACACTCTTTCAAACCACTGCAACAGCTACAGGTTAGCCACCGCTTGGGAGATTACTGTTGTATAGTCTATGCAAAGCATGTGATCTACAGCTCACATGCCTCGAACGGAAAATGCTACTTACCCAGTATGCATCTGTTCTTGGCATGTAGAGCTGTAGATTCACATGCGCCCACCCGCCTCCCTGGGTACCTATACCTGTTGCAGTAATATCTTACTTAGATACATACACATGGACATCTCTATTCTACTCTTACTAACTCCATTCTCACCCTCTGCGGGAAAACAATCTAACAATGGAGTCGATGCCCATGCGCACTATCACCGAAAGGAGGAGTCACCTACCTCGTGACTGAAAAAGACTTCTTCGAACAAAAACGAAGTGCAAACATCCGGACCCAACACTAGATGGCAGACTTATGCAAAGCATGTGAATCTACAGCTCTACATGCCAAGAACAGATGCATACTGGGTAAGTAGCATTTTCCTTACTGACCGACAATGCACATTCCAACCTGTTTACGAAATGTACTCTTCATTCAGATATCGGAATATAGCTAACATTCATTAGATCCTGACATCTTTTATTTTTTCCTGCTTTTCTGATCAAGTCCAAGTATCAGACCCCAGATCTCCTTTAAAACCAGGACCAGACGCGTAACAATAATTTCTGCGATTGGTTCCATGTATTTATTTTGGGATTATTAAACTAGGAATGATTGCTCGCTGGTTTCTATTTTTTGTATGTTTTATGTTAAAATATTTTATTTACTCTAAATGCTTACCTACTTTTAGCGCTCCAGGGCCAGATATGCATCTGTTTTTAGCAATTGCAAAGGGAGAATCGGGCCGTTTGCGACCGCTAAAACAGCTTTGGAAATGTACTAACCCAAATTACCGACTCACCAAAGAGGGTTTCGAGTCACTATTAGGAAGGGGTGCTCGTTTCAAGGGAGTCCCTTCCTAATAGCGAGTTGCAGTGGCATGCATGAATGTTTTACGACCGGAATGCAGTCGCAAAACATTCATATTTTACCAGCTCTGTGAAGGAGGTGGTAACCCATTTGCAAATGGGATGGGGTCCCCTTCCCCTTTGTGAGTGTGGACGCCAACATTTTTTAAGAGCAGGCAGTGGTCCCACGGACCACTGCCTGCTCTTACAAAATGAAACAGAAACTTTTAATTTTTCTTTTTTAAATGCATCACATATTCCTTTAAGGAAAACAGGCTGCATTTCAGAAAAAAATGTGCTTTATTTAAAAAGCAATCACAGACATGGTGGTCTGCTGACCCCACCAGGCCACCATCCCTGTGATTACTGGCCATTCCCAATGGGTCGAAAATTGCGACCTACCTCATGAATATTAATGAGGTAGGTTGACTGCGACCCTTTTGGAAATCGCTAAATGTGTCTGAGACACATTATTACATTCCATTTCGTGACTCGCTAATTGCAAGTTGCCAAAAATCACAATTTGCGAGTCGCAAGATGAAATGGTTGTACATCTGGCCCCCAATGTTTTATTTATCTGGTTGTTCCTGCACCTCTTCTCCGTATCCTAATTATTTCCATTTCTTTTCTACCCTAAAAAATATACTTTCATTTCTAGGAGTAGTTTCATTTGTCCTTAGAACTTACCTGTATACTACCTGATTTTTTTCATAAAATGTTTTTGACCTTGATTAAATTACTCTGAGACTTTTCTTTCTCAATGTAATTAAATGGAAAAAGGACGTCACCCGCATGTTTGCCTGGGGAGATGTGCTAGGATAAGGGAGTAGCATCTCCATAACTTATTTTAGAATACATAATTAAGTTACTGCTATCATGATGTACACTTGTAACCCTGCTTTATGATTTTGTGTTGAGAAGTGGGTAATTACTGACGGTTATGCCATTTATAGCACATTTTCCACATTTATATAGTTAAAAATCATTGGTCATCTACTCTACTCAGGCTCATTTAGAACTAGTACTTTAATGATTGCATTTACTGTGGCCCCTTCACTAGGCCATATCATCACATTCAAAGACTCCCAGAGACTCCTTAAAAGAAAGTCATAAAAAACGTAATTTGTAGCTTAATTCCTTGTGCTCAAGCTTATGCATGGTCACCATACTGTTTCGACTTACTGCTCTACCCGTATGCTCGCCCACTGTACAAAAAACAATCTTAACAGTGGAGCTGGTGCCCATGCACATTATTAACTAAGGGAGGAATCACACCATACCTTGTGACTCGAAAGACTTCTTCGAAGAAAAAAAAGTTGCAAACGTCCAAGCCCAACACTAGATGGGAGGAATATGCAGAGCATGTGAATCTACTGCATTACATTCTACGAATAGATGCTTACAGGGTAAGTAACATATTCTTTAGCTGGTAGGTAAAACATGCTCGCAATAAAAATCTAATTAGCTCATTTTTTGCTAATGGATGTTAATTTGGATGCTTCCCCCTGGAATGTTAACAGGTTTCTACATGGTTCCAAAAAAGGAATGTTATTAACCAGATTCTGGAGCATAGGTTTCAGATATTGCACTTTTATATATCCTTGTTAGCTGAATGAATTTGCTTTTCTCACACAGCTGAAGTGGCAATTTTCTTGTAGACAATCTACAATACATGGAATTTCTGATGGTTACGTCTACCTGCAGATTCCTCACATTTGAAATATCCTAAGCACCAGGCTGGATCCAGAAACTTTTCAATAGCTCTCTCATGCCAGTGCGGGACACCAGCTCCATCTCTGTGTTGCACACAATGTCTTGTGACGTCAGTGGAGCCACAAAGCCCCCCCTGTTGATGTGATGACATCAGTTCCTTTTTTCAGTACTGTTCAGGTGCAGTTTTCTTTCACAGTTACACCTCCAAAACCATCCAGTTTCAAACCATGTAGGGACTCTGAGGGTTAAATGTCCATCACTGATCCTCACAACATCTGTCTCTGGTGCCTTGGTTCAGACCACGAAGTTGAGGCCTGCAAATTTTGCCAGAAGATGCATCCCAAAGCCCGTAAAGAATGGGAGAGCCAAAATGTTGGACAAGAGCGCGGGATGAATGCTAGTGACATCGAACCATCCAGACCAAAGTTAGAGTCTCCGTCTCCACCATTTTCAAGATCGTCCAAGAAGAAACACAAGAAAAAGAGGAGGCACGAATCTCGAAGGCATGTCCTCCTAAAGTAGGTAATGAAGATCCCCGGCTTCACCTCGACCGGCATCGGATTAAGAACATCCGACAGAAGATCCGGCACCTGCGTTCCACCTGACCAGTGCCAACTCCGGACACTGTACTGCTCCAGACTGGAAAACTATACCCCGAGTTCCCAGCACCTGGGACAGATCCATCAGCTTTTCTGAATGCAATGTTCAGTTGTGCTACGCTCCTCTCTGGTTCACCAGTTGGCCGCATGGGCCCTACGACCAGTAATACCAACGTCCAACCAACCGGCACCCTTCACTCCATTTCTTCCTCTGCCACAAGTCTTTTTGGGTGAATCCAAACCAGACACCATCAACAGCGGCCACCACCACCATTGCTCATTCCAAGCCTGTCTCCTTTGGCGCCAGATTTCAACATCTGTAAGGGCACCACAATCAACTTCCCTGGCACCCTAAATGACACCATAGGTGCCACAAGCGACCTCACCACCGCTGCAGCCCTTTTCATCGGTGCTTTAGCCTTTATCTCTGACTCCACAAGTGTCTCCACAGGTGAATCTCCCACTGATTCCGCAACACTCTGGACGAGAGGCGCAGTGGCTCATTGAAGAGGGCAGATGCTTCTTTGGTGATCCCCAGGAAGACCCAAATGCAGATGTTGCTGGGGATGAAAAACTTCTCTTAAGCCGGATTTTGAGGACTAAGGAATGCAAGTGAACTTGACACCTACCCAAAATGGGAGCTTTTGTCCTTCACTGGAATCCCTCTACCGGAAGTGACATCATATCACACTGTGATGAGAAAGGCATCAGATATGCTCGACCTACAGCTACCATTGACTGAAGTGAAGTCAAATATCCTCATTGAGATCTTAGATTCCATGGAACCTCTACTTCCATACCAATTAAGCTCTAACAGAACCCATACTGACCATATGGGTAAAGCTGACCACTTCTCCAGCTGTCTCAAGAATTATTGCTCGCCGCTATAAACCAGTTTCAGGAGATCGTGAATTGTTTTCAGCTCATCTATCTCCCGAGAACCTGGTGGTGCAAGCCTCTTGTTCGTCAAAGCGGACTCCAGGGTGTTTCTCTCCATTCTATTTGAACAGGAATCAAAGATGGAACAGTATGCAAAAATTATGTTCACCACACTAGAGGCAGTACTACTGGGCCTCAGAGATCCTGGACTGGGAAACCAGGCAAAGGCAGATAGGGCGAATATGTGGGCGTGCTTCGGGGCGGCCAAAAAAGCAATTCTGGTCGCCTGGAAAAAGAAAGCAGCACCAGTGTTGGCCCAGTGGCACTACCGTCTTTGGAAAATACTTATTATGGAAGAGCTAGCAGACATCTTTAGAGATGATTACAATTTTTTTTAATATAGATGGGGCCCGCTAGTGACATATCTTATACGGGGCCTCCCGCTGGCGGTATGCCCTCCCACGACGAGAGCCATGCACCTGTTCCAGTTTTAAACCTCTCCCAGGACAACCAACAGAACCCCTATTATCATATCGAGCTTACAGAACTGCCACCACACCTATCTACACCTTAGGACGTATGCCTAGACACCTAAGCTACTCACTACTCATATGTATCCATTGCTTTTTCTCATCACCACCGTTGGAGAGAGGGGTACAGGGGGAGGGGGAGTTGAGATGGGGTTACAAAAGTTCCGAAGCAGAAAATTGAACAGGATGGTATGGGAATGATGAGATGCCAAGTATTACATTTCCCTGTGCATTGAGATACTGTGTCTTCTTTAGATATGGAGGGGGCTGTGGGGATTGATTATACGATGTAATGCCTTTTGCTGCATGTGCTTGTTCCTAATAAAAAGAGGTTTGACAAAAAAGAATTATGTTCTCAGAGGGGAGCAAGGCTCTTAAATCCATCAGCAACACTTGCCTCCTGGGCAGAGTTATTCATGCTTTCTCAGCACAACCAGTCATTCACACACTATCGAATGACCTACTGTCCAATTTTACAGGACTGATTGGGGATGGTCAATTGGCTGCAAAACAGGTTACCCAATCTGGCCTAGATACCGGTGATTTCGTGGCAAGAGCTCATTGCCCCTAAACTGGCCTCAAACAGTGTGGTATGCAGACCTAGTTCACCTCTAACTATGCTCTCCACTCCCTCACAGGGTAGACCTCCACTCTCAGTAGCAGGGGCACGTTCTACACCCCTGCCTCCAGAGCCTTCACCTGCATGCCTGGAAATTAAACAGTGCAACCTGAGCTCTTGCTCCCTGCCCCCAAAAGTGGTAGATGTTGTCTTATTTTCATTTGGACAATCTCTCAACACAGTCTAGACAATCCATCAAAACAGTCTATTTAAGTAGAGAGGGAAAGTTTTCCCTCAGTGTTTTGAAAATTTCATAGATAATTGTTAGGCCCTTCTATCTGACATCTTTTGATTCTTTCTCTCATTGGCCCATCAGGTTGCCAGTCGACACTGTTAAAGGTTGTTTATCAACCTTTCTATGTTTGATTGATCAGCCGTTCCCTTTTAACTCACCCATAATCATCAGATTCTTGAAAGGGCTTACTAACAAGATTCCCCCTAGTCCGTTTATTATGCCACAATGCATCTTTAACCTTGTTCGCACATTCCTTATGTGTTGCTTGTTTTAAAGTTGCACAGTTGTCCCTTAAGGTTACTGATTATTAAAATGGTCTTTTTGATCACTATTATGTCTGCTGGATGTGTTGGTGAATTACAAACCTTATCTGTTAAAACTCCACTCACCTCTTTCTTCCCAGACAATCTAGTGTTAAGAATAAGGGCTGTCTTTCTGCCTAAGGTGGTTACCCCTTTCCACCTAGCCCAGTCCATAACCTTCCAGCATTCTATCCTCCCCCACGTGTAGGAGAAAGAAAGGCTTTCTCATCTAGATCCAAAAAGAGCAGTCAGTGTCTGAACAGGAACCGTGAATTCAGGCTGGATGACCAGCTCTTTGTGGGATATGTTGGAAAGTTGAAGGGCAAGGCAGTGCATACGAGAACTTTGTCACGTTGAATAATTCAGTGCATCATCTAATGCATGCATTATTGTTTGGACGCTGAAGTGAGGAGGGAAGGGCACTTCACTCACTCGGTGCTTCAAGTCTTTTTCATTTAAGCACCCATGCACCCACCTCCTAATCTGGTGCACTGCTTGGAGGTGAGCAATCTTCAGGTAGAAGTATCCATTAGAAGAAAAAGATACTTACCTTTAGTAAAGCTCTTTCTGGTGGATACTATATGTACCTGCAGATTCCTCACCGACCCACCTACCTCCCAGTTGCATGGGTGGTTATACCACAGATGTACTTCATGTGCTTGAATATACTGTGGAAATCTCACCTATCTTATGGACTTTGGTGTTATCCAATCGCCTCGATGGGGTTTTAAAAAGAAGTAGATTGCAACTGATGTCATCACGCTGACATGGGCGCTTTACTGAGATGGAGCCCACACCCCCTACCAGCATGGAAGAGCTATTGAAAAGCTTCCGGGTCCAGATTGGAACCTCAAAACATAAGGAATCTGCAGGTAGATATAGTTTCCTTCAGAAAGAGCGTTACCAAAGGTAAGTAACTTTTTCTTCAGTTCTATTAAGGAATTCTTCCCAAATTTGTATTACAGTTACAAAGCAGGTCATTTGAGAAAGATTGACAGCTTCTTCATCTACCAGTGTATGTGGTCCGAATCTGGATAGCCCAATCACTATACTGCATTTTGAAAACAAATCAGGGATGATGGCAGCCCCATATATATTTAGCGGTGATTAGAATGTCATATTAGAGTCTATTGATTGCTCTCTGTTGCCACTGTTCAAACTAAACCACAAACGACTGTCTATAATATGATGTATAATTTAGATCTTTTTGATGCACTTAGGAGAATATATCTACTTGATCTTGGATATACAGTCTATTCAGCATCAATTGGCTATGAATAACCACCATTAAAGTGACAATACAAACCATGACTGCAAATCTTGCCACTAGTAATTTGGCTGTGCAGGTTTAAACTGCAAATTCGAGCTGTTGAAATAACCCCTTTGACAAGCCTGTATCCTCCTTTTAAATGTTAATATGTCAACGTAGGCCGTAAAAAGCCCATAAGGCAGGGTGCATGAGCTTCCAGCTGTCCCCCAGGAGCTGAATATCTCCTTGATTAGGTGTGAATTGGCTCTCAGAGCTGAGACAAATGGATTGGGTGTGGGGAGGTGTCCTGTTCCTCTGACAGGATGACCATCTGAACATTGCCCAGGTATTCAGTTGATTTCAAAGGGGTCTGCCCTGTCAGAGGCAGATAAAGCTCATGCCTGTGCCTGCCCCCTTTATTGTCCTTCTAGCCTGCCAGGCGCTGATCCCAGTGGGAGAGGAGCTGCCCCCAGAACCCGTTTTGAGTGACCACAGAGGAGGTTTTGATCATTTCCCTGGCCACCCTTCTAGGGTGGGCACAGGACCTCTGCACAAGGGAAGAAAGGTTCTGCATTGCTGGATTTTGGTAGAGAGGGGCACTCTGGGATTTTTTGCAGTAGGGTACAAAGGAAATGCTGCAAAAGTGGGTAGTTTTAACCTTGAGAACTATTTCCCTGTTGGTTCGGGAGGACCAGGAGTCACCCCCACCCTCACCCACAGGCTAGTACCAGGCATAAATGTGGCATCCTTGGGTACCCTCTTCAGAACACTGCTGGACCTGTGGAAGACAGACGGACTGCCACCATTGGCGGTTGTCAGAGTATACTCCTCCTGTCTAACCCTAAAGTGGAGACTTAGAAATGTTTTTACCATTTTTCCTCAAGAGAAGCAACGTAAGACCGGGACCTACCCACCAGCAAATCTGCTTAAGATGCATCGCCTGTGAGATTGCACTTGCAGCTACCACTACGTTCTTCACCAGGACCAACATTGAAGCCCCAGCCAACCATGTCAAACTCCTCGGCAGCTCTAGCCCGCACCCTTCCTCCGCTGAGGGAATCCCGAGAAGCCTCAAAGGCCGACCACTTCACTGAAACCGACTGACCTCTGATCGACGTCCAGGCCAGTTTTTACATAAATCATGCACTTCTCTCACTTGGCACCTTCCCGCCTACGTCGATAACCACATCAGAACCCTGTCCTACTGCAACATGTCACTGTCGGGCTCTACTTTGGCTTCAGCCTGCTGCCTTTGATGCTGACGAACACATCGGTGACTTGTCCATGGCCAAGAACTGTGTCCTAAGAAAAGAAGGTAAATCTTTCTCACCAGGATGAACCCAGTTCCTGCATCCAAATGGTGATCGACCGCGGTCAGCCTTAACATGTGACTTTGTCCCAGTCAAGCTTGACCAGATTACTGCTGTTGGCGCATAACGGTTTTTGCCACTATTTTTATTTAAACTTTGCAAATTCATATCTCTGGTTTCCCTTATTGTTCATTAAAATATTCTCTATATGTTTAAATCGGAGTGGGATTTTTATTGTCTTTTATTTTTGACTTTTTAACAGTTTTGATACTTCTAAATGCTTTACATATGTTCTTATGTTAAGCCTGCCTGCTCTGTGCCATGGCTACCAGGGGCTGAGCTTAAGTTTAAATTACTGAAACCTTTCCTGGACCTAACAAGAACAGTGTGATGGACTACCATCCACCCCAACTAATAATCCACTTTCTCACACCATGCATATCTAACAGAAAGTTGTGTTATAAATTTGAGTAAGGAAGAGGCTTGGCGACGTAGGCCAAGATGGTAACGCTCCTCTTTAGAGCTCCGTGACCAGCCTCAATCCTCAGTCATCCCTAATGGGGGGCCCCCTGGATACTGAAACTTCCTTGCTGGTATACACTGTGAAGTTGACAGATGCCCGGAGAACGGCCATCAGGCAGTGAGGCTTTCACCAGTGGATGAGAGAAGGCTGTCAGGTGGCATCTGCATGGGCGGACCTGTGCCAGGTTGACGGCATGGCACTTGACTGCTCCAGTGCAGTGGGTGATATGTGCTTATTTGCCCAGGGCTTTTGGCAGAGGAGAGACCCTAATCTCCTTGCCACGCTGCCTGGTGAGTGACCAGGTCCAGAGACTTGGAGCGGGTGAGTCATAGATGTGGCCTGGGATGGTTCCCCCAGTAAACTTCCCTGGATGGGTGAGAGTGAGGCGGCCTTGTAGGTCCACCACGTTGGTTGCTTTAGTGTTTGGCAGGTCAGAGTTGGTGGAGCTTGTGACCCAGTCGTTGGACTGCACGATGGGCCCAGATAGATTGGGGCCTTGACTTGGCACAGTATTTGCCACCCAGAAAGACGATCTTTCATCAGGTTGCATTGGAGTGGAGTGGGGGACCCTGCCTCCCCCCCTTGCTTCACTTGTCCACCTACTCGACCTCCTGGCACAGAGGAATCCTCGGAGGGGGGGGCTGGCATAAGTGTGGGCCTCTTGGAGATAAACTTCCTATCTGGGGCACACTGAAAACGCAGAGGGCAGGGAAGGTGGAACAACTTTAATTTTAGTAAAATATTGATGTGAGAGGCCTCACATGTTTCCTTGAGTGGTGGATCTGAGAACAGGTCACAGCGGCAAATTTGTCTCAATGTTTCATCAGTAAGTGGGCCCATTGTGCCCTGGCCCAGAGGCTGCCACCAGGTGCTCCGCCTTGGCTCATCATGGGACGCGTCCTCAACTATAAAAATGGAGACAAAGTCCTACCTGTTGTAAGGATTACAGGAACAGTGGTGTGAATCCCAACACATCTCGATCTTTCAAGAACATACAAAAAATGTCCACAAACTCCAAAAGTCTTTTGAGGCTGTAAAGAATAAGCTATGGGCTATAAACGTTCGATATATGTTGATCTACTCTGTCAAGCTTAAGGTAATCTTTCAGTCTTCTCAGGGGGCATGGGACGGAGTAGAGGAAAGACCAAGGTCTGGAACATCCAAGCCCACTCCGGAAGACTGGGACGGCTGCAGAGGTGGACCAGCCCTCCATCCGTCCGAGGGAGCTGACACCGGCCTACTCAAGACATACCAATGTGGACAGAATGACGCTCCCTGACTCAGAGGCTGACATGTTTACTGAGCAAGAAGGCTCTCTTGACCTTTGCTCGGGGCTATGCAACGATGAAGTGGATAGAGCACCATCAACAGACGAGGAAGCAGGCGCCACTATGGAGCACAAAGGACATTTGATGACTGAGGTGAGTCATCCCTTGCTTTGTACTGGCCTAGCGATATCTGGAGACTCCATTTTCCCCGGGGAGAGTGGTGTGCTTGCCATACACACTCAGACTTTACTAGGGGCTAAGGGCAAAAGGGATCTCTATGCCCTTTGATGATATATTTCTCTTCAGCACTCCTGGGCGGCCATAGGAGTACTCTGTTGTGTTGTTTCTCTTCTTTGCTCAGTGTGTGAAGGGGCCTGGGGAGGAAGGAAGCATTCAGGGGAGGAGGTTGTCACCCTTTTTCCTACCCTGCCAACCATAATTGGCATCTAGGCCAACGTTTCACAATAGATGCTTCAGGTTTTGAAATATGGCGGGCATACGTTATTGTTGATTGCACACTCGAACATAGCATGCTTTTCTAGATGTAAGCCTACACATCTTAGCATTCCATGTTAGATAGCTCTCCACACTCAAGACCACCAACCCTCATGAGGTGTGTCTCCTGCATTGTAAATGGGCTCCTAAATAAAGTTAAAAGGGGTGCGGTCCTGAGCACTGCCTAACAATACAGTGCTGATATACTTTTATTACAGGAGACACATTTAATGGGTGATTTCTCCCATTGCTTTAACAGATATTGTTTTCTTCTACTAAAACCCCTGCCCAAATCACTCCAGATTTGGGGGAGGGGGTCCCAAGGGGTAGCAATATTGGCACACACACACCTTCTATTCATAGTGACGCACACATGGAAAGACATATGTAGGAGGTAGATTATGGTTACAGCCGCTTTATATGACCAACACCCCACAATTTGTATCCAGGTGTGTCCAAACTTGGATTCACCCTACTGGAGGCACCACCTGGATTAACGACAACAGGTGCTGATTTCAATGAACTGATGTATTATGCAAGTAATAGATGAGGTTCCCTCCCCATTACAACGATCCCCCCCCACCCTCTTACCCCCTCAATCAACTTTACTGCTGATTTCATGAGAGTTATGGTGTTAAGTGACATGGTGAAATTATCACTCATGGGACAGTGGTTTACATAGGTCCTTCTCCCATATTGATTATGCTTTAGCTCCCACCTCAGACTTGAATTGCCTTAAGTCTGTGGCTCTTCATGCTAGGGGCCTCTTCGGTCATGCACCTATTTAACTTTAGTTCTACGGTGAGCCTCCAGTTACCCCAAATACTTGGAGAATGAGTCCATGGTGGCTCAAAAACCGGGAGATTAGGGATCCCTTAATAGATGAGACGATGCAATACTTTAAGATTAACCAGGTTTCGGTGAACTCACCTGTTGTGTAGTGGGAAGCCTATAAAGCGGCACTGCTAGGAAAGGTTATTAGCTCAGTAACACACCAAAAGAAAGAACAACAATGCACACTTCAACAACTGGAGAAAGAGGTCCTTAAAGCCGAAAGATACTATATATCAAACTCTATAGAAAACA
Organism: Calotriton arnoldi; assembly: GCA_963921515.1. Taxonomy (NCBI): domain Eukaryota; kingdom Metazoa; phylum Chordata; class Amphibia; order Caudata; family Salamandridae; genus Calotriton; species Calotriton arnoldi. The sequence continues at coordinate 2,455,217 of CAWUFW010000501.1, forward strand.
CCCAACATAGGCTCACCCAAGCAAAGCTACACCATGACTGGTTACAAAGGATATGGCTCGTAAGACATGACTGACAGCACAAAGTAGGTTATATGATCAATTGACTGGCATAGAGGAAGGAGGTGCCTACACATATTTATCGGCTTCTGGGGTTCAGGTGTCTCCAAACTCTACCTGATGAAATGGTTAACATGTTTCCTTAATTCTACAGGTCCCTGTAAATAGTGGAGGACCTTGTGTCCACTGGACTGTCTCACCGCCATCCTGGTCTCTGTATTTATGTTAAGATTATCAGCTACAGAAAATCAGCAACTCTGCAAACCCTTCATCTAACTTGAGATCATATAAGCTATTAAACTGATAAATCCCCAGGTCTAAACGAATTCCCGATGGAGTTATGGAAATGTTTTGCTACTCCCCTAGTGCAACTGGTCTTGGAGGTGTTAAAAAGTGCCAGAGCCCAGGGGAGGCTCCCACCAGAACTTTGCGACGCATACATGTTAAAAATTGGGTTTTTGGTTGGCAGAGGTATGCACCCTGTCCAAGAATGAACCACAGTCTTAGTCAGGGTAAGTCAGGTACACACTAAAAGATAACCTGTGCTCACCCTCTGGTAGCTTGGCACAGAGCTGTCAGGCTTATCTAAAGAGGCAATATGTTGGGTAAAGAGGCAAACGCAAAGGAACACAATGAAAACACCACAAAAAGACTCCACTCTGGTTTAGAAAAATAGACTATAATTTTTTTTAATAAATCTAGACCAACGACAAAAGTCCAGTAAGTAGAAGTTGAGATATTCATTTTTAAAGAATATAAAGAGTTCTGGAGCTTAGAAGCAATAAGCGCCAATGGGCCTATCTGGTCGATCTGGACCGGGGCAAAGTCAAAAGTTCAGGCCGACCGCGATGGAGCATAGGCCGGGGACAGGAGCCCCGCAGGCCCAGTGAACAGAGTACCTTGATCTTTGTCGCAACAGTGAGATGCGGAGTGCAGACGAGCGATGCATCAATGTCGAGCCCACAGTCGAGGTGATGCGTTGATTTTCTCCAAGCAGTGATCGTGATGTATCGGTTCCGTATGTGAAGCGCTGAGATGCGTTGCTTCCGAAGTGAGATGTGACAGGTTTCTCCACGCATTCGAGGGGATGAGCCGATCCCTCCATACTACTGTGGCGGCAATGCGCGGTTCTGATGCGTCGGGCTCTCCAGGGGATGCGTTGGTCCCAAGGGCAATGCGCTGATTCTGCTACACGCAGACTGGAGATGTGTCAATTTCTCTCCTGCAAGTATCTAGGTCCACTTCCAGTGAACCAGGCAGTGATAAAGACTTTCATAGCCCTGAGTCTCAAACAACAGGAGGCAAGCCAGCAAGGCCTTAGAGATCACTTTGGTTGCAAGGCAGAGTCCACCACTCCCTCAGCAGGGTGTAAGAGCAGCAGAGCTAGCACAGCAGAAAAGCAGGTCTTCCAGATCAGAAGTCCAGCAGAGTGGCAGTACTTGATGCAGCACAGCAGTTCTTCTGACATCCTTCAGTTACAGGTCCAGAAGTGTCTGACTTGGTGGGGTTAGAGCCCCAGTACTTATACCTGGTTGTGCCTTTGAAGTGGGGGTGACTTCAAAGAAGGCTCTTTGAAGTGTGCAGAAGACCTTTTTTCCCAGCCCTGGCTCCAGACTAACTGTAAGTGGTAATCAGCCCTTTGTGTGGGGACAGAACCATGCCTAATCAGGTGTGTCAGCTTCTCCCTCCCTGCCCAGGAAGAGCCATCAGACTGCAGAGGAGTACTTAAGACACACCTAACCTTCCTGTGTTTGTGGCTGTCTAGAGGGAATTCACAAAGTGAAGCTGTCACCCACCCTAAACGTGTATTGGAGACAGACTGCAGGCACAGAGCTGTAAGAGCAGAGAAATGTCCACTTTCTAAAAGTGGCATTTCTAAAACAGTAATGTTAAGCCCATACTAAGGATGACAGGTCTAACAATACATAGTAAACATCCTGAAACCAAATTGTGCCACAGAGAGACGAGATTCACAATAGTCAATCTCCCTAATTGACACCAAGGCAAAAGTCCTTGCAAAAATACTGGTGGTGCGCCTTTCTGCAGTAATAACTAATTGATCCACCCTGACCATATTGGCTTCATGCCACACCGGGCAACTAGGCACAACCTCCGTTGTACCTTTAATTCACTCACACTAGGCCTTAGGCTAAATGTTCCCCTAGGCCTTGCATTACTATTTATTGATATTGCATTTCTGGAATACATGCATTTTGGAACGTGTTTTGTGGCCTATATTTGCACACTCTACATGGGACTTTGTGTCAGGGTTAGGGTAGATGGGGTATAGTTGTCTCCCTTTACGTTGGAGAGGGGGGTTAACATAGAGATGCCCCCTCTTCCCATTAATATTTGCAATCGCAATCAAGCCTTTAGCTCGCAAAATCCTGCAGTCTAAGAGGATCATGGAGTTCTGATGGTCAGAGAGTTTGGAGGACAAAATATCATTGCATGGCGAGGACCTCCCTATTTATTTAAGTAACCCATTGCCCTCAGGTCCAGCAGCAATGTAGATACTGGGGATTTTTTACCAATACTCAGAATGGAACGTCAACTGGTCCAAGATGAGGATTTCCCCTCTATGTTCGGGGAAGAGGCATGGAACCTGGGTGGAGGAAAATGGGATCCGGCTAAGCACACGCAGTGTTAGATATCTTGGGATTCACCTCACACATAGAAGAGGTGGCTCGAGCCGATAACACCATCCCAATGATGGAAAGGGTCCTTAGGAACACACAAGCCTGGATGTTTCTTCCTCTGATGACGGGGCAGACTGCCTTGCTGAAAATGATCACCCTTTCTAAAATACACTGCAAACCTATCCGTTCAGCCTTCCCCGCAGCATTATGCACACTCTGACATCCTTATTGAGATAATTTTTGTGGAACAAGAGTCATCACTGGATCATTTGCTAAATGCTGCAGATCATTATATGGCTGCGGCTTAGAAATAATAGATCCCATGTCTTTTTAAAGGGCCGCACACTTGATCATCTGAACTATGGATCATGGGGGAGAGCTCCCTAATTTATTTTTTGTATGGAGGGAGGCTTCCTTATGGAGCTCCCCAAGCAACAAAGGTAGTCTTAGAAACATGAAAGGCCTAAAACAAACTGAGTGAATTGGGAAACTGACAGACTATACCTCTCTGTAGCTTGGTGCATCTTTCCCGTTGTTGGCTACCCTTGAGGGCTTCAGGGCATGGGACCATTTGGGGATCTTTATGCTGGTAGATGTGGCAACAGGGAGTATGTTAAAATCCTTTTTAAAAATCAAAGAGGAATTTAGGCAACTTCAAACTCAGTATTAGGGGTATCTCCAACAGTGACATCTGATCGGGCCCTGTGCAACAGCTCATGAGGATGTCTTTGAGTTGAGTCCTCTCAAAGCACATGTCTGATCATTATCTTACCTGATAGCTTCAACGAACTCACAGAAAATTGGGAGGCGTACACCGGCCACTTTAAGGATGTGGATTGGACAATTGAACTCATACCCCTGCAGGAAGCAGTGATAATGAACAGGGGTCACCTTATACAGTTCAAATCTCTGCACAGAAACTACTTGACCTCGAAAGATAGTGGCGATTTTGGAGAAGCTCCGGGACAGATTGCTTGAGATGCAGGCCTGAAGTGGGAGATTTTCTCCATATGATCTAGGCCTGCCCAGTGTTAGTATTATTCTGGGAAGTGATCTTTCACACATTCTGTGCCATACTGAAACAGCCATTAGAACCTAACCCAAAGATAGCCCTGTTAAAGATAAGGGGGGACAAGGGCTTTGTAAGTGCTGAGAACATCCTCCTGAGATTAGGGTTAACGCTTGGGAAAAGAGTGATTGCGCAGGACTGAAGGAAGCCAATATCCTCTATTGTTACAGGGTGGAGGTATAGTATGGACAGATGCTGTATTCTTGAGATGCTGATATATGAAGTTATGGGTTGTCCTCCAAAAGCATTGTAAAGTCTGGATGAATGGGAAGACTACTACGCAGATTTCACAGATGATTAATGCCAATTAAATTCTCATGTAAGATGTTACCTATGATGAGGTCACTGCATATACAAATATGTTTGTTTTGTAACCAATTGCTAGATAGAATGACACCAAGGTTTATATGATATTCGTCTATTCTGCTCTGTGAGTTTGCCCCTCCTTCAAACTATTCATTGGCTTCCAGTGCGGAAGAGAATTATTTTCAAACTGTGCTGTCTCACTCACAAAGCCTTAACTGGATGTGGCCCTGTTTACTTAGCCACCAAACTTACACAGTACCACCTGCCTAGACTGTTGAGAATAAGTGACAAATTTCTGTTAAGTATCCCACGTATCAAGAAGGCCTGCTTGGGCGGCAGGTCCTTCTCCTATTTGTCCCCTTTATATTGGAATAAGCTACCACATGATATTAGGACCTGTACGGATCATTTTCGCTTCAGGAAACTACTGAAGACAGTTTTGTTCTGAGCTGGTTGCGCTATGCTGCTTGGCTGCCTGGTCTCGCCGAGATCCCCCTCGGGGTGATTCGAGCGCGTTATAAATGGCATTAACATTAACATGCTAATGCCCTGCGATACTTTATGCTTATGGTTGTTTGTGTAAAAGCATACACAAGGAGCTGATGGACGAAGCATTGAAACTTTTCAGACACTCACCCCCAGTCACAGATCTTGGTTGAATCCATTATCGTTGTAGGAAAGTAGGATCTGTTTTCATGGTCACCCCCACTTTTTGCTTGTGTCATTATGTTTCACTGACTAGCCTGACTGGGATCCTGCTAATCAGGATCCCAGTCTCTGTGCTTTTTCCCTAAATTGGACATGGTGAGTACTTGGGAAACCCCAGATTGGCTACTGATGTAACCTTGTAAGTTCCTAGTATATGGTACCAAGGTACCCAGGGCATAGGTACACCAGGGGTCCCCCATGGGCTGAAGCATGAATTATGCCACCCATGGGAGACCACTCAAATTGTGACTACAGGCCTACCATTGCAGCCTGTGTAACCTGGTGCTAGCACCACTTACGGCAGATATACGTTTCCCTATAACTGAGGTCACTGCACTTAAAACCAAAAGTCACCCCTAAGGCAGGCCTTTCAATCTTGAAGGCAGGTTGCTCGGTTATAAGTGTGAGGGTGCCCCTGCATGAGCAGGACACCCCTACAACCTTCGGAGTCCATTCTCCCAGGGTTGTATGTGCATCAGCCATTACGATATATAGAGTAGCCATGCGTCATTACGCGATGGCTATCTCTAAACTGGCTGTAACGAACCCTGTCGTGTTTGATATCAAACATGTTGGAATCATAACTCAACACCATAAACAGTGTTGGGGGTAGGATTCCATGCACTGTAATGCTCCTCCAGGAGGCCCTCAGTGCTCCCAGTGCCAGTCTTCTAGACTTGGACAGCAAACTATGGCTTCTGCCGACCAGAGACGCAATTCTGCCCTCCTACTGTTGAGCCAAGCTCGAGCAGGGGAAGGCAGGACAATAGGTTTCCTGTGACAGGGAGGTGTGACCACCTCCCAGACAGGACTTAGTGTATTGGGACAGGGTGGGGGCGCTTGCCGGCGCCACTAGACTGCTTTGAAGGGCACACTTGATGCCCTCCTTGCATACTCCAGGTTCTTTACAAGGCCTGTGGACATCCAAGTCACCCAAAGGAATCTCCCTTGGAGTGAAGGAGTCACTCCCCTGCATCTGCAGGCACCACAACGAAGCTGACCGGTCTGCTGTTCCTTAGCTCCTATGGACTCCGAAAGGTTCAGCAACACAGGTAGTGGTTCTGCAACTCCCTCGAGGCCTGCACTGTCTTCATTGCAAGTTTGAAGTCAGTATCCCCCGTCGGAACCACTGGAGCAGTACCCCTGTGCACCTCGTTGACTTGCCGTTGCCAAGGCTTGTTGACTCTCTTCATGAGAGATCGTCAGGCTCCAAGAAGCTCCAGCCTCAAGCATCTCCTGCAGCCAAGATCTTCGCCTGCACTGCATCCTTTGCACCATGGGCCTGTATCCTTTGGTGAGCTGCTCGAGGTCCTCCTGCGACTCCTTTGCCTTCGGCCCGTGGGTCCTCTTGAGGGTCTTCATTGGCTCCTGTGGGCTCCCCTGCTTGCTCGGGGCCTGCTCTGAATTACCTGCTCGTAGTGAGTCACTTGGACCTTGCTGGTCCCGTCACTGCACCGTTTTTCGCTTACTATGTTGGTTGCCGGTGCCAAGGCTTGTTGGTGCCCCTGCCGGACACTTACCCCCTGGCTCTTGACATCCAACCTGGTCTTCCACTGCATCACCTGGTCCGCACAGCTGCAACTTCAAAGGCACCGTCAGTTCTCCTGAATTCTCGACATCGGTGGGCATTCGTCTCCCGTTCCTCCTGGTCACTCCTGAGTGGCATAGACTCTGTCCCCTCTGCTTGCAGGTACCTCTCAACTTGAATCCAACTTTGGTTTCCACCGGACTCTTTCGTCTTCTTCGCCAGTGGAGTCCTCCATTGTGGTCTACGGAGGTTTCCAACGTCACTTTGCACCTATGCACCTGGCTTCCCTGGTATAGGTATCTTGGTTCATGGGATATCCACAGGTGGGGTGACTCTCCAACCTTCCATCTTCCTCGGGGTCTCTTCAGGGTGCGCTGGGAAGGGTCCTTTTTCTTTAAAACTGCAACTGCGACTTACCCATTGACTTGTATTGAGCATGCGGTTGTGGTCCCACTCTGCACACAACCTCCATGGGGGTCCTAGATACTCACCTTGGGTGGCTCCTTCGGTCCCCGACTCTTCTACATCTTCTGACTACAGTCTTGACTTAAGTCGTGGTTCACATTCCACTATTTTAGTGTATGGTTTGGTCTCCCCTTGGAGACCACTGTGTATTTGTGCTACTTGCGTGTTCTATTATCAAAGTATTGTGTGTATTGTGCTTATATCTCCGGGTAGGAGATATTGCAATGTGTTAGTGAGTTTTTATAATAAATACATATTTTTATAACTACACTATGTGGTTTTCACTTAACCTACACCATAAGATTGAGTAATGGGTAAAACAAGCTGATTTACACTCCTTGTGGACTAAGCCTGAAGGCTGCTCTCCACAGCTACCACTTAAAGAGCTTCCTAAGGTTGTCTAAGACCTCTAAAATCACCATAATGGTTGTATGGATTAGTGCAGGGTGCTACACTTACATAAGTGAGCACCATATACTAAGCCAGCCTCCTACAATTGTTCTGTAGCTTACTTCGCCACCCCAGTTCAGATCCAACCATATGCAAATCAGTCTTGGCCCTGTTCCTCATGGGAACAGTCCAGCCCGAATTGCCAAGACAGGTCTTCCCTGGACCGGAAACAAGCATCCTGGGGCCGGTTTTGGGGTAACCCCCCTCATCAGCCAGGCTAGCTTGAATCCAGTGGCAAAGTGAGCAAGGGACCCACATCTGGGCATACCCTGCCAACTTAGGGCGAACAAAGCAAACACAAGGAGATGACGGACGGAGCGCTGAAACTTTTCAGACACTCACCCTCAGTCACAGATTTGAGTTGAATCCATCATCGTTCTTTAGCTCACTTCGCCACCCCAGTTTAGACCTAGCCATATGCAAATCAGTCTTGACCCTGTTCCTCAGGGGAACAGTCCAGCCCGAACTGCCAAGCCAGGTCTTCCCTGGACTGGAAACAAGCATCCTGGGACCGGTTTCGGGGTAACCCCCCCTCATCAGCCAGGCTAGCTTGAATCTAGTGGCAAAGTGAGCAAGGGACTCACGTCTGGGCATACCCTGCCAACTTAAGGGGAACAAAGCAAACACCAGGAGATAATGGACGGAGCGCTGAAACATTTCAGACACTCACCCCCAGTCACAGATCTGGGTTGAATCCATCATCGCTCTTTAGCTCACTTTGCGACCCCAGTTCAGACCTAGCCATATGCAAATCAGTCTTGACCCTGTTTCTCATGGGAACAGTCTAGCCCGAACTGCCGAGCCAGGTCTTCCCTGGACCAGAAACAAGTATCCTGGGACCGGTTTCGGGGTAACACCCCTCATTAGCCTGGCTAGCTTTAATCCAGTGGCAAAGTGAGCAAGGGACCCACGTCTGTGTCCAGCCTTGTATGCGGGTTCGGTGACCAGTTGGGTGAGGCCAATGTTGTTCAGGTTCTCCAGGAGGGCGTGCAGTTGGCGTCTTTGGGGTCATTGATGTTGAAGTCTAGGTCACCGAGTATGACATAATGGTGGGAGTCGATGGCCATGGGGGCGATGAAGCAGAAGATCACATCGCAGAAAGTTGGTCGGGGTCTCAATTGTCTGTAGGCTAGGGTGACTCTAATCGTGGCCTTTGCATCTGTCTGTAGTTGGAAGTTGATGTGCTCCATGAGAGGCGTGGGGTCGTTGTTGGTGATGGTGCATCCAATGGTTTCCTTGAAGAGGATGACAATGCCTCCCTCTTGTTTGCTGGTGCTATCTCGATGTATCATCTTGTAGCCGTCGGGAATGGTGATGGTGATGTCGGGGTTCAAGGAGGGGTTGAACCATGTTTCGGTGGGAAAGGCAACGTCAGTGGAGAAGGTGGTGATGTTGTCCCAGATTTCTGTGGTGTGCTTGCAGAGGGAGCGGGCATTGAGCAGGATACTTTGGAGCAGTTCCGGGTTGTTCGTGATCTTTTTGGCTGGAGTGGGGTGGAATCACTCATGGGTTGTGTTGTAGGAGAAGTGGCAGTGTCTGCAGATGGAGGGTCCTATGGTTGATCGTGGTGCGGAGGTGAAGCAGTTAGCACTTCGGTGACTGGGGTCCAGCTCCCGGAGCCCTCTGGCGGTGTATCAGCAGGTGGCAGGAGGGCCAGGGGTTCTGGCGCTGGGCCTGGTCCAGTCGCGGACGGGCACAGATGGGCTTGCCTTTGGCGCGCCGGCGGGTGCCATAAGTTGTCCTGGGGGTGGGAGGAGCTGTGTGGCAGGCAGGGGATCAGGCAAAAAAATGGGGGGAGAGCGGGAACGGCAGTGAAAACAACAACTCAACTGAACAAGAGGAAACCAAAACAAACCAAATGCAAGTCAAAATACAAAATGAAATGGGAAAAGATAACCCAAAATTACCACGCAAATAATTAGTAAGAGGACTTCAGGCTCGAAAAAGGAGGCTTTGGGATTGGGAACTGAGTCACGGTCTTGAGCCAGGCAGGGGAAGCGGCACAGAGACCGAAGGTCAATGGAGGATCTATTCAATCTGTGCCAAGGCTATACAATATTTAATATTCTATCAAGCAGAGTAGCAGGCCTGATTACTTCTGGAGGCTGCAAAGATAATACCTCTCCAACATTTAAAGCCTGGCTGTTAGAGGTCCACCTTGTGACAAGGATGGAATTGGTTTTAGCAAAAAATGCTTACATCAAGTAAACTTGATTTGGTTGGTGATTAAGAACTTTTTCCCAGCTGGCTAAAAAGTGCAAACCCTTATCCTGGTTGTAACTTTCCATTCCTCAATCCGGCTCCTCCCACCTACGTACCACACATTCACAGCAGGTGTCTGCTCTGGGAATATTGCATTACATTATTGGCATTTCTTTCTAGTGATCCACAGTCCTTTTTCACACATATTTTCAATAATGTTGAATTCTTACCTCTACACTCTTGCTTTCTACCCTTTCATTATTATATTTCCCTTGCAGGATGGAGCCATTAACCCCTTTACTACTGGGTCCCTCTCTGTTCTAAGCCCTTTTGTGACTATTTGGTGTAGTGCGCAGTTAGCCTTCATAACTTTTTGTCAACATAAGGTATCCACCCCAGATTTGCATACTTTTTTCCCAACATGCTGGAGGGTTGTAAAGGTACCCAGGGTTTGTAGGTTGCCTCGGCGGACACCCAGAAAATAGGCAAAATATAACTGAACTTTGAGTTTTTGGGGAAACAAATAGGAAAAAAGTGCTCTGCAAAAAGTGCCAGTTTTTTTCCCTAAAAATGGCATCAACGAAAGGCTTGCAGTTGTAAAGTCACCCACCATCTGCCCAGCGTTCAGGAACATGCAGAGCTGAATCAAAAAACCTATTTTCATCACAGTTTCTGAATTTTTCAAAGAGCTAGCCCATTTTTCCTATTTTTTGTGCTTTCAACCTACCAGGGGACCAGGCTCGGCAGCTTAGGCTAGACTGTTTCAATTGGATTTTTTCAACTGGAGCAGGGTCAATACTGATTTTCATATAGCTGGGTCCAAACTGAGGTGGCTTGGTGTGCAAAATAATAATAGTCTGGGATACGGCCCTAGTAATTACCACTGGCTGAGATTAATTCAAGCATTCCATCCATCACTTTCTTATATTTCAGCTTGTCGCCCTAAGTCCGACGAGTATGCCCAGAAGTGAGTTCCATGCACAGTGCATCACTGGAGCCAAGCTGTACCTGGCTGATGAGCCTATAACTAAGGTGAAACCACTGCTGGGTTGCTTGTGTCCTAGTTCAGGGAGGACCTGGCTTGGTAGTTCGGGCTGGACTGTTCCATTTGGAGCAGGGTCAAGACTGATTTACATATAGCTGGGTACAAACTGAGATAGCATGGTGTGCAAAATAACGATGACTGGGATGCGGCACTGAGTAATTACCAGTGGGTGAGATTAATTCAAGCATTCCATCCATCACTTTTTGTATACTTCAGATTGCTACCTTAAGTGGGACACCTATGCCAGACGTTGGTCCAGAGCTTATTGTGATAGTGGAACCAAGCTGTACCTGGCTGATGAGCCCATGACTAGGGCGAAACCGGTCCTGTGTTGTTTGTGCTCCCGTTCTGGGAGGACCTGGCTTGGCAGTTCGGTCTGAACTGTCCCAATTGGAGCAGGGTCACGACTGATTTGCCTATAGCTGGGTTCAAGTTGAGGTGGCATAGTGTGCAAAAAAACGATGGACTGGGATGCGACCCCCAATAATTACCAGTGGCTTAGATTAATTCAAGTATTCCATCCATCACTTTTTGTACATTTGTTTGTCGACTTTACTTGTGTGGGTAGCCCTAGTGCCCGTGACAGGAAAGGGCCCCAAACGCAACACAGACACATCAAATTTATACACTGAAAATGCACCCTTTTGTTTGCTATATGGGTAGCTGTGGATTTTGAGCCCTAGCTCAGCCGGCACCTAGGGAAATCTGGCAAACCTGCACATTTTTGAAAAATACATACAACCAGGGAAGTCCTGTGGAGCATGACGTGTGTGGCTCTCACCAGGTAATTTTACCCAGAAGCCCTTGCAAATGTCAAACTTTGGTGAGAAACACACAGTTTCCTCACATTTCTGTGACGGAAAGTTTTGGAATCTGTGGCGAGCTGCAAATTTCCTGCCACCCTTGGTTTCCACACGTCTACCAATAAGAACAATACCCAACTTGTGTGGGTGGGCCAAGAGAACACGACACAAAAGGCCCTAAAGCGCTACGTGGAGAGATAAGCAATAGGGGCAGCTGTGGTATTTGGGGCCGGGCAGTAGCTCCACCCATGCAAACCTATGAACCACAGCCATTTTTGAAAACTAGACCACCAGGGGATTCCAGTGTGGTTTGCCTGCATGGATCTTACGAGGTTTTCTTACCCCCAATGCCCGCCAAACCTGAAATCACACATTTTCCTTACATTTCTGTGATGGAAACTTCAGAAATCTGCAGGAATCCACAAAATTCTTACCCCCCAGCATTGCCCCACTTGTGACGATAACGCTACCCCACTTGTGTGGTTGGGCCTAGTGGCTGCTACAGGAGCGCATCAAACTAAGGCCAATGGGAGCCCTCGTGGAGCAGCATGATCATGCCAGAGACGAAGTAATCTTCGCCTTGGTTACACCAATGGTCCATCCGCATATAAATCAGGCAGACATACCATTATCTTGGCAGTGAGGATACTCTTTCGCCATTGCAACGGAGTATCCTCACTGCCACAGATATAAATATGGCCCTCATTTTTTAAAGTTAATCCCCACTTACACTGGTTGGTATTGGCACCTCCAGAAATGCTAGCTTCGAAGAACAAATACTTATCACAGTATCTGAATATTGAAACCAAGACTACTGAAGGTGAGCCATAAAGCCACGTCAAGGCACCAACCGCTTTATGGTCCATTTACAAGCCATTCACACGCCACACACAAGACTTTCATACCACCTGCCACAGGCCCTATCCAACAGATCAGTGCACCCACATCAACATACTGCCGCCATTCAAGGGCCCATCACATTCGTACACCACAGTATGGAATCTGCATTCAAAACAACCTCTTAACCAGTCATCAACCAACTTGCATAGAAACACACCACAAACAAACTTCTATAAACACATATGTTCAGACATGTTGACGTTTGGTACCTCCACAACCTTCACAAATGAATAAAAATTGTGACTATGTTTTTATTGTCAAGTATCTCCCTCCGGCGACATTCTGAACATTACCAAACATGTTCCTAGTAAACCTTTACTAACGACTTCCCTGACAACCACATGAGACTCAGGAAGGCGTGTCTTTCATGCACCTTTGGCACACTTACTTTGCTAAATCTATCTCCCAGTTTGTGGATGCAAGTTGGCGGTGTCTAAGAATACCTTCCGAGGCCTACACTTCTCGAACTGAGTGAGCAGATCTAGTTTAGTTTAGTCGGTGAGAATGTGACATATTTCCCATTCGCCATTATGTGCTGTGCTGTGACTGTAATTCACTTCTCATACAGCAAAATGAACATCTACTAAGTTCTGACGGAGGATGAAGATGGCAAGCAGGACACACATGTCACCCATACGTGTGGCGTTCGGTGCAAAGTTCTCTATAATGTATTGTATTTTTGAAAATTACAATTTCACCCGGGAGAGTATCCTGTCGTAGACGTGGGAGCAGTCCGGGTTGATTCATGGATTCATCTAGTTAAAGAGCATAGTGTTCAGCTTCATGTGGAATGCATTAATTTTAGAGACGGTGCGGACGTGTATGGGCAGGTCATTCCAGCCTTTGAGAGCAAGTTATGCTAAGTCACTTCTCCCTGTTCTGGTGCTGCGTATGCATGAAATGTATACGAGTATGAGACGGCTGAGCAAAGGTGTCTGGAAGATTTCTGCAATCTGAGGTGGTTTTGAGATATGCTGGGCCAGTGCTGTGTAAGGCTTTAAATGTGTGTGTCAGGAGTTTGAAAAAAGATGTGGATGGGAAGCCAGTGAAGCTGTTTGAGGTGTATTGTGTGTGCATGGTGGGAGGTTGAGGGAGGAGGCTGCCTGCTGTGTTCTGTATGGTTTCAAGTCATCTGCTTAGTTGAGTGAGGTAGAAATTCAGTATCTGGTTGAGCATGGCACCGAGTGGGTTGAGTCCATTGGTGAAGATGAAGTGATGGCATGTGTATTTGTACTTCTTTGACTATCTGCCTTTGCAATATCCCTGTGAAAGCACACCTAGCCTAAGCTTTTCCTACCTGTTCATATCTCTATCCCCTTCAAAGTCCTGACTAATCACACATACTTGCCAAGTGAACCTTTACTAATGCCTTCCATTGCTAGTCACTTGAAGATCAAGAAAAAGTATTTCATGCACCTTCAGCGCACTCACTGTGCTAAATTCAACTCCTTTCAGTTTGTAGATGCAATTTGGGGGTGTCCAAGGCTGTCTTACGAGGCACACAATCCTCGAACTGAGTGAGCATATCTACCTTTGAAACTAAGGCAAACATGCTGGGAAAGGCAGCCTAAGTTCCCTAAACAGCACGTCAAAAAATAACTGAAGACTTTGTTTTTGCCAAACATGGTATTTCGTGGCAACATGGCTTATTTTCCGTCCACCATTATATGCAGTGTGTTGGCTGTAATGCACTTGTCAGTCGGCGAACAGAACATCTACCATGTTCTGACAGCAGATAAAGGTGTCGAGCAGGCTATAAGCAAGTCCATGATCTCCTCAAATAGAGGAAAAAAATGTCTACAACTGCTTGCCCAGTGAAGTAGTGGCCCATGGAAGGTAGGTATCCATGCATAGCAGTTGAACGGTATATGTTACAGTAGCTACACCTTGGTCAATCTCCCAATACTTCACTAGTGTATGGTACAACATAAAGCAAGTAGGAAAACACAGGGCTGACTGAGATGGGCGCTGGGTACAGTAAAAATGACTCTCCTAACTCTTTCCTTGCTCAGATCAGGCTCTGCAATGAGGACGAGTTGAGTCTTTTTAGCTATTGCAGGAATGTGGTCAGCAAAGTGTTGATCCTGCTCCCTTGCCACGTCCTCCAGAGTATATGAAGGGGAGACTGCTGCTTTTGCAGCAGTAAGACTTTCAATGACAGACAACTGAAAGTCACAGAAAGGTATGAGTCTTCCCATGGTGGTCTGAAGATAAACAAGTTATGCATTGTATGTTGCCCTCTAGATCAGGTGGGTAACCAGCTTCTTATACCAAGTACGAGTTTTACGACTTGCACTGTCTGACTGAAAAACCCAATCTTCTCCACTCCACCCATGCACTTATCATAATTAAGTATACAAAGTGAGCTGGTGAACTTCGGCCATCTGACCCCAAACCGTGACGGAGGAAGTGCTTGCTTCATGAATTGTAGCAATCACATACACATCACGCCTGTCAGAGAACTTGACTCCGAGCAGTTCTTTGGAACACAAAAACAGTGCTCTGAGAATTTTGGAACATCTTATATACAAGCTCCTGCGGCAATCCTTTGTGGCGACAATGAACTGTACCGCATACCACAGTGTCAGCTTCGCACAGGTTACTGAACAGCTCCACTCCCATATAGAAGTTGTCCATATAAAGGTTATAACCTTTGTGAAGGAGTGGCTGGGCAAGCTCCCATGCAATCTTTCCTGCGACTCCTAGCATGGAAGGGCAACCTATAGGGTTTGGAGTGGAGCCCTTCCCTGTATACACTCTCAAGCTGTATGCGTATCCAATTGAGCTGTACAACTTGATACCTTAGAGAGGTATTTTGTTCGCATGCACTGCCTGAACAGCAGCTGCGCTTTGTACAGGATCAAGGACTCATAAGTGGCTATATTCCTTCCAGGAGTATAAATCTCTAGAAACCTGGCAGCCAAATGTCCCACGGCAAGCCGAATTTTGAACAACCTGTCATGGTCTGGATGGTCCCGGGGCAATGCAGCAGAATTATCTTTGAAATGCAGCACACGCTGCAAAAACAAATAAGGTCTCTGCTCATGTACAGTGCGAAGATGGGTGTTTCCCAAATCACGCAAGTAGACCAGTAGGACTGCAAGCTTGGTTTGTGCACTAACCCCATTTTGAGTGTAAGGCCCAAAAATGTCTTCAACTCCTCAAGTGAAGTGGAAGTCCACTGGTGTGCCCCACAATGAGGCCCTAGAGTGCCTTCAAGCTCCCTCAGAAATTGTTCTAAACGCACATTTGTTTGCTTCTCAATTTCCTCAAGGAAGTCAACATCCAAAAAGAGATGGACGTAGTCCATCGGCAAAAGAATTGCTCTATCGACTTTACATCCTGTGTCACCAGTGAATGGGGGAGTTTGGGGCTGCACTATATTGGTGGGCTACCAAGAGAGCACGCCATCTGTACTTGCTATTGCACATGCCTGCTCTCTGGGTTGGTCTACCCTGCTACGGCAGCTCCACTGCAAAGACTGCTTGTGAAGGGACAACACGACTGCCATCATCATGTCCATCAGAATCGCTGGAAAGACGAGTCGTCGGATGGAACTCTGCCAACTGAAAAATCACTTCCAGAGTATGCTCCATTTTCCTCTCCCTCAGATGCTGTCTCAGTATCTGATACTGCCTCTGAGCTGTCCTCCATAACTTGAGTTAGGGTCTGGGTAGCAATCATCCACCGATACGCCATCTCTGCTGACTATCTAAAACCTTCGGTCAAAAACACTTTGTCCTACTTAGAACGGAAGAAGTATGGTTCTAAATCAGTCTGTTGGTGTGTGCAGCGGTGAGATGTGTGTGACAAAGTGTAAAAGCACTTATCGATGCGTAGGTGTGTGTGACTGTGAGATGTGTGCAACAGCAAAAAACACTTATCGGATCAATGCAGCTTCTCCAAAGACTCGAAAAAACCCACAAGGTTTTACTTCACCTTGCCACCTACTCAATACCATAATATACTTCAAAGTTAAAGCTTTTGAAGCCACTCCAGCCATTGTTCATTTATTATGAGACTGACATGCAGCAGAAATTTTTTTAAGTGGGAGACAACTAAACTAAAACATGTCTTAGTAAGACAGGGCCATAAACTAGGCTTGAGCATATCCCCCAGTAGCAAATCAGATATGTAAACAACCATTTGCAAAGGCAAAAGACTGGCAGCGATCGCCAAGCTTATTTGCCAGTGCTTGTTTTGTCATGGCTTATGCAAAACTTCACTGTTGGGGGAGTCTGTGGATACCTAACATTTATTTGGGAAATTTGTGTTTTGTCAGGGAAAACACTTAAAAAAAAATCATATGCCCCGGGGGGAGGGTGGGGAGGGCCTTATGCCAGAAGGGGCAAACCCCATACACTATACTACTTTTTTTCCCTTCAATGCTTTATATAGTGCAAACTCAACTCAAAGGAATTGGTGTTGGCAATTTTGCCCCTTAGGCGAAAGCAAATATCTCTATGGCCAAAACAAATATGCCCTCCGGAAGTCGTCCGATGTGCAGAAAGGGCCGACCACCATAGTTATTTTTTTTAAATGCATTTTTATATAGCGCAAACTCAACCAGAAGGTATTGGTGGAGTTTACAAAAACAGCAGTTACATTACACAAGGTCATTATCATTTGTTTGGCCATGGGAATGGTATGCGCACATATCCCCCCAACAAAAGTGAAATCCAGGCGTTTTCCCTTATGCCAAGCGTGTTTCTCCATCCCAAGGAATGTTAGCCCAAGCGTTACTGTGATCCCTCTGGCCTAAGGTGAGCCATTGAAACCATTCCTTCACAAATATGCATTTACAGTAGTTCAGGGCTGGCAAGATCTAGCAATTCCTCAGAGCCTTGTGATGTTCTGCAGCTACAAATTCTGCCACAAGGGGCAACCGGGAGATCAACATGGTGATCAGTCTGGTCACCTATGCAATTAAGAGGTAGTTCCACTAGTGATAATGGTAAAAGCCAGAGGCGGTGAGATTTAGCGCTGTTTTGGTTTGATGCCAGCACCCAGGTTTAAATAGGTTCAATACTATAAGTCTCTCTCGAACTAAAGGAAAAACCTTCAAATACCACAGGCATGATTGAGCAAATACATCAGTGAGTAAAATGCATTATGAAAATACACAGAGGGGAACATACTGTAAAAATTCAGGCATCTTTGTCTTTTGCACCTCTGATACTTAACAATTACACACGTCATCTACATGACATGCTCTTGTCAAATTGCATATATTCAGTGGCCCACTTGTTAAGTGATGGACACAAAAAAAACGGAATACCGGACTTGGAACCTAGCTAGGGTGGTGTAAGACCCCAACTCAAGTTGAGTTAGACAGTCTTGTTTCAGACAAGAAAGAAAAATTTCTTTCTTGAGTCCCCTCACTCACCAGGGTTTCCCACTGGTGACATGCTTCATCATTGGGGTCCTCTCAATCCGCTGCGGATTGAGGCGTGCTTCGACTTGCGAAATTACGTAGGAGCACTTACGTGAAAATATGTGTTGTGCAGTGTTGTGGAGTGGATGGAAAAAGATGTTAAAAATACCTGGCTAGTGGGCGAAATAATTTTATTCTAGCTCCTAGTCGGTATATTAAAAGCAGGGGTACGGGGGCGTGGTCTCCACACGAATGGCGTGAGACGTGCTTAGGGAGAGCTCCCGCAAACTGCCGCCTTCAGCCACCTGAAAAGCAGAACCGGGGCTAAATCGGCGCCGCAAATCGGGGCGCGGGGGCGTTGGTATAGCTGGGGCACCTCTTGGCGAACTGGCCCAGACCGGGGCTGCTGTTACTCGGAGGGGCGGCTCCGCTACCTCTCTCTGCTGCACTCGGCGGCCGCCATCTTGACTCCCGCGGCCCGAGGCACCCGAGCCTCTGCACGCTGCCATCTGCCCCTCCTAGCCCCGCGGGGGGAGCCGTGGCCCAGCGGTGAGCATCGGACCCTGCGTGGAGCCTCCTTACACCTGGCTGGTGGCTGCGCAGGGGATCCCTACGACATCACTGCCCACGACGGCCGCCATCTTGGGCCCAGTCTACGCCTGCTCATAGGGCCCTAAGCCTCATAGACTTGTGCACCTGGGGGAGCCTACCGGATCCTTAGTGGGAGAACTGGAGACATCTAGCCCTTGGAAGGGCCGGCCACAGTCTGCGAGCGGCGATTCCCCTGACTTGGCGGACCCACGCCTGGGCGCGACGCTGTTCTGCTCCCTGCTTCGCCCGCGCCATCATCGTGCAGCACCTTGGGGTGGTTCCCCGCTGATCAGGTGAGGTGAGGGGGCGGGGGCGTCCCTGCGCACTGTGGCCCGCCTGGACAGGCTCGAGGGAGCTGGACTCTGTATATCTCCCCTCGGACCCTGCCCCCCCTGCGCATTCTACCGCCACGCGGGTGAAGCCTGAGGCCTGCTGCGGCGACATCCTGGGCCCCATTGCGGAGCGCTCCCCCTGCGCCTTAGCAGTTGACTACTCTCGGCGGCGAGGGGCCTGCGGGGACAGTGCCCCCCGCCAGTGGGTGGGACCACCTCCAGTTGTAGCCCCTCGGGGCTGGACTCTCTTGGGCAGCTGCGCGCCTCCCTGTAGCTGGGCTGTCCGCCTGGTGGACCCTCAGCTTGCGTGGGGGAAGCCGGGCCTGCGGGGCTCCCCCACTGGCGCACATCACGCGGGGGACGACCCTCTCTGCAACTCTACCCTTCTTGGAGGTTTGAGCTACCCAGCTGTGAGTGTTTCTGCCGCCTACCAACGCTTTGGTGGCCCCGCCGCTACCGCCTGCCTGCCATCTCACATGCGGGGACTTGAAGTGAACTCCTGACTCCTGGCTACTGTCGCAACAGCCTGCCCTCAAGGTGGATCGCGGCGGCCCTGGTCACTGCGTTCCGGCTCCCGGGTGCCTGACCCACACGGTGACGGGACCCACATAGTGTTGCCTTCTGCCACATTGACTGCCCGCTCCTCTCCTCCATAACTGGCGGACCGTGGTTAACTCTTAGACGCCTCCTTCCCGTTTGCTTCCGCCACCTGGTTGGGGCCTCGAGGGTGAACAACCCGGGAAGACGATGACGCGCACCAAGCAGGGGAAGGAGCCTGCGGCGCCCCAGAAGGACAACCCGGTCGCGGCGCTTTGGACCAAGCCGGGATCCGCTGCCGCTGGAGCAATGGCATCCTCAATCGGGGACGATTCGGCGCCCATCACACAATCCTTCATGGCGACCTTCATGACGGAACTCAAGTACGAAATAGGCTCCCTGCGCACGGAAGTCCACTCCTGTGTCCGGGAACTTCAAAGAGAGGTCTCCGACCTTGGGGAGAGAGTGGATGGTCTTGAAAAGACAGTGGACGCCCGAACGGAAGAACAGGAGCAACTTTGGCAGCGAATGGCCACTCTGGAAGACCAATATCTCGACCTGCAGTTGAAACAGGAGGATCTGGAAAACCGGAGCCGTCGCAACAACCTCCGCATTAGGGGGGTTCCGATTGGTTCAGAGGGGTCAGACATTATGACGTTCGTGGCGAAACTACTACATGAAATATGGGATGATGACAACGCCTCCCCACCGGCCCTTGACCGGGCACACTGAGTCTCCGGCCCCTCCGCCCGAGCGGGCCTTATTCCCAACATCTTGACCCGGGTCCACTTTTTTACCGAGAAGGAGGCAATCCGCAAGGCTGCGCGCTCCAAACCGGAAATCACCTATCAGGGCGCCACCATACAGATCTTACAGGATCTTGCTCCCACCACGCTGCGCAGGCGACGGACTTCAGACCGGTGACGGACAAGCTGCGGAGCCTCAACATCCAGTACCAATGGGGCCACCCTGTTCGCGCTCTTCTTCCAGTGGGACTCTAAGCGTCAGATGGTGCGATCCCTCCAAGAAGCGGCCCGGCTTTTGCACATTCCCCTCTCTCCGCCATCCAGCCCAGCTCGCACATCCTCCCGCGCCCGTGAACCGGCCAAGCCGTCCTGGTCCCAGGTGTCTCGCCGCAGGAGAGCATCACATCCTGGGGAGCAGTCGGCTTCCCAAGCCAAGCAGGAAATCATCCAACACATCCGTTCTATGGAAGAGAGGCTCTCCCCTGCTAAATCTCGCCCCCCCACGCCATGAACGAGCGGGCGTGCACTCCCGCCCGTAACACTGCGACCTACTGTCCACACCTGCCACATGGAACTACTGCATCATCGCCCCTCTCCATGCCCGGCGCCCTCCCGGTTCCTTACTATAAAGGCTGGTGACACGGGCTCACTCTCCTTGACCTCACGCTCTGAGTTTGAAGGATACCCCCCCCTGCTCCTGGGAGAGTGACTTCTCCTGGATGATCTGTGCCCTTGGGCCGCGATCACCCCTGGACTGGAACAGGACAATGCAGCCCTGTTGGCCACCGTTGTATTTTTCACAGTATGTCGATATTTTCTTTTCTTTGTCTTTCTCTTTCATATTGTGGCCCTGTTGGCCAATGTCTATCGTTTCCGTTTCGAATATCTGCCCCTCTTCTCTCCCTTTCTCCTTCTTTCCCCTCTTCCTCTGTCCCTTTCTCTTTCCTTGGTGGGTGGGGGCGCTCCCGGTGGATTTTCCTCTGCACTCTGGAAGACAGCGGTTCTCCCTCTTTCCTAGCCATTGCCTTCCACTTAAGCCAGATTGCACTCCCTAGAGGTCATGACCACTACCCCATGCTTGAAAATCCTTTCCTTTAATGTCAAGGGGCTCAACTCCCCTACTAAGCGGCACCAGATATGGCGTTATCTCCTTCAGCAGCACCCCGATATAATCCTTTTACAGGAGACCCACCTGATGAAAGTCGATGTCCCTCGCATGGCCCACCCCCGGTATCCCCTCCAATTCTGGGCTTCGGCCCCCTCCAAAACAGCTGGTGTGGCAACACTCTGTGGCCCTGGCATTCGGCAGGGGAAATCTAAAATCTCTCGCAGCCCCGATGGCCGCTTCCTTAAAGTCGAGGTCTTGATCGGACACCGGTCTCTCACGCTGTGCAGTATTTATGCCCCTAACCAGGAGCAGGATCCTTACCTTCGAGCCCTCTTGAGGGAACAAGTGCCGCAGGACGACCCTTCACTTATTATAGGGGGCGATTTTAACTTGTCTGGGACCCCGCTTCGGATCGAAGTGATGGCTCCTTCCAGGGCGCTGGGGCTATGTCCTCTGCCTTAAAGAGGCAATTGGCAGATCTCACGCTGCTTGACTCTTGGCGGTACCACTACCCTGAAGCTCGTGACTACTCATATTACTCCCATGTGCATCGCACGTACTCGCGTATGGACCATATCCTTGTCTCGCATGCCCTTATCGGCGAGACGGTCTCTGCTTCCATGTCCGACATATCGGTCTCTGACCACGCTCACGTGGAACTTCTCCTGCGCCATAGCTCTGCGCGCACCCCACTCCCGCCTCGCTGGCGCCTCCCTCCACACATCCTCCGGGACCCTGTAGACGTGGCGGAATTGCGAACGGCTATCAACACCTACTTTGAGCTCAACGATATCCCCGAAACCCCCCTTTCCTGTTGTGTGGGACGCATTCAAGGCCACCATCCGCGGTCATATCACCTCTATCGCGATTGCGCGAGCACGGGAAGCGCGCCTCTTCGAAGCCAATCTCACTAAGGACCTGAAGGCCCTTGAAAAGCTCGACCAGGAACGCCCATCACTTGCTCATAAACGGAGGCTGGCTGCTCTCCGTGGTCAGCTGCGGGCCCACCGCACTAACAAGGCTGAGAGCGCTCTGTTAGCACTGAAACAGCGCTACTACGAGGGGGGCGACAAGGTGGGCACGGTCCTGGCTCGGCACTTGCGGAAACGCGCAGCTAAGGCACATATAGCCAACATCCAACTTGGAGACGGCACTCGCGCGACTACGGAAGATTCTAAATGCGCCGCTTTCCACGCATATTATTCCTCCCTATATGCCCCAGCTTTGCCCTCCCCAGACCTGGTACGGGCTCTGCTCGATGCCTGCCCCTGGACCCCACTCAGCACCTATCAAGCCCAGCAACTGGAGGACCCAATCACTTGCGAAGAGCTCGCTGGGGCCCTGAAGGATCTTCCCATCGGAAAGTCTACGGGGCCAGACGGTCTTCCCCTATCTTTTTACCGCATGTTCCTGCCACAGCTTCGGAAACACCTCGTTAGTCTTTTTAATTCCTTTGCCACCGATGATGGTCCGTCCCAGTCTATGGGGCTGGCGGAAATCGCTCTTATTCCTAAACAGAGCAAGGACCTTGTACTCTGCCCGTCCTACCGTCCCATAGCCCTGCTTAACACGGACCTGAAGATCTACACGAAAATACTAGCTAAACGAGTCGATCCACTTCTCCCAGCCTCATAGAACCGGACCAAGTTGGATTCATCCGACATCGCCAAGGCGCGGACAATGTGCGGCGCATCGCACACTTGGTAAGTAAGGCCCACCACTGGAACATCCCGGCTTGCCTTCTGTCGCTGGACGCGGAGAAGGCGTTTGACCGGGTGGACTGGGCCTTCCTTCGGGCAGTTCTACATAAAATCGGGCTCGGCCCGTTAATGATAGCTCGGATAATGGCCCCTTACTCCTCCCCGACCACCCAGGTACGGGTCAACGGCCGGCTCTCTTCCCCTATCTCGATCGGCAGAGGTACCCGGCAGGGGTGTCCCTTGTCACCCCTACTATTTGCTCTTGTGGTGGAGCCCCTCGCCACTTTAACCCGCCAGGCCCCTGACATCCACGGCATCCCCCTTGGAGGCCTCCAGCACAAAGTGGCCCTCTTTGCGGACGACCTCCTGCTTACACTCTCACAGCCCCATGCCTTCCTCCCGGCCCTCCTGGCTCGCCTTCGATCCTTTGAGTTGGCGTCTGGGCTTAAGATTAATCACGAGAAATTCTTGGCCCTAAACCTTACAATCCCCCGAGACGAGATCCCTACGCTTCAGGCTCTAGTCCCCTATCAATGGGCCTCCCGCTCCATCCGATACCTCGGTCTCCAGTTAACCCCCACTCTCGCTTCTTGGTCCCAAATTAATTGGCAGGAATGCCGAAAATCGGTCCTTGGGGACCTAAGGACATGGAAACCACTCACTCTCTCCTGGCTGGGGCGACTACATGCAGTCAAGATGTCGGTGCTCCCCAAAATTCTGTACCTATTCCAATCTCTCCCGACCCCCATCCCGCTCCACCAGATCGGTAGCCTCCAACGAGATATCACTAGGTTCATCTGGGGCGGACGCAGGCCGCGTTTCTCCAACAAAATACTCATGTCTCCTCGGGAAAGGGGCGGGCTGGCTTGCCCCAATCTTTTGGAGTACTATTGGGCTTCTCACCTCTGCTTTATTTCGGAGTGGATGGCTTGGCAAAGTGAAAAGGTATGGTTCCATATGGATAGGGCGGTGACTGGGAGATCCATTTGGGACCTCCCATGGCAGCACCGGGCCTCGCGGTCGCGCAGTGCCTACTTGGCCCCCCCCACCCGGACGGTACTAGAGATTTGGGATAAAATTGCAGTCCCTAAGGGCCTCACCACATTTCCGTCCCCCTTCACCCCAATTGCTGGGAATCTCCACTTTCCACCGGCAGCGCGTCCCCTAGCGTTCTCCGATTGGCTTGACGGTGGGTGTCGGACCATTAGAGACCTCTTCCTGGGCGACACCTTTAAAAATTTTGATCAGTGCAAGGCGGACTTCCAACTCTCGGAGGGAGCCCGATGGCAATATATCCAACTGCGCCATTGGATACATACCTCCTCCAGGGCGCAGGCAGCCACTCGACCTCTTACGCCTTTTGAGCGCCTAGTGCGCGCCTTCGATGACTCTAAAGGGCTTATATCCCGCACCTATCATGTATTGCAACATCCTCCACTCACTACTCCCCACCTCTACCAGCGCAAATGGCAATCGACCATTACCTCGGACATAGCCCCTGCCCAGTGGACTCGTCTGTGGCGGGATATCCCGAAGGTCTACCGCTGTGTTTCCCAGCGGGAGACCGCCTACAAGACCATGACCCAATGGTACTATACGCCTTCCCGACTGCATAAGATGTTCCCTGCGACATCCCCGCTGTGCTGGAGGTGCTCGAGCGCCACAGGCGACTTCCTGCACATTTGGTGGTCCTGTCCCTTCTTGACCTCATACTGGAAGGAGATCCTCAGCCATATCAAAGAGGTGCTTGGCTTTCCCCTGCCTGCCACTCCTGCCACAGCTGTTCTAGGCCTCAAACCTGACAATTTGCGCGCACTGACTGGCATATTTCTCTCCACATGCTAGGTGCTGCCAAACAGCTCATTGCCCTGTACTGGAAAAAGCCGGAGACCCCCCCAATCACTTCTGGTTCACGCGCCTATGGCACACTGTCTCAATGGAATTGCTCACTGCTCGCCTGCAGTCTCGCGATTCCCAGTTTACTAAATTGTGGCAGCCATTTGTTACCCATCTCTGCAAATTAGAACACGCCCGCTTCCAGCCCCCGAAACTCCACGCCCTACGCCTCTTCGAGGATGGAGTCTACCCCCCGGATTCAGAATAGTCCCCTCCTGCACGCTGTTCGCCAACCCTAGGGGCTTAGCGTTTTTTCTCCTCCCCCCCTCGCCCACCTCCCCTTTTTGTCTCTCTTACTTCTCCTCTTCTTCTCCACCTTCTCTTCTTATTTCCGACTTGCCAACTGCTCTCTCCATACATATGATATGTATTGGCAATTGCTCTTTGACGCGGCCGGCCCACAATGGGTTGTAGGCGACTTGCTGTGTTACTTACATGACATACTGTTCAGTTATGCTTCTTGCTGCTGCCTATCGACAGCTTACCTATCCTACGCGGCCGGCCCCTACCATAGGGTTGTAGGCGAAACGCTGTGTCCACGAGCAGTCTCCTTCTGTTTTTCTTGCAAAAATAAACAGTTTGAACAGAAAAGCAGGGGTACTAGAGAACAATATAACCATGCTGAGTTAAATGCCTCTGGTATTGGTCAACTAGTTTCGAGCCTCCCCAGGGCTCTTCCTCAGGACCACACAGGGGCCAGCCCTGTGTGTTCGACTCCTAACTGACCTAAATGTCAGGTAAATAGATAGTTAGTGATAAGTGATGTGCCACACCTACTGTGTGTGCACTATAATACATACGATTTTGACTCAATGGGTCGTAGTATCTGTAGGGAATAAAACAGAGCAATGTTAGAAATACGCTTGCCTGCCAGGAGACTGGCAGGTATTTACACTGCATACAACACAATGTGTCTGGTTCACACTCAAACATTTCCGTTGTGCGAGAAAAAGCATCGTTATCGTCTATTCCATCGTGCCTTGTCGGTAGAATCAACGTGTGGGTATCGTCTCCTAGGGAGATCTTAATTAAAGTATAGGTTAAAAACACGGACATAGACACCACGTGACAAACCACATATAAAAACATGATGCGAGCGGCGAGATTACATACTTAATGTGAGGTTCAGAATTGCCCCATGGTCTGGAGGGGTTGAGGGGCTCGTGGTCACACTCTGAAAGGATGGTAAAACAATATGGTTAAATATTAGGCCAGTAGCTACTCTAAGAACAAGAGAAAACAGGAGCCGGGTTTGCCTGGTGTTGCTGTTTTGCCGGCAGAAAGAGACTGTCGTGGCCGCGCTGTTGGGAGGGAAAAAAATCGCAGCACTTACTTGAGCTGAGCACGCCTCACCGGTGATTCACCTACTCGTACCCCTAGAGACCGCATATTAACGCGTCTCTCCTCGGGTACCTGGTTATGTAGTCCTGCTTCCGCCCAGTCATCGGGTGGAGGCTAGAGCTTTTGTACGACTAAAGATGGCCGCCGGAGTTTGGCAAAACCGGCGGCCATGTTGGGTGAATAGAGTTTAGTGGAAACGGGACATTCTTTATTGAGGTGGGACCTCGTCACTGGTGTTTTTCTCATCACTCCCGAAGGTATGGTAGTCCTACCCGTAGGGGGTTGAGATACTTAAAGTACAGATATGTAAGTGTCGTGAAAACAAGGAAAACGGCCACATGAGTAGCGCGATCACTAATGATTGGTCGCGCTCTCTAATAGGGTTCAATTGAAGGAAAACGAGCTGAGTCGGTATCCCCGACATATAATATGATTCACGTGTCAGTTCATTATTCGTTTGTGAAGGGGTAGTTGGACAGGAACACTTTATGTGCCCACGTTTTGCAAATAGGTTTATTTATGGATTATTTATGCATGGGTAGATCCATATGATGGCTCAAGATTTGTAGAGCTCGTCTAACTTTCATCTTATTTGTCATTATTAAGCACCGATGAAACTACGTGCAATGACTAACATGGTTATCAGAAAAGCACCGTGTAGACCGGGCTGTCATGTGCCGTATGTTGTGGCTATGGCACTTAGATCTGACCTATGTCGCCCAGGCTTTATTACTCTATTTCGTGAACTGCCCCCATGGAATGTTGTCGTTCAGACCCTGGGTGTCTGTGCGTAGCTTAAAAACCCAGCGTTGTTCATTTTCTAGGAGACTGTGGTCCAGGTTGGAATGGAATATTAAATAAATCCAAATACGGAGCTTTAATAAGGTGGCTAGTGTCTTCCTCCCCGCAAGTATTATTTTTTCAGGAAACTCATTTAAAAACAAATCTCCCAAAGTTATATCTCCCTAGGTTTTTTTCTCATGCTTTTTTTGCTTCAGCTGGGTTGGCCAAAAGAGGAGTTGCTATATATTTTTGCCGTAGTCTCCCTTGGGTATTCGGTCAAATTAGGAGAGATCCCCTGGGGCGGTGGCTGTGGGTTGAGGCTAAGTTAAATGGGACAATTCTAAACTTTATCAACTACTATGGCCCAATAGTGGATGATACCACAGCCCTAAAAAAGATCGGGGAGATACTCAGGGGGCCCCGGGACAAATAATTTTGGGCGGAGATTTCAATTTTATTCAGGATCTGAAGAAAGACACCTCGAATAAAAGAAAAAGAACTGAAACCTCAAACTAAGAAAGTATTGGAGGCCATAAAACAGGAGTATCTATTGGTCGACCAATGGCGTAAATCTAACCCTACTGCGGCAAAATTCACCTGTCATTCTAATCAATTTCATACGGCCTCCCGGATCGATTTTTTCCTCACTTCACGATCTCTGAAGGTTTTAGATACGACGATAGGGGCTAATCCATTTTCAGATCATTCCCTTATAACAATAGAGTTCGAAATTGAAGTGGGAGTAAAGACGCAATCCAGGTGGCAGATGGATCGTTTACTCCTGCAAGATTCCAACTGGGTAGTACAAACCAAAAAGTGGATAATTGAGTTTTTTGTATAAATGAAGATACAGCAGAAATCTTTTCGGTATGGGGTGGGTTTAAGGCAGCAATGCGGGGACAGATAATTGCGTATTCAGCCGCCCAGCTGAGAAAAAGGCGGGTCAGGATAAACCAACTTCAACAAGCTGTAAATGATGCCATGAACCTGAGAAATACTCTGCCACAAGGGAGTAAAGATGTTCCCACCCAGCTAGAAAAGGCAAAGCTAGCCTTAAAAGAATTTTTCTTACTTGAAGAAATTAATAGCTCCAAGACTTTTCAACAGAAAGTTTACGAGGAGAATCAAATGGTGGGAAAGATGCTTGCTGGGCAAACCAAATTAAAACAGGAGAAAGCCTTAATTTCCGAAATAATTGATCCCAAGACCCAAAATATCTGTAGAGACAAAGATGATATAGCACAAGTCTTTTTGGAACATTACTCACAACTGTATTCTACAAATTACGAGGTAGATGTAGACTATATCAGTAAATATTTTGATGAAGTAAATCTTCCTATCTTATCAGGCGGGTCAGCTGAACAACTTGAGCGTGAAATTTTGGCGGCCGAAATCATAGATACGGTAAAATCAATAGCAGGGGCGAAGGCCTGTGGAGCAGATGGGCTCCCAATTGAATTTTATAAGATCTTCTCTAAAGAGTTGACTCCCTTTTTGGCAAAATTATTTAATGTTATTAAATTGGGAGGCGCGGTGCCTCCCAGTTTTAAGGAGTCCATTATTATTAGTTTTGTCAAGAAGGGTAAGAACTATAAGGATGTCAACTCTTACAGGCCGATTAGTTTGCTTAATGCGGATTTTAAGATTTTTATGAAAATATGGGCTCAACGTTTTATCCCCATCGCTAAGGCGTTAATCCACCCTGATCAGTCCGGTTTTGTGGCAGGGAGGTCTATGTCTTCAAATACGGGATTTTTAATTCAGGCCCTTGATTATGTTACTAATAATAAAATTCCAACTTTAATCACAATGGTCGATGCCGAGAAGGCATTCGACCTGGTGAACTGGGATGCACTCTTTATCGGAATGCAAAAATTTGGCTTCCCTGTTCAGGTAATTAATATGTTGAAAATCATTTATCAAGGAGCCCAAGCTCGGGTGGTAATTAACGCCAATACGGTAGGGGTAATTAGTATAAATCGAGGCACTAGACAGGGCTGCCCGTTGTCCCCTATTTTGTTTACTTTTTTCATCGAGCCGCTAGCATTAAGAATTCGCGGAAATCCCGAAATTAAACCACCAATAGAAGGGATGGCGAAAATTAAATTATTCGCTGACGATATAATTTTATACCTGCAACCAGACAAATTAAATCTCGATCTGGTTCTATATGAATTCAGTAAATATGAATTGATAGGTGGATATAAAATAAATCAAAATAAAACTGAGGTTTTAGT
Source organism: Calotriton arnoldi (assembly GCA_963921515.1). Taxonomy (NCBI): domain Eukaryota; kingdom Metazoa; phylum Chordata; class Amphibia; order Caudata; family Salamandridae; genus Calotriton; species Calotriton arnoldi. The sequence goes on from CAWUFW010000501.1 coordinate 2,484,034, forward strand.
TCTGAATGTGGACTGTAATTTTTACCATTGAACTTAAAATCCCAAGCTTTAAAAACAGAACCGATTAGATACTTGGGCATTTACGTCTCCAACCAATTTGAACAACTATTTAATTTAAACTATTTAGTAATGCGTAATAAAATTAAAATTTTGCTTGATAGATGGATTCTCCTACCATTAACTTTGATTGGCCGGGTCGCACTTATTAAAATGTCGATACTTCCCTTATTGGTTTTTCTTTTTATAAATGTTCCGTTAAAAATTCATTCCCATTTCTTTAAAGATATTGAATCAATGATTAGGGATTTTGTTTGGAATCGAAAAGCATCCAGGGTTAAGCTGCCTATATTACAGCTAGGAACCACGCAAGGGGGTCTAGCATTACCAAATATTCGTATTTATTATATGGCAGCGGCTCTGGATCTCTCAGCTCGTTTATTGGATCCCGATGGTTTGTTTGATATGTTTTTTTATGATAGAATGATTCAGGAGTCAGGATTGCAGGTTCCTATTTTTTTTAAAACAGCTAAATTACCAAAAAAGACCCGATATAAGACGATTCGGGACCTTTCCGATAGACTTCAGCCCTTTTTTAAACAGGCCGGGTTTGGTGGATTTTATTATTTGAACTTGGAGGAGTGCAAGGTCTTTGGGCTTCAAATCCATTCTAGCAAGCTTAAGAGATGGAAGGACTATAATTCTCTTTTTATCTAGATCTATGTATTTATCTCAGTTAGTCTCTGCCTTTAGCTCTATCTGCCTTAACTTGACTGTGTCTAACTATATCTCGTTCTGCATCAGCCTCTCTGTCTGGGTATACCTATTTCTATATGTCTAGCTCTGTATTGGTTTTTGCCTCTATCTCTCTCAGCCTCTATCTGTGTTTGTTTCTATCTGTTTCTCTGTCTGTCTCTGCCTCATTCTATCTCTGCCACTAACTACCTCTGCCTTTATCTGTCTGTCCATGCCTTTATTTGTCTCTGTCACTACCTGTCTCTATCTATCTCTAACTCTATATGTCTAAATATATCTCTGCCTCTATTAATCACCTCTATGCTACATTACCAGTGCAGCAGCCACAAATCACAAAACTATATGGTACCTTCAATTACTATCACCTACTCAATATGCAGCCATAGAGCCACTGCACATACAAGCATTGGCATAGCCAATAAGTCTCGCATTTGCAAACCTAAAACAACCATAAAGTAGGACACAAGTCCATTACTGCGTCCACATACAACCACTAAGCCACCAAAACTACCATATACACATATCTCTTTCTATATCTCACTCTCTGTTTCTCTCTCTCTGTATCTCACTTTCTACATCTATCTCCCTCTTCTCTATCTGGCTCCCTTTATCTCCCTCTGTCTCCCTCTGTCTATCTTCCTCTTCCCTCTATCTCCCTCTACCCTCTGTCTCTCTACCTCTGTCTTCATTTGTCCATTTCACTCTGTCTCCATGTCTATCTATCTCTCTCTCTATCTCTCTCTCTCTCTCTCTCTCTCTCTTTCTCTCTTACTATCTGTATATCTCTATTTATACTATCTCTCTATTTATCTCTGCCTCTAACTATCTATTTCTCTCTCTGGCTCTATCTGTCTCTATCTGTCACTATCTTTTCCTTGCTGTATCTGTTTGTCTTTATCTCTCAATGTATTTTTATCTCTTTCTATCTGTCCCTCTCTCTTTACCTTTATCTCTCACTCCCCTCTATCTCTGTTTTTATCTATGTCTGTGTATTTATCTCAGTCAGTTACTGACTCTCTCACTAACTAAATGCCTCTGGCTCTCTTACTAATAAACTAACTCACTCTCTCAATCTCTTTCTCACTAACTGTTTAACTCTCTCACTCTCGCTAACTAACTGACTATATCTCTCACTGACTGACTAACTCTTAAACTAACTGACTAACACTCAATAACTAACTCTCTCAATAACTGAATGACTATTATTTATGCACACACCTTAAGATAAAAAGCCATAACAAACAAACTTTGGGACGGGCAGATAAAAGATGCCAGCATTAAAAGGACAATAAAAAATGTAGGCATTAATTAAAGTTAATACGTTTTTACTAAGATCGTTCAGTTGTACATAATGCTTTCTTGGCTATATATACAGTAACAAAAAAATTAAAACACTTCTTTATTATAATTTTTAAGCATGCTGCACACTTATGTACAGCACAGCTTAAAGACAGAGGAAAAGACAACATCTCAGGCTAAACACTTATAAGGTCTCTAAGGCAATACCTATTGGCTATGCCTATTATTATATATTTTATATTAATATATTTAATGCTTATATGCTCCTATTAAACTTCACATAAACTATTACGCTTAGCGTCTCTATAGCATTCCAAAAACACATTCATACGCTTACTTTTTCTAATCGTCTTCTAGTATATAACTAGCACCACAGCATCACTCAACGCCACCACAGCATCACTCAACGCCACAACAGCATCACTCAACGCCACCACAGCAACACTCAACGCCACCACAGCAACACTCAGCGCAACCACAGCATTACTCAGTACAACCACAGCATCACTCAGCGCCACCACAGCATCACTCAGCGTCACCACAGCATCACTCAGCGCCACCACAGCATCACTCAGCGCCACCACAGCGTCACTCAGCGCCACCACAGCGTCACTCAGCGCCACCACAGCGTCTCTCAGCGCCACCACAGCGTCACTCAGCGCCACCACAGCGTCACTCAGCGCCACCACAGCGTCCCTCAGCGCCACCACAGCGTCACTCAGCACCACCACATCATCACTCAGCACCACCACAGCATCACTATGCGCTACCACTGCATCAATCTGCAGCGCCACAGCAACAATCAGCATCACCACAGCATCAGTCTTCACCACCACATCATCACTCAGGGCCATCACAGCATCACTCAGGGGCAGCACAGGAAAACTCAACAACACCACAGCATCACTCAGTGCTTCTTACACTTTTTAATTACAACTTCTCAGCATGCTGCACAGCAGCCACACTTCTCTACAGCACAGCTTAGAAACATTGGCAAAGTCAATAGCTCTACCTAAACACTTATAAGGCCCCACAATGCATAGCCAATAGGTCTCGCCTTTGGGACATTATAAGTGTTTAGTTATCCAGCACAACATCCTTCATTAAACAACATCAAGTGTTGCATAGCTAATCACTTATAAGGTCCCTAAAGCGAGACCTATTGGCTATGCCAATGCTTGTTTTTGTTAGGCATGGGGAGATTAAGTGATTTGCCCACAATCACAGGATGTTGAGCGTCGTTGCCAAGACTCAAACCCGGTTCCCCAGCTTCGAGGTCGACCGCTCTAGCCTCTCTCCCCAATATTTTTATATACATATATTTTTTTTAAATAATGGTATATGTAAAGGGTGGTAATTTTAAGGTCCATGGGTGGGTAGCGGTAAAGGGAAGAAAGGGTAATTTAAGATTAAGTATCTATACTTTTTTTTTTAAATAACAGAATATGTACAGAGAGCTATTTTTAAGGTTCAGGGGTGAGAGCAGTAAAGGGAATTAAATTTATTTTTAGGGATTAGGGGTTGGGAGTTGTAAAGGGAGGTAAGAATAGTTTTAGGGTTGTAGGATGGGTAGTGGTAAAGGAAGGTTCTGCAATGAGAGGGGACTTGAGCTTAATGTTAATAAAACAAAATTTATGATTTTAGGTAAGGGGTCAAGAAAGGTAATCTGACTATTCGGGTTGGAAAAGACGTCCTTGAGAGGGTTGAAAACTTTGATTATTTGGGAGTACGATTTATGGATAATTTTAAGTGGTTAGATCAGATCATGAAAAGTAAATTTCTTATTGAGCATAGGTCAAATGCCATTTTGAGAACACAAAAGAGAACGGTATCTCATGTGGTAGCCCCGGTTATGGAGATTTACCGCGCAAAGGCGCAAGGGGCTGCTCTTTATGGAGCTGAAGTATGGGGCTATGTTGATGCTAAGCCTCTTGCACTGGTAGAAAACAGTTTTGTTAGGAAAATGCTATGTCTACCCCAGAGCACACCTCTTATTCCATTGTATTTAGATCTAGGATTGAAAAGAATATCAGATTTAGTGGCTTTGAAAGTCTTGATCTACTGGGTTCGTCTTTGGTGTACAATGGAGCTAGTTGATTATAGAGAATCCCTGACTGATGTTTTAAATATACCAGGTGCTCGATCGCTCCCATGGTTTAAACACGTGTTTTCGTGGGTGAGTAGATTAGGTCTCGGTAGATTTTGGGATGACCCTACTAAACTTAAGAAAGTCGATCAGCATCTTCTTAAAACTACTTATTGGAATTTTATCAATGAATGTGTACTAAGGAAAAATTATGTAGGATCTCTGACCAATAGTTTTTTGATTTTAAATCTACTCCATTATTGGAAGATTATATGGATTTTATACCTTTTGCTTTCCCTAAAAGCCTTTTTATACGGTTTCGCTTGGGGACCTTGCCTATAAGATCATTCACACATAAATGGAATCCTGCACAGTCAGAATTGACTTGCCCAATGTGTAAAAAATGTGATGAAAATGAATCGCATTTGCTATTTTTTTGTCCAGAGTATATGTCCCCTCGTAGGAGGTGGATTATTCCGCTTTGCCGGGAATTGGGACTTGTACATTACCAAATTGCATTACGGATTCTAAAAACTAATCTCTCCCCTAGAATAGTTGTAGCTGTTAGCAAATTTTTAGAGGCTATCTGGTATAAGCGCAATGCAATTTTAAAGATTAGATCAGTGTAAGGATTAAGGATGTATTTTATTGCTTTTATTGATTGATGAATTGTTTTATTCTGTATTGTTCTGTTAGGTGTAATTTTTAGGTATTGTCTGTTGTTGGATCATATGTATAGTGCTAATGAAATTATTGTCTTTTAACAATTATGATATTATTGCTGCTGTTATTCTACCCAACTATGAAGCACTATGCACTTTATTTATGGACCTATTGTTGCTATTATATTTTTTACAATTGATATGTAATTTGAGGCACTATGCATTTTAAATATGGACATACTGATGTTATTATTGCTGTTATTGTACATATATTTGTTGCGTCATTGGTCATTTGATGTATAGGATGCTGGTTGATATTATTGCTGCTGTTATTGTACCAATCTATGAAGCACTATGCACTTTAACTATGGACCTATTGCTGCTATTATATTTTTTACAATTGAAACGTAATTTGAGGCACTATGCACTTTAAATATGGACATACTGCTGCTATTATTGTTGTTATTGTACATATATTTGTTGTGTCATTGGTCATTTGATGTATAGGATGTTGGTTGATACTTTGATGGTTGCAATAACCGAATAAAGTTATATACTACTACTACAGAGAGCTATTTTTAAGGTTCAGGGGTGAGAGCAGTAAAGGGAATTAAATTTATTTTTAGGGATTAGGGGTTGGGAGTTGTAAAGGGAGGTAAGAATAGTTTTAGGGTTGTAGGATGGGTAGTGGTAAAGGAAGGTAAGAGTACATTTTGGGTTTAGGGATGGGTAGTGGTAAAGGGAGACTTGGAAGTAAATTAAAAATGAGGGGTTTGGGGGTTTCCCCGACAAAAAAGAAAACAAAAAGAAATCAATAAATTAAATATTAAATAAAAATTATAGATGTTTGTTCACTGAAAAAAAACAAGGTTAAAGTGACGTTATATTTAGTGGTGATGAACAGAAGCAAACAAACTCCATTGAAGTAAAAGGCTTTTGAGAGACAAGGTTTAATTAGGTGGTTGTACAAACAGCCAGGTACCATGCTGCTGAGAAAGCATGGCTGTGCAAAAGAAAACTATCACGCTCGCTTGGCACTGTATGCAGCATGGGTAAAAGCTTCAGCAGAGGATGTGTAAATTATTTTCATGATTAATCGAAGTACACCATGGAGAAATCAAACAAACAATTATTTGCTCAAAAAGAGTAGACTCTGCAAAGCTAATTCATTAGGAGTTGGCCTTCTCGAGTATACATCTAGGGGCAGATGTACGACCGCCTGATTTTGCGACTAGCAATTTGCACAAAATAGCGAGTCGCAAATTGCGAGTCACAAAAATCAATGTATGTACCCAACTGTTCCCCAATTTGCGATTCGCAAATGACTCTCATCGCAATTTAGCGAGGAGGCAAATTGCAACTCAGATAGTGTTCGCGGTGGAACAGCCAGTTTAGCGTGCGCAAATAGCATGCGCAGCTGAAAAGGGCATTTTGCATGCACAAATAGCGAGCGCGAATAAAAAAAAATAAAAAACTTCCTGGGAGAGCAGAAGGACCCCAAACCAGGAAGTGGTGTCCCAGGAGATTCCTGAACAAAATTGACAGCACATGGCAAGGTGCAACAGCACAGTCCAACACTGCAATCCAGCCAAGCAAAGAAAAGCAAGATGTCCAGCAAGTCCAGTGAGAAGGCATGGAAGGAGAGGCTGCGTAAACGAAAATTTTCTGAGAAGGAACTGGACGTATTGACTGAAGAATGCGGCAACAACCACAAGCAGCTGTTTGGGAAGTCATCACATACCGTTCCAGAAGCAGAGAAAAGGCGAATCTGGAGAGATATCCAGCTGTGCATAAATGCCCTGGGTGTGGCTGACCGACATAAAAAAAAGGTGGTACGACCTGCGCTCCAGGGCCAAGGAGAGGGTGGCAGCACAGCTGCGTGAAGCACAAGAAACAGGAGCAGGCCCATCCAATGTTCCTGAAGCTTTAGCAACAGAGGCAATGGTGGAAAGTACTCTTTGGAGAGAGAGGCAGAAATATGGGACCCTCGACACATCTCAACCTCCACCACCCCCTGGTAAGTGTGAAATGTGTGCCATATTACTATGTCTAACAAAAGCCAGCTCCCCACATGCATGCCCCACACCCAGACCCAACTGCATCTACATGATCCAAAACTCACAGTTGGTGCATTATGGGAAATGTAGTACATGATATAAACAGTGCAGTTAGGGACTGACATGAGTTGTGAACATAGTACCACCACTGAGATAGTGACTCAGAATATTTTCTTTATTTCCCCTTTTGTACCATAGATACACCTCTGGGAAGAGAGCCAAGGGAAGATGTTAGTGATGCTCAGCAGGAGCAGGTCCAGATGAGGGAAGGGCAGGATGAGCCAACTTGTTCAAATGTCCCGGGGAGTGCTGCACAGAGGTTATCACAGGCTCCAGCGCATGACACACCAGCAACACAGCAGCAAGCACCATCCCATCGCACTCTGGGCACAAGGGTCTGGGTTCAGCGTCCGACACAGCAGTCAGGAAGGCGGCTTCAAGCTCGGATGCACACTCCCACCCACGCACTCAGTCGGCGTTTGGTGGCCTGGAGCAGGACATGTTGAAGGTTCAGCGCCTGCAATAAAAACAGATAAGGCTGATAAATTCAAAGCTGAGTCAGGGATTCCTTAACATCACCCAACAAATGGCAGAAAACCAGGCCCGCATTGAGGGGAAATTTGATGCCCTTACAGGGGCTATTGGGCAGCTGTGCACAGAGTTGTCGGAGGAGAGAGTGCAGCACAGGAGAATGGAGCGCAGCAGGGCACACGAAATGCACTCAATGACCAGGGTAATTGGTAGGCTGGCAACAATGCAACACACCAAGCGCACCCTGGTTCTGCAGATCGAAATGAGCCACTACACAGGTGACGTTGCACAAGGGCTGCAACAAATTACAGCTGCAGTTGAGGCAATCCAGACAAACATGGTTGCTATAGGAGGAACCACAGAGAAAGCTGACAGCGAGGTGTCCAGCTGCAGCAGTGTCTCTACTGCAGATACACCTATGCAGCGGTGAAGCAGCAGTCGGCAGCCACCAATTCCACGTGCCAGATCCCCACATGCTGGACGTAAAGGCAAAAAAAAAATTTGGGGGTAGAAAAGTGCCTGTTTGTTTTTTGGGTGGTGCAGTAACCACATGTTATTTCTACTTTAATTTGGTTAAGTGGATTGAGATGGGCAGGTTGTACAGCATTGTCCATAGACATGCCCTTCAAATAAAGGGAAATTCAATTTGTCAGATTCACATTTTGTGGTGTCATTTGTTGTGTGTAGTCTGTCAATGGTAATGACGTACCTGGAAAAATAATGTCTGGCTATGTGGTCCCTGCGCCTTCTCCCCTCTGCTGCTGAGCTTCCCTCGCTTGGCTGTTGGGCTGGTGAGTCAGGGGCTTCATCTCCCGAGTCTGAATCAGACACCTTCATGGGCAAGCCACGCCTGCAGGCAATGTTGTGGAGTATGGCACAGGTTGCCACAATTTTGCACCTCTCTCGAATTTCTGGCATACATTTTACATTTTTTTACTTACATATGCCACTGTGTCTGAAGATGTATGAGTCATGTGTGCTTCCTAGATATTTTGCAACAATGTCTGTGATGATGTTGTTTGCGTCACAGACAACTTGGATGTTAAGGAAATGTGTGCTTTTCCTATTACGGAATATGTATTCTATGCGTGAGGGGGGACATATGGGCACATGGGTTCATCTATGCAACCTATGACCGGTGGAAACCTTGCTATTCTATAAAATTGCATTTTTGTATTGTCAAGTTCCACATCATTCCTGGGCAGGTAGATGTGTTGATGGATGTGGTGTAGCATGGCATCTAGGAAATTGTGGAAGAAACGCGAAAGCGCACTCTGCGACACACCTCCGTCACTGACATCTTGGTAGCTACCAGTGACCAATAGGTGGAGGGAGCTCAACACCTGCGTGAGGATTGCATTGCTGCGCAGGGTTCTGCTTTCCAATTGTGGCTTCAAGGTATCTATGAGGTCTAGGATGACAGTACTACTCAGCCTGTACTGGTCATATATCTCTTCCTCTGTCTTCTCCAACAATGTCAGCCTGACTCTGAAAATCCTCCCCTGGCTCCGCCTCCTCTGCTGAGCAGCCAGTATCCGCATCCTCCTTGCTATCACATACAGGGCAGCCATTGTGGTAAGATTTCATATACATTCTGGGCAACATTTTATAGGTTGGGCCTTTTTACCACATGGTTCTGATTAGTGGTAAATTGCATGCCCAAATGGGCCAATTTGCGCATTTTCGCAATTTGCGAATGGTCTGTACATTGTCATTTGCGAGTCGCTATATTCGGAACGCAAACACTGGTCGCATTTTTTGCGAGTCGGTATTCGTTCGCATCGCAATTTTGAGATTTTCGAGTGTATCTGAAAGAGACACGTTAGTGACAGATTCCTTACCTTAGAATATCCCCAGGCGTCAGGCTGGATCCGGAAAGTTTTTGCGTAGCAGTACCCTTGCGCGTCGGTAGGCGGCATCGTGCGGCTCCGCGTCCGTCGTCGGCGTCGTGATCACCGGGATGACGTCGCGGGCAGTAGTTAGACGCCGCCCCTGCGCACTGACGACAGTTCTTCTTTTTTCCGCGCCAGTAAGCGCAGATCCGTGAAGAGCAGTGCCCTAGTCTTTTTTTGACTAACTTTTTGGTGATTTTTTCACTGTTTTTCTTCGAGTCATCTAGGCTCCGAGGTGTCGGTAGGGATGCCCGGCTTCAAGCCATGCGACGCCTGTGGTCGAATGATGTCGATCACAGACCCGCACTTAGAGTGTCTCTACTGTCTCGGCCGCGACCATGACACGAAGTCGTGTTCCGACTGACGGGCCTTACACCCGAAGGCTTTGCGAGAGCGGTCTCGAAAGCTACTCGAGGTCCGGCAGTCAGCTCCGCGCCGCACCAAGCCCCGGTCACGCGAGAGGTCGAGGGGCCGGTCGCGGAGACCTGCGCCGGTCGCCGGAGTCCAAGTCTTCGCACTCCTCGGGTAAGTCGAAGCACAAAAAGTCTAAGAAGCACCATCGCTCTAAGACTTCGCCTCGCCGGTCTCGCGACTCGGCTGAGGCTCCTATCGGCACCGTCCCCGCGGCTCCGGAGGTGCCTGTGGAGCCGCCCCCGCATTACCCGTCCTTCCCGGGTTCGGGGGCGACTCCGGCCGAGATACAGAAATTCCTGTCGGCCATGGCCCGCCTCTTTGGGCCTCAAGGCCCCTCCGGTGCGCCCGCGGGCCCTGATGGGGTTGCCCCGGCGCCGCCAACGACTCCGGTCCCGGCGCCGCCTGTCTCACCAGCCTCGCTCCCGGCCCCGGCTTCGGCCCCGGCCTCGATCCCGGCTCCGGTGGTACCGCAACCCCCATCGACGCTGGTTGACCTAACTATGCCTCCGCTGGCGCCGATGTCCCCGGTGCCGTTCCTGACGCCGCCCGGGGCTCCGGGCGGCGTCGTTCCCCGGCTCTCTCCGGATCCGGACGCGGCGTCGGACCGGCGTCGCCCGACGCCGGCTCCGGCGCCAATGAGACCTTGGGTCCCTGACGTCCCCCCTCCTCCTTATTTTCTGTCGGAGGAGGACCAGGAGAGCTGGGAGGGGTCAGAAGACCCTCTCACACAGCAGTGTGAGTATGATCAGGACTGGGCAGAGGAACTTGGGGATGCCAGTGGTCTGGACACTTCTCCTGACACTGGCATGCTGTCTCCTCCTTCCGTGGCTACGGAGGAGGGAGCAAATTTCGCAACGGTGTTGCGTAGAGCAGCTGGAGCCTTACACCTCCAATTGCCTACAGTGGCTGTCAGGACTAACCTCCTGACGGAAGTGCTTCAGCCGGCAGCTACCTCCTCGGAGCCATTGCTGCCGTTTAATGATGCACTGTCTGACGTTCTTTGGGCACCTGGTCCAAGCCCGCCACAGGGGCTCCTGTGGATAGGAACGTGGCCCGACGCCATCGCCCTGCTCCGGGCGACCCCTTGTTTCTCTCTCAACATCCCACCCCCGAGAGCTTGGTTGTCCAAGCCTCTGCCTCCCAAACCGCCTTCCCTACCGCCCCTCTGGATAGGGAATCCAAACGCCTGGACCAATTTGGGAAGAAGGCCTTTTCTTCCTCCAGTGCTGGCTTGCGGTCCGTCAACACTGCTTGCCTTTTGGGCCGATACTCCCACTCTCTGTGGGATTCGGTGGCGCTCGTTTTGCCCCAGTGTCCTGAGGAGGTCCAGACACTGCTTTCCCACACCATTGCGGAAGGAAGGGATGCGGCAAAGTACACCATCCGTTGTGGCCTTGATACCGCCGACTCGCTGGGCAGATCGCTTGCAACGACGGTGGCGCAGCGTCGCCACGCCTGGCTGAGAACGACTGGTTTCTCGGGTGATGTCCAAAATACACTCAAGGACATGCCCTTTGATGGAGTCGGTCTTTTTGGTTCCAAAGCAGACCATGCGCTGGAGCGCTTTAAGGACTCACGGGCTACTGCCAAGTCCCTGGGCCTTTCTGCTGTGCGCCCTCCGCTCACCTCTGCTTTTTGTCCCTTTCGTGGCCACGGAAGGGGCGCCCAGTCACGTCCGCTGCCCAGTCACCGGCCCGCGCAGCAAGCGTCTTCGCGTGGCCGAGGACGTGGCTTCCGCCGTGGCGGATCGGGCAACCAGCGTGCGGGTCAGGCCACCAACCCCGCCCCGTACGCGGCCCTCAAGCCCTCCTAGTCCTTCTTTTCAGGTGCACAGCACGCCAGTAGGGGGCAGGGTCTGCCATCACCTTCACCACTGGCGTGCCATCACCTCGGACAGGTGGGTCTTGGACATTGTCCAAAGGGGCTACTCCCTCCCCTTCGAGACCCCCCCCCCAGCCATGCCACCTCAATTCCACCGCATGTCAGGGGATCACTTGGTGCTTCTGCAGAAGGAAGTCACGGCCCTCTTGGCCAAGAGGGCCATCGAGCATGTTCCGACCCCAGAAGTAGGACGTGGTTGCTACTCCCACTACTTTCTGGTGCCCAAAAAGGACAAGAAGGACATGCGCCCTATCTTGGACCTCCGGAACGTCAATCGCTTCCTCCGGAAGGAGAAGTTCAAGATGCTCACCTTAGCTCAGGTCTTGACTGCCCTCGACCCTGGAGACTGGATGGTAGTGTTGGACTTGCAGGACGCTTATTTCCACATCCCCGTCCTGCCGGCCCACCGGCGTTACCTGCGGTTCATGGTGGGCCTCGAGCATTTTCAATTCACCGTGCTCCCCTTTGGCCTCACAAGTGCCCCTCGGGTGTTCACGAAAGTGTTGGCGGTGGTCGCAGCTCATCTGCGCCGGGCAGGGGTTCCAGTCGTCCCCTACCTCGACGACTGGCTGCTGAAGGCGGCCTCGTCCCAGGCAGTCGTCTCCCACCTCCAGACTACGGCCGAACTCCTGCACTCGCTGGGGTTCTCCATCAATGTGCCGAAGTCGCACCTGATTCCTTCTCCACAGCTCCTTTTCATCGGAGCAGTTCTGGACACGACGCAGTTTCGGGCCTATCCTCCCGAACGGCGAAGTCCGGGATATTCAGGCTATAATTCCGATCTTTCAGCCTTTATCCTGGGTTTCGGCACGGATGACCCTGAGGCTGCTGGGCCTCATGGCCTCCTGCATCCTGCTGGTCGATCATGCCAGATGGCATATGCGGGCTCTGCAGTGGGACCTGAAGTTCCAGTGGGCGCAGCACCAGGGCAACCTGTCCGATCACGTCCAGATCTCGGAGGGGACTGCAAAACAGTAGCAGTGGTGGCTGTCGAACCGGCAATGGGTCATGGGCAGATCCCTCTCCCTTCCCCAGCCAGAGCACACGGTTGTGACGGATGCGTCCCTTCTGGGATGGGGCGGTCACATGGGAGAGGCGGAGATCAGAGGCCTCTGGTCTCCGGCGGAGTCCCGGCTCCATATCAACATTCTGGAGCTCCGGGCGATCCGACTTGCACTCAAGGCATTCCTTCCTTCTGTCAAAGGGAAGGTAGTGCAGGTGTTCACAGACAACACCACCGCCATGTGGTACTGCAACAAACAGGGCGGGGTGGGGTCGTGGACCCTATGTCAGGAGGCTCTGCGCCTTTGGACATGGCTGGAACATCAGGGCATATTCCTGATGGTTCAACACCTGGCAGGTTCCCTGAACGCCAGGGCGGACGAACTCAGCCGCAGGTGCATGATGGATCACGAATGGCGACTTCACACGGAAGTGGCGCAAGGACTCTTTCTACAGTGGGGAGAGCCTTGGTTAGATCTATTCGCCACCGAAGAGAACGCGCAATGTCATCAGTTCTGCGCGTTGGAATTTCCAAGGTGGCACTCGCTCGGCGACGCTTTTCGTCGCGAGTGGAGTTGCGGTCTGTTGTACGCCTTTCCGCCTATACCACTTCTACCCAGAGTGTTGAAGAAGATTCGGCGCGACCGGGCCCAAGTCATTCTTGTGGCTCCGGACTGGGCTCGAAGAGTTTGGTATCCCGAGCTACTCAGAATGAGTGTCGATCCCCCGATCCGTCTGCCTCTTCGGGAGGATCTTCTGTCGCAGCAGCAGGGGACGGTCCTCCACCCGAACCTGTCCAGTCTCCACCTCCTTGCGTGGAGATTGAGCGGCGGCAGTTGATTCCTTTCGACTTGCCTCCCGAAGTTTGTGATGTGATTCTGGCAGCCAGGCGTCCCTCCACTAAGGTGGTATATGCCTGCAAGTGGAACAAGTTTGTGGCACGGTGCACAGCAAAGGCTGTGAATCCCCTCTCTGCCCCTCTTTCTGAGGTTCTTCTGTTCCTTCTTTCTCTGGCCCAACAGGGTTCTGCCCCGGGTACCATCAAGGGCTATCTTTGTGCCATTTCGGCCTTCCTCAGGCTTCCTGATCAGCCCTCCCTTTTCAAGTCCCCTGTTGTTAACAGGTTCCTAAAAGGCATTACACACCTCTTTCCTCCTGTTCCGTTTGTGATGCCTCAGTGGGACTTGAACTTGGTTCTTACCTTTCTCATGTGCGCTCGCTTTGAGCCTCTACATAACTGTCCTCTTCGTCTTCTGACTCTGAAGGCAGCCTTTCTGGTGGCCATCACCTCCGCTCGGCGGGTGAGTGAGCTCCAGGCTCTATCATGCAACCCTCCCTTTCTGTCTGTCCATCCAGACAAGGTTGTTCTTAGGACGCGTCCGTCCTTCTTGCCAAAGGTGGTTACTGCCTTCCACATTGGGCAGACCATCACTTTGCCCACCTTCTTTCCGCCTCCGCATCCTTCCAGAGAGGAAGAGAGGCTCCACCGTCTGGACCCAAAACGTGCGCTTTCCTTTTATATCAACCGCACACAACACTTCCGGGTGGATGACCAGCTCTTTGTTGGCTACGTGGGCGCCAAAAGGTCGGGCGGTGCACAAGAGAACCATCTCCCGCTGGGTAACCTTGTGTATCAAAGCCTGCTATTCTTTGGCTAAGAAGGAGCCTCCTGTTGGGCTGCGTGCCCATTCCACCAGGGCAACGGCTGCTACCACGGCCTTAGGCCGCGGTGTTCCGCTGCAGGATATCTGTCAGGCAGCTACGTGGGCCTCGCTGCACACGTTTACCAAGCATTACTGCCTTGACAGTCAGGTCCGGAGGGACAGCTTCTTTGGCCGTTCTGTCCTCCGGGACTTCCTTGTCTGATCTTTGTTCGCAGACCCACCACCGGGGTTGGTATTGCTGGGGTATCTAGTCTAAGGTAAGGAATCTGTCACTAACGTGTCTCTTTCAGATGCACAAGTTACTAACTTGTGTAACGATATATCTGTAAGAGACAGTAGTTAGTGACAGATTCCTTACCGCCCACCAATCCTCCCCGTTCTGCGAACTGATTTCTAGGGTTAAGGACATCCCTTTCAGGGCCCTAGTATTTTTCAGACAGCTATGTCAGCTTCTTGCATGGCTCTGCGTTCCTGGCGTGGAAAGTCGTGTACAGAACTGACGTCAGCGCGCAGGGGCGGCGTCTAAGTACTGCCCGCGACGTCATCCCGGTGATCACGACGCCGACGACGGACGCGGAGCCGCACGACGCCGCCTACCGACGCGCAAGGGTACTGCTACGCAAAAACTTTCCGGATCCAGCCTGATGCCTGGGGATATTCTAAGGTAAGGAATCTGTCACTAACTACTGTCTCTTACAGATATATCGTTACACAAGTTAGTAACTTGTGCATTTCGTACATTGCGCTCGACCATTTTTGCATGCGCAAATCGGTTTGCAAACGATTTTGCACTCGCTAAATGGCCGTACATCTGCCCCCTAGTTGTATAACCCCAAATTGGTTGTTAAGTACTAGCTGGATGTGTCCTATAAAAAATTAACAGTAAATGCACTTTAAATAAAGTTACCTCCAACCAGCGAGACCTAGACCTACAAACAATGGGCAGATTGTGTCTTATAACAGCATTATAGGAGCTGTTGTGGAGTTGGCAAACACATGAAATATGTTACTCTGAAGGACACAGTACAGCAAAAAGAAAGCAATTCACATCTAAACCACAACTTTAATATCAAAATAAGTTAAAGCTTAGCGAGTCTCTCACACAGCCTATACTAGCTAAGTGTGCAGCTATGTGACAGCTTTATTGAGAGCGACTACCACAGCTTCCTGATAGCTCCATGCACAGCCTATACAGATAACTCTTCAACTCCGGGTAGATTAATAGCAATGAACACATACAGGGAAGACTGTTTATATTATTAACAAACACACAAAAACTAAAATCTAAAATCCGTTCTCTCTGAGTGGTAGGGTGTCGCAGAGACTTTTTGCAGTAATGTTAGTGAGCTGCTGCTGTGTTACAATATTGAAAACACAATTCGCTACCCCTGAATATTAGATGTAAACACATTTAGCATTTGGCCAGAGTGCTTGTGCACTGTCAATGACCTGGCCAAAGAGGGCATGAAAGAGCTGAAATTGGATCATAAATCCAAAGCTATTCTGAACAGGGGGCCCCAAAATACGTTTGGCCCAGGGCCCCCTAAATCCTTAAGACACCAAAGACTTATCTATTAGTTTTCACTTTGTCTCTGATTTTATCCATTCCGTTGCTTGATTTTGTTATTTAGTGCGATTAAATCTTTTGGTGCACATATGCTATAGAAGAAATCGAATCAAATTATATCAAATCAAAGGTTACCCAACATCATCTTCAGATTCAGCAGCTCGAGTTATGGGCAAGCTCCTATATTCAGTGATATTGTGCTCTCCAAGTTCTTTGACAAACATCTCTTTTGCAGGTGGGGTTGCTTCGTCCTCAGCTGCAGAACTGGACCCACGTTGTGCAACTTACTTCTTTAAGTTTGTCCTACTGTCTGTCTTGGTTCAAAAATGACTGTATGTGGCCCCTACAAGTAGTTTATTTATCAACGTAGGGTTTTTGTACAGTGCTACTAACCACCCAAGGATGCCTTTAAGGTACTCGGGGAATGAGTCAAAGGATGGTGCTCTGATGTGAACCATGTGATCAAGAACCAGGTAGCTAATCAGAAATGGGTACAGCGGAAGCCCACTGATAAATACCTCCCAACAAGATAACAAAGCCTTAAAAGAACAACCTTCTGATAGCCAGTGGTGAAAAGAACTCTTGCCTTAAGCACTGGCAAATTCAAAAAGAACAATTGATGGACAGAATGCTGCAAATGTCGAACATTCACCCCAGTGCAGAGATCTGGGCCTAAATCTATCGTTTTTTTGCTCACCATGCCTTTCAAGTTCAGACCCAGCCATATGCAAATCAGTCTTGACCCTGTTCCCCATGGGAACAGTCCAGCCTGAACTGCCAGCCAGGTCTAAATGGGCCAACTAAGGGGCAAGAAACAGAAGAGTATTGGATTAACTAAATGCCACAGAGAAATTTCTGAACTTGTCTAAGTCATCCTCGAGTCCCAGATATAGTGGTAAGGAGTTCTTCGGAGAGGAGCCTACACTGTGAAGAGTTCGACCGCCAAATCTCTTGTATCTAGTAGGAATGGTAGTCAAGAGACAGCTGTTGGCAGACCCGAGTGTTCTTGTTGGTAGGTACAGAATGAAAAGCTTTGTGAGGATAATTGGTGATCAACCATGGAGCACCCTATGTACTTGACAGAGAATTTTGAAGGTCACTCATTCTTTCGCAGGGAGCCAATGGAAGGCTGTCAGAGCTGGAGTGAGCTGGAAGTATAATTTTAGGCCCAGCATAGTTCTGAGAAGAATGCATGGGTGAGGCATATGCAGTGTGTAATCTGTAAAAATATAAGTTCCAGGGCTCTTGTCAGGTGGCCATGGCAGCCTGCACCACCCATTGCCCCGGTCAGCAACGCCAAATGAAAGTACCAACACAACTACAAGCCATCACACTTCTACAAGTATGATAATTCAGACTAATCCAGGTCCCTAAAGCTATAAGAATAGTTTGGGTCGTAGGTATTAGTCAATTGTAATGTATTTTCTATTAATAAGCAACTCTTGTGATGCCAATCTCTAAATTAGACAAACAGTGCCACCATATGGCAGACTGTCATAAGTGCTGGTGTTGACAATTAAGCCCTGGTGCCGACAATTAAGTGCAGGTGCCGAGCACCTGAAACCACAGGCTCAAATTAAGCACTGGGCATATGTATCAACGGTTTCAATAATTCAAATGAGAATGACTACAGCAAGGATTCGTAAGCAGTGGAGCAACAGCAACACCCATTTTCACAGATATAATGCCCTTTCTATTGCTAGGAAATGTACACGTTGTGGTATATCAGCTCTGGGTTGCTTGAGAATCCCATTTTAGCAGGTCTTGGTTCCCAGCTAGCGGTGGTCTGCCGAATTCGGAATTGTAGAAGATCCTGTGAAAGCAGTAGGCATGTAGGCACAGTTGTGGGCTAATCAAAAGAAGTTTCCAGTGTTCAGTATAGTGGTAATCTATGTGACAAAAAAGGAAAGGTCGTAGTCCCAACCTCTGAAGTAGAAACGAAATCTAAAGAAGTTCAAAAACATGTTCAGAATCAAAAAAGCAAAAGACACACAATTGATGGACGGAATGCAGAACAAATCAAAACATTCACCCCCAGTCAAGAGATCTGGGTTAAATCCATCCTTTGCTCACCATGCCACCCCAGTTTAGACCTGGCCATATGCAAATCAGTCTTGACCCTGTGCCTCATGGGAACAGTCCAGCCCGAACTGCTAAGCCAGGTCCTCCCTGGACCGGAAACAAGCATCCTAGGACCGGTTTCGGGGTTTCACCCCTCTTCAGCCAGGATAGCTTGAATCCAGTGGCACACTGAGCCCGGGACCTACGTCTGGGCATACCCGGCACACTTAGGGCGAGGAAGCAAAAGACACACAATTGATGGACGGAATGCAGAACAAATCAAAACATTCACCTCCAGTCAAGAGATCTGGGTTAAATCCATCATTCTTTTGCTCACCATGCCACCCCAGTTTAGACCTGGCCATATGCAAATCAGTATTGACCCAGTGCCTCATGGGAACAGTCCAGCCCAAACTGCTAAGCCAGGTCCTCCCTGGACCGGAAACAAGCATCCTAGGACCGGTTTCGGGGTTTCACCCCTCTTCAGCCAGGATAGCTTGAATCCAGTGGCACAGTGAGCCCGGGACCCACGTCTGGGCATACCCGGCGCACTTAGGGCGAGGAAGCAGAAGACACACAATTGATGGACGGAATGCAGAACAAATCAAAACATTCACCCCCAGTCAAGAGATCTGGGTTAAATCCATCATTCTTTTGCTCACCATGCCACCCCAGTTTAGACCTGGCCATATGCAACTCAGTCTTGACCCTGTGCCTCATGGGAACAGTCCACCCCGAACTGCTAAGCCAGGTCCTCCCTGGACCGGAAACAAGCATCCTAGGACCGGTTTCGGGGTTTCACCCCTCTTCAGCCAGGATAGCTTGAATCCAGTGGCACAGTGAGCCCGGGACCCACGTCTGGGCATACCCGGCGCACTTAGGGCGAGGCAGCACATGTAGAAAGAGAAAAAGACAAGGAGAAATAAAGATATTTCTCCTCGTTACACCTCACCTGTGGAGACATAACTTTTTCGCGCAGTCCCAGGTTTACCAGGTTTGGTTAATCTGAGAATGCGTAAAAAACCATGGGATTTGTGTGGGAACACCCACCACAACGCCCATGGACTTCAGCCCGGGCACAGAGAAATGCAACACAGTGATTTGCGCTGCGTTGAATTACTCCATGAGTGGCTTTGCGTGGCTTCATAAATATGACTTGGAGCTTTGCGTCGTGCATGTACCACGTTGCGCCATGCATGCACCACATTGCGTAGTGCTAGCATGGCCCACGGCCCTCATAAATATGCCCCTAAATGTCTTGAAAAGTTGCTTAAAGTAACGCAGGGTAACTATATACAACCATATTACTGCGTGTGCATTGGTAAGTGCCTAAGTCATTTTCTGACTCGGAAGAAAGGTATTTAACGAATACAAATGTCATAACTAAAATATAAACAGGTGAAGTCTAAACTATTACAACATGTAAGAGTAATATTTTTCCACTTGGACAGTTATCTCAAAAAAGAAAGTACCAAGTTTTCATGTTTTTCCTTCATTCCATTAGTTACATTTTTTCGTGAGATCAGTATTCCACCATAATATGAGACATTTTACCATGCCTAATGAGAGTAAATCAATGTCTATGCCTTTTTAGGAAAAGAAAAAGCAACAGGCAGATACCATTTGTTCACTATTGTAGCAATATAATGGGGTGTGATAAATTGTATGTCTCCGTTGTGCGTGACAGGATCCGTGGTGATGGGGTGTGACACACAGCTAATTAAAGAGAAGCTTCCTGCCATTTTATTACAATGAAATTACATTTTTGAATGATGAAATCAAAACAGACGTATGATATATACAGGTGTGCCAAGCAGTGGCAATGCTGCCATATAATCAGGCAGGCTTAATAAGCACTCTGCTACTTCAAATGTACCTAGCACGTGCTGTGGGTAAACTGCAAAGCTCACAGCCACAAGAGATGAGCCTTGACTAGAGTTGGAAATTACTTCACAAATGGCTTTTTTGTATTGCTTTCTGATTGTATTTTAAAATACCCTAGGTTACAATTTGTGTTTTTGTTTGTATTGAGGGATATTTCCACTGCCTCAACATTGTCAAAAGTATAGACACAGTAATTTATTCACAGGCAACCGAGTTCCTCATTCCATGTGTCTGTAATAAGAAGATGCAGGTTTTTGCTCGGCCATCTGGTTGCGAGAGTGTCCGTAATGCATATCCAAACATAACTCTAGATTAGGGCCTTTAAATGGGTTAGAATCACTCTCATCTAAGTAGGAGTGTTTTTTTTTTTTACATTCTGCAAAACCTCTTAGGTAAGAATAAATTCAATATTTTATAATGTTCAGAGATTCTTTAATTGGGCAGGTGGGAAAGCAGGAACTCGTATTCCGTGGCAATCTGGTCGATGGTTCTTGTTGTGCAGCATGAGAGGTAAAGAGAAAACTCCTTTCACAATATCTAAATTTCAAAGTATCCAAACTATTAAGTAAGAATTCGGGTTCACAGCTAAATTCAGATTGGTATCTTTATTTCCAATTCTGAAACAGATTAATGTACACCAATCTAAGCATTATGGTGTAGAAATACAAAGTAAATAGGATGAAGCCAAATCTCCGGAACCGATTCACCCTATATAACAAAAAGAAAATGACTAACTCTATCACCCCAACATATGTTATCAGGAGACAAAAAAGGACGTTGGCACCTTGGGCATTAGGGGTAGGGTTTTGGCTTTACTGAAGTCTTTTCTCATTGATAGGGAGCAACTGGTGTAGCTTGGTGGACACAGGTCCCCTTTATTCTCGTTTCCTTGCGGGGTGCCGCAGGGTTCCTCGTTGAGTCCGACCCTGTTTAACCTCCATGTCACCCCCCTCTGCTCACTTATAAAGTCCTTCGGTTTTAAGACGGTGTCATATGCCGACGATACGCAAATCGTGGCATCCTTTGCAGGGGACCCAACAAACACCGCGTCGAGATTTCACGACTGTATGCGTGAAGTTGGAAACTGGATGTCCCAAAACTGTCTGAAGCTGAACACAGGGAAAACTGAGGTGCTTCTCTTTGGATGGGATATCTCCTTTTTGACACCAAACTGGTGGCCACAGGAACTGGGAGAAATCCCCAATCCAGTCACGAAGGTGAAAAACTTAGGAGTCCACTTCAACACCAAGCTGTCCTTCGAAGGGCAAATTAATGCGATCACGTCTTCCTGTTTTTTTATGATCAAAACTCTCAGGAAAATATTACCTTTTATTCCATTAGAGCTTCAGAAAGCTATGGCTGCGGCACTTATCCTGTCAAAAATTGGTTACTGCAGCAGGCTATTTCTCAATATACAATCACGATTCCTCAACAAAATGCAGGTCCTCCAAAATGCAGCAGCTCGTCTGCCGCTTGCCATCCCGAAACATCAATCAGTGGCTCATGCAGTCCCAATTTGGCACTAGCTACCAGTAAAAAGACGAATCGAATTTAAGGCCCTTTTCATCACCTTTAAAGCTCTACATGGACTTGGCCCCGAATGTTTCACACGCAGTTTCAGGTGGATGTCCCAGAGAGGCAGCTCCGCTCAGTGGCATCCTCCAATCTGGTAATCCCTAGGGCTAAAACTGCCTCATAGGGGGGAAGAAGCTTAGTTGTGGGCACAGCTAGCCTGTGGAACTCACTCCCTCTGGCACTTAAGAAGTAAAGCAATCTTCTGGCGTTCCGCAAGCTCTTGAAAACCTGACTGTTCAATAACTAGCCCAAACGCACCATTCCAGCATCCCCTTCTGGTTAGCCAATGCTGCCGCGCCTAGACACCCTCGGGTATTAGTGCGCGTAACAAATCTAAATTTCATTTAATTTCATTTAATTAAAATTCCATACATTAGCCCTGCAGATCACGAACTGTCCCAACCCTACCTTAAAGTTGAAATTCTAACCTAAAGCAAGTTTCAGCAAAGATGGAAAAAGGTGTCAGCCGTTAGAGCCCTCCTAAGAAGTACTCCAACCAGGAACTTGTAGCATGAAGCCACAAAGCCAAAGATGAGGTCTGTACCTGAAGGCGTCCTAAAGCAAAAGTGTCAGCTGTCCTGAATTAAGGCACCTCCTACTGAGCTACTAGTATTTTTCCATAATTCATGCATTCCCCTGCTTCCTCTCTCTGCCTCCATGCTCACTCGTTGAGATATTTTGTACATCCTTGGTGTCATCTCCTTCTCCCACGAGAACTCGTCTCCCATCTGTTATCACATTTCTTCTTCTCAGGCCTCTCTATCTACTAGGAACAATAACTCTTTCTCTCAACTAAGGAAGCCTTGCCCACCTGCAGTAGGAACACAAGATAGGTGCAAAATTCCAAAAGTGCAAGCAAATGCGAATTCAAACGTTAACTGAACAATACATTGAGAATGCTTCTCAGGCCTACAGTTAGGCTGAATTAACAACGCACAGGTTACAATAAGTGTGCCCTTCTACAAGAAAGTAAGCCATACTTTCAGCATATACTTCAACAGTTATAAAAGTCAACCGTTAAAATAATAGTGTCATGAGTGAAATGTTAAACAAAGTTAGCAAACACATGTAGTTTGTTATCCATTAACAAAGTATTAATGCACACTTTTGTCAGTTACATCTCTAGAGTACACATGAGATTCGCTTTAATAATGAGGATTACTTAAACATCTTGAATTCCTCCTTCTTCTTTTCATACATTAGTCACACAGAAATATGTAAGTGCAGACTAACCGTGAATAT
Organism: Calotriton arnoldi; assembly: GCA_963921515.1. Taxonomy (NCBI): domain Eukaryota; kingdom Metazoa; phylum Chordata; class Amphibia; order Caudata; family Salamandridae; genus Calotriton; species Calotriton arnoldi. The sequence goes on from CAWUFW010000501.1 coordinate 2,506,604, forward strand.
AACGCACTCCTACAGTCAATTCAAACAGGGGTCCCCAACTACTCTCCTTCAATCACCCCTCTGATGGCGTATCGAGCCATAACCAAATCTTATCATCATATCAGATGATCTTTCTATATAGACTGACTTGTTGTTGCAATTCTCTTTCTTGTGAACTCTTCCAATCGTTTCACATTATGATAATACTCATCTTGTGCCCTTTCTAATTGTATCTCTCCTGATTTCCGATGCTTTCCTTTCCTTTCTTGATACTTCTTGTACCCTTTGACAACACCCACCACGGTAAGTGCAGAAATGGCAATTATAAGCAAGGCTTCAGGACAGATCCAACTATACCACTTCCCAGGTTTGCAAACCATCTGCCTACAGCACTAAATCCATTTCTGACTGAATCCCAAACACCTTCAGCTGCCAATCCACTTAAATCTTTCTGAATATCAGTAATGTTCTTTATGTATTTTTGAAAGTCACTACTCTTATCAGTGACACAAGTTCAACACTGCTAAACTTTTAGCATCCTACAGACTCCAACTTCCTTTGCAAGCAGGACATCTAAAGCAAGACGGTTCTGCAAAACCAATGATCTAATAGGAACCATTTCGGTATTCACGAGCAGCAAAGAACCAGCAGTACTAGTGGACAACTTATCGAGAACAGTAGACAGTTTTCTAATCTTGATGTCGTTCTGTATCACACTAACACTAGGTATTATAGCTCCAAAAATGTCTCCCACAATTTCTCCTGCACTCAAACCCCGTTGATGTCTCGACTTCTCCTTCCAAACAGGTTGAGAAAAATCGTCCACATGATAAAGTCTGGAAATAGCACACCAAGATAACAAGTGCCATTCCATCTACTTGGTAATTTTCCCACAGACAAAATAAACTCCAGGAATCACTGGATCTCTTTCATCCACAAACAACTTCCAAGATCCACAGACTTTAAAGGTGTGATCAGATTCACTCTTCCCTACAAATATGGAATTGTAGTCACTTCTGTCGTGTTGTACATTTAATCTCCCTCTATGTTGCCAATCTAATGACAATGCTCCAGTGTTTCCTGTGGTCTGATGGTCACTTTCCTCTTGTGTCCACTCCTGAACACAAAATATAGTCTCAGCATTAGCTACCACTGCCCTAAATCTATCTTCTACCTGATCAATGAATTTCTTTTCAATTCCTGTGAGTGTACCTGTTAGGTTGTGTTGGTGTGCATAAGCAGTATCTATTGATTGTGAAGAAACTAAATATTTACCGGCAACATCAGCCGTTTTAGCATTTGCATGTTTATTCAGTTGCTTGAATGGTGGCACCTCAGAAAGGACCAAATCATCATTTGAAAATTAGTACTCAAAGTGACCCTTGTTATAAAATATACTTAGAAGCAAACTACAACTAATTCCATATGTCAAAGGAAGGTGATTGTAAATGATGCCCTCAGCTACTGAGGCGGGTAATTGCATGCAAACATAACAATCCCTCGCCTCCATAGTGTGCACATACTCATAGAGTAGCTAAGCATAAGCGTTTATGGTAAAATCACATCTAGACAAATAGGTATGTAAGTGTTGCGCTCCTAACATTGCTAATTCCCCCTTTGACTCAGGTGAGGGTGTCTGTGTAAGTATCTCCTCCATGCTACCAGTTGGCCTCAAACATAGCACAACTAACACTATTAATCCTATTACTATAAGTGTTATGGAACCACACATTATGCATTTATGCCTAAAATTAGAACCATTAGTTTCCATTCCACTTTAGTATCAGACCAAGCTCGGCAGAAAAACAGCAGCCACAAACTTTTCTCTGTTGTTCTCCACCTGTGAAAACAGCAAAACAGTCTCTTGTTCAGAGTTCAGTATATATATATATATATATATATATATATATATATATATATATATATATATATATATATATATATATATATATATATATATATATATTCCAACCATTTCCGACTTTCACTCGAAATCGGACACCGACACAGGAGTTAGCTTGCCATTCAGTTTCGGTTTATTTTTCTTTCGCTTTGACGCGTTTTGGCACACCTGCCTTGTTCACATAGGCAATCACATAAAATACAATCTTATTTAACAGAGGAATTCTAGTCACATGATGTCTTCTACAATGAATATAGAAGAAATACTTTGCCTTGACTTATAGGAGAATACAACAATCTAAACCCACTTCAAACTAATACGTTAAAAAGGTTTTAAAACATAGTTATAAATTGCCATCACACCACTTGATATTCATCTAACACTCCATCAAGAAAATTACACTTATTAAATTGATTAAATTCTCAATTTGATACCATAAAACTCCCTTCATTATCCATACTAAACTGCATTAAACTTCATGCATAAGTGCAACAATCTTATCATATTGGTGTTATCAATCTTATTATTCACTATGAATTCACATTATTATTGTTGTAAACATGATCATCCCAAAAAGTTGTATCACACAAATTTAAGTTGTATCACAAAAATTATATATATAACAGAAAGCATACGGGACCAGTGTCCTTAATTGGAGTCCAATTTCATCTCATCAATTCCACATTAGTAACTTAGAACTTGCGTCATAAGTTATCTTGATTTCTGCCAATAAACCAAAATACATTCATTTTTAATACCTATTTTGTAACAATCATTAAATTATTAAAAATATAGTTTTATAAAAAAAAAATATATATATATATGTTGGAAGCAAAGAGGTTCCTTCTGGGATCGAGCCCATTGCCAGGTAGGTCGCTCCCCCGCCACACAGCTCCGCCTGTGTTGTCCTGCTCGCTGCTGCTGCTGGTAAGCTCGCCCCTCCGCTGCTGCCTCTGTGCCCGTTTCGCCTCTGTTCCCCTCGTGCCCCCATTGATTGTGTCCTTTTGCCTTCTGTTTCCCCTCGTGCCCCCATTGATTGTGTCCTCTTTGCCTTCTGTTTCCCCTCGTGCCCCCATTGATTGTGTCCTTTTTGCCTTCTGTTTCCCCTCGTGCCCCCATTTATTGTGTCCTCTTTGCCTTCTGTTTCCCCTCGTGCCCCCATTGATTGTGTCCTTTTGCCTTCTGTTTCCCCTCGTGCCCCCATTGATTGTGTCCTTTTGCCTTCTGTTTCCCCTCGTGCCCCCATTTTTGCTGTGCCCAACTTTGCCTTCTGTACCCCCGCCGCTGCGTCCCCTGCGGCCCCGCCCCCCTGACTGCCCATTCGCTGCCCCTGCCTCCCGCCTCCCAGCTGCTCCTCCCTCCCAGCTCCCCATATATGGTGGCCGCTGCGCGGCCGCGCCGCCGGCGCGCCTAAGGCAAGCCCGTCTGCGCCCATCCGCGCCTGGACCGCACCCAGCACCAGAACCCCTTGGCCGCGCGCCCCCCGCTCCAGCCTCAAGGACCGACGCCGTTACGATGCCACCACACTCCACGCTCTCAACCCCGGACGGAGACACAACTGCTTCAAGGCCGCCCCAAACGCACACATGGCCCCTTCACCTGCCGGAACTGCAGCTACACCAGCCTCAGAGCCACCGAAGCGCCCGCCAAGAAGGACCTCAACCACCTCCGATGCATCCTACTGAACACCCGCTCCGCACGCAAACACGCCGTCGAGCTCTGGGACCTGCTCGACTCATCATCACCAGACGTCGCCTTCCTGACAGAGACCTGGATGAATGACTCCTCCGCACCCGACATCGCCATAGCCATCCCAGACGGCTATAAGATCACCCGCAGAGACCGCGTCAACGGAGTAGGAGGAGGAATCGCCATCGTCCACAAGAACTCCATCAGGGTCTCGACCAGCACCGACGACGTTCTCTGCACTGCCGAACACATGCACTTCCAGATCCACACGGACCCCAACACCACCCTCAGAGGCACCCTTGTCTACAGACCCCTGGGCCCCGACCCCAGTTCAGCGACTCCATCGCCGACTTCATCAGCACGCACGCCCTGACTTCTACCGACTACATCCTCCTCGGAGACCTGAACTTTCACCTGGAGAACAACAACGACAGCAACTCCACCACCCTGATCGACAAACTCGCCAACCTCGGACTGAGACAGCTCGTCACAACACCGACACATTCCGCCGCCACACGCTCGACCCCGTCTTCTCCTCAAGCTCCCACGTCTCCTTCATGCAAACACCACGGAACTCCTCTGGACCGACCACCGCTGCATCCACTTCACCTTCCAGAAACCAACCACACACCACCACACCCAACAGATCCCACGCCGCTGCTGGAGCAAAGTCACCGAAGACCAACTACGGGCAAACCTCGCTCTCAGCCCTCCCTCCGACCCATCTAACACCGACGACGCTGCCTGCAACCTCAGACGATGGATAGACGACTGTGCCAACACCCTCGCCCCTCTGAAAAAACTCACCTACAGCGACACCACCAAAAGAGCCAGCTGGTTCACCCCGGAACTCCTAGCTTCCAAGCGTACCTGCCGGAAACTTGAGAAGAAATGGCACAGCGATAAGACACCGGACAGCCACGCAGCCCATAAAGACGCCATCCGTAACCACCACCACCTCATCAGGTCCGCCAAGAGAATCTCCTTCAAAGACCGCCTCGACAACAACGCACACAACAGCAAGGAGCTCTTCAACATCGTGAAGGAACTCTCCAACCCCAGCTCCAACACCAACGACATCCCGCCGTCGCAAGCCCTGTGCGATTCCCTCGCCACCTTCTTCCACCGCAAGATCGCCGACATCCACGACAGCTTCAACACCCAGACAGCCCCCACCAAGATAGATACACCAGACCCGCCGTACACCATCGACCATGACCCCTTGCCAGCCTGGGCCAGCGTGAACATCGATGACACCATCAAGACCATGGGCACAATACACTCCGGCTCCCCGTCAGACCCTTTCCCGCACCACATCTTCAACAAAGCCAGCAGCTCCATCGCACCCCACCTGTGCAACGTTATCAATCTCTCCTTCGAGACCGCGACCTTCCCAGAGAGCTGGAAACACGCAGAGATCAACGCCCTACTCAAAAAACCCAAGGCGGACCCAAGAGACCTCAAGAACTTCCGGACCATCTCCCTGCTTCCGTTCCCAGCCAAGGTCATCGAGAAGATCGTCAACAAACAGCTAACCCGATACCTCGAAGAAAACAGCATCCTGGACCCATCCCAATCGGGGTTCCGCAGCAACCACAGCACTGAGACTGCCCTCATCGCCGCCACCGACGACATCAGGACCCTGCTGGACAACGGTGAGACCGCAGCCCTCATCCTGCTGGACCTCTCCGCCGCCTTCGACACTGTCTGCCACCGCACTCTACGCGCACGCCTCCACGACGCAGGGATCCGAGACAAGGCCCTGGAATGGACCACCTCCTTCCTCGACGGCAGAACCCAGAGAGTCCGCCTCCCACCTTTCCGATCCGAAGCCTCCGAGATCATCTGCGGCGCACCCCAGGGATCTTCCCTCAGCCCAACACTGTTCAACATCTACATGGCCCCGCTCGCACGCATCGCCAGACAGCACGACCTCAACATTATCTCCTACGCCGACGACACTCAACTGATCCTCTCCCTCACCAAGGACCCCTCGCCGCCAAAGCCAATCTCCATGAAGGAATGAAGGCCGTCGCCGATTGGATGAAGATCAGCCGACTAAAGCTGAACACGGACAAGACGGAGGTCCTCATCCTCGGCTCCAACCCCTCAGCCTGGGACGACCCCTGGTGGCCAACGACGCTGGGAGCAGCCCCGACACCCACCGACCACGCACGCAACCTGGGAGTCATCCTCGACTCAACGCTCTCCATGGCCAAGCAAGTCAACGCAGTCTCCTCCTCCTGCTTCAACACCCTCCGCATGCTTCGCAAGATCTACAGGTGGATCCCGACAGACACAAGAAGAACAGTCACCCAGGCCCTCGTCAGTAGCAGACTGGACTATGGGAACGCCCTCACGCGGGAGCCCCGGCCAAGCTCATCAAGCGACTGCAACGCATACAAAACACCTCCGCACGCCTGATCCTCGACGTACCACGCCACAGCCACATCACCCCCACCTGAGGAACCTGCACTGGCTCCCCGTCGACAGGAGGATCACCTTCAAACTCCTCATCCACGCACACAAGGCACTCCACAAGACTGGCCCAGCCTACCTCAACAGACGACTCTTCTTCTACGTCCCCAACCGCCAGCTCCGCTCCGCCGACCTCTCCCTCGCCACCGTCCCTCGCATTCAAAGAACAACCACCGGCGGCAGATCCTTCTCACACCTCGCCGCCAAGACCTGGAACACCCTTCCACTAAGCCTACGACAGACCCAAGACCTGCTGACCTTCAGGAGGCTACTCAAGACCTGGCTGTTCGACCAGTAGCAGCACCCCCCCTTCTCTCTCCCCAGCGCCTTGAGACCCTCGCGGGTAAGTAGTGCGCTCTACAAATTCTGTGATTGATTGATTGATTGATAGCCAGGTGGTGCGTAATGCCGGTGGAACCACCGCCGGACGTCGTAATCCACAATATACTCCAAATAAGAACGCACACTCGAAAGTCCTTTGCAAAAGCAGATAGCTTTTATTCCTCAAACGTTACGCGTTTCGACAACCTAATGTCTTGATCACACGCTGAGTTCCTGGAATTACGTGCATATATCAACATTGGACATAGACATAGGACTAAAGTTTGAAAGGGTTGCAAGGAAAAGTAAACATGGCGGCCATTTTGTAATAGGTGATACCTCAAATAAAATGTCATTAAATGATGCATATAGACCAATACATTATTTAGCTATCTGGCATAAAAACATATAATAGTTCCAATTGGACGTCCAAATGCAAATTAAATAATATACAATCAGCAGATTATTTGTGTGAACACATTAACAACTCGGCTATCATTGACTGTAGTGTGTCGATTACATTGTGGTGAAATGCGATCTACTTGGAGTCAGTTGCCGCATCCTCAGATCAGTTCCCTAACCACACGGGATATTACATGGGCAAAAAATAATAATGATAACATAGTATGGTTATTAGTAAAGCGTGGCCACCAACATTGTAATACTGTATATACAAGTTCTAGCATGATTCCTGTATTGTTTCCGCCAAGTGGCTTAAATTTCAGATCAAATCTCTGACCACACGCATGCTTGTCATAGCAATGATGGGATTTTTTAGCATAGACAAAAAATCCTTAGTATAGTTACTACTATACCGTGGCCACACAAGTAGTATTGCTGTTCAGACAAATCGTTACATGATTCCTATACTGATTTCGCCAAGTGGCTTAATAGTCGGCATTTGACCTTACAAGTACCAGAGCCGCTCATTAGTACATGTAGACCGTGTTAGTTTGCATTCGCCAAGTGGCTATTAATACATAAGTCCTGAAAGTCCAATGTTCATAACAAAAAACCTCTCAGTGATAAATATAATCAATATATAAATATACAGTGAGAATCAAATAATTGAAAAAGTGTCTCTTATCTTGATTTCAGTGCAGACCCGGGCCCGGGGAAGAAAAGGGTAGGGAACCCGTGAAGTGACCAGGTCATGTGGTGGGTCCCTTCCTTTCCTCCTGTGAAAATATAAGATAAGACAAATGAAACTCTTACACTTACACCTCATACATAAAATTCACAGATAACAAATATGACATTTAAAATCTGAATTCAATTGAGGAGTAGAGAACCGTAACTAATACAATCTAGCACATGATAGCATGAAAGTTTGGATCACACGCTGACATTTTATTTGAGGTATCACCTATTACAAAATGGCCACCATGTTTACTTTCCCTTGCAACCCTTTCGAACTTTAGTCCTATGTCTATGTCCAATGTTGATATATGCACGTAATTCCAGGAACTGAGCGTGTGATCAAGAGTAAAAGCTATCTGCTTTTGCAAAGGACTTTTGAGTGTGCGTTCTTATTTGGAGTATATTGTGGTATATATATATATATATATATATATATATATATATATATATATATATATATATATATATATACAATCTTCGTGAGGCTTCCCTAACCCTCCTCCGTGCTCTTCTAAATTGTCGTACCCTAATTTTTTCTTCTTCCGCTCAGGCCTAGGTGTTGTTCTTCAAACACCTTTAGCAAAAGTTCATAAAATGTCATTCAACGTCTCATATATGTTCTGATCCCGATTCACGTATGAGCAACTGTAACAAATCTGCTCTCAATTCCGCAACCTCTTCAGGGGACTGTTCTGGACTTAAATGAGGGAAAACAGTATTATTCGGTATCAGGTGTCGCAAGCCCCTCAGCCTCAGCGGGTATGGAACAGCATACGAGAGAAGAGTATTCAACATGATACAGCCACCATTTATCACGCATGCCACTCCCCTTAATAATAGACAAACTCGCTATGGTTTCCACCATAATGGCAGAACTACTGGGGGAAGTCAAGGAGACTCTCAAAACAACCCCCACGGCCAAGCAGTGGCCCCACAAAAATTACAGTAGCTGCAACAATCATTCAACTCAAGAACAGACCACAAACGCCACACAGACGGAGTCGGAAACCAAGGACGCAGCGCAGGTAGGGTTAACAAAGATAAAAGGAGCACCAAACATCAAAACATCAAATCTTAACAGAAAAAGTGTCAGAAGCCTCTCCACATACCAGTTCACATCTCTCCCTCACGAAGAGGAAACGTAAATGGTTGAGGAAAGCCAGGAAAAGCAAGGGAAAAAAAAGAGCACCTATATGCTACACACACATAAGTCAACTTCCGTCATTAATACCGACGAGAAAATAGTCACAGAATTGGACGAAGACACCAAATCAGCAGCTTTCAATGTAATAAGCAGTAATAACATGCAGCCAGTCACAGGCCCACTTGCAGAATCAATCAAACAAACACCCACTACCACCACAATGTATTAAATATTCAAACACCCATACCGTCTGAGGCTAATAAGGCAAAAGGAAAAGTTGATCTTACGGTCAGCTTAACTCAAATTCACTAACAGCATCCACAGATTTTTATAACATCAAAGTATTGAGTAAAGAATCAAAGCAGTGAAGCTTCATTGGCAAGAACTCCCCAATCCACAGAAATCAGCAAAGAAGACACCGACAAAGGCAGGAGGCCATCTACAATTGTGAGGCCCCTATGAGAACTCGGTCTGATAATAGGGCCTGTTGGACTTGGCCCTTTTTGCAGGGTCATCCCTGAACTTTTTGCTTTCCTCCTGGTATTTTTTCTGACCTGGTGTTGGTGGTTTTAGGACTCTGGGCACTTTACCACTGCTGTCCAGTGTAAAGTGCATGTGCCCTATATGGTAAAACGTGGTAAGATGGGTCTACACCTGTTTGGCGTATTTAATTTACCTATCGGTCCCCTGTAAAGTGGTATCTCATATACCCGGGGCCAGTAAATTAAATGCTACTGGTGGGCTTGCAGCGCTGCTTGCGCCACCCACCAAAGTAGCCTTTCAAACCTGTCTCAGGCCTCTGCCATTGCAGGGCCTGTCCGCGCAGTTTACTGCCGCTGTGACGTGGCCCTTAATGTAGGTGCCACGTCTGTGACTCCCCTTTTACTATATATCGGTCACCCCTAAGGTAGGACCTAGCTAGCCCTATGGGCAGGGTGCAATGTAGGTAAAAGGTAGGACATGTGCCTTAACTGTGTGGCATGTCCTGGTAGTGACAAACAGCCATTTTGGTTTCTCACTGCTGTGAGGCCTGCTCCTCTCATAGGTTTGCATTGGGAATTCCCTGATATATCTTTCAGTGGTAATTTCTGATTTGAAAGGAGTGGCGCTGCCATGTTTGGTATGTTTGGTATGGTAGTGAAATATTATGCTTACTGGTGTTGGTAGATTTTTCATTACTTTTTTTAGAAATGCCACTTTTAGAAAGTGGGCATTTCTCTGTGCTCATAACTCTTCTGTGCTTTGCAGCCTGACTCCAATCCACGTCTAGGGCAGAGTGACAGCACAGCTTGTGCATACTTTCCAGACAGCCATCACACAGGGAGGGCTGGGTGTAACAGGGTTGCATCTGCATTTTGAATGGTCTTCCTGGGTTGGGAGAGTGAGAGGCGTTAACACTTAACATTTGTATAGGCTGTGTCCTGCCCTCACACAAAGGGCTCGTTTACCCCCTACTGATGTCTGGAGCCAGTGCAAGGGTGGAGGGAAACTCCTGGGCCTGACCAGATCTTGCTGGAACCTTCTCCCACCTTCTAGAAGCCAGGCCTTGAAGTATAAATACAGGGGCTCTGGCCCCACACTTTTGAGCACTTTGGGGACTGGGACCGAACCTCTGTCAGAAGGACTGCCTGCGCTGCACAAAGGACTCACCTGGACTGCTCTTCTGCTGTTGCCTACCTGCTACTGGCTGGGTGGCCTAAAGGACTCACTGGATTGCTGTCTTGCTTGTTGACCTGCTGCCAGCTGCTCCCTGACTTTGGCTTCCCTAGACACTGCGTGGACTTGTAGCCAGAAGCTGCTGGCTCTACATGCTATACTAGAGGATTGTTATGCATCAGGAGGAACTTCCATTTGGGGCATTTGCCTCTGGGATAAGCCTGACTGCTTGTGCCAAGCTACCAAGGGGGTGAGCAGGGGTTATCTTCAGTGTGTAACTCCCTTGCCCTGACTAGAGTGGTGGTTTCTGCCTGGTATAGGCGCTCGCCCTAGCCAACCAGAAATCCCATTTCTAACAGGGCCGGACATAAGAAATTCCCAAATAAGAAGCAAGTAACGGAGCCCCAAACTACACCTATGCGTCTCACGGAGCAAATATCATATGCCTTAATAACCTATCGAGGGCCAATCGAGGCATCAGTTGTGACCCCAACATATGAAAATTGGATACAGGCGAGGAATCTCCAAAGCCAGATCAGCGTGAAGATTGGGCTGATCCCTCATTATACATCAAGGCGTGCCCACAACACTCTAAACTGAAGCGCAATACTAAGACTACTAGAAGTACTACCAGGTCTGACCCATATTAGATCAAGAAACTCAAAGAGAATTGAGTTCAAGCCAAACTGCGAACAGCCAGAGACCGACATCACAATTACAAGCTGGTCAGATGCGACTATTGCAGAACAAATATGGCAGCATAGAGAATCCTTCGCAACATGGGGCATGGAGCTTACCAAGGTGGAGCCAACACATTACCCAAGCCCATTACAACAGCCAAAACCAACGCTAAGCTTATTGAAGGGCGCAACAGGACCGGACCATCTCAGCATAACAAACAAAGGACTGCAAATAGCCAGGCATATCCTCATCAAAAGTCCACCATATCAAACAGCCAACTTTAAGAAAATCAGTCTGTTAGGTCATATAGAAGTATAAATAACAGAAAAGCCTGAGAGAAGTTTTCATGCTCCAATACTCCAGCTCACCCTTGTAAAATCTGTTCTTGGAATGAGAATGGCTTAAGCAGCAAGGCGGATGTGGACGATTTCTTAAAATTCCTCCAAGAACACGAGGTCTTGCTACTGCAGGAAGCTTGGCAGCTCACAAGTACATCAATAGTGGGCTACAAGGAATAGAACACACTAGCCCTGGTGTATAACCGGGGATGGGAACCAGAGGCACAGGGGGTTAGGAGCTAGCCAGCCTCCAACACGAAATTTGAACACAAATGGGGCTGCTCCTAGTCACGTGATCTACAGGTGCCTAGAGATGCGTGATTGGTGGGGGCATCTTACAAAAAGTGAAGGACTGGCCTCACACACCACCTGGTGTCATGCTTCATCATAGGCCGTCCTCGCCTTCTAAAAACTCGTTTTGATAGAGGGCGGGCATACACCTGATGACAGGGATGCACTTCTAAACTAAGTGGGGGCCCGTGGGTAGTGAAAGTGATCTAAAAACCATTACAGTTGTCATAAAGATTAGTTTTAATTGATTGGGCAACTGTATGGTATTAAAAGCAGTGTGCGGTGACTAGGGAAATAATTATCCCTTCACCGTAGTGTTTGTGGTCAACATGTTTCTGCTCAATGTCCCATGCGGGTACGTGGCATTCATCAGGACCGTATATCTAATGGGGCTCCGTCTTTATAATTAAAAAATTAAATAAAGATCAACCACTATATGGGGTATGAATTATCACTATCCCCACTGGTATGGGACTCCAAGTCTAACCCTAGAACTTTAACCTACTTTCTCCATGGGAGGTCGTGGGGGAAGGCCCCTCTATTGACATTTGTCTCTCGGTGCGCCTTCCGCCGTGTAACCTAGTTGTGTCCGCTTCGCCTCCTCGTCGGGCTACAAGGAATACCATAACAAAGCCATAAGAGAAGCAAGTTCTGGGAGAGCAAAGGGAGGCCTATCAATTTACATTTCCACTGACATCCTCTGGGATCACGAAGAGGTGGATCTGGGAACAACATGGATGCTGTGCGTCAAACTAGAAGCTGAACCTCATTTTATTCTATTAATCCTGAACATATTCATACACCCAACACTTAAGCATAAGGAAGAAAAAATTCAGTCACTGATAGGGACGCTGAAAGCACTGAAATCCATGTATCCACATGCAAGCATAATTCTGTCAGGGGACTTCAACATGAATCTATTACAGGGCCCAGACAGCAAACTACCTGGAAAAATACAGGAAAAACAGGGTAGCTAAACAAGACGCGATCTGTCTGAAAAAAATGCATCTTATCACTTGAGGACTTAGGCATGTGCACACTAAATGGATGCAGTATTACTGAACGCCCAGCAGCCTTCACAAGAGTAACTGACCGGACCTGCTCAACCATAGATTTCACCCTGGTAGAATCAGATTTGTACAATTACACCTCAATTTTAATATAAAAGAAAGATCGGAGAGTGATCATTTCGCCCAAACCTTCATCCTGGAGCTCACTCCGGCCATGGCTCCAAAAGCCCAAATTCTTTTCTCAGCAGCACAGCCCTATAATCTAAGGCGTCAAAAATGGAAAGATGAGACGATAGAGCGAATCATGGAGGCCAGTACCATCTACTTGTCAGTTGCCGATGACAAGCTAAATTTGATACAGGCTTGGGAGGAATTTGCTAAAACCTTAATCTCAAAATTCCCAACCAAACCTTCAAGCAACAAAGTAGCAGGAAACACCGGGGCAGTATGGTTTACTCAACATTTAAGGAACATGAAATAACAACTCAACAAAGAACTTAGAAAGACGCGTTCGCGCGGTTACCAACCAAGTCAGTATTCAATTTCCAAAATTGCAGCAATGACACGAGCAATCAAAAAAGCAATCAGGGTGGCAAAATACAAACATAACGAGGCAATCTGGATGAATCTACTACATGCATGCCAGCAAAGAAATACTAAACATTTCTGGGCCAAAATAAACTGCCTAATAAACGGGCACAATCGGCACTACAACTCAGATATTACAGAAACCGAATGGACAAACCATATAACAACGGGATATAATGAGGTGGCACAGCACAGCACAATGATAAGATATGCAGAGCATCGAAGGGCCCCACCAGCTTCAATAACATTCAACACAGAGCATCCACAAACAGAACAAAGGTTGGCAGAGCTCAACAACACCAATCTCATGGAAGCAGTCAGGGCTATTGGAATCACCATCGATAATGTTCAAGCAGCCGAGATCAGCTCCCCAACAAGCAACGTAAAATCCAGCAGCGTATTAACCACCTCAACAAAATCAAACATCGCTCACCCTCTATCACTTGTTGACAAAGACCCAGTGGATCGAGTTAGCCTTACAGCAAGAGACGCTAACTCAAATAGTGTCTCAACAATGCAGGCAATCTCTAAGAATGACAGCCTCAGTTTGCTCAAAAGCAGGTTATGCACACCATAAAAAAACTAAGATCTGTGGGGGCACCAGGGCCAAACGGCTTACCCAACGCTTTATTAAAAAAAGCCCCAAGTTTTTGGTCAACACCCTTAACTCCCTTGTACACCTACGCACTGGTTACTGGCAACAATCCAGATTCATTATGAGGCAGTATATTTCAACCAATATATAAATCAGGGGAGTGTTCAAACCTGGTGAGACACAGAAAGAATCACATCAGCCAGCCCTTTACAGTAGTCAAGCACCAGATCATCCGATATATTCGCACGTACGTTGGCAGGCACAGCAGGCAACCTCATAGACCGCCCCATGAGAATCTCATGTGGCGAGAGTCCAGTCTTTCTGTCCGGGATGCTACGAAGGCTTATCGAAGGCTTATCAACACAAGAGGTAAAGCATCAGGCCATTTCAGAGACATTGAGGCACATACTTTAGCCAACCTGGATTTCAAAGTAACATTAACCTGTTCCAAAAATACCGGAAGTCTCCGGCCAATAACTTCAATGTAGTCTCTGTTCCACTTGCAAAGCCTCACACAACAACTTCATAAGTTCATTATTAAAATGAGACCCTCAGTCTGAATCCAAAGTAGTTGGAAATCCGAATCTTGGGATAAGTTACTTCAACAGTAAATTGGCCAATGTAAGACTATCACATCTTCTAGTAGGATAGGCTTCTACCCACTGAGAATATATGCACACCACCACCAGAATATACCTTAGTCCATTACAAACAGGCATCTTTAAAGGGACCTCCTGACCTTCCAATATGACTCAGAGTAAGTGCGGTCCTTTTACCCACATTCATTTCCTGACAAGTCACATATCAGTGACACAATGCCTCAGCAATCACTCGAAATTTGGGATTAAACCATGTCTGCCTGAACAACCTCACCATCCTATCCCTTCCCACATGTGTTGGCCCATGAATATGCTTTGCCATAAGATGTAACAAACTATTTGGCAACACTGGTCTCCCATCTTCAGATACCCAAATGTCATCCTCCCTCTTTATACATCCTGCCCTGATCCAGCCTGATTGTTCTTCCTTGGAAACCTCCTCCTGCAACCTCTTCACCTCATCCCAGGTATAAGTAACTGTCATCAACAGGTTAAGATCGGTCTCATCGTTCTGTTCATTTGCGTACTCCCCATTGAAACTGCAAGTATTCAAAGCAGAATAGCGTGCAACTTCGTTAGAGTATCCATTCCCATGAGTGACATAATCATTTCCTTTACAATGAGCAGGACACTTAACAATTGCGACCTCCTGCAGCAACTTTGAAGCCTCCAACAGTTTTCTCACAACCTCCCCATTACAGATGGGTGATCCTGACGAGGTCATAAAACCTCTTTGAGACCACAACTGCCCAAAGTCATGCACCACACCAAAAGCATACTGACTGTCAGTGAATATTGTCGCACTCAGTTGGTCTGAGACACAGCATGTGTGTGTCAGGGCTATCAATTCAGCCACTTGTGCAGATAATACTCCCTTGAGACAAGCAGCTTCTACCACCCCTAAGACAGTACAGACAGCATAGGCAGCCCTCTGATTCGCTTCATGGTCCCTTAAACATAAGCCATCCACAAACAGGATTTGGCCAAACTCGGGTAATGGCTCGTCAGCAATGTCAGTACATGGCTTAGTGCATAATAGTTCAGTGACATCAAGGCAGCCATGCTTTCCCTCGGTCTCTTTCCCTTCACAATCAGGCAATGGTAACAACGTGGCAGGATTGAGTATAGAACATCGCTTCAAAGTAATGTTCTCAGCTGCCAAGATGACCTGTTCATAACGTGTAAGCCTACTGTTCATCATATGTTGGGTTTGTGTCCTTGTTAGCAAAAGTTCCACAGAGTGCGGAACGTAAACAGTAAGTGGACAACCCATCACGATGCCTTCGCATCTTTCTAGGCAGACACCTGTCGCAGAAACAGATTTGAGACATCCGGGCGCTACTGGATCTAGAGTAGCTGAGAAGTAAGCGACTGCTCTACGGGCACCTCCATGGTTCTGAGTCAACACTGAGAGAGCCCAGCCCTCTCTTTCTTGGCAAAAGAGCGAAAAAGCTTTGTAATCAGGCATTCCCAGCACAGGAGCACGCAGAGGCTCTCTTTCAACTCCAGGAACGCATTCAAGCAATCGTTGTCCCCGGGCACCGGATCGGACACATCCTTGTGTGTCAACCTCTGGAGAAGTTTGGCCACTAGGGTGAAACTGCATATCCACTGGCGACAGTAGCCCACCATTCCCACAAACATCCTGACTTCCTTCTGTGTACGCGGCGGATTCATTTGCATGATTGCCGATATTCTCTCCTGCGACACTTTTCTGGCACCTTTTGCAATTCGATGTCCTAAAAATAGGACTTCGGTCAGACAGTACTGCAGCTTACTTGGGACACCATATGTCTATTCTCAGCCAGATGGTTCAGCAAAGCAATAGTATAAATTCTGCAAGTGTCCTGAGTATTCGAGGCAACTAAGAGATATATTGCACCAAGACTGAATTAGAAAACATGACCTGAGACTCAAGTTTTTTCTTCAAAATCTGGTTAAAGATGGAAGGGCTCACCTTATACCCTTGTGGGACAAGGTACCACGATAAAACACGATCCCCCAGTCTAAACAAATAAAAATTGGCTGTTTTCATCCAAGGGGACCGAAAAGAAGGCTTGGCAAAGATCAATAACAGTAAACCACTCAGCTTCACATGGAATGTGAAACAGTATCACCGATGGATTCGGTACCATGGAACAACAAGGAACAACCACATTCTTTATTTTGTGGAGATCCTGCTCTATGCAGCACTTACCGCTAGGCTTCTGTAAGCCCAGAATGGGAGAGTTGCATGGACTCCCCAGGATCTCCCTCAAAATACCTTGCTCAATCATGGACTCGATCACAGGCGTGATCCCAGCAATTGACTCGGTGTCAAATTGTATTGTGGAGTTCTTGGATATTCTGCATTTGGCTTAATGTGTACACGGACGGTCTCAACTCCTTTGATGAGTCCAATGTCCTTTCCTGTAAAATTCCAAACTGCACTTGCCAATGTCTCCCTATGATCTAGTGGCAGGTCCTCTATCGTCAGTAAGGGAAACAATGAAACACCCAGATCTTGATTTGCCAATTTGAACACAACATCCTCATTATTCGTCTGAATTTCAATGCCCCTTGGTGTTCAATAAATGGTGCAGTTTAACTTGCACAACAAATCTCGCCCCAACAGACTCGAGGGCTCGAATCACACACCACAAACTGATGATGATCCTCAAAGGTCCCTATCTTCACAGGCACTTCTTCAGTCAAGGGGTTTGATAACTTCCTATTTGCCACACCTACAACTTAGATCATTTTTCCAGAGAGGTGTAGGTTGGGAGCTTCTGCTGTTCTCACAGTAGAGCGCGTAGCACCAGTGTCCACCAAAAAGGTGACATTGTGACCATCTACATCAGCATCGAGATAAGGTCCACTCCGATCTACCTCTAAGACTGCGCCAAGCGTACAGTCTTCCTCCCCTCTCAGGCACCATCATAAAGGCTGATTGGTGCCAGAATCTCTGAAAGCCTCAAGCATATGTTAGTGCTGACATGGAACATTACTATAAGAGACATTCTGCGAAGCTTGCGGTGGCATCGATGGCTGCTGCACCGGCATCACAGGGCCTTGTGGTCCTCCCATATTTTAAGATCTCGGTCTAGTCACACTCTGTGGCCTGTGGCTGATTAGACCCCCCATTCTTTTCTTGATTTGCATGATTTAGACAACATTTGCACTTCCAATCCCCCACCCTATTACAATAGTGACACAGGCTAGTTTTCTTTAAGGTAGCCACATCCACTCCAGTTTTTGGATCTACTCAAACACCCCTGCCTATACCTTGCCCCTGCATTCCTCCATCCTGTTGCATCTGAATTCCTTGTTGATATGATCTGGTCGTAGAAACAACATTCTGCTATAGGATTGAACCTGACCCCCTTTCTGAACAGCCTTCATCTGCACTAACATCAGCTTCTGCTTCATCTTTTATTTATCGTATCAATTTCATTGCTGCAATATTTGGCATAGCTCAGAATTTCGTCAATAGGCTTGTTCTGCCAACAAATTAAATGCTGTTGGATCACTAAGCTAATTTCAGTTTGCAACTCTGTCACAAATTTAGATACAAACTGTCCCATGTCCTTCGACTCAAGGGACTCTATCCCACTGTACTGCTTAAAAGCCTGCAACAGCTTCTCATAGTAAGCATGGATTGTCTCCTTAGGTTCCTGTGTGGTTCTGTCAATCTTAACCCAATCAACATCCTGCAGAGCCACCTTAGCCTTCTACCATGTAATCACCTGATCATATTTTTTCATCACCATTGGTTACGGGCCATGCTTCACTGGATCTCTTTCAGGCTCACCGTCTGACCATTCTTTAGCAATTTTACATGCCGACCACAAATCGCTCGGAACTGCAATTTCAAACAGCGTATTAAGGTCAATCCATAATCCCTTCGAGAGTTTTACAAAACGATCGACCTATTTGTACCACTCTACAGGTTTTTATCTCAGTCTCGGGAAGTCATTGGTAAATGCGGCTAGATCACCCCTACTCCAAGTGTTGTATTCCTCTTAGGGTGTCCATACACGGGCTTTCCTGTATCATGTCCTTATATAGGCACAATTCGCCCTGCCCTTATATAGGCATAAAATCCCAGCCCTTATTTAGGCATTAAACCGTGCACTCCAAATACAGGCATGGTCTCCGACATCCGTCCACCCTAACGTCACAACGAGTTCATGAAGAACAGACCCTTAGGCTGCGGGAGTTTCCCTAGCACAGGACTATTGATTTCTTCAAGGACTCGTATATTATGCATGAACCATTATTCCTTAGGGGTTCATTCATGACGTCTTCCTCTGTCCGATTCACGTCAATGCTAACATTCTTAGGTACTTCTCAGGTATAAATATACCTTCCCTAGCCCCTGTAAATCAGAGGAGACCTCGACTTCAGAGGAGCCCGTTTCCCGGCCTGACGCACTGAGAAGACGCTGTCATCCCTGCACGCAGAGAGTCCAGCTTCCAGTGATCTGACTTCCCTTGCGGGGGTGTTGGAGTTCGAGTCTGGCAAGAGATTCCTACCTCTCTCATTCTTAAGGTATGGAGCTGACTAGAACCTAGAGGGACTCTTGGCATACTAGGCATACTAGGCTTAACATACTCTTAGTATACCATAGTAAGGAATACTTCACCTACTTCATACCTCTCCCTACACCTAGGTTAGGTTAGGTACATTGGGGTAGAACTAGATTAGAAACGCATCGTATGAGTACTCGCATTTTTAGTCTGTGTCATTTATGTAAATGCATATATACTAAAAGATAATGCTATCGCAGTATTATTTATTTCTACTGCTCACACTGTACATTATTTATCTCGCATACTGTCTTGTGATCGTAACAGCACATTTTACTTACACCAGAAACAAGACTGTTCAATAAATCTTTTATTGAAACGCCCGTCTGTTCTTTCTGTGTAACTTTGAGGAAAACTAAGCATGCACGATTGAGCTGAGTGAAATAGTTATCTATTGTTTCCACGACTCTGGGACACGTTCTGATTCTAAAGGGAAACAAAGTGGTCATGTTTTGCGGCTGCCAGAAACTACTCCCTTCTTGTCGTCAAGGACTTTCTAGTGGCCTCTGAGCTAGCTGGCACAAGTAATTAAGTTTAATATACTCGATAGGGACATACTGACCGTAGTCCTATGTCAAACCTATAGGATATATTATTCCAATGCGCAGAGCCTATTAGGGAAATAGGAGCTACACTACATGGCGCCCAACGGTTTGGTAAGGCGGTAATTCAACGTTAGATACTGAGTAACTCAGCCGTGCTTTTTCTCTCAGAGACCCCTACCCATATACTCCAAAAGACGTCTGGAGTGGGCAGGGTTAAGTATCCACCACGGCTACATAGGGCAGTACCCTATATATTAGCTGTTTGGTTTGCTCAACGTTGAAGGATACAGTGTTCCAAAATATTGTGCACCTTATCTTTGTTTCCTTGAAACTTGTTCTACATTTTTCAAAAAACAAAATGCCTGACTCCGACAATGACGCCGGAAACGGTGGAGCTGCGGCTGATCCAGCCCAAGCAGCAGTTTTTAACATTACAGGTTTAATTGAAACCGAGGAGGGTGTTATAGACATCCCTCCAAACTTAAGAAGAGCCATCACTCTAAAACTCATAAAACATGGCCTACCACCAAGAGGAGGTAGAGCAGTTTTCGTGATAGAGGCACACGAATCCTTTCAGACAGAGGTATTCTATTCATGGGTAATATTTCCTGAATCCAATCCAGTAACACACATGTTTCACTTCTACAAAGAAGATGATCCACCAGAGGAATACATTCCTTTCGAGGATATTGAAATTCCATTAACATACCAGGAGCATCAGCTCTGGTTTAAAGGCGCCCTAAAACATCACAGAAACATTACCAGGCTCGGTCCACTAGGTAGACCAGGAGCAACATGGCCGATTCTAGCCGGCTACACACCTCATCCTGACACTTGAATATAATGTCAGACGAGGAACTACTTACTCAACTTACAGAGTTAATAAAAATCTACAGACAATTGGTCCAATATGTCATGCGGACTTTCACAGTCCAGCAACCACTGACACTTCCAAATCAAACCCCTCAACCGGGGAATACACTAAAAATTACACCACAGACTCTATACGCAGTCATGGGTAAAATGCCCACAAAACGTGAGCAAATTCCATTCTGGATAGCTCAAAAGATTACTCAAATCGAAGCAGTATTTCCAAATACTAGCCCATATGAGAAACACAGAATACTGACAATCAGTTTACCAATGGGGATCACACCACAACTGGAAGACTGCACCACTTGGGGCTCAGTCTTTGCTGCCATCTATACTAAAACACATGGCATTCCGTCAATTGCGGTAATACCTGATGTCCTGAAACAAATTCAAAATGAATACGGGGCAGAGCCTGCTCTAAATTTAGGTATGAAATTACTGAAAAATTTCGACCAGGTCTCAACAATAATATTATCTAATATTAAAGGGGAGGCAGCAGCAGTGGCGATCCGCCAAAAATTAAGGGAATTTGATGTTACAGAACATCAAACTGAGCTACCCAGAATAATAGAACAATCTTATGCAGAATTAGGCAGAGATAGTTTGGGTGGAAGACCAGTGAAGCCGAAGCTATCTGAAAGTCCTGAGAAGGACTCAATTAAACAAACTCCTACATCTTCTAAAAAGAAATGGGAGACTAATAAACAAAATTCAAATGAGAAACGTTCTCAATCCCGAGGTAGGTCTCCTCAAAAGGAGCCCTCTGAAAGGAGGTATAACCTCAGGAATAGGGATAATTTGAGAAAGCCTGACAGGTATCAAGATACTGATACACGTTCCTCTCGTCCCTTTCAGATCTCATCACAGACTTCGGAAAGAAGAGGACGATCGGAACATAGAGAAGAACGCGTGAAATCGAAAGACGAAAAACACGCTCCAAAAACTAAAGCAAAACCTCAATTCTCCAAAAAGAAAGTAGCAGGTCTGAAGATCAGACATGCCGAGAATACTGAGAACACAACTCAAGAACGGAGAATGGGCTCAGACAATGCTGGACAGTGCAGCAGAAGTCACAATAGCTCGCCAGAACCTGAAGGAACTTCTGGAGATAGTGGACTTGAATGAGTACATTACAGTAGAGACTGTAGACACCAGGGTTAGTACTCCACAAAAGTTATATGAAATAACACTCCGGATGGAGGGAGACATACCTAGACAGGTGAAAGCACTTTTTTGGGAAAGACTATCAAGGGGCTATGACATACTTCTAGCAGAAAAAGACTGGCCACCACAATTTGTCAGGGAGTGCCCACATGGCGAGGACATTATTATGCCTGCCTTCTCCAACCATATTCCAATTCACCTAAAATATACATATGCCAGGAAATGGGCAGTGGCCCAGGCCCCAGCATTATATAAAAATCATGTAGGATGGGATGAGGACTCACCTCACCATAAAATACATCTAAAACATGAACCAACTGCACAAAGGCAGTATCCTATAAAGCAAGAAGCTAAAAAACAGGTCAGGGAGATCTTAGATCAACTTGAATACCAAGGGGTGATTGAAACATGCACCTCCTCAATGAACAATCCTTTGTTTCCTGTCTCCAAACCAGACAACACATATCGTCTAGTTTTGGATTACAGACACTTAAACACTTGTTCTAAAACATTTGCAGTGCAAAATGCACATAGCACAGCATTAATGAACAACATTGTGCGTAAAAAATATAAAACAACATTAGACATCTCAAATGGTTTCTTTTGTCAAAACATAGCACCTGAAAGCAGGTACTTAACAGCATTCTCCATAATGGGGACCCAGCGTCACTTTTGTCGACTCCCACAAGGGTTCAAGAACAGCCCAGGGTTATTCTCAGCGAGGGTAACGGAGTTACTACAAATTTATGACAATGAGGCATTGTCCTATGTCGATGACATCTATCTGACAGACGATGACCTGGACAAACACTTGAACAGGGTGAGCACCATTATACTGGGTTTCGCCTCTGAGGGCTACAAGTTCAACTTTAAAAAGTCCCGAATTGCCCATCTCAATGTCCTATTTTTAGGATATGAGCTTTCAAGTGAAGGCAAGAGCTTGGCTGCTAACTTTCTAGAGAAATGTGCGCTGCTCCAACCTCCAAAAACGCTAAAAAACTTACAATCCATCCTGGGTTTCCTAAATTTTGGAAGAACATACATTCTAAATTACGCAGAAAGGGTTAAACCTCTCTACGCATTGATCAAACCTGATTTTTCGATCAAAAACTGGACACAGGAACACACAGAAATCTTGCGTTCACTACAGGCTAACATGTTAGCAACAAATCACTTACAAACACGCGTAAGTCAACGAAATTTGGTGATCCGAATAATTTCGGGTCAATGCGGATTCACCTACTTAACCTTCAATGAGGGTGAGAAAATACCAATCGCATACAAATCTCATTTGTACACACAAGCGGAAATGCGCTTCAGTTCAACTGAAAAAATTCTGACAGCAGTTCAAACCGCTGTAGCAAAAGAAAGAGCCTTAGCCCAAGGGAAACGCATTATTGTCGTAACCCAGGTACCAGCTTTAGAAGCGGTCACAAAAGCAAGCATTCCAAATGCTAAAGCATTACATCCAAGATGGATACAATGGGTTAATTCTCTTGCTGCAACAGATGTTGAATATGTTTTTGATCCTGATTTAAAAACACAAGCATTCCTGCAATATGAACAAGAATGTCCTCTGCCTACTGAAATTCTGCCTCTCGATCAGTACGAATTCATAATTTACACTGACGGATCCGCACAGCCCGCAACAGGGAGTAAGCAAGCTTACAGTGCAGCGTGTGCAATCGTTAAAGGTCGCATGCGAAATGGCATCTTCAGACCTATGGTCACAAAAACTCAATCTCTAGGAGATTGTACAGCTCAGCGAGCTGAACTACAAGCATTCAAACTGGCACTTGAAAGTACAGATCGAGAATTCCCCACACTAATAGTGTGCGATTCCTTTTACTGTGTTCAGTCGTATAATGAATATATACAAAACTGGCTTGAAAATGGTTTCAAAGATGCGAAAGGTGGCACAATAAAGCACAAAATGCTTTGGGAACAAGTAGTTCAGTTGAAAAACGAACTACCAAAGGCTCACGTGATCCACACACTGAGTCATCAACGTGATGGCGTTCACGTTGCAGGGAATTCATTGGCTGACGAAGCCGCAAAGGGGGCTGTTCAGACGGCTTCCGTAGCTGCGATCACTCGTTCAAAAACGAAAATAGACGGTGAGATAATGTTGGCTGTCAATGCTTCAAGCAAGGGCAGCAGTGCAGCGTTACCAAAAAAGTTTCCACTCAAGTACTCTTATGTAATTGATGCGAACAACGTTCCTTTTGCTCGAATCCCTGGAGTGGGGGATAGGGTAATTCCAAACATGGAACGTAGAGCAGCCTTGATTTATGAAACACATTTGGGGGAGGGTCTGTCACATCAAGGGATCTCTAAAACAATTTTGACGTTAAAAGAGATGTACTGGTGGCCTGGAATGAATACAGAAATACACATATTCATCAATAACTGCTTAGACTGTAAATTACAGCGAGAAAGCCAACAGATACCATGCTACGAATGTAGCCGCCCATTACAGACACCATTGTTAGACAGCATTAGACTAACTACGCGCATGCGTCCTTCTGGACAAATGCAATCCCGCAAATACTGAATCTACGTTCCTATGGATATGGCCTCAGCGCTCGTCTGACGCTCGAACTGTTATAAAAGATTTGCGAGTCTTTATCGGCACATACGCAATAGGCACGCTACATTCTGACCAGGGTCCTGCGTTTAGCTCTCGGGCTTACAAAGAAGCCATGGCCAGTCTGGGCGTTGCATTGCGGTACTCCTCTCCATTCCATCCTGAGGGAAATTCGGTTGTGGAAAGGAAAAACCGGGACATAAAGCAGTCTATAACAGCTAGGGTATTAGGTTCGGGTGATGGGTGGGTCAAACATCTTAATGGGGTCCAACGCTCATTGAACAATCTGCCAAGAAGTTCTCTAGGGGGTCACTCCATATGAGGTCCTATTTGGGACAAGAATGTGGGTACCAGACCTTGAACACGTAGGCACAGTGGTGGAAAATAAACCGTTTGATATCAAAGATCGTTTGGCTGTTTTACAGGAACTGAATGAGTTAAGAACGAAACAAAGCAACGTATTCCTGCAGCCAACCACCACTGGGGAAAAATCGGCGGTCCCAGCAAGGCCTGTCTGGATTCCAAAAGTTGGGGATCTAGTCAGAGAAAAGATTGCGGACAAGAAGGAATTTGGACTTTCTTACAGACAACCAGTACCTGTCCTAGCAGTTCAAGGAACAAGAACAGTACTTCTGCCGCCCCTTGCTGGAAGAAAGGAGAAAAGATTTGTGTCCATCGACCTCATCAAACCACAGTATGTGGCCAATACTAAACAGTAGGCCTCGTGGACTCCGACCTAGTAGCAGACGCACTCCTCTCGCTACTATCCAAGAGGTTCAGACTGAAAGACTGATAACTATCGAGAATTCAGCTGTAACAGATGAAGGACTGAGCAACAATGCAATGGAACTCATCCCTCTTGAAAACCAAGTAACAGTTCGTCCAAATACGCCTGTCTACACCAATGTAGCAAGTGATCAACTGGTTCCAGTGATTTCTACAAATCCTGATGCAATTCCAACAATTGACAGAACTGCTTCTGGCTATTTCATTAACTTTGATACGTTCTCAGAAGATCCGAGTGAACCTGAAACGACGCCAGCATCATTCAAACTCAAGCAGCAAGTACAAGACTTTCTTCACTTTATGAAAAAGACTTATTTGGTTTCTCCATGGATTGAACTCTGGATTATATCTGGACTATTTGTTTTCCTGCTCTGGCTAGCTTTGGTTACAACTGTGAGCGTGCTTATAAGTGGCAGATACATCCATGTGAACACTGAAGGAAAAGATGTGAACGTACTTTTGAAACCTCATAAATCTTCCCATCGTGAAGCAAGAGACTTGTCATCAGTGAACATCACAGCCGTTCCTATACAGGATGGTATAGTGTGGGACAAAACAGATTTTGACATCTTCGGCCCGACGGAACAATTGAACATTCCACATTTGTTTAAAATTTCACTAAGTGATCTAATTACGTCCAGTACCTATTCAGATGATTGGGACTTTGAGACTGTTAATGACATAATGTTTGACTTAGAAAAATCTGCTGCATTTTCTAAAAATGAATATTTAGAGGGTTCATCAGACTATGAACAACTGTATTGTTATAACCACTATGGTCATCATTATTTGCATAAATCTGCATATCCAAGAAATGTGTTTATGTTTAACCAATGGGAACATTGTCCTACACCACCAAAAGGTAGTTCAAAAACATTTGCTAGCAAGTTTCCATATTTTTCAGGTTACAATACATCTGACCCAGAAACATTTTACTTTAGAAATGTAAACAAAACAGGACTGAAAATTATGTTAACTAATACGAAACAGATTTACTCTGCAGCATTTATTGCCCAACTGTCTAGACAGGGTTTCGACTTATGGAAAGACACAATAGACACAAAAACTGTCTGGGGTACTAAAGATTGGCAAGTGCAGGGGATAGAAGCTTTATTTAGAGCCTGTATCATCCCTGAACAAATAATGTTCTTGAATGAAACCATCCAACAAACATCTTGTCTTGGATTAGCCAAGATCAAAGAGATGAAAACACCTTCTGTACCAACACCTGCAAGTGATAACGATACACAGGCAGTGGTGACAGTTGACAATATATTACAACTCAACAGATCTAATCCTGATTGGAAAAAATGGTTGATCTGGCCCACAGACACGAATAACTGTCAGGAAAGATTCCTGAATAAAACTCAGGGCTTTACTATTCATAGGCCAGACCCAAGATACGTCCAAAGACAGCATCCGGGGTAGTAACAACATACAGTGTAGGAAAATTATGCCTCGATTGGCTGCATAAGTCTACACTACAGGATGTGAAACAACACTTATCCTTACTTAAAGAGGACGCAGACCTTAGGGAATTCTTGCTTTGACCAAGAAAACCGCGTCAAAAACGTTTCATATATGCCGGCATTTATGCTGCCTATAATGAAGCATGGAAAGTGTCACAGATGGAGGCCGCAGAACGAATACGTGAACTTGATCGTATTAATTTAGAGAAAACCCTCTCTGTGGTCGACAATGGGTTAACAACTTTGTCCTCCAGAATATATTCATTGGATGGCATTGTATCCTCTGCTATCGACATACTAGAACAAGATTTGGCGATGTTACAACAAGGCCAGTCTCAATTACGTTCTATTGTGTTATTAAGCTGGACGCTGCAATCTTTGCGAGCGGGCTATGTGCCTTGGCGTTTTATCAACACGTCAGCTCTGTTTGCAGAATACAATCTAACTGATAAACAGATCGAATTGGCACAAAGAGGAGCAAGGTATACATTGCTGAGCATTGAAAAACTGGAAAAGTTACCATTCACAGTGGCAGAAAAACCAGCTACAGAATGGCTTATTCATGGCAAAATAACATTACCTGTGACTACTTTTCAGTTTCAGTATTGCCTCAGACAAATGCAAGCAGGCAAATATGAAAGGTTGGGTAAGGAATACATTAAGACATCTTGGGATTTACCGTATACATATAGATGTTGGAGTGGGGATCGTGAAGTGTTTTTGAGCGGTACACACTGTAAACGTGCACTGAGCGGTTCACTTATATGTCAGGACATTTCTTTACACGGGGCTTGTAATGGTTCTGTGGCAAATTTGTCTTGCCATCAGCAGGGTACACCAGCTGCTGTGATTAATCCAACGTTTGGACAACTTTCTAATGGGAGTTACCTCATGTTGAATGATCAGAGTTGCTGCGGCATGTTGCCAGGCATCCCATATCTAGTAACGGTCAACTCCAGGGTCACTTGCTGTATGCAAGTATTGTTTGCCCCAATAGACACAGTCAGGGAGTCGCCTCTATGGCCTTCGCTGAACGTCTCTTTTATAAGATTTGATACTTTGAGCAGAATGAAAGCCATGCTTTTACAGCAAACAGTGCCTTTGACCTCGGCCAAAGAAACCTATGATCTACAAGTAGCAAGGACTTCGGCTGAGATACAGACTTTAATACGTACAAACTGCCCTATACATTTCGTGGAAATGATAGGACGTATCTTCAATATGTCTATTACAACAGGAATTGTACATGTATTTAAGAGCATCTGCTCCGGTCTGTTAGCACCTTTCCAGGCAATACTCTGTGTCATCCCGAACTTTGCACATTCGGTGTTTGGTGGCATACCATTAATTCTAGCACTTGTTGCTGGAATTCTATTTCTCTTCCTGCTATTGCGCTATGGCCAGCCTATTCGCAGACATCACTCCGAGCGAAATGGAGAAAGCTCTCCTTGAACGAAAGTGCCGTGAGCGAATAGTACAGCTATTGGGCATGACTCGTCTACGGGACCTGAATACCACGTGGTTCCTGTCATTCAGACCAATCTGGCAAGATTGCATCTTACCTGTTCTACGATGCCTGCTATGCGGTGAAGAATGCGTGTTGGACACTTGTCTCACATTTCCATCAGCAACGCCAACGGACGTCGATACTCTGCTGGTCCCGATAACGGCCCATGCTCTGTGTTGTCCCCAGAGGCTACCAATCCTGATGTCGGCATTCATTGAGATCTCACAGACGCTTCCGGCTGCTGCTGAGGTACGAGAAAGATCTACAGGCACACAGGTAACATTGGACGCGAACATTGCTGCGGCAACTTATGCTGGAAGCGATGCTTCACATCTCTGTGCAATTAATCTACTACACGAGGTGTTCCAACTGACACCAACTTCAGTGGATGATGTTTTGTCTACGGAAATAGATGATCTCATGTTTACACCAGACCCGTAAACTGACTCTGATTCAGCATACAGTGTTCCAGAGATGCAGTAACAATTTGGCCTTCATATTTCAAAAACTTGGAACCCTTCCAAAATTGAACTTTTTCCCATTTTTTCGAACTAAAATGGCACTTCAATCTGCTTAAAGTAGAACTAGCCTTATAGTACAGACTTCGCGGTACTTCCACGGACACTTAGTCATCTTGTGTGTCTAAAACAGTTCATTAATTTTCAAGACATGAAATGATTTTGATTTTTGAACAACTTATCGATCATTTTTGTCACATGTAAATATTACTGCTTATTTCATTCAAATTGCATTTAATTTCGAACTTTATGCCTGAAATGAAAAGCATTGCTTAATATGTACAGTACCTTTTTGCATTTTTACTATGTTTTTTAATGCTTTTAAGACATATTTTTTAAATATGCGGTACTCCATTTTATGTTTAGCATTTTTAAATGTCTAGCATTTTAGTATTATCGTACACACGAAAGTGGAGTGGGTGTTGTATTCCTCTTAGGGTGTCCATACACAGGCTTTCCTGTATCATGTCCTTATATAGGCACAATTCGCCCTGCCCTTATATAGGCATAAAATCCCAGCCCTTATTTAGGCATTAAACCGTGCACTCCAAATACAGGCATGGTCTCCGACATCCGTCCACCCTAACGTCACAACGAGTTCATGAAGAACAGACCCTTAGGCTGCGGGAGTTTCCCTAGCACAGGACTATTGATTTCTTCAAGGACTCATATATTATGCATGAACCATTATTCCTTAGGGGTTCATTCATGACGTCTTCCTCTGTCCGATTCACGTCAATGCTAACATTCTTAGGTACTTCTCAGGTATAAATATACCTTCCCTAGCCCCTGTAAATCAGAGGAGACCTCGACTTCAGAGGAGCCCGTTTCCCGGCCTGACGCACTGAGAAGACGCTGTCATCCCTGCACGCAGAGAGTCCAGCTTCCAGTGATCTGACTTCCCTTGCGGGGTGTTGGAGTTCGAGTCTGGCAAGAGATTCCTACCTCTCTCATTCTTAAGGTATGGAGCTGACTAGAACCTAGAGGGACTCTTGGCATACTAGGCATACTAGGCTTAACATACTCTTAGTATACCATAGTAAGGAATACTTCACCTACTTCATACCTCTCCCTACACCTAGGTTAGGTTAGGTACATTGGGGTAGAACTAGATTAGAAACGCATCGTATGAGTACTCGCATTTTTAGTCTGTGTCATTTATGTAAATGCATATATACTAAAAGATAATGCTATCGCAGTATTATTTATTTCTACTGCTCACACTGTACATTATTTATCTCGCATACTGTCTTGTGATCGTAACAGCACATTTTACTTACACCAGAAACAAGACTGTTCAATAAATCTTTTATTGAAACGCCCGTCTGTTCTTTCTGTGTAACTTGGAGAAAACTAAGCATGCACGATTGAGCTGAGTGAAATAGTTATCTATTGTTTCCACGACTCTGGGACACGTTCTGATTCTAAAGGGAAACAAAGTGGTCATGTTTTGCGGCTGCCAGAAACTACTCCCTTCTTGTCGTCAAGGAGTTTCTAGTGGCCTCTGAGCTAGCTGGCACAAGTAATTAAGTTTAATATACTCGATAGGGACATACTGACCTTAGTCCTATGTCAAACCTATAGGATATATTATTCCAATGCGCAGAGCCTATTAGGGAATTAGGAGCTACACTACACAAGGCACATGCACATATCCTCTACTTGGCACCTCTCGTAAAGGAAAGGCTTGAACACTCGCTCCCTTCTCTTTAGAAGCCTTCCTTTTCACCCATCTCTCTTCCCACTTATCCAAAGTACTCCAAATTTGAATGCATAATATTAGTTCCAAAATCTGTGTTTTGAGTCCTGGCACTCTCAAGTTCTCTATGTCTTGATCACTTAGGGCAAGCTGATGATTCTTTTGCAATGCCATAGTCCATTCCATGTGAACCTCAAACCTATTAGCCAATTCAGATAACTTTGCTTGTGCCTCTCTCGCTCTTCTAGTAACATCTTTACTCATGAACAACAATTCATTCTGTTGGTAAGAGTCTATTCGATAAAGCTCCAATGTTCCACTTATCATTGCATCCAACTCAGTCTTCAACTTGAGCACATCCACCAAATCCACCTTTATGGCAGACTTAATAGTTCCCGTACTTGGCTCTGTACTCTGGCTCTCGTTAGGGTTGCTACGTACTTTCAACCACTTCCCTAAGTCAAGGACATCAAATAGGTTCTGGCTCCCAGGTGATTTCTCTGTGTTCCTGGTTTCTCGGGGCGTGCTTTTATGTTCCAGACCCAATTTGGACTGCCGAGGAATCCGCAGTCGCTGCACAAGGGGTACTTGCATTCATCGGTTTTAAGGGAACGAGCCTCGTGTGAGGACCCTCTACTCTTTCCCACAATGTCCCCAGAATCCTTGAAGCAGGATTCGAATCACAACATCCTGAAACTCCTGGGACACCCATTCGCATCTGTTCCCTCCTCCCAGCTTGGGACATCCCTGTCGAAAGGATCCCTACGACATTTGGGTTGTGAGCCACTGGAGCTGAAGCACTTACACTGTTATTAGTGGCATCCGGACTTTCCCCGTTCCAGGGTATGACTGGCTTTACGGGTGTGGACGTTCTGCCAACAACCCATCCAACAGACTATCACCCACATCACTGTCTCTGTCCTCTCGTCCCTCTCCTCCTTTACACTTTTGTCCTTTCTTTCCTTCTTCCCCTATATCATCCCCATCAGTCACTAATGCAAGGTACAATCTTACTCCCTCAATCATGTCTCCTCCCCATCTCTTTTCTTGATCGTCCCACCTCGCATCTGCATATGCTTGCATTGCTTTCATCATTCTACCCTTGTAGTGGTCCCTCATTATGAACTTATGCCAATTCTTAAGTCAAATGATAGTGTGCATCCCTACGTTTGTCGCCATATAGTGAGATGGCGTGTCTTCCGGGGATGCCTCTTCACCCATTCTAGTAGGAACATGCGCACCTTCTCTAAACATCTCTCTGATCGCTTTAAAACACCTCATTTTACCTTTCTCATTCGCAATACACAATTCAACTTTGAATTTAAATCCTTGGAGTTCCAACAACAATACAGTTCAATTTTTTGATGCAACCTACCCCAGTGCTTTACACTCTGACGTTACTTTCACTCCTCGCAACAGCTCACCCTCCTTCACAATTTCTTCACACACGTTTTCTTTCGAACAACAATTGTCTGCTTCACTAAAAGAATCAATAGAATTCAACCACTCAAAGAACGCCTACTTGCAAATGAAAACCTCGACCAGCGAGGAATCGCCTAAATTGATATTGTTTCCCTACTGCGCAAAAAGGTCCACCACACTATTCACAATTGTCCCATTCACAGAAAGTTCCCTATCTCAATTGAGGCCGTCGACGACGTCTCAGAACAAACCTCCACAAAACACAGCAGACAAATACAACACAGTGTCTTCTGCACCTTACTATATATACCGGGCTCTTAGGCCACCTCGGACCCGATAACAACTTCGACAACAACTTATCACCACATTAACACAACTCGCACAAGATCTCCACCAGACATCACACAACCAATTTTTCACCACAATCTAGCATAACTATCATTTATTCAAAACCCTACTAATAGTCACTTCTCCTCCCTGTGATGGTTTGGGACCATCGGACGGCGACGACCTATCCTAAATGGCCGCCGCCGTTGAACAACCAGTAAGTAGGGTCAGCGGTCTAGCTGACCATCACGTGAGGACGAGGAGGACGCTGAAATAGATTGGTGGACGGCGAAAGAGGGGTCGACCGGAACCGATTGGAGTGCGGAAGGAGAGAGGACGACGCGACCGGCAGGAGAGGAAGAGCGGAGCTCGAACGCGAGGAGTGAGGAAGAGGAAGAGCGGAGCACGAGGGTGAGGAGTCCTGAAAAGGAAGAAGCCAGCGTCTGGAGCAGGGACGGGAGAACGCGGGATGACTATGACCTCCGAGAGGAAGAGGGAGAAGACAGAGACCGCTCAAGGAGCACTGCGCACAAGACCGCTCCTTTCCCCAAGGACGAGGAGACTGGGTCTTCCATTTTTTTTTTTTTTTTAAACAGACTTTTATTGATTATCTGAAAAAGCCATACAAATAGTTTCATGGGTAACGTACAGGAGAAGTTGGGGAAGCAATACATATTACACATATATAGGCAGTGGCATAACAGCAGCCCCCCGCAAAGTGACCCCCCGATGCCGCAGTAGGGCCCCTCAGGGCACATTATCGAATCCCCATGAGACTCAGTCTTCCATCACCACGGCCCAGGAGGGTCGTGGGAACAGGCAAGTGCCAAAAGCATGCCCGGTGTTGTTTAAGGGGCTGTGGGCACGGTTAAATTGTACCAGGGAGTGAGCACTTACATCCCTACACTAGGCACCCACAACGATAGGGCTCTGGTGGTGGTGCACTTCTCCCTTCCCCTTCACTTAAAAGCGTTTCAACCGGAGACTGACCCTCCCCTTTTCTTTTCTTTATTTCTTTCTGGGTCAACGCTTGCCTGACAATCCGGGAGGAACACAAGAGCACGGAAACAAGAAGAGCCAAGTACAAGCATCCTACCAACGAAACCCTCTCGCATAGACTTAATTATTCTTCCTGTTTGTGTGTGCTGTCAACACACGTAACACAATAAACAAAACTCAAGAGAAAAGCAGACCTTCCTTGTATCAGACCTGTCTAAGAGGAGGAGTGGGAGGACCGGGTGGGAAC
This sequence comes from Calotriton arnoldi, assembly GCA_963921515.1. Lineage (NCBI taxonomy): Eukaryota > Metazoa > Chordata > Amphibia > Caudata > Salamandridae > Calotriton > Calotriton arnoldi. Next base: position 2,539,727 of record CAWUFW010000501.1, read on the forward strand.
CCAAGACCACAGTGGTGTCAGAAGTGGGATTCCCTGTCTGGCGAAGGACAGAGCCCCGGCCATGGAAGCAATAATTACCCAACTAGCAGAAGGGCAACGCCATCTGCAGCTCATCTTTGAGCAACAGACCAAACAGGCGCAACAGGAAAGAGAAGCCATGCAGTCTGCCCTAAGGGACCAAGCGGCCCTCCTAACTACAAACCAGAAGGTTCAAGATACTGCGGTTTTGCGCCTCACAGACGCCATTTCGAGTGCCAACGTGCATCCCAATGTCCCCGGATCAGTCCTTCAGAAATTTCAACAGGGGGATGACCCTGATTATTTTTTTGTGAACTTTGAGAGAGTGGCCTCCACAGCCACCTGGCCACCAGAAAGATGGGGACAGTATATCGCACCATTATTATCGGGGGAATTACAGGCCGCTTATCAAGCCGCCAATCCGGCAGGCGTCACCAGCTATGCTGACATAAAAAGGGCCATTCTGGAACGTCTGGGTTGTGACCAGGAATATTATCGGGCCCGTTTCAGAAAAGAAAAATGGACTATGGGAGACAACCCAAGGGCCCTCTATTACCGAATACGAGACTTGGGGAATCGTTGGTTGCAACCTACCACCTCGTCTATCGACGAACTCACGGAGAAAGTATACCTAGAGCAGTACCTGGAAGCCCTACCTTTTAACACGAGGGCATGGATTAAACAGCACCCTAATTTGTCGGTTACGGTAGCCGTAGACCTTGCTTGTGCATACCACCGATCCCCCGAGTTCAAGGCTCCTTCCAATAGAACTCCCATGGGTCCTCCAAAGGTCCTGAGCAGAACAGCCACAAACCCCATAGAACATAAAAGCCAGACCTTCTCACGACCCCAACCCAAACCACCTTCCTCTGGACCTACCCCAACGGGGCCACAGTGTTTCCACTGTGCCGAGTGGGGGCACATAGCCCGACACTGCCCTTCCCGCTTTCCTCCTCCGGAACCCATGGAGGTAGGGTACACCCGGGGCCGAGTTATGGTTACCGGAAAAGCCCCAGAAAGGTACAAGAAAAAAATACACGTGAACGGGAAACCAGTCATGGCATTTCGACACAGGGTGCCACCACACAGTGGTAGATAGGGCCCTGATACGCGAGTCGCAGATAGTGAAAGATGAGTGCATACAGGTGACTTGTGTTCATGGAGAGAAGAAGTTGTATCCTCTTGCCGAGGTCCTGTTTGACATAGAGGGGGAGTCACAGTTGAGGAAAGTGGGAGTGGTACCGGACCTACCAGAGGCAGTGTTGTTAGGAACCGACTTTCCCAGGTTTCACGACTACCTGCAGACACATAATACGTCCCTTCCTACAGTGGCATGGCTAAATAGCGCTCCCTTCCACAGTGAGGAAATGGAGGAGACGTCCCCTAAAGCACCTAAAACCCGTAGAGAAAAAAGAAAAGAACGGGCCATGTATCAACAGTCGGAGACTGTCTTACCCACTTATGTCTTTACTTCCTCAGAAACACCCCAAGAAGCAGGTCGGAGTTTCCGAGCAGCCCAAAGAGACGATACCACGCTACAAAATGCATGGGAGCAGGCTCAGGAGGATCAACCAGATAAGGTAGGCCCCTTCTTTTGTGTTAAAAACGGCCTCCTGTATAGGATATCCCAGGAAGGGGGTAAGAGAAAGGAACAACTATTGGTTCCCCGTGCTTTTAGAGAACAGGTATTGTGTCTATCTCATAGCCAGACCGGGGGTGGGCATTACGGTAAGGAGCATACTTTGAAATATCTACTGCCCAAATTCTATTGGCCAGGGGTATAACAGGAAGTAGCCAGATATTGTGCTTCCTGTTCCCGCTGTCAATTGATAAACGCTCCATCCATACCCAAAGCACCCCTACAGCCCCTACCCATCATCGACACTCCATTCAAAAGAGTAGGGATGGACCTAGTGGGACCCCTAATCCCCTCTGCCCGAGGACACCAGTATATTTTAGTACTTGTAGATTATGCAACAAGGTACCCGGAGGCTATACCCCTGTCTTCCACAACCACTACCGCAGTAGCCCATGCCATGGTCACTTTCTTTTCTCGGGTTGGCTTTCCCCACGAACTGTTAACAGATCAGGGGACTCCGTTTATGTCCAGGTTAATGAAACAGGTATGCACCATCCTCAAAGTCAAGCAGATTCGCACATCGGTTTACCACCCCCAAACGGATGGGCTGGTGGAACGATATAACCGCACGATGAAGACCATCCTCAGGAAGAGTATAGACAAAGCAGGGAGGGATTGGGACCGCCAATTACCCCTCGTCATGTTTGCCATTAGGACACATGAACAAAAGTCTACGGGTTTCTCACCTTTCGAACTCCTGTTTGGAAGGAGACCCAGAACACTCTTGGACATGGCTATTGAACAGTGGACAGAGGAAGAGGATGAAGGCAAGCCTCTATTACAGTATTCCGCTTCCCTAAAGGAGACATTGTCCTCCCTGTGGGAGGACGTACATGCCAACCTGGAAAAGGCACAAAACAGACAAAAGTGTCTATATGACCGTCACACTAAACTGAGGGAATTCAAGACAGGGGATCAGGTACTTATTCTTCTACCCAGTTCCGAAAAGAAACTCCTAGCAACCTGGCAGGGCCCCTACAGGATACTGAGTAAAGTAACCCCGTGACTTACAGAGTAGACGTTCCCCATAAACCGGCTGCTGGACAGATATATCATGTAAACCTACTCAAAGCATGGGAAGAACTCGTTCCTACAACCCCGACAACAGGGGCCTCCATACACCATATCACCGTAGATAAACCCATGGAAGTGACCTTCATCCCACAAACCCACAGAGAGGAGACCCACATACAGGTAAGACCACAAGTTACAGAAGAACAGAGGCAACAAATGTTGTCCCTCTGCGAAAGGCACTCCTCCGTTTTATCAGGGACCCCAGGATGAACTACCCTAGTAGAACACGACATAGTCACCAAAACAGCCCAACCGGTTAGATTAAAACCTTATCGTATCCCAGAGGCCAGGAGACAGGCCGTCGACCAAGAAATACAGGCCATGCTAGAGGCCGACATAATCGAACCTTCTCTTAGCGCTTGGTCCTCTCCCATTGTCCTTGTTCCGAAACCTGATGGTAGCATTAGATTTTGCATAGACTTCCGTCAGGTGAACTCCATATCAAAATTCGATGCATACCCTATGCCAAGAGTGGACGAACTGATAGAGCGTTTAGGAGAGGCCAAGGTCATGTCCACTATTGATCTAACAAAAGGCTATTGGCAGATCCCATTAACCCTGGCAGCCAAAGAAAAACGGCCTTTTCAACACCTTCAGGCCTTTACCAATTTAAAGTCCTACCCTTCGGCCTCCATGGGGCCCCCGCTACATTTCAGCGGTTGATGGACACCATATTAACCCAACACCAAAGGTTTGCTGTAGCATATTTAGACGACATAGTGGTGTACAGTCCCGATTGGGATACCCACCTAACTCATCTAGAGGCAATTCTTAATACATTGGAGCAAGCAGGCCTTACGCTTAACCCAAAGAAGACCACCTTCGGAACTGAACATATAGAGTATTTAGGTTATGATATTAGGGAGGGTGCATAAGACCACAAGTCAATAAAGTAGAGGCCATCTCCCGGATACCCCGACCCGCCTGTAGGAAGGACATCCGTTCCTTCCTTGGGCTGGTTGGCTATTATAGGAGGTTCATACCACGCTTTTCTGAAGTCGCCAGTCCCCTCACCGATCTACTTACAAAAACTCACACAGGGAAACATATCCATTGGTTTAGCCCTCAAGAAGAAAGCTTTCAACAGCTAAAAAGAGCCCTGTGTACCTCCCCTATCCTTACGTGTCCTGATTTCAAGAAAACTTTTATCCTCCAAACCGATGCCTCAGGAAGAGGCCTCGGAGCCGTACTATCCCAGCCTGACGATTCCGGAGATTTGCGTCCCATATTGTACCTAAGCAGAAAACTATATCCCAGAGAAACAAAATACGCCACAATCGAAAAGAATGCCTAGCCCTCAAGTGGGCCATGGAGGCCCTGCAATACTACCTTTTGGGACGTCCCTTCCTCTTATTAACTGATCACGCTCCTCTCACCTGGCTGTCACTGCATAAAGACTCTAACCCAAAGGTCTTACGATGGTTTCTTGCTTTACAGCCCTTTACCTTCGAGGCCATACATGTTCCAGGGAAACTTCAAGCGAACGTGGACTATCTCTCCCGGTTTCCTGTCTTGGAATGGCCCGACCGTCCATTCCCAGGGGAAGGCAGTGTGATGGTTTGGGACCATCGGACGGCGACGACCTATCCAAAATGGCCGCCGCCGTTGAACAACCAGGAAGTAGGGTCAGCGGTCTAGCTGACACGTCACGTGAGGACGAGGAGGACGCTGAAATAGATTGGTGGACGGCGAAAGAGGGGTCGACCGGAACCGATTGGAGTGCGGAAGGAGAGAGGACGACGCGACCGGCAGGAGAGGAAGAGCGGAGCTTGAACGCGAGGAGTGAGGAAGAGGAAGAGCGGAGCACGAGGGTGAGGAGTCCTGAAAAGGAAGAAGCCAGCGTCTGGAGCAGGGACGGGAGAACGCGGGACGACTACGACCTCCGAGAGGAAGAGGGAGAAGACAGAGACCGCTCAAGGAGCACTGCGCACAAGACCGCTCCTTTCCCCAAGGACGAGGAGACTGGGTCTTCCATCACCACGGCCCAGGAGGGTCGTGGGAACAGGCAAGTGCCAAAAGCATGCCCGGTGTTGTTTAAGGGGCTGTGGGCACGGTTAAAGGGTACCAGGGAGTGAGCACTTACATCCCTACACTAGGCACCCACAACGATAGGGCTCTGGTGGTGGTGCACTTCTCCCTTCCCCTTCACTTAAAAGCGTTTCAACCGGAGACTGACCCTCCCCTTTTCTTTTCTTTATTTCTTTCTGGGTCAACGCTTGCCTGACAATCCGGGAGGAACACAAGAGCACGGAAACAAGAAGAGCCAAGTACAAGCATCCTACCAACGAAACCCTCTCGCATAGACTTAATTATTCTTCCTGTTTGTGTGTGCTGTCAACACACGTAACACAATAAACAAAACTCAAGAGAAAAGCAGACCTTCCTTGTATCAGACCTGTCTAAGAGGAGGAGTGGGAGGACCGGGGTGGGAACCCAAGACCACACTCCCCCACTGGGTTCGCCTCACGTCACTGGTACACCGCTTGTCCTCCAATTCTCAATCGTAGGCTCTAGACTAGGGACGTTGGGGTAAGGCTCTAAAGCTATTGTAGATTTGTTTTTAAGTTTCCCCTTACTTCAAGTGCAGAACCATCCTCTGTAGCAACCATCAGGGAAAGCTGGAACCCATACTCCTTAACAATCTGGTTGATGGTTCTTGTTGTGCAGCATGAGAGGTAAAGAGAAAACTCCTTTCACAATATCTAAATTTCAAAGTATCCAAACTACTAAGTAAGAGCTCAGGTTGACAGCTAAATTCAGATTAGTATGTTTATTTCAAATTCTGAAACAGATTAATATACACCAATCTAAGCATTATGGTGTAGAAATACAAAGTAAATAGAATGAAGCCACATTTCCAGAACCGATTCACCCTATATAACAAAAAGAAAACGACTAACTCGATCACTGCAACATATGTTATCTGGAGACAAAAATGCATGTTGAATTGCATCAAAATTCCAAGCATAAGCCCTACAAATCCCTAACTGTTCCTACACTACCTTAAAGTGGAAATCCTAACCTGAAGGAAGTTTCAGCAAAGATGGAAAAAGGTGTCAGCCATTAGAGCCCTCCTAGGAAGTACTCCAGCCAGGGTCATGTTGCATGAAGCCACAAAGCCAAAGATGAGGTCTGTACCTCAAGGTGTCTAAACCAAAAGTGTCAGCTGTCCCTAACAACATTACAATATAAGCTATTGCTGAATTAAGGCACCTCAACAGATCTACTAGTAGTTTTCCCTTATTCTAGCATCCTCTAACTTCCTCTCTCCGCCTCCATGTTCACACGTTAATATATTTAGAACGCCCTTGGTGCCACCTCCTTCTCCCAAGAGAACTCGTCCCCCATCCGTTATCGCATTTCTTCTTCTCCGGCCTCTCTATCTTTTAGGAACAATAACTCTTTCTCTCAACTATTGGAGCCTTGTCCATCTGCAGTGGCAACACAAGATACATGCAACATTCCACGGTGCAAGCAAATGCGAATTCAAATGTTAGCTGAAAAATACATTGAGAATGCATACAGTTAGGCTAAATTAGAAATGCACAGGTTACATTAAGTGCGCCCTTCTATAAGCAAGTAAGTCATATTTTCAGCATATACTTCAACAGTTATAAAAGTCCTCCCTTAAAATAATAGCATCATGAGGAAAATGTTAAACAAAATTAGCATACACAGGTAGTTTGTTATCCCTTAACAAAGTATTAATGCACCCTTTTGTTAGCTACATTTCTAAAGTACACATGAGATTTGCTTTAATCATGAGGATTACTTAAACATCTTATATTCCTCCTTCTTCTTTTCATACATTAGTCACACAAAATATATGTGAGTGCAGACTAACCGTGCTTATAATGCACTCCTACTGTCAATTCAAAAAGGCGTCCCAAACTACTCTCCTCCACAGGGTACAATAACACCACATCCTGGTTAACTGGCTGCTCCAGAACTTCGACAACTTGACCCACCGCAAACATCCTTCCTTCTTTATTCACCCTCAGCAAGTTAATCCTGAGCCACACTTCGGGGATGCTTTTAGCTGACATTTCCCAAATGATCTCATCTGCATATTATTGATTTTTACAGACAATATGTTTCACTCTGCCCACACCTCAACTAATTGGTGACACACACTGAGGAAAACAAAAAGCACTTTGAATTCCCATTAAATTACTAATTGATTTTTTGGCATAACAAGGCTACACCATCATGTTGCAAGAAAAACATTTAGATCAAAGTAACGTAGCAGAAAACATGTGCTTCTCAACAGGTGGAAATTTAACGAAGGGCACCAATGTCTCAGAAAAAAAAGAAGATGCAAAATAAAAATGTCACGCTTTTTGGTTCTCTCCATCTAATGACTCTTGAAAGATGAATAAAAGAACGTCTCAAACGAGAAACAGTTAAATATGAACTTTATTTAAATGTAGGAGGGCTGTGCAATATAAGGACGAGGAGGTTGCATAGGTGTCTGAATCTTGAGTTTTTATTTGAGATCAAAGAGTTATGCCCGGTTACTCACCGGTAATATTCATTACTCCGAGTCCTGGTCTTCCCGTTCCATTCCTTAACAGTGAGAAGCTCATCTGCTCCACCGAAACCCTATACCTAGCAGAGCTTTAACTTTTCCCCCAATATGGCGCCACCTAGTCAGTGTGCATAAAGGGGGAAGTGTGTCATGAAGACATCCTGAGAATACCAAAGAAACCCAGAGAAGAAAACCAAACACAAAACAATCAACTGAAAAAAAAACAGGGTGGGAAGGGCTCAGAAATGGAACGGGAAAACCAAGACTCAGAGTAATGAATATTACCAGTGAGTAACCGGGCATTACCTCCTCGTCCGTTTTCCCATCCCATTCCTTAACAGTGAGCCCATACCCAAGCGCACGGTGATTGTAAGACAAAGACCAGTAAGTGCATCATAGAACAGGTCCATTTAATAAGAAGGAAAGCAGTACAATTTACAAATTATGTACAGCAGACAAAACATGAGTGCCAAAGGCAGCCGAGGCCGCCATCCCCACCTGAAGACAGTAATGGGAAACAAAGGTATGGGGAGGGGCCCACGTGGCAGCATTACAAATGTCACGTAAGGGAGCACCCTTAAACATGGCCCAGGAGGAGGAGACACCCCGGGTGGATCTACCCTCAACAGAAGAAGGTAGAGGACAGTGAGCAGACTCATAAGCCAAAAGAACAGCACACTTCACCCAACGAGTCAAAGTGGACAAGGAAGGACGAAGACCATTACCAGAGAGGCTGTACGTAACAAATAAGGAATCCACCTTCCGAAAAGCATGGGTCCGATCCAGATAGATGTGGAGAGCCCTCAACACATCCAAAGAATGTAGAACCTCCTCCTCAGGGGAGGAAGGGTCAGGAGAAAAAAACAGGAAGGACAATATCCTCCTGACAGTGGAAAAAAGACAAAACCTTGGGCAGAAAAAACTGACTAGGACACAAAGTCACCTTGTCAGAGCAAAAGCGCAAAAAAGGGGGGGAAGCCAGCAAAGCACCAAGCTCACCAACCCGCCGCCCAGAAGAAATGGCCACCAAAAACAGAACCTTCGACGAAAGAAACTTAAGGTCAACAGAGAGCAAAGGCTCAAAAGGGGGACAAGTCAAAGCCTGCAAGACCAAGGGAAGATCCCAGGCCGGAACAGGAGAGCGCGAAACAGGATGGTAAAGCAAAAAGCTCCGTAAAAGGTGAGCCACCAACGGGGAGACAAAAGCCACAGTAGAACCCCAGAAGGCAAGTATGGCAGCCCACTGAGCACGGAGAGTGGAGACAGACAGACTCATGACAAAGCCATCACGCAAAAAGTCCAATGCCTGCACAGCAGCACAGGAGGAGGAAGACAGACCCTTCCCCAGCCACCAGGAGGTAAAGTGCTTCCAATGACGGCCATAAGATTTCAGGGTTGAGGGCCTGCAAGACAATTGGATGCTCTGGGCCACCTCGAGAGAACAACCCTGGCCCAACAAACCTAACCTCTCAAGTGCCAAACCCCCAGCCGTAGGCAACGCAGAGAGGACGCCCTGAGAAGAGGAGCACGCAGCGGAGAGGGACACAGGGGAAACCGCCAACGGGGGCATATCCACAAGTCCAAAAGAAGGGGAAACCAGGGCCGCCGGGACCACTCCGGCACAACCAGAAGAACCTCTGCCCGATCCCCCCGAATTTTTCAGAGGACCCTGGGAATCAAGGCAAAGGGCGGGAAGGCAAACAGGAGTCCCTGGGACCACGGAACGGAGAAAGATTTGATCGCCCAGGCCAGCCGAGGTGGAACAAGGCTGCAAAAATTAGGAAGAAGGTCAGATGCCTCCGAGGCAAAGAGATCCAGCCAAGGAAGGCCGAACCGGGAGAGAATCTGACTGAACAGAAGAGGGGACAGACACATGGTCACTGAGGAAGTAAACACCCGGCTCAACTCCCCGGAAGATAGACAGCCGTCAGAGAAAGGAGATTCCGCTCGGCCCATAGACCCATCCTCCTGGAAAGGAGAAACAGAGACCGGCCCATACCTTCCTGCCGATTCACATTAGCCAGAACAACCTGATTGTCGGTCTGAACAGAAACAGCACGGCCCAGAAGGAGGGGAGCAAACCACAGAAGGGCCAACCAAACCGCCCTCAACTCCTGCCAGTTCGACAACTGGAGAACCTCAATCTGGGACCACCAATCCTGAGCCTTGGAAACCCCCAGAACTGCACCCCATCCCACGGCACAGGCATCCGTCGACAACACCACCACGGCCGGAGGAGGAAGAAGGTCAATCAATCAATCAATCAATCATGTCACTTATAAAGCGCACTACATACCCGCGAGGGTCTCAAGGCGCTGGGGGAAGAGGGGGGTGGTGCTGCTACTGATCGAAGAGCCAGGTCTTGAGGAGTCTTCTGAAGGCCAGTAGGTCTTGGGTCTGCCGAAGGTTGGTGGGGAGGGTGTTCCAGGTCTTGGCGGCGAGGTGGGAGAAGGATCTGCCGCCGGCGGTCGTTTTCCGGATGCGGGGGACTGTGGCGAGGGCGAGGCTGGTGGAGCGGAGCTGGCGGGTGGGGGTGTAGAAGCTGAGTCGTCTGTTGAGGTAGGCTGGTCCGGAGTTGTGGAGTGCTTTGTGTGCGTGGGTGAGGAGCTTGAAGGTTATCCTCTTGTTGACAGGGAGCCAGTGCAGATCTCTCAGGTGGGGTGTGATGTGGCTGCGTCGGGGGATGTCGAGGATAAGACGTGCAGAGGCGTTCTGGATGCGTTGCAGCCGTCTCAGGAGCTTAGCCGTCGTTCCTGCGTAGAGGGCGTTTCCGTAGTCCAGCCTGCTGGTGACGAGGGCCTGGGTGACTGTTTTTCTTGTTTCGGTGGGGATCCACTTGAAGATCCTGCGGAGCATTCGGAGGGTGTTGAAGCAGGATGAGGAAACGGCGTTGACCTGCTTAGTCATGGAGAGGGTGGGGTCGAGGATGACCCCTAGGTTGCGTGCGTGGTCGGTGGGTGTCGGGGCTGTTCCCAGTGATGTTGGCCACCAGGAGTCGTCCCATGCTGAAGGGTTGGAACCAAGGATGAGGACCTCCGTCTTGTCCGAGTTCAGCTTCAGGCGGCTGGTACTCATCCATTCGGCGACGGCCTTCATTCCTTCGTGGAGGTGGGCTTTGGCGGTGTGAGGGTCTTTGGTGAGGGAGAGGATCAGCTGGGTGTCGTCGGCATAGGAGATGATGTTGAGGTTGTGCTGTCGGGCGACGTGGGCGAGGGGTGCCATGTAGATGTTGAACAGTGTTGGGCTGAGGGAGGAGCCTTGGGGTACGCCGCAGATGATCTTGGTGGCTTTGGATCGGAAGGGGGCGAGGCGGACGCTTTGTGTTCTGCCGGAGAGGAAGGATGTGGTCCAGTCCAGGGCCTTCTCTTGGATCCCGGCGTCGTGAAGGCGTGTTCGTAGTGTGTGGTGGCAGACCGTGTCGAAGGCGGCTGATAGGTCCAGGAGGATGAGGGCTGCTGTTTCTCCGTTGTCTAGCAGGGTCCTGATGTCATCGGTGGCGGCGATGAGGGCGGTTTCGGTGCTGTGGTTGCTGCGGAAGCCGGACTGGGAAGGGTCCAGGATGTTGTTCTCCTCGAGGTAGCGGGTCAGTTGTTTGTTGACGATTTTCTCGGTGACCTTCGCGGGGAACGGGAGCAGAGAGATGGGTCGGAAGTTCTTGAGGTCCTTGGGGTCTGCCTTGGGTTTCTTGAGTAAGGCGGTGATCTCGGCGTGCTTCCAGCTTTCCGGGAAGGTTGCTGTCTCGAAGGAGATGTTGATTATTTTCCGGAGATGGGGCGCGACGGCTGTACTGGCTTTGTTGAAGACGTGGTGAGGGCACGGGTCTAGCGGTGAGCCGGAGTGGATGGTGTTCATGATCTCGCTGGTGTCCTCGTCGTTGATGTTGGTCCAGGAGAGCAGGCGGTTGGTGGTTGTGGGGGCAGTGGTCTCGGTGGTTGCCGGGGCGGTCGTGGTGTTGAAGCTGTCGTGGATGTCGGCGATTTTGCGGTGGAAGAAGGTGGCCAGTGAGTCGCACAGGTCTCGCGACGGCGGGATGTCGTTGGTGTTGGAGCTGGGGTTGGAGAGTTCCTTCACGATGTTGAAGAGCTCTTTGCTGTTGTGTGCGTTGTTGTCTAGGCGGTCTTTGAGTGAGGCCCTTTTGGCGGATCTGATGAGGTGATGGTGACTGCGGGTGGCGCTCTTGTGGGCGGCGTAGCTGTCCGCTGTCAGTTCGTGGAGCCAGATCTTCTCCAGTTTTCGGCATGTTCGTTTGGAGGCCTGGAGGTCTTCGGTGAACCAGGTGGCTTTCTTGCTGGTGTGGCTGTTGGGCGGATTCTTGAGCGGGGCGAGGGTGTTGGCGCAGTCGTCGATCCACGGTCTGAGGTTGCGGGTGGCGGTGTCGGGGTCGGAGGGTTCGGCGGGTGGGCTCAGGGCAAGGGTTGTGGTTAGCTGGTCTTCGGTGACTCTGCTCCAGCAGCGGCGAGGCATTTGTTCGGTGCGGTGGTGCGTGGTGGGCTTCCTGTAGGTGAAGTGGATGCAGTGGTGGTCAGTCCAGTGGGGTTCGGAGGTGTGGTTGAAGGAGACGTGTGGGCTTGCGGAAAAGATGGAGTCTAGCGTGTGGCCGGCGGCGTGGGTGGGTGTAGTCACGAGCTGTCTGAGTCCGAGGGTGGCGAGGTTGTCAATCAGGGTGGTGGAGTTGGTGTCCTTGTTGTTCTCGAGGTGGAAGTTCAGGTCCCCGAGGAGGATGTAGTCCGTGGAGGCGATGGCGTGTGTGCTGACGAAGTCAGCGATAGAATCGCTGAACTGTGGTCGGGGTCCGGGGGTCTGTAGATGAGGGTTCCTCTGAGGGTGGTGTTGGGATCGGTGTGGATCTGGAAGTGCATGTGTTCGGCGGTGCTGAGGGTGTCATCGGTGTTGGTTGAGACTCTGAGGGTGTTCCTGTGGACGATGGCGATGCCTCCTCCGACTCCGTTGGTGCGGTCCCGGCGGGTGATCTTGTAGCCGTCCGGGATGGCAATGGCGATGTCGGGGGCTGAAGCGGGATTCAGCCAGGTCTCCGTCAGGAATGCGACGTCTGGGGAGGTTGAGTCGAGAAGGTCCCAGAGTTCGATGGCGTGTTTGCGGGCGGAGCGGGTGTTGAGGAGGATGCATCTGAGGTAGTTGGGTTCTTTCCTGGGCGGTGGTTTGGCGGGGCGGGTGCTGGCGAAGCTGCAGTTCCGGCAGGTGAAGGGCCCTTGGGTGCGCTTCGGGGTGGCCAGGTAGCAGGCGTGATCTTTTCCGGGGTTGAGTGCGTGGAGGGTGCTGGCGTCGTATCGGCGTCTGTTGATGTGGCGGGCGCGGGGGATGCCCGGACCAGGGGTTCTGGCGCTGGTTGCGGTCCCGGCGGGAAGCACAGCGGCCGCCATAAATGGGGAGGTGGGAGGGAGGAGCAGGGAATGGGGCAGCGAATGGGCAGTGAGGGGGCGGGCCGCAGGGCGCAGCGGCGGGAAACAGGCACAGAAAGGAAAAAACGAGCACAATCAGGGCAGCAAGGGGGCACAGAAAGGAAAAACGAGCACAATCAGGGCAGCAAGGGGGCACAGAAAGGAAAAACGAGCACAATCAGGGCAGCAAGGGGGCACAGAAAGGAAAAACGAGCACAATCAGGGCAGCAAGGGGGCACAGAAAGGAAAAAAGCAGAGCACAATCAGGGCAGCAAGGGGGCACAGAAAGGAAAAAAACGAGCACAATCAGGGCAGCAAGGGGGCACAGAAAGGAAAAAACGAGCACAATCAGGGCAGCAAGGGGGCACAGAAAGGAAAAAAAAACGAGCACAATCAGGGCAGCAAGGGGGCACAGAAAGGAAAAAACGAGCACAATCAGGGCAGCAAGGGGGCACAGAAAGGAAAAAAAACGAGCACAATCAGGGCAGCAAGGGGGCACAGAAAGGAAAAACGAGCACAATCAGGGCAGCAAGGGGGCACAGAAGGAAAAAAACGAGCACAATCAGGGGCAGCAGCAGGGCCCACAGACGGAGCTGTGTGGTGGGGAGCGACCTACCAGTCAAGGTCAGGGGTCGCTCTCTTCACCACGCAGCGGCCGCCATAAATGGGGAGGTGGGAGGGAGGAGCAGGGAATGGGGCAGCGAATGGGCAGTGAGGGGCGGGGCCGCAGGGCGCAGCGGCGGGAAACAGGCACAGAAAGGAAAAAACGAGCACAATCAGGGCAGCAAGGGGGCACAGAAAGGAAAAACGAGCACAATCAGGGCAGCAAGGGGGCACAGAAAGGAAAAAACGAGCACAATCAGGGCAGCAAGGGGGCACAGAAAGGAAAAAACGAGCACAATCAGGGCAGCAAGGGGGCACAGAAAGGAAAAAAACGAGCACAATCAGGGCAGCAAGGGGGCACAGAAAGGAAAAAAACGAGCACAATCAGGGCAGCAAGGGGGCACAGAAAGGAAAAAAACGAGCACAATCAGGGCAGCAAGGGGGCACAGAAAGGAAAAAAACGAGCACAATCAGGGCAGCAAGGGGGCACAGAAAGGAAAAAAAACGAGCACAATCAGGGCAGCAAGGGGGCACAGAAAGGAAAAACGAGCACAATCAGGGCAGCAAGGGGGCACAGAAGGAAAAAACGAGCACAATCAGGGGCAGCAGCAGGGCACACAGACGGAGCTGTGTGGTGGGGAGCGACCTACCAGTCAAGGTCAGGGGTCGCTCTCTTCACTACGCAGCGGCTGCCATAAATAGGGAGGTGGGAGGGAGGAGCAGGGAATGGGGCAGCGAATGGGCAGTGAGGGGGCAGGGCCGCAGGGCGCAGCGGCGGGAAACAGGCACAGAAAGGAAAAAACGAGCACAATCAGGGCAGCAAGGGGGCACAGAAAGGAAAAAACGAGCACAATCAGGGCAGCAAGGGGGCACAGAAAGGAAAAACGAGCACAATCAGGGCAGCAAGGGGCACAGAAAGGAAAAAACGAGCACAATCAGGGCAGCAAGGGGGCACAGAAAGGAAAAAAACGAGCACAATCAGGGCAGCAAGGGGGGCACAGAAAGGAAAAAAAACGAGCACAATCAGGGCAGCAAGGGGGCACAGAAAGGAAAAAACGAGCACAATCAGGGCAGCAAGGGGGGCACAAAAAGGAGAAAAAAAACGAGCACAATCAGGGCAGCAAGGGGGCACAGAAAGGAAAAAACGAGCACAATCAGGGCAGTAAGGGGGCACAGAAGGAAAAAAACGAGCACAATCAGGGGCAGCAGCAGGGCACACAGACGGAGCTGTGTGGTGGGGGAGCGACCTACCAGTCAAGGTCAGGGGTCGCTCTCTTCACCACGCAGCGGCCGCCATAAATGGGGAGGTGGGAGGGAGGAGCAGGGAATGGGGCAGCGAATGGGCAGTGAGGGGCGGGGCCGCAGGGGCGCAGCGGCGGGAAACAGGCACAGAAAGGAAAAAAACGAGCACAATCAGGGCAGCAAGGGGGCACAGAAAGGAAAAAACGAGCACAATCAGGGCAGCAAGGGGGCACAGAAAGGAAAAAACGAGCACAATCAGGGCAGCAAGGGGGCACAGAAAGGAAAAAACGAGCACAATCAGGGCAGCAAGGGGGCACAGAAAGGAAAAAAACGAGCACAATCAGGGCAGCAAGGGGGCACAGAAAGGAAAAAAACGAGCACAATCAGGGCAGCAAGGGGGGCACAGAAAGGAAAAAAAACGAGCACAATCAGGGCAGCAAGGGGGCACAGAAAGGAAAAAACGAGCACAATCAGGGCAGCAAGGGGGGCACAGAAAGGAAAAAAAACGAGCACAATCAGGGCAGCAAGGGGGCACAGAAAGGAAAAAACGAGCACAATCAGGGCAGCAAGGGGGCACAGAAGGAAAAAAACGAGCACAATCAGGGGCAGCAGCAGGGCACACAGACGGAGCTGTGTGGTGGGGGAGCGACCTACCAGTCAAGGTCAGGGGTCGCTCCCCAAAGAGAGATTCTGAGGGGACAACCACCATTGAAGAGTAGCCCGAATCCCCAGAGATACAGGAATAAGGGCGTCGTAGTCCTGAGAGGAAGGATGCCAGTGGCCCAGAATGTGATGCAGGAGGGGATACCAATGGAGACGGGTCCAAGGAAGGAGATGCAGAGTGGAAGCCATCTCCCCTGGACTCTGCAACCAGAGACGGGCAGACACCTGGGACTGAGACAGAACCCACGAAAGATGCCTGAACAAAGTCAACTGTCTCTCCTGGGAGAGGAACACCATCCTCAGATCCATCCGCAAGAGAGCCCCCAGGAACTTCAGAGTCTGGGAGGGCTACAGGGAGGACTTCCTGTGATTAATGAGGAACCCATAGGACTCCAGAAGATGACAGACCTGGTCCACATCCTTCTGTGCCTGAGAGAAAGAAGGAGAAACAATCAACCAATCATCAAGGTAGGGAAAAACCTGAATTCCCCTGGAATGGAAAATACCCACCAGAGGGGCCAAGAACTTCTTAAAAACCCTTGGCGCCGATGAAAGGCCGAAAGGAAGCACCTGGAACTGAAAGGGCCGGGAGTCCACTGCAAAGTGAAGAAACTGCTGATCTGCAGGATGGATGGGCACATGTAGATAGGCGTCCATCAGGTCGAGTGAGGCAAGGAAGCACCCCGGCAGCACCAGTTGCAGGATAGACAGCAAAGTCACCATCTTGAAATGACGACGAGGAATGTAGAGACTGACCCTTTTTAGATCCAACACAGGGCGCAAGTCCGTCGTATCCTTTTTGGAGACCAGAAAGAGGATAGAACAACAACCCAGCCCCCTCTGCAGAGCAGGGACCTCCACAATAGCAGCCTTCACCAAGAGAAGCCGAACGCCCTCCAGAAAGGCCGCCCGCCTCAGAGGATGACACGACAAAGGAGTCTTCCGGAACACCGGAGGGGGAAGAGAGGAAAACTCGATCAGGTAACTGGAGGACACCGTGCGGACTGTCCAGGCATCGGGAAGACTCAGCCAGTGATGACAAAAGAAGCCAAGGCGACCTCCAACCGGAAAAGGCAGATAGTCATTGCTTTGGAGAAGGAGCGGAGGCAGAACCACCGGACTGGGATCGGGACTTGTCACCACCAGGGGCCCCCCGGCCACGAGCTCTGCCCCGAAAGGGCTGCTGAGTACCCCTGGCAGAAGGAAAGCCAAAAGCATGGCGATAACCAAACCCACGCCCCCAAAAAGGAGGGCAAACAGGAGCCACAAGCTTACGATGCTCAGCCGACTGCTTGACCAAGTCCTCCAGCTGGGGCCCAAACACCTTGGAACTGACAAACAGCCACTTAAGCAGGACAGACTTCTGAGAGGACTCCGCCTTCCAAGTCCTCACCCAGATATGACAACGTGTAGCAATGGAAGCTCCAGAAGCAGCCAACGCCACACACAAATTATCAAACGAAATTTCAGAGAGGTATCGCACCTGCAGTTCCATGAGAGCCAATAGACAGGAGGCATCCTCCCCCTCCTGCAATTGAAGAGCCAGAGCCTGGATATTCTTCAATAGGGACTGGACCATATAGTTGGATTAGGCCGTAGCCCGGATAGCAAAGTTGGAAGCGGCGTATGAACATTTCACAGCCTCCTCCACCCTCTTATCGACAGGGTCGGAAGGAAGGGCATCATCCGACAGAACCATGCCCTGTGAGGAAAGGCCAGCCATCAAATTATCAACCTTGACCGACTGAGGGAACTCTTCAGAAAAGCCCTCCAACAGATAATGCTTACTCAAAAAGCGAGGGAAACGGATTTGTCAACATTCCGCCACTCATGGGTAAGTACCTTGCGCACAGCGCCGTGCAGGGGCAGTGTCTGGATCAGGCTGATGATACTGCATGAAAAAATCATCCTCCAGGACATCAATCACAGGAGGAGAGAAACCCAAATTGCCCCTGACATGGCTGAACAAATCAGAGAGCTCAGCTCCCTGGACAAAACGACCACATACACGATCCTCCTCCTCGAGGTCCACAACATTAGGCAAGGGAACAGGGTGAGGCACCTTAACAGGAGGACCGTCCGCCTCCCGTGCCCTGAAAGCTGCTGCAACAGCATCATTAATAAGGAGGTGCAGGGCATCCACAGTAGGGATAGCAGAGCATGAAGCACCTTGCTCCATGGTAGCCGAATATAGAAGACGGGCGCTTCCTGCAACGGACTCGTTATGAGGTAACGAAGTCCCACGGCCCGACCTCTCGCGGGAGGCGACGCAAGCAGGAAGCGCCAGGCACCACAAATAGGAGCCAGCCGGGCGGGGAACACCCTTAGAAGAGGAGGCACGAAAGGGAAACAGGCAGAGGACACTCCGCACCACAGCCTGCAAGCCTGAAAACCAGCACCCGCTAAAGCTGGGCGCGAAGGAAAATATCAAAGAAACGCAGCCGCTATAGCAGGCCGGCAAGAAATACACAAGTAAGCAATAACGAAGTCACAAACACTTACCCAACATCCCTCTCTGCTAGGCACACGGAAACTAACGAAGGCAGAAAAAAATTAACAGGATGTCTTCATGACGCACTTCCCCCTTTATGCACACCGACTAGGTGGCGCCATATTGTGGGAAGTGTTAAAGCTCTGCTAGGTATAGGGTTTCTGTGGAGCAGACAAGCTGCTCACTGTTAAGGAATGGGACGGGAAGACGGACGAGGAGGTAATGTGGGTATGTCTCTTGGGCTTTAGTAAAGTATCTTGAGTTGCCAGTCTCCATTTTCTCCAAAATATGGCTGATGTTCGGCTCTCTTTCTTTCCTCTAGGTGTTCCCCCCCCCAACAGGATGGCACCGCCAGGATTGTCGGGACAAGGAAAAGAGCGGTAAGTATGAGATTCGTATTTTCCTCTGTGGTATGTTCTAAGCCATCATCTCACCCGTGATAATGTTAAGTGCAGGGATGAACATACATGACCCAACCCGTGTCTGAAACAGCCCCTTTTTGAACCCTCGCTTGCTGAGAATGTCGGGGTGTTTCTTTCTATGGCTCCCGTGAGGTTTTGTTAGTCCACCTTTAATTAGGATAGACTCCCTTCAGAAAGGCCACTGATTTCCCCTCAGCTGCTCTGATAATGTTCTTCGCTGCACAAGCAGTATCACCTCGCACGAGAGGAAGTCTAAAATCAAACATTACTGCTCATACTGAAAGCTTCCCCCCGCACTTTAATCAAATTAGTGTGTCTTTATCCAAAACATAAGTGCCTCTTTATTTCCTAATACCAAAGGTCAGTTTTGTCTCGAGGCATGTGACCAAGGTACAAGTGGTGGATGAGGAAAAGGCAAATAATACAGCACAGGTTTCCCCACCCCGTACAGCCTCCCGCTCCCTCCCTTGAGTCACTCACCCGAGTTGCAGCGGGCCAAACAGCATCCTCCGGCGGCGGCCACCACTCTTCGGTCGACACCTCCTGGGACTGGTGGAGGCTGGTAGTGTCATCTCCGTGTCTGGTTCCGTCTTCTCCTGCTTTTGGCGTCCTCTGGCAGGATTCATCTCGTCGTCTCTTCTCTCTCGAGTTTTTTTTTTTTGCAGATTTTTATAGCGTGAACTCGACCCAAAGGTATTAGAGCGCTTTACATGAGCACCAGTTACGTTACGCAAGGACAAATCCATGTTTTTTTTAATTTTGGTATGCACGGGGAGATTAAGTGATTTGCCCAGAATTACAGGATGTGGAGTCGACCCCGAGGCTCGAACCTTGGTTTCTCAGGTCCAAGTTCGGCAGTCTAGCCATGAGACCACATCCTCTCCTTGTTCTGCGCCCACCTGTTCCAAGATAGAGTGGTCCTTCATTAATGACGCCGGTGACTCTCTCCAGGTCATGGCCGGTTTAACCCTGCATCTCTCTCTTTCCCCACAGGCACGTCGGCAGTGAGACGGGATGGCAGAGCGGATCCTGGAGTTTATACCAAGTAAGAAAGGGGGTTCATGGGGCTCTGCCTCACATTAAGTTACACTTAACAAGCCCAAACAACCATTGAAAGTGAAAAATGCAAATGTTAGCAACAAAAGTACGCCAAATGCCACAGTTGTCCCTTAAAGTAATCAAAACCTTAATTCATTATGCACAATGGCCCAGCACTAATTCTGCATCCTGTGGTACAACAGCTATGCCAAAGAAGGGCCAGCTTTAGGGCGATGAGACCGATGCAGCTGCACCTGCCACAGAGCTTTGGGGGCGCTGTGTTTAGAAATAACTTATGGGTTTAAAAGCATCTGCTGTAGAGTTCCTTGTGTGTCCAGCAGTTTACAGGCAACAATACAAATGTCATGATAACTCTGGTGATTAATGTTAATGCTGGAGAGAGATTAAAGTTAAGCCTAGTTGCAGTTTTGCCTCATCATAAAGTAGCGCAGAGGGCTAATATACCTGCGTCAAAGAGCATGTGCCATGCAGATTACAGAACTGTGTTTTATGTGGATAGCTCAGTGCTCAGTGAGTTACTGCTTTCATCACAGAGATCCTTTTGTTACTTGCAGTTCATAAGTTACAGTCCTAATATAGCACAATGACTTATGAACTGTCATCAAAGAGCCGCATGCAAACAGCATGGTATAGGTTGGAATGTTATGTTTGTCATTTTTTTCCCCCATTCTTGCATTATCCTAACGTTGCTAAAAAGGGTTAGTTTGGGTACAAATACATTCTTTGTGGTAAAGCCAACCCCAACAACTATGGTATGTTTTAAATCCTGAATTTGTGGTTCCTCGGATCAAAAGTCTTAAAATATGCTACCTACAAGTATGGATGACATGTGAGTCCTGGGAAACAGGCTTTACAACAAGGTTTTTACCTCGTGTGCCTTTACCACGCATTTTTTAGCACGCATATTTTTACAGCGAATATGTATTTCCAACGCATGCCAATACCACGCATTTAAGGTAAGTTGAGGGGGTGGGGGTTCTCCCCCCACAAATACCTTGTTTTTAAATCTAAAAACAATGCGTGGTATTGGTATGCGTTGTGAATGCATATTCGCGGTAAAAACATGCGTGCTAAAAAATGCGTGGCAAAGGCATACGGTGCATTTACATGCGTTGTACCATCATACAATTGTGAGTCCTATACATTGTAATCCTCATTGTCTTATGTAACATTTCCTATAGAGTGATTACACATGTATGACTCATTGTCTCTGTATAATGTATATGTGATGTAAAGTGCTCTGACACCCCACACTGGTATGAGTAGCACTATAAAACAAATGAAATACATGTGAGAGAGGGACTATAGAAAGTTGAGGGGAAGCGTTGGGAGGTTACCCTGAGGAAATCCGTGGAGGAGGTCATGGGGGGCTGCCTAGAAAGATTGTCGCACTGAGCGCTACCAACCGTAAAGACCTTATCTTGACATTCCAATATATTCCATAACTTGAGAAAAAGGTGACATACCCTTCCACCCACCAGCCACAAATGCATTATTAAATTTGTAGTCAGACCAGGGATTTGGCAGTAGCAGCACCAGGTATCATCTGGGATCAGCAGTTCTCACGGCACTGGTGCAGATCCTTTTGAATACATGCATTGTTCAGATTTTAAACTCCCCCCGCAAGGAAATACCAAGACAGTGATTGCGGCTTGACGCCCTTCAAATGAGCAGGGCAATAGCTTAATTCATGAGATTCAGTGGTGGGAGGTTGTGAATCTAATTCCTCAACCATTTGTGCAGTGTGGCTAACTAAGAAAGAGACTTTGCATGAAGCCAGGGTTGCAAGGCTGAAAGACAAGACATGGGTGAAGGGATGTGGTTCAAAGCTCTGGCTGTTTAGGGCATACCCAGTAGTCATTCCCACCTACTAGCTCCTGTCAGGCATACATGTGGCATCTCCTAGCACACACTTCAGAACAGTTGTGGACCTGAGGAAGATAAGAAGAGGACTGATCCTGCTGTCTGCAACCTGAGAGGAGCCCTGGAGGACTAGACCTGCTCTCTGTTGTACCCAGGATAAAGAAGTGGACTCAAAGGGTCATAAAACTGTCTTCCTGATAAAGCTACAATGATAAAACAAGCTACAAGAGGCCTTTACTACCTAGCTGAACGGTGGTAACTGGACCTGGAATGGGCCCTGCTGTTGGCCCCTGACTGGCACTCTCTGTGTCTCTAAGTGCCTCCCCCGAGGTCCTGGGGGTTTTATTGGTGTACTCCTGTGGAGTATTGGGGAATCAAGGACTGAAAGTCAGAAGTTAAAATCTTTGATAGTGACCCACGTGTACAAGGCCCTTCAGAACCTTGGACCTGCCTACATCAACCGATGCCTGCGCTGCCACCAACCAGTCAGACAACTCCAATCCGCCTCCCTATTGATCGCCCACACTCCCTGCATCCACAGAAGCGTCAGCAGAGGATGCTCTTTCTCCTACCTCTCAGCAAAGGCCTGGAATGACCTACCCTGGTAGCTACACACCTCCTCATTGCTTACGGATTTCTGGAAAGCACTGAAGACCTACTTTTTCGACTGAGCCTAGCACCCTGCAAGCACCTGGATACCCTCACAAGTAATTAGTAGCTCTTTACAAATCGACTGATTGATCGATTGATTTTTTTTATTCGACCAGGATAAACCTAATTGATGTATCAGACACATGGGGGTCGATTCCGATTCGGGCCGGAAATTTCTCCGACCGAGCCGGACCCGGAGAGATTTCCGACCGAATCGGACCCGTGCAGTCCGACCGAACGAGTACGATGCGTCCGTATGTTATCGGACTCGAGTCGGTCGGACTCCCATTGAAGTCAATGGGAGCCGGTCGTACAACGCGTTTGCGGGCTCCCATTGACTCAATGGGTGCGAGTCGGACAAGTGCGCCCCCTACAGCGGGTACGCGGCGAAGCGACTCGCGCCGAACACGCACAGGTAGGGGGACCCATGGGTCCCCCTGTGTGCGACTCGCGCGGCTACGCGTACAGGGGGTCCGACACGGACCCCCAAAGTACGGCTCCGACAGCTCTTTCGAGCCGGAGTGCGCGGCTCGGTCGGCCTGCTCGCGGCGCACATCGTACTTACCCGGCCGGGGAACGTCTCCATTGCGCGGTGCGAGTCGAGTCCGAGCGAGTCGGTCGGAGCGGTTCGAGCCGGGAGCGAGTCGGTCGGAGCGGTCGGGACGTCCGGACGAGTCGGTTGGCGAATTCGCATCGTACTCGCTCGGCCGGACCCGCGTACGGTTCGGTCGGGAAACAGGGCTCCGAATCGGATCCGGTAAAGCCGAATCCGATTCGGAGCCCTACCGGCCGAGATCGGAATCGGCCCCCAGGTCTGTCGCGGTCAGTGTCATATTGCGCCTAGGTCCCGGTCTACCGCGACCATTGACTATCATTGGCACTTTATGCTTCTTGTCACTATTCCTACTTAAAACTTTAGAAATTCATATCTGATGTTCCCTAAATTGCATTTGTGTTATTTGGGTGTCATTTTGTTTAATAAATTGTGCTCTTTGTTTCTAGTTCAGTTTAGGATTTTTATTGTGTTGCATTTCAACTGGATTACTGTTTGGTATTGCAATAATACTTTACACATTGCATTAAGTTAAGCATATCTGCTGTGTTCCATGCCTACCAGGGGGGGGTTGAGTTCAAGTTAATTTACTGACTTTAATGGTTCACCTTGAAAAGATTTGTGATTATTGCATCTGGTGGGTAGTCACTCACCTTAATTAATGATCCAATGTCTTACACTGCCATAGTAAGCAAACCTGAGGGAGAGAAAAACAGGAAGGTGAATGACACCAAAATGGTGGAGAGAAGTACAAATGTCTAATGCCATAGCTGTGGTATCTACGGCCATTTGGGGAATTCTACAGTGTACTCTGCCATTGATAAAATATTCAACAGATGCCAGAAAATGGGGCATTTTGGAAGAATATGCAAGACTAGATTGTCAGGCAAAGTGCATTTAATAGTAAACGAGGATGGTGGTAAAAGTGGTGGTCTCAGTTCACAGGTGGCATCGAGTGTTGAAGATAAGACAGAACAAAATAACTTACCATCAATGTTAATTTCTGTGGATGCTGTGAATGTACGCAGGATGGTGAATTATTTTGTGTCATATTTTATTACAGGTAGTAACCTGAAAACTGAGAGAACTTTGTCCTATTGAGGTTCGTCCAGCGGGTCAAACTGGACATAAAATAAATATGCCAGGCTTGATTTGGGAAGAACACAAAGGCAAGCAGTATGTCACTCATAAAGAAGAATGGATACTTGGCAAGAGAAAGATCTGGGTATCAACTTATACTAGAGGTCGGTTCTTACTGTGGCTGTTGTTGAGAAGTGCGAGCGGGAAAAGAGGGAACTGAGGAGGTGAATGAGATTATGTTGGAATTTAGTTCTGTGTGTTTTTTAAAGGGCAAGTACAAGAGGTTTAAATACCGGATTGTGGTAAAGGAAGGTTCTCTGCCGATAAGGCACAGGATTAATAATGTTCTCTTAGTTATCAGGGGAAGTTTAAATGAATTTTGAGGGACTTGCGTACAGGAAAATTGTTGACCCAATATTGGGGTTCTCCCATTGCAATATCAATGAAGTGTACAGTAGAGCTCTACTTGTACATAGAGCTGTGCAGCTTAAATGATGCCATTTGGGTAGACCAACATGCTCTGCCTCACATAGATGATTTAAACATCGGCTAAGGCAATTTTATTTTGACTTTTGTTTCACACATACCACCAGGTATGTACAGTTTAAAAATCTTATGGCTTTCATCACTCTAGAAGATGTATTCCAGTATAGGAGGATGCCCTGGCACATTGACAGTGCTTCATCCTTCTTCCAGCATTTGACGACGAAGCCTCTAGAGGGTATGGATGGGGCTGTAGAATTCCTAGACCACATTCTCATTTACGGTAAGGACCGCACCCAGCATGACCCAATAATTTGAGGGACGTTTTAAGGGTTTTGAGTGACAAAGGTTTAATACTAAAGTTGATCAAGTGTAAGTTTGCATGCAGCAGTGTGAAGTATTAGGGACACTTCTCGTTTTGTGTCATTAAGTCCAACGAAAATCAAATAAAAGCTATACTTGAAGATCATACACCAAGTTCTAAGGAACAGTTGTCATGGTTTTGGGGTTTAACTGAATTTTACTACAACTTTGTAAAGAATTATGCATTTAAGACCGAGCCCTTTAGGAAATAGTTGAAGAAAAATGCAAAGCCAGAGTGGGGTAGTGAGCAAAATGCTGCATATAGAAAGCTGAAACAGAACACTTCATGTGCCCCATTTCTTATACCTTTTTTGGTTGGGAAAGAATGCATCATAGTAGTGGCCACCAGCAATGTGGTGTGGGTGCTGATTTAATGTGGAAAAGGGGGAAGAAAATGTTGTATTGTTATTAGGTATGATGTGCCTGGCATGAATACTGCATATGCTGATTCCATGTCTAGAATGCCTGTCTAGAATGCCTCTGGAGAATGTGATGATAGGAGAATAGCAGACTAAGAGGAGGCTAAATGTGAGGTTGCTCTTACATTGAGTGAAATGGATGACAGTGGTGTGGATGTTACTCGGGGCATTTCAGAGCAGGAATGGCCCACGGAAATGGTGTCCAATTAAGTTTGAAGAAGATTATGGAGTATATTGTGTCACGTTGGCCTGAATAATGGAATCTTGTTGGTGAATGGAAATCTCTCTTCAAAGTGCAGGGTGACCTGTCATTTGAGAAAGGTATGTTGACAGGTGGATAAAATAGTTCCCAGGTATGGATTTAGGAAAATGATTTTGGCCAGTCTATAAATGCCATTTGGGGATGTCTGCCATGAAAAGATTAGAGAGGTGTGGTGGCTAGCTCTGGATTGTTGCATATAGGATTTGGTAAATGATTGTGCCATTTGTATGAATGGCAACAAATCACCTAAAGTTAGTAGGGTTAAGGCCACACCTATTGAACTCCCTTAAGGTCTTTGGAGACAACTTATTATTGACATTATTGGTCCATTTTCTATTTTACCTAAGAAAGATGTGTTCAGCTTTTAAAGCGGGCTTTAGGGGGGAGACCCTTAGCTTTGGTTTATATAAACAAAAAGAACTGCGGGCAGTGTTACAGGAATTATATGCTGGTCTTACTGTAGCAGAAGAAAAACCTATGCAGGGCATATGTGCGGGTCAGGAGATCACTGCTCTGCAAACGGAAGTAGCCCGGGGCAAGGCCAAAATAAATCTTCACTGGAGCAAAGAGATAGCCAAGAAATTTTCTATTAATAGGAAATTAAACTATGAATATGGGGAGGCAACTGGGCGTTGTTTGGCACAGAGGCTTAGATCCAAAGAGGCGGCTCAGAGGATCAGCTCAGTGGTAGATTCTAGGGGCAATTCTATAGAAACTGATGTGGGGATTTTAAACGTGTTTCATGATTTTTATGAGGCACTCTATACTGGGGAGGGTTATGATACACAGGCTGGGGAATCCCTGCTACAGAACCTCAATGGTAAAAACTTGGATACGCAAGATGCAGAGTTATTAGAGGCCCGATTACTATTGAGTTGGAAAGAGCTATCAACAACTTAGCCTCGGGGCAAAGCTGCAGGGCCCGATAAACTTCCACTTGAAATATATAAAAGTTTTTTTGGAGTATTAAAAATTGATATGCTAGCCACTTTTCAACAGGCCCAGGCTGGAGCTGCTCCCCGAACATGGGATGAGGCCAGCATTATTGTTTTAAAAAAAAAGGATAAGCCCGCTGAACAACCAGGCTCATACCGTCCCATTTCGCTTCTAAACTCAGATGGCAAGATTTATGCCAAAATCCTAGCGACCCGGCTCGCCGAAGTAATAACCCCGTTGGTATCAATCCGGCAGCACGGGTTCATTCCCAAGAGGGGAACAACGAATCATATCAATAGGGTTGTAACTCTGTTGGACATCGCTAGTGCCACGGGAGTGAATTCGGTTTGATTTTATTAGACGCCGAAAAGGCATTCGACCGGGTCGCTTGGGAGTTTTTATGGGCTCTTCTACGTTGTAAGGGTTTTAAACAAAGCTTTATTACTGCCATACAAGTTTTATATCGTCGCACAACGGCTAAGATCTGTATTATGGGCCTTGAATCTACCCCAGTATATATCACACGGGGAACAAGGCAGGGATGCCCCTGCTCTCCTTTGCTGTTCTCACTATATATAGATCCTTTTTAAGAATGTTAGAACAAAGTGCAGAGATAGAGTCTGTAATTTGGAGGCAAGAGCACTATCGTGTGTTTGCATATGCAGACGATGTGGCAGTGGTAACGCCGAATCCCATTACAGCTATGCCAGAGATTGAGCAAGTGGCGTTAAAGTTTGGAGCCGTGTCAGGATACAAACTGAATGTGGCAAAGACACAAATTTTATGTTCTAACATTACTGTTTTTGACGATCAGCGAGTTTTGAGTGAGGTAACTTATTTGGGGGTCACGCTGAGGACATGCTTAAAATCATTGGTGGAGGTCAATTGGTGTAATATTTTAGATGATGTTCGGAAGCAATTGGACAGGTGTGAATGTTTACATCTTTCACTCGTGGGACGATGCAATACCTAAAAAATTTTTTTTTTTTAGATCTGTACCATTGGAAATCCCTTGTGCCCAACTTGCAGTTTTACAGTCAATCTGTGCTAGATTTTTGTGGGCTCATGGTAAGCCCCGCAGAGCTATGCGCTATATGACCCTCCCTCGGGAGAAAGGAGGCTGGGCTGTGCCCGATTTTACTTTATATTACTTTGTATGTATGCTGCAGCATATGAATATACTTTTAACCGGGGCAGAACCAATTTGTACTGCCGAAGCCCCATCAATATATCAAATGTTGTTGGGCAGTGATGCTAAAAATCGGCTGTTTGTCAATTTAGAGCCAAGTTACTATAAGAGAACTAGGTTTAAGGTTTTAATCACTGCCTATAAGGTGTGGAAAGCTGTGCGAAAGTTTTATAAATTAAAGAGGGTATCTCAGTATACCCCGTTTACAGCTACGACACTTCTTCCACCGATATTCTGGGACAGAATCATAGATAGATGGCGGATTAAAGGGATTCAATATATTGGAGATTTATATGCTAATGGGGAGCTGATGTCTTTTGAAATGTTAACTGATAAATTTCACCTTTCCAGGTTTGAATTTTATTTATGTAAACATCAATGGAATATTGAAGTTAACCCTGTGATTGAAGCCGTGAGGAAAAACGCACGTATTGGTATATTGTATAATTTACTGTTGGACACTAGGGACGGTGATTTAGAGATACATAATGCAAAATGGGATAACAGGCTAGGGTGCTTGGGCACTCAGGTAGAAGCCTCCATTGAATTGGCGGGGAGACTGTTAATATCTGCTAATCTCCGGGCACAACATTACAAGACTGTGTTTAACCTTTATTATACCCCAGCCAAACTATCTAAATGGGGTGGGACAAATGATGGGAAATGTTTTCGCTGTGGAACAGAGGACGCTGACATTGTACATATTTCTTTTACATGTAGGCACCTAATCAATTTTTTCGGGCATATAGAGAAATTTTTGGCAGAAATTTTGGGGGGTCCACTCAGATTGTCAGCTGCACATGTTCTGCTGGGGGTAGCTGAGAGAGAGGGTACTGATCAGCTGTCTTATAAATATCGGTATTTGTTGTTTTTAGCTACAGCTGTGGCTAGGTTATGTATTGCCTCAATGTGGCTCCAGAAGGATGTACCAACTTTTGAATTTTGGAGGGCTAGATTTTTATACATGTTTAATATAGATTATAGTTTATATGCACTGAAAGGTATTCGGAAAAAGAAATTAGGCATAGAGATTTGGGGGCCGGTGTTGTCCTACATGGATGAATGAGGTGTGAGTGGGGACGCATTTCTATGGTTTTATGCACACGCACTTTAAGGAATTCTCATGTATTGAGATCAATATTATATATTTATGTATTGTGAACTGTCTTATTTTCAAATCTATGTATTGTCTTTCTCTTCCTTTTTTCTACTGAACAATGTCTGTTTTAATGTATTATAATGTATTGGATTTATCATGGATGAAATAAAAAAAAAAAAAAAAAAGAAAGATGTGTTCAGCAAAGTATTTATAGATTACTATTCACCATGACCAGAGATCAGGATGGTGGAGTGAGAGTCAGTTGATGTGATTACTGAGTTGTAGGCGACGTTTTTGACAGGGAAAGTTTACCTAAAAGAATTGCTTCTGACGATGGACCTAAATTTTGTAGTTCTCATTAAAAGTGCTATTTAGATCGGTTAGGAATCAGCCACAAAATAATAACTGTGTTCCATCCAGAAGCAAACAGCCAGGTGGAGAGATTTATTAAGGTCATGAAGGACAATTTGTGCATACTGATGACATGTATTGCAAGAGGGCACCTCAAGTGATGCTTCTATCTTGCGTGACTACAATCAACCTGTTAATAGGATGCTCTCCTTTCCAGTTGTTAAGAGGTCAAAACTGGATTCGAAGTTGTATCAATGGTGGTTGAGAAGGAAATTCTTTGCGGTTTGAGTCATGGATTAGCATGCCACGTCTGAAAGGCTGAAGTTGTATAAGAATAAAATGGAGGCAAGAAAGAAGCAGGCATGCAGAAGATCTTTCTATTGCCCCACATAAAATGGCCTCGCGATTTAGGTGATGGTACTTTCATTTGATTGTAGCCACTGGAGGTTGTGCATGTTTCAAGGGATTAGTAAGAATAAAGGGTGCCAAGATGTAGAATTCAGGGAGAGTATCTGTGTTTCCGTGGCAACTATCAGTCTACACCTCAGGGTAAAGATGATAATGGAAATGTGCTTCAGGATGATAAAGTTCTATCAGGAGAAAAGGTTGGTGTTAAGGATGGTGGAAGTTCTGATTCAGGATGTGGCAGTTCTGCTGAAGTTGATGCTATGAGTGTTGGTGGATGTACCACTTCCAGCCAGAGGAGTCTGATTCCGGTGAAAGTGTTGGTGCATAAGTTTGGCATAGTGGTGCAGTGTAATTCTGTCATGTCCTAAAATCTGGTGCGATATAGTCACAAGTCTATATGTCTGTGTGGTTGTGTTCTCTATGTTATTTTGTATGTCTGTGTTTTTATTGTGTGTGTCTGATTGTAGATAGCTTTCTTGTGTTTTCAGTCTACATTTTATTAATTTGGCATTTCTGTACAAGGGGTTGTTAAGCTGTGGATTTTGTACTAACAATATGGTGGTGGAATTTGAAGGGGCTGGGGTTTTGTAGGTGGTGGTTGGTAAATGAAATATGGGAAAGTGTTGTGTTTAGATTCTGTAGTGTTCCTTCTGCTATTGTACATTTAGAATTTTTTTAAATCAATGCAAACTTTATGGGCATCTATGTCCTTGTTACAGAATCATAACCTAAGAATGCTATATAGCAAAAGAGCAGCTGGTTTCAACCAGTACATACCTGTTCTGCTGAATTTGTTTTTGTTGGCCTTAGGACTCTGTGGGCCAGATGCATTAAGCATTTTTTTGCCTTCGCAAACGGCCGATTCACAGAATCGACTGTTTGCGAACGCAAAAAAATGCTCTTCCGATGCAGCAAACTCTATTTTGCGATTCGGTAACCTGTAAGGGGCCCCCTTCCCCTTTGTGAATGTCTGTAAATTCATTTTCTAAGAGCAGGCAGTGGTCCCATGGACCACTGTCTGCTCTTAGAAAATGAAAGGAAAAGTTTTCATTTTCTCTTTTGTAAAGCATCCCGTTTTCCTTTAAGGAAAACGGGCTGCTTTACAAAAAAAAAGATTGTTTTATTTAAAAGCAATCACGGACATGGAAAGAAAGAAAAATGTATATCTTAGATCTGCCCTTCTCATCTGACTGTGCCATTTAACTCTTGCAGAAAAGGGGTCAGTACCTGTTAGCTGGACTTTTTAGAGGAGTCTCTGCTGTGTTATTAGGCCTGAGTCACTCGTGTAGCTGACCGGATGGCCTGAAGCATAATCGAGTATGCGAAGTTAAAAACAAGTCATTTGTACAGAAAGCTGCTAGAAGAAGCCATTTGACTTACTTATTAGAAATGTTTTTAAGTTCTTTTTGTTGTGCAGCGGTCTGTGAATTTCAAGGATGAAACGGAGAGAAGAATTGTTCGTATCTCATTCAAGGTAAATCTATCCTTCAGTGAAGACGCAAGCTTCAGTTTCATCAGTACGAAATGTAGCCGTGATTTAATGGTTCATACAATCGAAACAGCCCAGAGGATCTGCAAACAACAAGCAGACAAAGTCGAAAAACTAGTACAAGCGATTAAAGACAACCATACAGTTACAGAAGCCAAAACCTTACTTGGAAAAATCGACAAAGAATTGGCGACGTTTAAAGACAACACCATTAATTTCAAATCTTCACAACTTGAGAAGGACAGGAAAACCTTCAACATTGAGGTCGTATACCCTTACCTCAAAGAAGACTTCTACACGAGAGCTGAATCAAGAAGAGCATTATCTGAATACCGAGGAAGGTCTAAAAATAGGTTCCTTTCATTCTCTGAAACCTCTTCTTCAGATTCATCGGGAGATTCAGACCCCGGAGATGGCTCATCCAATAGAAACCAACAAAGGCAGAATACTTTTTTAGAAAAGGGCCAACAAAAAAACAAGGTGCGATTCACGACACAGCCATGGGAAATGCGAACCAGGCGCCAATTCTACAAATCGTAACCCCATCGCCTATTGTGAATTTATCTAACAAAAGCTTGACCAAGGACGAAATCTCGGTCCTTGAATTAGGCCTCAAATTTGTCCCCAAACGGAAATCCGATTTCACTTGATTAAAAATTGAAGCCATGGAATTCTTCCGTAAGATCAGACTAAAAGCTTTTTTCCATAATAAGGACAACACAACCCCTAAAGAAGTTTCTGGTCTGGCAAATAAGTCGAAGTTTGTTCCTCCTGCCCACACCATTCCAAAAGAAATAACAGCCTTTGAACAGGTCGTGATATCTACAATTCAACAACTTGAGAATAAACAGTCGTTTAACCCCAGCAACTTAACAGTGCAACAATGTGAGGCCTTACAAAATCTAACGAAAGACGACTCAATTGTGATCAAGCCGGCCGATAAGGGGGGAGCATTAGTCCTGTGGCCAAAAGAAATGTACCTGAAGGAAGAACGTAAGCAGGTACAGAACCATGTTTGTTACAGACACGTCAAAGATGACCCCACACGAGAAATACAGGAAGTTATCAAGTCTATTCTCACACATGGGTTGCAAATGGGAATACTAGGACCCCAGGAACGTGAGTTTCTGAACAAAAGTACCCAAGAATTCTGGTAATTTATTTTTTACCAAACATCCACAAGCAACTTATGGATCCACCAGGAAGACCCATCGTTTCTGGGTGCGACTCTTTGCTGGAACTCATCTCCAAATACGTGGAAAAACTTTTCTTCAGCAAGTGCCTTCTTACTTAAGGGATATGATGGATTTTATTAACAAGATTGAGGGCCATTAATTTAATCCCACCAACCAATGGCTAGTTTCGTTCGACGTTGTGTCGTTGTACACACAGATCCCCCAGGATGAGGCTCTTGAAGCATGAGAGGTATATCTGGAAACCCATGAAAGACCGCACCAGGTACCCACTGAATTTATTCTGCAACTCGCATCAGTGGCTTTAAAGAAAAACTATTTCAAGTTTGAGGACAAATTCTATATTCAAACGAAGGGGAAAGCGATGGGATGCCCCTTCGCTCCTGAGATGGCGGTGCTCTATATGGCCCGTTTTGAAAAAAAATTCATTTATAAAGATAACCCTTTTTTGCAACATCTAATAAAATGGTATCATTATATCGACGACATCAGGTGCCTTTGGGATGGCCCAGACTTCTTGTTAATGCAATTTTTTGATTGGCTCAACACGAGACATCCAGATATCAAAGTTACTGTGACCAAAAGCAAGACTTCTTTAACATTTCTTGATGTGGAGGTGAGACCCATAAATGATGAACTGAGGACCACTCTACAACGAAAACCAACAGACAGGAACACAATCCTCCACTATAAAAGCTCACATCCCAGGAACCTACAGGATAATTTACCGTATGGCCAGCTACTGAGGATCAGACGTAACTGCTCATGTAAGGAAGACTTTGAGGTCCATGTAGGGACTCTAAGTGATCAATTGAGGGATAGAGGATACCCAAAAAAACTGCTCAAGCAAGCAATGGGCAGAGCTTGGTTCACACCAAGAGAATGTCTTCTATCTAAGAAAATTAAGGAACCAATGGAGAAATTGGTGTGTATGTCCACTTTTGGACCACACACTAATAAATTCCGCCAAGCGATTCTAAAAAATTGGCACCTTTTACAGAACCTGGAATGTCCCTTTGAACAGCCGCTATTTGCCATGAAGAAGGACACAAGCATTGGACAGCAATTGGTGAGGGCCGACTTAACACCTGTGACTAAAAAGAAGGACCTTCGCTCTCAGTGGAATTTAACACCAATTGAAGGCCACCACAAGTGTGGCAATTGTCTATCTTGTGAATCTACCCTGGAAGGATCTACATTTGATCATAACAACATTAAATGGGTTCACAAGTCCTTCTCAAACTGTAAAACGAAAAACGTTTATGCAATTACTTGCCCTTGTGGCAAAATTTATATTGGAAAAACCAACCAAGAGGTCAGGCTACGAATTGTTCAGCATCGTTCCCGAATTCGAACGAAGGTTGTGAGTGCACCGATGGTCAGCCACTTTATACTAGCTAATCATAGTGAGAAAGACGTTACATGGACAGTATTAAGTGTTATAAAACAGACTCCCAGAGGTGGATATGTTGAGGCTCTATTGCTTCAAAAGGAGGCCTACCTAATACTGAAGTATAATAGCGCCATATCAGGCCTAAAGGAGATGTCAGAAATATCGAGAACATAACTTTGAACTATCACCGATGAATACAACATATGATCTAGATCGGTTTTTATTCCATTCAAAAAGATGGCAAGATACTTTCAATTGAGTTCCCAGCAGATGCACTACTAATACCAGAATGCATCAGGATAATGCTCCGGACTAACGAGCTATGTACTGGCCAACCGGAAGTCTCCATCAGGTGATTAAACTATATGGCATGCAGGCGCGAACAGCTGAACAGGCAGAACTCTGCGCTGCACGCTGGAGCTGTATGCAGTAAACTAACGGCTGCATGAATTCCATCAAAAGTAAGTTAGAACTACTGCAACACTGCTTCTTGTGAAATGTACAATCCAATAAGTCCCAGGGCATGAACTTTAAAAATAATCAGCACACGCGTTTGTCATTTTAGGAAACTGACACGCGTCTACAATTCTGAATGCAGCTTACTTCTTCACTAAAGGATAGATTTACCTCAAATGAGATACGAACAATTCTTCTCTCCGTTTCATCCTTGAAATTCACAGACCGCTGCACAACAAAAAGAACTCAAAAAATGTTCTAATAAGTAAGTCAAATGGCTTCTTTATGCTGCCTCTAGCAGCTTTCTGTACAAATGACTTGTTTTTAACCCCGCATACTCGTTCATGTTTCAGGCCATCTGGTCAGCTACACGAGCGACTCAGGCCTAATAACACAGCCGAGACTCCTCTAAAAAGTCCAGCTAACAGGTACTGACCCCTTTTCCGCAAGAGTCAAATGGCAGTCAGACGAGAAGGGCAGATCTAAGATATGAATTTTTCTTTCTTTCCTTTTTGATCTTTTAGAGTCTTCCCAGAGCTAGCCCTGAAGAGAATCCCTTAAATCGAAGTGGGATTTGAAACGCGTCGGCACGCTTTACCACCGGGGCAATAGTTTCTTTAAAAAAATAAGATTAGCAACGAAGGGGAATAGTGTGTTTCAAATGTACAAACCCTTTGTTTCCCAAAATGTTTTGTCCCCGTTGGTCAGTAACCCCAGTATGTTTTATTAACATTGTGATGAAATGAAATGTGGGTTACCTTGTTGATTTTGACTGGTTAACACTAGCATCTGTTTGTTTTTGAATTTGTCTTTGATTCTTTGTTAGTCTGTTTTGATGTCATATAAGTTTGAAGTGTTGTCCATATTTGTCATTCAAAAAAATGAGTCTTTATGAAATGTATCGAAATAATTGACATATTGAATGATGTAGACCAAGACATTCTATATTTTGGTCTGAGTCTGTTGAAATAAGTGACAGCATTATAAACGGTCAGCTAGATATTGTGTGTTTTCAGTATTTACCGGCCCTTTCTAGCTGAGTGTGTTAGGGCCAACCCCTATTTATAGTCAATCTTTTAGAAAGTTGGCATTTTTATTGTCCTAACCTTTTGGTGCCTACAGCCTGTGTCCTGGGTCACATGACTAGGTGTGGTTGGCAGTTGACCTTTATGTATTCCTCCCAGACAGCCACACAATAGAGGGAGTGAGTGTTGGCAGAATGGGCAAACCCAGCCGGTTGGTGGGGGGGTGGAGCTGTGCACATGCCCACTTGCACTTCAAAGACACTGCCTCAGCACACACACAAAAAACTTCACACTAGCCTTTTGTGCCCTAGACATCCTGGGATCAGGGCAGGGAGGCAGGAAACAACAGACACTTCTGTGCGGGTTAAACTCCAGAAGTTTTTTTTACACTTCAAAGCTGGCGCCAGGTATAAAACTAGGACTCTCAGACCCACTCTTCAGTTCACTTCTGGACCTGTGGAAGGACTCTCAGAGCACTGCCCTTTTTCCTATGACCTGCTGTGTACTTCAGAGGACTGTCCTGCTGTACCAAGACGACTGTCCAGCTGGCTGAAGCCTGCCCTGTGCCCTCAGAGAACTGCCCTGCTATTTGAGACCTGTTTTATGATTGAACCCGTGACTTCCAGAGTGACTACAAGGGCTAGGTAGCCAGCCTCCTGATCAGAGCCTCAAGGACAGAAAGGGCTCCAGAGATTTTGAACCTGCACTTGGACCCGTATAGTGTGGAGTGGCATAGAGTGAAGTGGCAAAGAATGACATACAATTGAGTGTAGTGGCGTGGTGTACAGTAGAGTAGAGTGGCATAGAGGGGCATAGAGTAGAGTGGTGTAGAGTGCTGTGGCATAGAGTGCTACAGAGTGGCATTGTAAGGCGTGGTGTAGAGTAGAGTGGCATAGAGTAGAGTGGCGTAGAGTGGGGTAGAGTGGAATGGTGTAGAGTGCCGTAGAGCTGCATTGTTTGGTGTGGAGTGGCATAGAATGCTGTAGAGTGGCATTATGTGGCATGGAGATGTGTGTCATAAAGTAGAGTGGCATAGACTAGAGTGGCATAGAGTGGAGTGGCATAGAATGCTGATGAGTGGCAATGTGTGGTGTGGAGTGGAGTTGCATGCAGTGCAGTGCCGTAGAGTGGCGTAGACTGGAGTGGAGTGTCGTGAAGTGGCATAGAGTGGATATCATATTGGTATAGAGTGGAGTTGCATGGAACAGAGAGGCATAGAATGACGTAGAGATCAGGGGCGTAGAGTAGATTGGCATATAGTGGGGTCGAGTGTCATAGAGTGACGTAGAGAAGAATGGCGTAGAGTGGTGTAGAGTGACACTGTGTGAAATGACCAGCATAGAGTACAGTGGCATGAAGTAGAGTGGCATGGACTGGCATAGAGTGAAATGAAATGAAATTTTAATTTGTAACACTCACTAATACCCGAGAGTGTCTAGGCGCAGCGGATCTGAAAAAGAAACGAAGTGGAATGGCACACAGTAGAGTGGTATAGAGTAGAGTGGCGTAGAGTGAGGTGGAATAGAGTACGTTGGAGTAGTGTGAATAGAGTATGTTGGAGTAGAGTGGTGTTGAGTAGAGTGGAGTAGAATGGAGTGTCCTAGAGTTGCGTTGAGTAGCACAGAGTAGTGTGGCATAGAGTAGAGTGGAGTGGCTTGGAGTAGCGTAGAGTGACATGGAGTGGCATAGATTAAAGTGGCATAGAGGGGAGTGGCATAGAGTGGCATTGTGTGGCATGGAGTAGCTTAGACTGGTGTGAAGTGGACTGGATTGGAGTGGAGTGGCATAGAGTGGCATGAGAAGAATGGCACAGAGTAGGGTGGCGTAGATTAGATTGGTATAGAGTAGATTGGCATAGAGTGATGTGGCATACAGCGTAGTAGTATAGAATACAGTGGCATAAAGTGGGGTAGAGTGGAGTCGAGTGGTGTGGACTAGAGTGGAGTGGCATAGAGTAGAGTGGAGTGGTGAAGTGTGGAGTAGTGTACAGTAGAGTGGCATAAAGTGCGGTGATGTAGAGTGGTGTAGCCTAGAGTGGAGTAGAGTAGAATTGCACAGAATGGTGTAGAGGGGAGTGGCATAGATTGACATTGTGTGGAGTGGAGCAGTGTAGAGCAGAGTGGCATAGAGCAGAGTGGAGTTGCATAGAGTGATGTCGAGTGATGTAGTGTGTAGTAGAGTGATGTAGAGTGACGTGTAGTGTCATAGATTAGAGTGGCATGGCATAGTGTGGATTGGAGTGGCGTGGCATGGAGTAGGGTAGGGTAGAGCAGAGTGGAATCAAGTAGCTTTGCATGGAGTGGCATGGAGTAGGGTGGAGTGGTGTGAAGTGGCATAGAGTAGAGTGGCATGCAGTAGAGTGGCCTGGAGTTGTGTAGCGTGACATAGAGTGGCGTAAAGTAGCATAGAGTTGAGTGGTGTAGAGTACCATAGAGTGGCACTGTGTGACATGGAGTGGACTAATGTAGTTTAGAGTGGCGCAGAGTGATAGAGTAGACTGACATAAAGTGGAGAAGAGTGGTGTTGAGTACAGTGCAATGGAGTAGAGGGGAGTGGTGTAGAAAGGCATAGAGTGGAATGGCGTAGAGTAGAGTGAAATGGAGTGGCATAGGGTGGCATAGAGTAGAGTGCGGTAGAGTAGTATGTCAGAGAGTGGGATCAAGTAGATTGGCATAGAGTGGCATTGTGTGGAGTGGAGTGGTGTAGAGTAGAGTGGCATAGAGAGGAATGGCGTAGAGTAGAGTGAAATGGAGTGGCATAGGGTGGCATAGAGTAGAGTGCCGTAGAGAAGAATGTCGGAGAGTGGGATCAAGTAGAGTGGCATAGAGGGGTGTAGAGTGGCATTGTGTGGAGTGGAGTGGTGTAGAGTAGAGTGGTTTAGAGTAAAGTGGTGTAGAGTAAAGTGGTGTAGAGTAAAGTGGCGTAGAATAGAGTGGCATAGAGTACAGTGGCATGGAGTGGGGTGGAATAAGAGTGGCGTGGCATTTAGCAGAGTTTTGTAAGTCAAATGTGTAGAATGGTATAGAGTAGAGTATCATTGAGTGACGTGGAGGGGCGTAGAGCATAGTGGTGTAGTGTGGAGTAGAGTGGCATAGAGTAGAGTGGTGTAGAATAGAGTGTAGTAGAGTGACACAGAGTTGAGTAGCAAAGAGTGGAGTAGTGTAGAGTAGAGTGGTGTAGAGTGCCGTAGAGTAGAGTGCCACAGAATGGGGTGGCATAGAGTCGGGTGGCCTGGAGTAGAGTGGCGTAGAGTAGATTGGCATAGAAAGGCATAGAGTGGAATGGTGTAGAGTGGCATTTAGTGGCATAGAGTAGAGTGGTATGGAGTAAAGTGGAGTGGCATAGAGTAGAGTAGAGTGGAGTAATTGAGAGTGGCATAGAGGAGAATGGAGTGGAGTGGCATAGAGCAAAGTGTAGTGGTGTACAATGGAGGTGTGCAGTGTGGAGTGACTTAGGGTAGAGTAGCATGGAGTAGAGAAGAGTGGCATAGACTGGAGTGGTGTATAGTGGAGTGGCGTACAGTACAGTGGCATAGAGTAGAGTGGCATAAAGTAGAGTAGAATAGACTGAAGGGGAATAGAGTATAGAGGCGTAAAGTAGAGTGGCATAGAGTGGAGTGGTGAAGAATGGAGTGGCGTTGAGCAGAGTAGAGTAGAGAGGAATGGAGTGACATAAAGTAGAGTGGCGTTCAGTGGAGTGATGTAGAGTGGAGTGGCATAGAATAGATTGGCATTGAGTGGAGTCAGGTAGAGTGGCATTGTGTGGAGTGGAGTTGCATAGAGTGGAATGGAGTGGCATAGATTGGAGTGGCGTAGAGTGGAGTGGCGTAGAGTAAAGTGGCATAGAGTGAAGTAACATAGAGTTGCATTGTGTGGAGTGGAGTTGCATAGAGTGGCATAGAGTTACGTGACCTGAGTGACACAGAGAGGACTAGCATAGAATTGTGTGGAGTAGACTGGTGTAGAGTAGAGTGACATAGATTAGTATAACGTGGAGTGGAGTAGAGTGTAGTGGCACAGAGTGGAGTGGTATAAAGTGGGGTGGAGTAGAGTGACATGGAGTGGTTAGAGTGGAGTGGCATAGTGTAGAGTGGTATAGAGTGGCTTGGAGTGGAGTAGAGTGAAGTGGAATAGGATAGAGTGGCATTGTGTGGCGTGGCGTGGAGTGGAGTGGAGTAGAGTTGAGTGGTGTACAGTACAGTGGCATAGAGTAGAGTGACATAGAGTTGAGTGAAGTAGAGTAGAGTGGAATAGAGTAGAGTGGCACAGACTGGTGTGTCATAGAGTATAGTGACATAAAGTAGAGTGGCACAAAGTGGAGTAGAATAGAGTGGTGTGATATAGAGTGGATTAGAGTGGAGTGGGGTAGAGTAGAATGGAGTGGCATAGAGCAGAGTGGCGTTGAGTAGAGTGGCATGGGGTTGCTTGGAATAGAATGGCATCAAGTGGCATAGCGTGGAGTGGAGTGAAGTGGCAAAGAGTGGAATGGCGTAGAGTGTCATAGACTGAAGTGGAGTGGAGTGAACTGGCATAGAGTAGCATACAATAGAGTGGCATAAAATAGAGTGGCATAGATTAGATTGGTATAGAGTGGATTGGAGTAGTGTGTAGTGGTGTGGAGTAGAGTAGAGTGGCATGGAGTAGAGTGGAGTACCATAGAGTGGTATACAGTGGTGTAGAGTGCATAGAGTAGAGTTGACTGGCATAGAGTGGAGTTGAGTAGAGTGTCATAGAGTGGAGTGGCATAGAGTAGCTTGGTATAGAGTACAATGGCATAGAGTAGAGCATCGTAGAGTGGCATTGTGTGGAGTGGTGTAAAGTGACGAAGAGAGGCATGGAGAGGCGTAGAGTAGTGTGGCATAGAGTAGAGTTGCATAGAGTAGAGTGGCATAGAGTGGCATAGAGTAAGGTGGAGTGGTGAAGAATGGAGTGATGTAGAGTGGAGTGGCATAGAATAGAGTGGCATAGAGTGGAGTCGGGAAGAGTGGCATTGCGTGGAGTGGAGTGGCGTAAAGTAGAATGGAGTGTCATTGAGTAAAGGGGCATAGATTGGAGTGGAGTGGAGTGGCATAGAGTAAAGTGGCACAGAGTAGAGTAATGTAGAGTTGCATTGTGTGGAGTAGAGTCACGTAGAGTGGCATAGAGTTACGTAGACCTGAGTGACGCAGAGAGGACTAGCATAGAATGGCATAGAATAGAGTGGCGCAGAGTAGAGTGGCATAGATTGATATAGTGTGGAGTGGAGTAGAGCGTAGTGGCATAGAGTGGCATAGAGTGGAGTGGCATAAAGTGTGGTGGAGTAGAGTGACATGGAGTGGTGTAGAGTGGAGTGGCATAGGGTAGAATGGTATAGAGTGGCTTGGAGTGGAGTAGAGTGAAGTGGCATAGGATAGAGTGGCATTGTGTGGCGTGGAGTGGCATGGAGTAGAGTTGAGTGGTGTACAGTACAGTGGCATAGAGTAGAGTGGCGTGGAGTGGAGTAAAGTAGAGTGGCATAGAGTAGAGTGGCATAGACTGGTGTGTCATAGAGTATAGTGACATGAAGTAGAGTGTCATAGAGTGGAGTAGCAGAGAGTGGTGTGATGTAGAGTAGATTAGAGTGGAGTGGGGTAGAGTAGAATGGAGTGGCATAGAGTAGAGTGGTGTGGAGTGGTGTGGGGTTGAGTGGAGTGGTGTAGAGTGGCTGGAGTGGCATAGCGTGGAGTGGAGTGGCATAGAGTGGAATGGCATAGAGTGGCATAGACTGGAGTGGCGTGGAGCAGCATGGATTGGACTGGCATAGAGGGGCATAGAGTAGAGTAATGTAGAATAGAGTGTCATAGATTAGATTGATATAAAGTGGAGTGGAGTAGTATGTAGTGGTGTAGAGTGGCATGGCGTAAAGTGGGGTGCAGTAGAGTAGAGTGACATGGAGTAGAGTGAAGTGGCATAGAGTGGTGAGAAGTGGCATAGAGTGGCATACAGTGCATAGAGTAGAGTTGACTGGTGTAATGTTTAATGGTGTAGAATAGAGTGGCATAGAGTGGAGTGGCATAGAGTAGAGTGGTGTAGAGTAGAATGTCATTGAGTAGAGTAGAATAGAGTGGCATTGTGTGGAGTGGAGTAAAGTGGCATAGAGTATAGTGTAGTTGCATAGAGTGTAGTGGAGTAACATGGAGATGCGTAGAGTCGTGTGGCGTAGAGTAGAGTGGCATAGAGTAGAGTGGCATAGAATAGAGTGGTATTGAGTACAGTGGCATAGAGTGGAGTGGAATAGAGCGAGGTGGCATATAACAGAGTGTCATTGAGTCTACTGCATAGAATGGCGTAGAGTGGAGTGTCATATAGTGGCATGGAGGGGCATAGAGTATAGTGGTGTGGTGAAGAGTGGGGTGGAGTGGAGTAGAGTAGAGTGGCATAGAGTAGAGTGGTGTAGAGTGGCATTGTGTGGAGTGGCATGGGGTAGCATAGAGTGGTGTGACATAAAGTGGATTAGAGTGGAGTGGGGTAGAGTAGAATGGAGTGGCATAGAGCAGAGTGGCATTGAGTGGAATGGGGTGGAGCTGTGTAGAGTAGACTGGTTTAGAGTGGTATAGCATGGAGTGGAGTGGCATAGAGTGGAATGGCATAGAGTGGCACAGAGTGGACTGGCATGGAGTGTCATAAAGTAGAGTGGCATACATTAGATTGGTATAGAGTGGAGTGGAGTGGACTAGAGTGAAGTGGAGTGGCATCAAGTGCCATAGAGTAGAATGGCATAAAGAGGGTGGAGTGAAGTAGAGTGTCGTAGAGTTGACTGGCATAGAATAGAGTGGTGTAGAGTAGTGTGGCAAAGAATGGAGTGGCATAGAGTAGACTGTTTGATGAGAAAACTGTGTGTGAATTATAATTACCTTAGGGCACAAGTTATAGTCACTTGAGATAACTATAACAATAACTGTTGAATTTCTATGGTTTTGTGTGTGTAAAATCTGAACCTAACTATAACATCACTGTAACCTTTGTTTTTTTCAGTGAATTTCTAAGGTTTTTTAAATTTTATTTCTCAACTATAACATCCATGTAACCTTTGTTTTTTTCTGTGAATGTCTATGTTTTTTAATGTTATTTCCTAACTATAACATCCCTGTAATCCGGGTGTGTGTGAGTGGCTGTGTGGGTATGTACATTGGTGTGTGAGTTTGTGGTGGGTGTGTGAGTACGTGTGTGTCTGGCTGTGTGGCTCTGTGAGTGAGTGGGTGTGGGAGTGGCTGTGTGGGTGTGTGAGTAGGTGTGAGTGGCTGTATGGGTTTCTGAGTGGTTTTGTGTGTCTGTGAGTGGGTGTGTGAGTGGTTATATGTGTGTGTGAGTGGCTGTGTGAGTAGTTGTGTAAGTTGGCATGTGAATGTGTGAGTAGGTGTGTGAACATTGTGTGGATCTGAGTGGGTGTGGGAGTGTATTTGAGGGTCTGTGAGTGACGATGGATGTGTGAGTGGCTGTGCGAGCAGTTGTGTGGGTGTGTAAGTGTGTGTGAGTGGGTGTGTGAATGCTGTGTGGGTCTATTAGTGGGTGTGTGAGTGGTTTGAGGGTCTATGAGTGGGTGTGTGAGTGACTGTATAGGTGGGTGAATGGGTGTGTGAGTGATTGTGTGGGTGCCGAACTGGATGTGTGAAAGTTGTGTGGGTCTGTGAGTGGGTGTGTGAGTGGCTGTATGGGTGTGTGAGTGGTTCTGTGGGTGTGTGAATGAGTGTGTGAGTAGATATGTGGGTCTGTGAGTGAGTGTATTTTCTTTTTATTTGGGCTCTGGATCCACGGATCCGAATCCACCCAAACCCAGGAGGATCCGCATGGTAAATAAAAAAAGGTTTTTGGATAATTTCTTGCCCATGAGGGGTCCCTCACAGACCCTTCCATTAATCCCATGGGGTCAGGGTACCTCTATCCTGACCTCCTTCTATTGCTTTTTAAGTTCATTTTCCCCGCTGGAAACTGGGACCCAATTAACAAAATGTCTGCTGTAACTTTCCTCTCAGGTTGCAGCCAGCCAATCAGCATTGCTGTTGGCGCGTAGATTAGCGAATCCGCAGAGGATCCATGGAATATCCGCAGAGGATCTGCGTCCCTAGTTATATAAATTTGGTTTTTGGTTAATATCTCTAAAACTACTGAACGTATTTACACCAAATCACAAAAAGCACGCTTTCTGGATCAAGAGCTAGCTTTCTGCCAAACTTGGTGTAATTCCGTTCAGCAGTTTGGGCCGCAGTCGTGTTCAAAATATATATGGGAATTAACATGGGAAAA
This sequence comes from Calotriton arnoldi, assembly GCA_963921515.1. Classification (NCBI taxonomy): domain Eukaryota; kingdom Metazoa; phylum Chordata; class Amphibia; order Caudata; family Salamandridae; genus Calotriton; species Calotriton arnoldi. The sequence goes on from CAWUFW010000501.1 coordinate 2,582,339, forward strand.
ACGCATTTTGGGACCCCCCCTTTTGTCTTGGCATCCACTTGACGGATCACCCCGAAACTTTACGGACAGCAGCTGAAGTGAGCGTCAAATTCTTTGGGAAAGTTTTGTGAAGATTCATCAACCGGCACCAAAGATATAGACAAGTCAAAAAACGCTTTTCCTATGGAAACATGGTCCTACCTATAACTTCCTACTGTCGACCAGGTAATGTAGGTAATATATGTATATATTACCTACTGGTGGTCACCTTTAGGTAGTTATAGTTAGGATGCAGTTTCCATAGGAAGAGGGTAGAAACACCCTGACCCCCTAGGGCCAAAAAAGCATTTTTAAAAAAAAAGAAATTGGCAGGAGTCACACTGGATTCGTGACTCCCACTGAATTTTTTTTTTTTTTTAAATGAAGCGTGGGCTCCTGCGCTTTGTTAGATATAGGCGCCTGGGTGGGCCAGGTCCCTGGGACAGTTTTTATAGTAATGCGGGGGGTGCCTATGTGACACTCCCCCCCCCGGGGACTGCCACCTCCCCGGGGCAAACATATGTGAAGTGATGCGGGGGCCGTGCTGGGGACCACTACCTCCCAAGGCTAATTATTGAATAAGTGCGGGGGAGGCCCATATGACCTCCCCCATAGCCCTGGGGGCTGCCACTTCCCCGGAGCTAATGTAATGGGGGGCCTCAAGGACCCCCCTGCCCCGGGGACAGCCACCTCCCCTGGGCTTTAATCACAAATAATGCAGGCGCTGCGCGCCCCTCCACAGACCCAGGGACTGCCACCTCCCTGGTGCTTTAATCAGAAATAATGCGGGGGCGTTCAGCCACACCCCGCAGCCACCACCTCCCCCGGGGCTTCAAATTGAATTAATGTGGGGGGCCGCGTAGCCCCCCCCTGTAGCCCAACATGGCCCTGGGGACCACCACCCCCCAGGTCAGCTCCAGCAATGTTGCGGGGTGCCCACGCCCCAGACATTGCAGTTTGCTATGGCTGCTCCCGCCAAGCCATAGCGAACACTGCTCTGCTTTGAGTAAGTGAGATCAGACAATTCTCTTGCTTATTCAAAGCAGAGCAGAATTGCCTTTGGACAGAGGGAGTTGCATGTCAGCAGCTCCCTCTGTTCAAAAGCAATGCCGGCTCCCGTGGGACTCAGGGAGCTGGCAGGGACTGCGTTTGCCTTCAGGCTCTCCCCACGGTCCCCAACGTGAAAAAACTGGGTGCCCTAGGTGGGACCAGGGCATCCAGTACTGTGACCAGGCCCCGGTGGATGGGGTCCCCGGGGGCATAATCGGCCTGGGAGGAGGGACATGAGGCCCCCCTCCCATGTTTGACAAAGTTTAAAAAAATAAAATAAAGAGCAGGCCCTGGGGATGGGGTCCCTAGGGCCAAAGTTGGCCCAGGGAAGGGGGGGGCATGCAGCCCCCCTTCCTTTAAAAAGAAAATGAATGCAAAAAAAAAAGAAAGGCTAGGCCTCGGGGGATGGGGTCCTTGTGCCACAATAGACCCGTGAGGGGAGTCGGGCGGCACCTTCCTATGTTTAAAAACTTAAGAAATGTTGTAAATTGCTCCTTTTTATTCCACGCATGAGGAGTCGCAATCCCATTGTGGAGCTCAGCGCAGCCCCCTGTGTAACATCGCGATGCAGTCGCAAACCCTGGTAAAAAAAGTATCTAAACAATGATTTATACAGTAGTGCATGCACTCACAGTCACACAGATGTTGAGACATTAATAGATAGGTCGATTTATAGAGTTATGTTACAAATAACAGAGGCACTGAGAGACTCATGCACCCACTGATGGATCCATTCAGACAGTCATGGATCCACTTGCACACACAGTTAGATAGTTACAAGTCTGTTTTCATAATTATTATAACATAGATAGATGAAAAATTAGAGTTATAAATCTAAAATGTGTTCTTGTCTCTTAAATTCATACTTTGTTTTGAGGAGTCACGACAGGGTAGGGACTCCAAAAACATTTTTTTTTATAAAAGTATTCTAAATTAATATTAATTATTATTGGACCATAGGGTGGCTCTGAAGAGAGCCTTTGTATTCATTGTGAGTATGTGATAGCTACAGGTAAGACCGGCTGTAGTTTTAAGTTGCTGAGAAACACCCTGGTGCCTTCATTTGTAAAGTAAACTTCATCACTTCTATAGATTTCATGCATGTCAAAATGCAGGTTGTTGTAGATAGAGCCCATGCTATGGTCCCTGAGGAACGCAAGCACAGCTTTATTAGCATGTTTCCTGGCTTTGTCAATCAGTGAACAGAATTGATTTGACCACTTCCATTTTTGTCTTTCGCATATGTTGGAGTACACCAAGGAAGTGTGAGGCAAAAGTGTCATTAGTTTGCCAAAGGCCTCTTTTATTGCAATTTCTAAACCAACCCCAGTAAGAGTGCCAAGGTCATTTCCATCACAGTGCACTATTAATAGGTCTGGATGTTGGCAATGTGCAATACTTTCAACCAAAGGCAGCAATTGATGCCACTTCAAACCTCTGTGGCCAAACCATTTAATTTCCACATTAGGCAAACCCAGGTGCCTGTCAATGTCAATCTTTCTTGCAAAGTCTCTGACCCAGAAGACATAGCCGTGACCCACAATCCACACTTTAACCCTTTTGGAGGAAGGAGGAGTAGAAATCAGAAGGCTGCAGCTGAATGTGACAGTTAGTAGAATGAAAGACAGTTAAAATAGAGGAGTGGATTTGGTTTCAGAACATGATGTATTTGATTGGGTGCTGTAAATGATTTTATACCTACAAATAGGTTGTGTTTTACTTACTAATGTGAGTACATCTGTGACTGGCTGCGTTTAAATGTTTCAGAAGTAATGCTACTCTGGATAAGCCAACATATACAACAAGTCAACCACACCTGCTACTGTGCAATTGGAAGCTGGAATGCTGTGTTGACAAGTGTGTAAACTTTTGACTTACTCTTATACTACAGTATTTCAAAAGATTTTGCTATGGAAACTGAAGCACAGCACTGTGGGGGAAGGGTTGGGTTTTTAAAGTGTAGTACTTTAGAACAAAGATGGAGTTGGAAATAGTATATTTTCTAAATCACTGCTATGTTTATTAGAGATATGTGGCATATGAAATGTAATAGAGTTATTTTAAATATTGATTTGGGCTCCCATATGGATTCACGTAATCGCAGTGCTACACGGGGTGCCACGCTGGGTGCCGAGATGGAGTTGCGATTCCACCCACAGGCAGTACCAGATTAGGATTTGTATGAGGAGGATAATAAAGGGTTAAGAGAAAGTGACCAATGAAAAGTAGGATGACAATTGGAAAGAATGAACAGAAGATTTTGATTTGCTTAGCATATGAGTATCAGGGGAAAAAGAGAGGGAAAAACTGCCATTACTGGCTCTTTGTTACAGAGAGACACACTATTTCCTTTCTCAGGGAGGAAATTCAAACTGAAGGAGTGCTAAAATTTAAGAATTACGTACGTAAATTAACAGGTATGTGAGAGAGAGATAAAGTTTGATAAGTACGTGTATTAAAATATTGCTTATATAAAGTATAATGTACATGAAAAGATTGGAAGTGTTTGTCTATAGATGAATTAGGAGTATGTTGAAGTAGTGAAATATTTGAAAAGTAATTAATGTATAGAAGTGAATACTATCATAGACAGAGTTTAGTATTATAAAACAGTCTGTTGTTAATTTTTTATGTGGTATACAGTGTTTGGATACCGTTTGTGCAAATATTATATTTTACTTGAATAGTTCTTCTGTAGTTCTGTTTTGATAATATGACGTGGTTATATATAGTATGTGCATAATTTGTTGGTGGTTGCATTAGGTGGCAACATAGTAACACACAGTTATATCTATAGGAAATAGAAATGTCAGGTAACTACTGAAACACTTATCCAGTTATATAGCAAAGGTGTTGCACTATCAAGAGAACCATCCAGAGAAATAAGGCTTTTAACACGTCTCAGGCTTAGTACATTTGAACTTATGAATGCAATTCTAGAGGTAGGCCGAGTTGATGTTTTAAAGCTATTCATGAGCCTTAACCTGCTGTATGAGTACTTAAAAACCAACTCCAAGGTTGCTTGCAGATAGTCCAGAGGGTAAAGTATATGTGCATGAAAGCAAAGATATGCAGTTTGAAATTTTGCACAGGTAAACGCACACTTTTTGGTGCATACAGTTGGTTATACACAGACTCTTCTTTGTTCAGTTGAATGTCATGTAAGAAAAAACTGAAAGGGTACACCTACTTATATATCCTCTCACACAGTGTTTGAACCATCTACACCTTCCTTGACGTGCACTGTTACTAATCCTATGTATCTATCGCTAATGGAGACAGCAACAGTCTTATTTACGCAACTGGTTAGAGAGTGCCATACCCAAGAGACAATCCATGCCACCGCTTACCTATGGATTTATAGACTTAAATAACAACAAACCTAGATATCAGTCTACTAAGAGACTTTACTATATATTGTAGAAAGGACCCAGATAGCTATTGAGACACCTCTCTTCCTGTGCAGTAAATCTATGGCACAAGCGAGAGAACCATCTAGAGAAGTAGCCCTTTCACCATGTCTCAAGTCCAGTATAGTTATCTTTTTACAAGGAGCTGTAGAGCTAGACCGATTTCATATTATAAAGCCCTTCACAAGCATTAACCTGCTATACTAGTACTTAAAAGTGACTGCTAAGATCGACTGTTGCTACGCCAGAGGGTAAAGTGTATGTGCATGAAAGCAAAGGCATGTAGTAAGACATTTTTTAGAGGTATATGCATACTTTTATGTGTATAAGGTAGCTTATACGTCCAGTGTTCTTTATTAAGTTGAATGTCAAGAAAGTAAATTTGATAGTGTAGAGTTCCTAATACATCCTCTCAGACAGTGTCTAAAGCATCTATACTTTCACTCACATGGGCAGACACTAATCCTATGTATCTGATGGTAATGGAGGCAGTGACATTCTTATTTAAACAACTCATTACAGACTGACACACACAATAGGCCATCCATGCTACCCTTTAGCTAAAGATGTATAGATCCAAACAGCGAGAAAGAGAGCCAGTAATGTACAAAGAAACTTTATTACCTACAGAAAAAAACACACTCAGGTAGAAACTGAGACATTATCCTGATATGTAGTAAAGATCTGACATTTCCAAGTTGAATATGCAGACAAGTAGGCCTTTGAACATACATTAGGCTTAGTACTTTTGAGCTTGTGCATGCAGTTCTAGAGGTAAGCTGACTTGCTGTTTCAAAGCTTTTCATGAGCCGTAACCTGCTGTATTACTACTTAAATGTCAGGTCTAAGGTTGATTGTAGCTAGGCCAGAGGGTAAAGTGAATGTGCATGAAAGTAAAGTAAAGATATACAGTTTAAAGTTTTTCACAGGTATACGCACACTTTTTGGTGCATATAGTGAGTTATACACAGAGGGGCCGATTCCGATCTCGGCCGGTAGTGCTCCGAATCGGATTCGGTTTTACCGGATCCGATCCGGAGCCCTATTTTCCGACCGAGTCGTACGCGCGTCCGGGCGAGCGAGTACGATGCGTATTCGCCGACCGACTCGTCCGGGCGACCCGACCGCTCCGACCGACTCGTACCCGGATCGTACCGCTCCGACCGACTCGCTCGGACCCGATTCGCACCGCGCAATGGAGACGTTTTCCGGCCGGGTAAGTACGATGCGCACCTCGACCGCTCCGACCGACTCGCGCCGTCCGACTCGAACTCGCTGTCGGAGCCGTACTTTGGGGGTCCGTGTCGGACCCCCTGTACGCGTACCCGTGCGAGGCGCACACAGGGGGGACCCATGGGTCCCCCTACCTGTGCGTGTGCGCCGCGAAGCGCTCGCGGCGTACTCGCTGTAGGGGCGCCCTTGTCCGCCTCGCACCCATTGAGGCAATGGGAGCCCGCGTACGCGTTGTACGACCGGCTCCCATTGAGTTCAATGGGAGTCCGACCGACTCGTGTCCGGTGGCATACGAATGCATCGGACTCGTTCGGTCGGACTGCACGGGTCCGATTCGGTCGGAAATCTCTCCGGGTCCGGCTCGGTCGGAGAGATTTCCGGCCCGAATCGGAATCGGCCCCAGAGTCTTCTACGTTCAGTTGAATGTCATGTAAGTAAAAACCGAAAGGGTACAGCTAATTGTACATCCTCTCAGACAGTGTTTGAACCATCTACACCTTCCCTGACGTGCACAGTTACACATTCTATGTATCTATCACTATTGGAGACAGTGACACTCTTTTTTTAAGCAACTTGTTACAGAGTGCCATACCCAATATAGAATCCATGCCACCGCTTATATATAAAATTATAGACCTAACCACCACAAACCTAGCTAGCAATGTACCATGAGACTTTACTATATATTGGAGAAAATACCCAGATAGCTATTGAGACAACTATCCTCGTGTAGTAAAGCTGTGGCACTAGCAAGAATATGTGCATAATTTGTTAATGGTAGCATTAGGTGGAAATGTAGTAAGACACAGTTATACCTATAGGAAATAGAAATGTCGGGTAACTACTGAAACACGTATCTACTTATGTAGCAAAAGTGTCACTATCAAGAGAACCATTCAGAGAAATGTGCATGCTGTTCTAGAGGTAGGCAAACTTGCAGTTTCAAAGCTCTTAATGAGCCATAACTTGCTGTATTAGTACTTAAAGGTCAGCCTAATGTTGCTTGTAGATAGGCCAGAGGGTAAAGTGTATGTGCATAGAAGAAAAGACATACAGTTTTAAGTTTTTCACAGGCAGACGCACACTTTTTGGTGCATATAGTGAGCTATACACAGACTCTTCTATGTTCAATTGAATGTCATGTAAGCGAAAACGGAAAGGGTACAGCTACTTATACATCCTCTCAGACAGTGTTTGAGCCATCTACACCTTCCCTGACATGCACAGTTACAAATCCTACATATCTATTGCTAATGGAGACAGCGATAGTCTTATTTAAGCAACTGATTAGTGATTGTCATGAATAATGTTAGATGATTAATTTATGTAACATACTATTTATTAAAATTGTACTTTATTTTCAGATATCTAGTTTACTTAAAGCAGAAGACTTAATGATGACAAGAAAACAAGAAAAGAGAGCAGCACAAAAAAACAGACCTACTTAAAGAAGACTGAAAAGAAAAAAATTGGATGATGGACACAATATTGTAGAGGAAAGAAAATCTACTGGTAAGAGAACTAAGCAGATTCTTAAAACAATATGAAGAAGAATGAAAACTGTGGAAAATGATGAGAAGAAAAGAAAACTTTAACAACAAGTCAGAAACGAAAAGGGATTGCTCATGTTCATACAACAACAAATTGTAAAAAAACAACTCATCTAACAAGAAGGCAGAAACAGCATAAAGATATAAGAAGAAGAATGTTTAGAAGTAGGGTAATTCAAAATTTACTAAAACATATAAAACAGTATAGGAGAAGATCAGCAGCTTATAAGCAAAAGCAACACATTGAAAGTGTAGTAGACAAAGCATTTGACTTGAAGCAAAAACTATTTATCTTAATGTTGAACAGATTTAGAACACTGGATAAAACAGTGATCTTTATGAAGGAAAAAAGCAAAAAGAAATAACTTTTGTAAAACCTTCACTGGTGAATGGAAACAATTCCACCACTAAGCCTTTCTTTAATGAAGAAAGCTATTTTCAAGAGAAGACATTAGTACATGCAGTTGAAACATGTGGTCGATGTTATGAGGTGAAGGATGGTTCTCCCATTCCAAAAGAGAAAATTGTTCCTAGGAATGTAGAGGAAGTAATAGTTGAAGAAGTTCAAGGAAGGCATACACAGGCTCCTGTATATAAGTGGAAATGTAGCAGTATTTGTAGTGTTCAACAGGAGTCTATTGATATATTATGAAACTTTTACGCCAATATCCAAATCGAAGTATTAAATGGAAGATTACCATTTTGCAAGGACTAGATCTATGTAAAATAAGAAAATCTACCAAGTTACAGGGACATTCTCTGGCTTGTCTATCAAGGAAAGTGTGCCAAAACACCTTTCATCATTTAAGGATGTTAGCTGTCCACCACTCTGAAATGCGAACGTTAGTTAGGAGACTTTACGATGCAAAATCTCCTGCAGTCTGTTTAAGTGAAACGAATACAACTCTTTTGCATGGTACAGTAGCAGATGTACAGAAACCTTGTGATGATGTACAGTTTTGTTTCTTTGGTTCTGAAGATGAGCGTAGACAAAATGAGGACTTGATATCTGTAGTAGAAGATAGAGAGGTTAGTATTGATAATTTTGGAGAAGAGATCACAAAGTTTAACACTGTTTCCTCTGAAAAACCAAACTATGGGGGTCATTACGATGACGGTGAACCCACCACCGACAAGCTGTCGGTGGCGGGTTCACCGTCATCGTGAGGCCATTTTCTGCCCGCCATATTATGATGGTGGGGCAGTACAGTGGCAGTCGGAAACACCGACCGCCACGTATCCGATGGCTCCTTGTACCTGCCGGTGCTGCGGAGGCCTTCAGCATGTAATGCATGCCAGAGGTGCCTGCTAGGCACCACCGGTCAGATTACGATGCTGGCTCCCCACCAGCCTTTCCATGGCGGTTCACCCGCCATGGAAAGGCTGACGGGGATGGCCTTTGGGGACCAGTTGCGGGCCACCCTTGTGCAGGGGGAGTTTGTTTTTGCACTTGGGGGGCACCTATGGTGCCCCCCTACATTTCCCTGCCCCATGTGGCAGGCACCACGTGGTGCCTGCCAAGTAGTGCAGGGAAAAGCAAAACCTGCCTTTTTTCCATTGCGGCAGGTGCTGCAGCCAGCAGCACCCGCCGCAATGGAATAATGCCTTTTGCGGCCGCCGTGGTGGTGGCCGCATTGCAATTGCATATATAGGACCACCGCCTTATAGCCGGGCGGTCCCCATCACCGGGACGATGCGCCATCATAATGAGGCCCTAAGTTTGTATTTGTTGTCGACGCACTCACTACAAAAGTCAAACTAGAAATGTTGATTTATATTTAAAGAGTGACAAAGAAAACAGTGATAAGTGATAATTTGCTGGTTATTTATTTGTAGAAAAATGTTTTGACTCGTCCATTGATCAAGTTATATGCAATTACAGTTACAATAAATTAGAAGAAAACAAAATGGCAGCTAGAGCTGTACATAACAACTTACAGTTGGTACCTATTCCTAAAGAACTAGTAGATTTAAATGTTTATGAGTCTATTCTTATCCAATCTGTTTACCCATTCCAGGCAATAATTTGTATGGAACCTAAGACAGGTAAGCTGCCAACAACAGATTTACAAAAAGGTCTCAAAGGAAGGGTTGTGTACTTACCTTTAGATTTTAAGAAAAATATTAAAACTATTGGTGTAGCTAGAGGGGGAAATGACCCACTAATTATTCTAGTGAATGGTGTACCAAAAAAGAGTAAAATAATCTGGCAAGAGTTGGTAAAGTTTGAAATGCAACATTATACCTGGTACAAAATAATATTTATTATAAGAATGTTAATGTTGATGAAGAAACAAGATATGTTCCAGATGAAACAGTAATTTCAACTGGCCAAAGTGAAAAAGTGGACAAATCCAGAAGTGAAGAGATTTATGAATATTATACCATACATCCGCTCCATTCAAAAGAAATCATTGGTAACACTGTTGAATTATTTCAAATAAAAGAAGCAAAAGGAGCTCCCATGAGTCTATGGGCAAAAAGTTTAGAAGCTCGCTGTTTTCCATAGCTGTTCCCTACTGGAGATGATGGACGATTTGATGATGGGCCTGTACGGATTTCAGCATCTGAATATCGGTCATTAAGATTATACTGTGAAAATCCAAGATTTCAGCAGTGCATTCCCTTTCTATTTCATCTTCTCTTTGAGAGTCATTTGTCTGGGCTTTCATATGCAGTGAATCATAGATTTAAAAACAGGAATTCATCTACAAAATCTTTCTGCGAGACAATCGATGGAGAAAGTTGAACAAAGGGATGAAAACTTGGAATGTCACTTAATGAATTTATTGGCGTGCCAACGAATATTGGTATCATCATCATGGTGAACTAAAATGCATGTTGAGAAACCTAGGTAGACCTACTTGGTTTCTAACACTTAGTTGTGCTGAATATGCATGGGATGACTTACTTGAATTCCTTATAAGAAGCAAATTCAAATATAAAGAACACTGAAGTGAAGGCACCTGGAGAACTCTGCTCCTTGTATCCCGCAAATATCTGCAGATATTTTAACCATAGGTTTCAAGCTATGATGTCATTTAGCTGCAATAATAGCATTCCATCTCTTGGAGAGATAACTGATTTATTTTGGTGAAAAGAGTACCAAGCCAGAGGTGGTCCTCATATACACATGCTAGTATGGATAAAGGATGCACCAAAATTTGGAACAAATAGTGATGAGGCTGTTTTGTCTTTCATCGAACAGTATGTTACATGTGCATCCCAAAGAAGGAGGAGAAAATAGCTTGAGACAACAAGTTTTACGGTTTTAAAGTAATAGAGGTGGAAAATACTGCCGATGGATATACATATGTAAAGGAAAATGTTATACAAAATTTCGTTTTGGATTCCCATGACCTATAATTTCTAAAGGGAGAGTAAACAGCTTCTTGTCAGTGGTAAGACATACAATAACTTGGAAATCTCCCAAGAATACATACAACCTAAGAAGAAAAAAAGCTTCAAAGTATAATAATGACTATAATCCAGTCATTTTGAAAATGTGGAATGCAAACATGGATATTCAGTTTGTTACAGACAAATCAATTGCTGTTGCTCATTACGTCATATTGTATACTACAAAATCAGAAAAGTCAGAGATGAAAGAGATGTGGGCAGAAATCCCTGCAGAAAAGAGTCTCAGCAAGAAATTTTACAGCTTTAGCTTGAAGATGCTTTCCCATTGAGCGATAGGATCTTATGAGTGTTCGGATCGGTTAAGTTCAGCCAGTTTTTATTCAAAGTCAAGTGGCATTGTTTGGGTAAGCCTAGGCCTAGCCTGCACATGCAACAGATTATTGAAATTCTTTCTAGAAATCCAATACTTAGCAGAGTATCACCTAGAAAGCACTGATATTGTCAAAAGTAATATGTTGGATACATACTATCCAAAAAGGAGTCCACATCTTGAAAACCTATGTCTGTTTGAAATACTTTAACACTACAGATTTAAAAGGAATGTTACAGAAAATATAAAAGAAGAAAAATATGCAATAATTGGATGTGATGAATGTTTAGTGAAACATGCTAAAGGAAATCTTATTAACCACAGAAAACTCAGTTGCCAAACTCCGGATAAGAGCAAATTTTTCTATTTAGCACTTCTGCAACTGTTGAAGCCTTGGCATAGTGAAACAAAATTACTTGGAGATTTTGACTGCTACGAAGATTCTTTCAATGCAATAAATGATGGAATTCAGTGCACAGTGTTTCCTACCTATTTAAAAATGTAAAATGATGAGATTAAACAAGAAGGAACTATTGCAGCTGAAATAGCTAGAGAAAGTTCACAAAGCAGTCAAAGTTCTGGTCTATTGACTCAAGATCCACTTGGATAACCAGTTATTGAAAATGAAGCAGAAATAGCCATGAATGAGTTAGAAACTGCAATGGAGCAAGCAAAACAGGACATTATTGAGTTTGAACAGTTAGAAGAACAACTGATCATTGAACAAATAGAAATATATTTGCACGTCAAACGAAAAGAAGAACATGGTTTCCTCCATGGAAAGAAAGAATATCAATGTTCATTATTTAAATATATTCTAGTATACATTAGTGGTCAAGCTGGCACAGGAAAAGTTTCTTAATTAAAGTTCTCACAAGTTATCTACACAGGCCTACAGAATCATATTTATCTTGTGTAGTAAGAGCACCAAATGGGTTAGCAGCACACAACATTAAAGGTATTACATTACATCGATAACTTATGCTACCTGTTGAACATGATAATAAACTAGAATATCAGAAGCTATCTGGAGAAGCTTGTTATGAAGTCTCAAGAGTACTGAAAACATTGAAACCTTTAATAATCGATGAGGTAAGCATGGTCTCAAACTTAATGCTTGCCTTTGTACACTTGAGGATGCAACACATTTTAAAAACAGACTTTGACATGCTGTTTGGAGGAAAGCATTTAATTTTATTTGGAGACCTACTACAACTTACTCCTGTTAAAGGGCAACCTGTTTTAAAACGCTTCTCCATGATGAGACACGGAAATCTTTGGAAAGTGTTGCAAGTTTAAATATTTGGGTAAACTTTGAATATAAGGAACTTGTAAAAAGTAAGCAACAAACAGCTGATGAAGAATATGGAAATATCCTTAAAGACAGAAGAATCAGCGTGCTGACATAACATGGTAAACAAGCTTTGGAAAGTCGGCTAATAAAGAATTTGTTTACATCTGAAAAAACACCAGCACAACTAATGGATAATATGATAGTAGAAGAGAAATCTATTGTTTGTTTAATGCCTACGCTACAAGAGTGTTCTAACTTTAATGAAGAACTAGTAAAACTGGAAAAACAACAAATTCTGGAAATTACACCTATTGATAAAATAAAACACCAAGGAGTAACAACACTACTAACTGGAAAACTACAAGCTAAATTGGATTCTTTAGAAAAGTCTGTATGTAAGACTACAGGATTAGAAAAGTGTTTACTTGTCTGTAAAAACTGGTGAGCAATTTTGCGTCGCAATTTGAATGTAGAGGAAGGAGTAGTAAATGGTGCTATGGAAAAAGTTGTTGATTTTGCTAATTTTTAAAATAGAGATCACATAGAATTTTTAGTTATGAAATTTGATCAGATTTATGAAGTAAAACACATTGGGCGTTGTGTTGTACGTTTTTTGCTTGTAAAGTACTTGTATGTTCGAAGATAGAAGTTTCCTGTGTCCCTAGCATATGCAGTAACCTTTCACAAATCTCAAGGTTTAAGCATAGACAGAGCTTTTGTAAATATTGGAAGTACTGTGTTTAAAGAAGGAATGGCATATGTTGCATTGTCTTGAGTAAGAATATTGTCCGGTTTGTATTTGATTGAATTTGATGATAAAAAGGTTAGTGTTGATAGAAGTTGTGTAAGGGAGTACAATCACTTAAGAAGTCTCTATGCTCCCCATTTAGGTAAATACCCAATATATGAGAAACGCATACTATGTCCTAAACAGAAATATAGAAAACACTCAACTGATCTTCTAGATAAGAAAGGCAATCAAGACAAAGTTGAAGGCATAAAGAAGAAAAAAGTGGAAAGCGAGAGTGATATTGTAGGATACCAGTTAGAAAACAGTTCAGGTATCAACTGTTATGCTAATGTGGTTCTCGATGCAATCTTTCATTTACCAGGTCTTCTTAATGAAATCATGTAAAACCGTGAAAAAAGATTCTGTTCTGCACTCCATCATTTACTTCAACAGTTGCTTACTGACAGAAGTAAAATACATACTGCTTCTGGCATTTGACATCTTTTGGATATATATAGCGGATCAGTAACATTTACTCTCAACATGCAACAAAAATTTATAATGGTCGTGCTTGGAGTCTTAGAAGGTGAAGAAGTAAATATTGATAACTTATTTGAACTAAGTTACAAATGGGAGAATGAGTGTGAAGATTGTTCATTTACCTCTACCACTGAAATACGTACAGAACGATTCCTATACTTAACACTACCAGATTGCAAAACAGTGTCTTTTAACAAATTGATTACAGCAGCAAATCAAAATATGACCTGCTCAAATTGTAGATCAGATATGATGTCACATTGCATATACAAAGAACTGGAAAATATCTCATTTTAATGCTACATAGATGTAGAGCAGATGGAACAAAAGTACAAACAGAAATTACAAACTTCAAAGCAGGTCAAATATCTATTTCAGGAGAACTTATACAACACTGGCTATTAATTTTCATGAAGGAGCTACTATAACATCTGGACACTATACTGTGTTTTTAAAGAGTAATAGCAGATGGACATATTGCAATGATACCAACCTGAAATTCAGTGCTAGATTGCCTTCTAAACTAGCATATTCTTACCTGTTGTTCTGCAGCCAAAGTTCTAAGAACATCATTCGGCCTATTGGGGGTGATGTCGTTAAAAAATGGAAAGGATTGGATTCTATCAGTATTCATAATTAGTCTTTAGGTTATTATTTTGCCTATTGGACATAAAATTCTGAGAAATATCTTCAAAAAGCAACTAGAGTATATATACTTGTTTCCAGCACTGTACCAGGTATAATAGTAGTAGAAAATGTTTTAAAATCTATTTATGTTAAGTAGTAGAGTTAATATGGATGAAACAACTAATTAAGAAATTGTAGTGAGCGTAAAGCATAGTTATGCTTATTTATAATGATGTACTATGCATTTTTGTTTTTTTTGTACAATCCATTTGATTGTTTTTTTCCCCACTGTTCAAGGATGACGCTACATATAAACCACTGTATATGGTGAACTTGTATGAAAGCTGAGGACAGTAAAAAAGACAAAGTAATGTTTGTGCTTAATTATAATACACTTTTATTATTTACAAAAAATATTATATTAATATATTTTTTGAAGATAGTGTACTAATGTATATTTTTTCTTTTTGTTTTTAATAGCAGCTACAGTTTAACATTCATAAGTACTTCAAAACACTACAGTTTAGGAGAATGTTTTGGAAAGAATCTTCTTTATTATGATCTATCCTAATTATTTCAAAGGTAAGAATATAGGACCTTAGTGATAAACTGTTCGGCTAAGCCGATTTTGTATTTCAAATTGCTTCACAAGCATTAACCTGCTGTAGTATTACTTAAAAATGACTCCATTGGTACCTTGTAGCTACGCCAGAGTCTAAAGTGTATGTGCATGGAAGTAAAGATATGTAGTAAGACGTTTTTCTGAAGTACTTGCACACTTTTAAATGTATACTCTGACTTATACATTGAGTGTTCTGTATTCAGTTAATAACAAGAAAGTAATTCTAATAGAGACAATCCATGCTACCCCTTACATATATATATATTATCGCAAATATAGCTATCTGTGTAATAAGAAATTACTATATATTGGAGAAAGACCCAGATAGCTATTGACACACCTATCCTCATCTACAGTAAAGCTCTAGCACAACCTAGAGAAACATCTAGACAAGTAGCCCTTTCAACGTGTCTTAGGTTCAGTACAGTTCTCCTTGGACATGCATTTGCAGAGCTAGGCCGATTTCGTATTTCAAAGCCCTTCACAAACATTAACCTGCTGTACTGGTATATAAAAGTGACTTCTAAGATGAACTGTAGGTCAGATACTGGACTGGAGAATGTTGGGGATTGCTACTTGGACAAGGCGCTGATCCCTTTCGCGGACCTGGTGGAGGATAGTTCCTCCACTACGAAGCATTGACGCGCACGTTTGCGCACCTATGGGGCCCCGGGGAGGAGGAACCCCATACACACCCCGTCCTCCATGCTTTATTTACTCTTGGTACGGCGGGTCACCTCGTGAAATGGCTTTATGCCACCCTAGTGGAGGCCTCCACTGGCACACTAGACAGACTGAGGGCGCATTGGGATAAGATGGGGGGCAAAGTCCTCACAGATTCAGAGTGGCGTAAAGTTTTACGATATTCGGGGAAAGTTTCTAGGAACACCAGACTGAAATATATCCAATTTTACTACACGCATATTACATATATGACACCGCACCGGCTCAACGTGACATATGGAGGGGAGATCCGACAATGCCCTCGATGCGCCTACCCAGACGCTGATTTTGGCCATATGACCTGGGATTGTCAATGGGTGCGCCCCTTCTGGGTGGCGGTGTTGGCCAAGATCAAAGACGTAATTGGTAGGGAGCTGGTTTTAATAATCCAGACGTGTCTGCTGGGCCTCTTCCCCAGGCCACCTAAGCGCAAGGTTGGGAATCGTCTGATAGATCTCGCGTTGGGCCTCGCCAAGCGCAGGATTGCGATGGAGTGGAAATCCGTGAGGGGACCACAGCTTGCAGCCTGGAATAGGGATGTCATTGCATGGGCAGGGGCAGAAGGCGGGGCCTTGGCATGGGAGTAGGCCAGGGGGGTGAGAAAGCTCCCGATTGCCGAACAATGGAAGGAAGCAGTGGCTGAATGGGAGAAACCGGCGGGATCTGGCAGTGAAGAGGGAGAGTCAGATCATGAAACACAAATAGTCGCCCGGCCAGAGCCATCCGGGACATCGGAAGTTTGTCCTTGGGGGAGGGAGCGCATAGATTTGAGATCCCCCCGGGAATGTCTGGCTAGACACAGGTGGGATGTTAGTTATAGGGGAGCCCCCCCATACCGGACCCGCTAAAGGGTTGGTAGTGCCTTCAACCCCATTTGATGTCAGTATTCCAACACATTTACACCACTCCTCTGCACCAGTTACACGTTCTCTTTTTTCTTGTTTTTTATTTCCCCCCTTTTTCTGGGGTTTGCATAATGTTAATGGCATAATGCGATTTAAAATTGTAAATATGCACGCATCTGATGGTCCGTATCTGGACGACTCTCCATACACTTACCACGCTATTCCCGTGCAGGTGGAACTAACACCCACAAATATAGACAGTAATGGATGATGTAAATTTATTTGTTTTTCCTTTTCTATTTTTGTTTCTGTTCTTTCTCCTGAATGCGTCTAAAATGTCGATTGCTATAAAATGCCAATAAAAATACCTTTTAAAAAAATAAAATAAGATGAACTGTAGGTACGTCAAAAGGCATACTGTATGTACATGAAAGCAAAGACATGTAGAAAGACATTTTTTAGAGGTAGATGCATACTTTTATGTGTATGAGGTAACTTATACGTCCAGTCTTCTTTATTAAGTTGAATATCAAGAAAGTAATTTTGATAGTGTAGAGCTCCTAATACATCTTCTCAGGCAGTATTTAAAGCAGCTGCACTTTTACTCACATACGCAGACACTAATCCTATGTATGTGGTGGTAATGGAGGCAGTGACACTCTGACCAAAACAACTCATTACAGACTAACACACTCAAGAGGCCATCTATGCTACTCCATAGCTAAAGATTTATAGAGGCAGACAGTCAGAAAGCGAGTCACCAATGTACCAAGAAACTTTATTACCTAAACAAAAAAACATACTCAGGTAGGAACTGGAGCAATTATCCTAATTTGTCATAAGGATCTGACATTAGTAAGTTAAACATGTATACAAGTAGGCATTTTTAACATATATTAGGCCTACTACAGTTGACCTTCTACACCTGCTTCTGCAGGTAGGCCGACTTGCTGTTTCAAACCTCTTCATAACCTTTAACCTGCTGAATTTCTCCTTAAAAGTCAGCGCTAAGGTTACTTCTAGCTTGTAGCTAGACCAGAAAGTAAAGTGTATGTACGTAAAAGCAAAAGTCATTCAGTTAGAAGGTTTTCACAGGTACACATACACTTTTTGGTGCATATAGTAAGTTACACATAGACTCTTGTACATTTAGTTGAATGTCATGAAAGTACAAATCAAAGCGTATATCTACTAATACATCCTTTCAAACAGTGTTTCAAGCATCTACACCTTCACTCACATGAATATACACAGATCTTATGGCTCTAGCACTAATAGAGGAACTGACACTCTTATTTAAAGAACTCATTATTGACTGACACACGCAAGAGGCAATCCATGCTACCCCTTACATATACATATATAAAGCCAAACAGTCAGAAAGAGAGTTAGCAATATAGTAAGAAACTTTACTACATTTTGGAAAATAGACCTAGACAGGAACTGAGACACTTATCCTGACATGTAACAAAGCTCTGGCACTAGCACTTTAACTATCCAGACTAATAGGCCTTCAACATGTCTCAGTCCCAGTACAGTTCTGCTTGGACTTGAAGTTCTTCAGTTATGCCAATTTCATATTTGAAAGTGCGTCAGAAGCATTATGCTGCTATAGTACTACTTAAGGGTGATGCCTAACGTACTCTGTAGCTAGATCAGAGTGTAAACTATATGTACATAAACGGAAAGACATGTAGTTATAAGTTTTTCCCAAGTATTTGCACACTTTTTGCTGCATATGCATTTGAATGTCATATTAGTAAAACTGAAATGGTTTACACAGTGTTTCAAATATGTATACTTTTACTAACATGTACAAACACAAGTCTTATGTATCTATCACTAATGGAGATAGTGGCACTATCACTTAAACAACTCAGTTTTCATTAACACACCCAAAAAGCACATTGTGTTACCACTTTCACACCCACTCACACAATCACACAGACACTCACAGATCCACTTACAGATTGATGCACCAATTTCCACACCTACTTAGAGTGGTATGCAGTAACTCACACACCTATTCAGAGATTTACTTACCCAGTCATAAAGCTAGTCAACTCTAAAACATCTACTTCTAGACTCACTCAGACATTTACGCACACACTTACAACCTACTCAAAGACATATGCTTCCAGTTACACACATTCACATACTTACACAGCGACTTGCAGAGTCACTAACAAACTTACACACCTACTTACACAGTCTATTACTGAGAAATTTATACAGTCATAGTTGAAGTTCCACCCTTACACACAATCTGTTAGAGAGTCATGCACATACTGATACACGTACACCGACACACACTGATTCACATACACAGTAATACACTCATACACAAACGTATGCACTCATGAACAAACTAATTCATCCAGTCACAGCGCCACTCAAACAATCATGCAACCATTAATGAACATACTCCAACCCTTTCACAGCCAGTCATAGATTTATTTACATAGTCACAAAGCAATTACTATACACATTAATTTACTTATAAACAGACTCACACATTCACTCACAATCACACATTCAGTTAAAAAACTCACTCACACTTATGCACGCAATTATACCTGCATACACACTAACACACCCTCTCACAATTCCACTCACACACTTAATCATCCAGTGACAGACTTACATTTACAGACATACATTTAACAAATATTTAATCTTTTTTTAACCAGAATAGGTGGTTCTAATGAGAACCGTTGTTTTTTTCACTGGATTTTTTGAATGTTTTCTAACTTTTATTTTATTTTTTGGGTGTTTTTTATATCATTTTTGAAAATACTATGAAAAAATTCAGCAACACTCTGCAAACGCACCAACTAGCGCGCTCCTAGACATGGAATAACTTCTACTTGAAGACCTTAGGACTACAGTGCATTTCTTCCCCCAACCAGTACAGAGCCAGAAGAAGCATTTGCAGAGTGGTGGAGAAAAGGGGTATGGCCACCAAAAACTTCTCAGCAATCCCACTTTGTGGCAGTTAGTGGAGGTAACAGGAGGGGTAGTTGGCCCCCAAGGACGTCCGTGGGGGCCAACTACCCCTCCTAATATCTCCAGTAAGTCCCACACAGTGGGATTGCTAAGAGATCTTCGGAGGCCACTCTGCAAACGCGCCTCCTGATGCACAAATGGTTGGGGGATGAAGTCCACTTTACTCCTGAGGGACCTTGGGGAGCAAGAAGCCCTCCTGGTACCTCCTGTAAGTCCTACACAGCGGGATTCCTGAGAGCTGGTTGGAGGCCCAACTCCCTTTCTCCACATTCTGAAAATGTGACTACTAGTTATAAAAGATAGAAATTCACTGAAAAAAACAAAGGTTACGGGGACATTATAGTTAGAAATAAGCATTTAAAAAACCTTAGAAATTAACTGAAAAAACCAAAGGTTACAGGAGTGTTATAGTTAGGCTGACGTTTCACTGGTACTAAACCAGAGAAATTCAGCTGTTATAGTTAGTGAGCTAACTATAACTCACGCCCCCGCAATACACTCCTTAAGACCTCACATATTACATCACTCATGACATGGTCAGTGACATGTGAGGTAATAATCAGTGCATTGCGGGGCGCAGGTTATAGTTAGCTCACTAACAGCTGAACTTCTCTGTTTTCGTACGAGTGAAACATCAGCCTAAATATAACATCCCTGTCACCTTTTGTTTTTTCAGTAAATAAATGTATATATATATATATATATATATATATATATGTATATATATATATATGTATATATGTTATTTAACTTCAACATGCCTGCTCTTCCATAAAAACAGGCTCGAACACGGTCGGGATCACTTAAAAAGGCTTTATTTGTGGCTACAGGTGACGCATTTCGGCCGCCTCCTCGGTCTTAGTGAAAACCATACAATTTGCCATTTTGTTACTTCTTATACTGGCAGCAAGGTTTCAAATCCTTAAAGTGACAGTGCAACAAAAACTATTAAAGTGACGTGCATTTTTTAGTTTCTGTTTTTTGAAAGGTGACATGTGTAGATCTTAAACCACTCGTCTGGAATATTATACAAATTATTCACTGCCCACAAAAGCAAAAACCTTTATGAATGAACATCCCACACTTACGTCCCAATGTCCAATTGTGAAGTGCATATTGCAAATGAGGTAATCATATTATCTATTAAAGATTGTACTGTTATACTAGACATTCAACAATTCAATCAAAATTTCCGATTATAAAGTTCATATTGCAAATTAGAGAAATCACATTGTCTAGACATTTAATGTGCAAGTTCTTCCCTTGTAACCTACCACCAAAATTATAATTGAAACGGTTAAGCGAGCTTCTGTCTCATGTGCAAAAAGCTTTGTCTCTTATTCATGACATAATTAATCCTGATACATACAATTGATTCGTTAAAAAATACCAACTATACGACTGTTTAACCATCCAATTCTGGGCAAGTGCCCATTATCTAAGGCTAATTGATCCAACAGCAGTTATCGGGCTGACTTTAATCATTCAGATACTCATTTGTCTGCAATTGGTTACATGTATCCAGTTAATATCACTTTGACAGTGGTTATTCTACTGTAAATTGCCATGCGCGTGCTAAATGTGAAACCCCACTAAACAATTATATTTAAATTTCTTTCCTGTGAAATTAAAAACAGGCTGATTGGATATCTTCTATACTGTCTTTCACTAATTCTGCTGTTGACTCATCGCCATGCCATGCCATATAATAAAAAGATCATCACTATAGCATGACCATAAGATCACATTTTCAGTCATTTCTTGGGCAAACTCAGACGCCAGCACCTGCTAATCCCACCAGCCCATATGCAGATTCGCATAACTGGGGGCGAAGCAGGTGCCCATTGCTGTCCCCCTTAGCTGCGATACAAATCTGTCTCAAAAAGAAATATGTTGTTGTGTAGGCACCAACGTAACATACTTAACAGCATCTCGGTATGCTTGTAAAGAGTTAGAAGCCTGGAGCTCAAAAAATACTCCACTGCCCTCATACCATCTGTGTGTGAGATGCTTGTGTAAAGGGAAGAGACATCTAGAGTCATCATTTTGAAGTCTTCCTCCCAGTTGATGTCATATATTTTCCGTAAAGAATCACCGGTGACCTTGGTGTAGGATGATATACATATATATATATATATGCCATAACCACCCTACCTTGAACCAGCCTTGTGTGCTCGTGGAAACGAATTTTGGGTGGCGGACGCTGCCACATACTGAATGTGGCATGGTTCCTTTGCAGCCTCGAAAATAGGACTGTTTTGGGAGCAACACTGAATGTGAAATGGGAACTTGTTCTCGATACAGCAACGGACTTTGACACAACCCCCTGGAGGGTCATTATTTTGACTAATCACGAACCACGAGTCCCAGCATGCAACAAGAATGTACCTATCAAGGTATCCACCAGGGGGCAACAAATCATATAAAAAGTAATCGTTTCCTTGTGGTCAGTGATTGGTTATTGTTGTCAAGGCTTACCTTTGAAAAAGTTCATGTTTGAACGAAACGCGTCAGGATTGCCTTGTTGCTGTTCGTCATTAAAGAGTAATTTGCCAGAGTTGCGAGTGCGACTTCGTCTGTCCGAAAGGGGAGAAGTTTTGAAATATATATATATATATATATATATATATATATATATATATATATATATATATATATATATATATATATATATATATATATATATATATATATATATATATATATATATATATATATACCTAAAAGTGCCTCTGTTTCAAAGACGCCACTCCATCGAGAGGTAAGTTTACTAAAACCTTTATTACTGAAAGCGGCACATTATAGCTGTTCATGAATCCCCGACGCGTTTCAGAGCCATAAGCTCCTTCCTCATGGGGCAGCAGTTGCAAATCACGGTACGGCCACACCTATCTTTTCCCAAAATGCATGCAATCTCCAGTGAAGCATGCTGGTAGTTGTGGTCAAATCTTCCGCACAATTGGGGCCCGTAAATTTTGCCAATACAGTTTCTTTTGCCATAAAGTTAATTTTCAAGCCCTCCGGTGGGCCCCGGACATAATGCGCAGCTTTCACCATTCAAACTCTCAACTGCTGCCCCATGAGGAAGGAGCTTGTGGCTCTGAAATGCGTCGGGGATTCATGAACAGCCATAATGTGCCGCTTTCAGTAATAAAGGTTTTGGTAAACTTACCTCTCGATGGAGTGGCGTCTTTGAAACAGAGGCACTTTTGGGATATATATATATATATATATATATATATATATATATATATATATATATATATATATATATATATATATATATATATATATATATATATATATATATATATATATATATATTTTGAAAATCACCACTCCAGTAGTTGGCAATAATCCGGCACTCCACGGGACAATTTTTAACTCGAAATTTATTAGATTACCGTGACGGCATCTGCGCGTTTCGGCAGCAGCACGTTGCCTTGTTCACGATGCAGAGCGCCATTTTCATCATGTTTAAAAACACTTTCCATAGTTCACAAACAGTGACAAAGGACAACAAATCTTTGGCACGTTGATTGTCATTACACAGTTTTTTGGGCACCATATTGGAACAGGTTTATATGGTAATGTTAAATATGTGTTTTTACCATTTCCAAAATGCAAGTGCAAAATAGATAACCATTTCCAGGTTTGAGCAGTATAATTCATCACTTACTCAAAATTTAGCAGATAATAGAACCAAAAACAAGAGGAAATTACATTTTCTTACATTTGCTTAAAAACTCTTTTGTATAACATATGTTCTTGGCTACCCATAAAATATTCATAGTTTGTCCTCAAAAGTTCAAATGACAATAAATCTTACAATTAAAGTGCTAGTGCTCAACTTTATAATTTCTACACCTTCTTTTTTCCTTTTTCTTCCTATATTTCCTTTTTTGGGTTTTTACAGTACTTTGATAATTAAAGTGCTAGTGCTTTCGTATATTAAAATTCATATACTTCTCTAAATATTATAAAGTGCTTGGTGCTAATAATTCTAATGAATTATCTAAAGTGCTAAATTTTAAAGTGCTAAATACTAAAGTGCCAGTGTCCTCTGTTATTGTGCAAAAATTATGTTTAAAAAGACAAAATGGATCCCGAATATGCAGACTCAGTAACTCTTCTTAATACAGGCAAGTGAATAAATCTTCATCTATATTTAAACCATTTGGTTCTTTACTGTCGAACTCCAATATAAAGTATGTTTCCAATCTCCGGAGTTCCTTCTCCCTATTCCCACCTCTCTTTTTTCTGGGGACTTCAGCTATGCAACTATATTGCATCATTGCGGGATTACTCTGATGATTTTTTTCAAAATGCCTGGCGACCGGGTAACTTCTATCTCTGTTGGCAATTGCTCTCGTGTGTTGTAGTATTCTCTTATAGGTAGGCAAAGTAGTGCTCCCTATATAAATCTTTTCACAGGGGCATTTTAGCATATAAACTACAAAGCTCGATCTACATGTTAAAAAGCCCTTTATCTTAATGGTCTTATTAAAAGGTGTTTTAAACTCTGTACGATTGACTCCGTGCTGACACGCTTTGCATTTAAAACACTTTTTAAAACCCATTCTCTGTTGCAGCCAGGAGGAAGTGCCTACATTCTCCTTAAATTCACTTTTAACAATCTGGTCTTTTAACAACTTAGATTTCTTGTATGTTATTTCAGGGTATTTTTTACTCTTAGATCCCAACACCGGATCTCCTCTAATAAGGTGCCAATGTTTCTTTAAAATGGCCCTCACTTGATTATGTTGGGTGTTAAAAGTCGTTATGAACCTATGCGTTTTCTCATATCCCTGTTGTTTCTTTCTTTGCTGACTTTTAGATGGTTCGAACAGTACCTTTTCTCTGACTAAGTTTCTTGCTTTTTCCGCGGCTCCACGTATGATTTTTAGCGGGTAGCCCCTTTGAATAAAACGACTAGTTATCTCCCGTTCCACCTTGTCATATTCTTCTGCATTACTACAGGTCCTCTGTGCCCTATAGAACTCACCAAAAGGGATACTCCAATGAGTGGCATAGGGTGAGAGCTCCCCGCATGCAAAATGGTGTTGCCAGCGGTGGGTTTACAGAAGACCGTAGTTTCTAGCTTGTCTCCTTTAGGTTTTATTCTGATGTCAAGAAAATCTATGGAGGTTTTGCTGCAATGTCCCACAAATTTTACGTTAAGATTATTCAGGTTAAGGTCACTGATAAATAGATCTATATCGGTTTCCATGCCCTGCCACAGCACGAAAACATCATCAATTAACCTAACCCACAGTAGGACATTCTCAGTCCAATGTTCCAGCGTTGGACCCCCGAGCACCTGCTCCTCCCACCAGCCAAGATGTAAATTAGCATAAAGGGGGCGAAGCAGGTGCCCATTGCAGTCCCCTGTTCTTGCTGGAGCAAATCATTACCAAACAAAAAAATGTTTTTAGTGAGGCACCATTCCATCATCTCTAAAATCATTCTGTTGTGGTTTAAAAATCTCATAGGACTTCTTTTTAAAAAGTATTCAGTTGCTCTAAGTCCATCAGTATGTCTTATACTCGTATAGAGTGTAGCAATATCAAGTGTCAATAACATCATAGTATCATCCCATCGTACATCATAAATACATTTCAGAAAGTCCGTAGAGTCTTTTATATGTGATGTTAATGATTTCACAATGGGATTTAAAAAGTAATCAATGTACTTGGAGACATTTTCGAACAAGCTGTTGCACGACAAAATTATGGGTCTCCCCGGTGGATTAACAATACTCTTGTGCACTTTAGGCATCACCTAAAAGACTGGTATTACTGGGTTATCTTGTTTTAAAAACATGAATTCATCCCATCTCAGGAGTTCTTGTTGTTTCCACCACTCCAGTCTTTAAAAAAATTGGTATTTTATCCTTTCATACTCTCTCATTTCAATTAGTTTGTAGCATTCACTGTTGTTTAATTGACTTAATGCCTCCGTTTTATACATTTCTCGTCCCCAAAGTACAACATTCCTTCCTTTATACGAGGGCTTCACCAAGATTCCATTTTCTTTATGAATTCTTTCTACAGTTCTTTGGATTAGCGCTCGTTTGGGATTTATCTTTTTCTTTTTATGCGCCATTCTATAATGCAGCTCTTTTAAATCCATTGTAACATTGTCAGAAAAGATGTCTAAATTATCCCGTAGCAATTGGAGTATAAAACGTGAACGTGGGCGAAACGGAGTATGATCTTCATTTTTTAGATTTAAGTTCAAGAAACCAACTTCATCATTTATTTAATTTCTTTCCGGAAGTCCAACTTCTCGTGCAACCTCCTCATTGCTTTCATTATATAATGACCAAAGGTTTTCCACAACGGGTACATCAGTTACAGCTAGATTTTCTTGTTGGCTAGGGGGTTGGCTTCGGTGAGTAATTGAGGGGATACTTGGAGATTTTTATTGCTATGAATTTTAGCCAATTTCAACTTGCGCATGAATTTATATAGGTCCATTCTACTGTTTGCATAATTGAATTCATTTTCATCACAGTAAGAGAGGCCTAATTCCAGTACTGTTTTTCTTCCTCTGATAAAACAATGCTGCTTAAGTTTATAACTGTAGTATTGGACGTTATTTCTTCGTTGTTTGTCTCGTGTTGGAGCGCATAGATATGACTGTTTGCCCTCCTCGTACTTCTCCGATATGCTTCTCCTCCTCTCCTTTGTTTCCTTTTCCTCCTCCTCTTCCCCTTCCCCTTCCTCGACCCCTCGACGGTCGATGGTCTGTCTTCTGATCCAATTGTAAAAAACGGAATTCATCAGTAACATCCAGCCGTATATTGGTTGCACCTTTTCTTGTCTGCTCCTCTTCTGAACCTGTATCCGAGCTGGCTTCGCTTTGCGATGTTTCTTGCCGTGCAGCCAAGCCACTTTGAACCTTTTGCCTTCTTATTGAGCCAAACCTTTTGGCGAATGTATATATACGCCCCGTTTCATAGTCTAAACGGTCATGTAAAAACTTGGTTGCCTTCCTGTCCTTTATCCGTGTTTCGTGTTTTTCTAATCTTCCCTTTAAGTCTCCTTTAAATTTAATAACTTTTGCTTGATCTCCATACTTCTCCAGAATGGTATTTAACTCCTTAATTTTCAACATGACTTCTTGTCTTTCCACCTCTGCGTACTTTATCAAGATACGAATCATGTTCATCGAGCTGTTCGCACTGTTATCAGCCCATTCACACAACAATTCTGGATTGGGATTTTCGTACGTGGGTGTTATCATGATGTGGAGTCCCCTCGGGACTCGACCCACTTGAATATATTGCCTCAGGGATGCCACTTCCCACCAGCGTGAGATTTCCCTCTTTTTCAACTTTTCGAACTCCTGAAGTTGTTTGCCAATTTCTGTGTTTATAGAAGGGACTGATTCTCCTCTGTCCCTATCTCCCGGTCTCGTCGTTTCTTCAAAGAGTTTGAGAGCCTCTTGCTCTCGAGCTGCGCATTCCTCGTCACTCATGCTTACTAACGGTAAAAAGTCCCACGCTTCAACAGCGACTCTCTTTCTCTCCCGTCACTTTCCAGCCCGACTCCTGTTTCTCCCTTTGCTCACCCAGTTACCAGAGTGCTCTGTGAGTCCTGCGAGACTTCCTCCGCTGACAGAAATCCTCCGATCACTATCCACGGGTTCCTCTTCGCTCTCACTCCACTTTCTCCTTCATTCGATTGCGTCGATTCTTTTCCTCGTCGGGCCTTACGGGGGGCACGCCTGTCTCCCTTCTCCACAAATCCGTTGGCGGTTTTACCGGTGTGCTTCCCAACCGTCGGGGGGGCTGGTCATGAGACGCCCACCGCGTCTTTTAATATGTTTCGAAAATCACCACTCCAGTATTTGGCAATAATCCGGCACTCCACAGGACAATTTATAACTCAAAATTTATTAGATTACTGTGACGGCATCTACGCGTTTCTGCAGCAGCACGCTGCCTTGTTCACGATGCAGAGCGCCATTTTCATCATGTTTAAAAACACTTTCCATAGTTCACAAACAGTGACAAAGGACAACAAATCTTTGGCACGTTGATTGTCATTACACAGTTTTTTGGGCGCCATATTGGAACAGGTTTATATGGTAATGTTAAATATGTGTTTTTACCATTATACATATATCGCCAGTAGGTAGTTATAGTTGGGACCAGTGTTTACATAGGAAAATCGGTTTTCATTTTGGCAATAACTTTGGCTCCGCTTGACTAATCTTCGTGAAATATTCCAAGTTCTTCCCCTTTTTGGTTCAGCTGCTGTGTTGAAAGTTTCAGGGTGATCCGTCAAGCGGGGACCAAGACAAAAGGGGGGTCCCAAACCGTGTTTTCCCCATGTTATGTCTATGGGGATTTTTAATTTTTTGAACACAACTAGAGCCCGAACATCTCAACGGAATTCCACCAAATTTGGCAGAAAGCTATATGTTGATACAGTAAGCGTGCTTTTTGTGATTTGGTGTAAATCTGTTCAGTAGTTTCAGAGATATTGAAGTTGGTTGGCAAAGGCAGTCACAGCGCGGAGATACCCCGGTTGGGGTGATTCGGGCGCTCTATAAATGATATAAATAAATAAATAAATAGATATCTCAGGACGTGGATTCTACTGAAATTTGATTGGCTGCTAACACTTCAACCTGAGTCCCACAAAAAAATTAAAAAAGAAAGAAAAGGGGGCAGGGTAGGAATACTTGCCCCCCCCGGGGGTTAAAAGTATTGTTTTTTATTAAATTTTGCCACAAATTATTAGGTGGACCTACGGCAAATTAAAAAAAAAAAATTGCGGTCTCCTGCGCCTCTTTTTTTAAGAATACCCCGGGTGCGCCAAATCCCGGGGAAGTGTTTATTAATTATGCAGGGGTGCCCACGCAGCACCCCTGCACCCGGGTGACCCCCACCTCCCTGGGGCAAACAATACAATGATGTGGGGGCCCGCACAGCCCTGCAGCCTTGGGGACCGTCACCTACCCGGGCTACTTGTAAACTTAGTGTGGAGGAGGCCCCTTATGGCCTCCCATGCAGCCCTGTGGAACGCCAGCTCCCCGGGCTAATGTATGATCAAAGCAGGGGGGCTGCATGTCCCACCCCGCAGCCCTAGGGACCACCACCTCCCCGGGGCTTTAACTTTAATTAATGGGGGGCTGCGCAGACCCCCCCCAGCTCTGAGGACTGCCACCTCCCCATGGCAATTAACAGAGAAATGCAGGGGGGTCTGTGTGCCCCCTGCAGCTCCATGGACTGCCACCTCCCTGGGGCTCAAATAATGTAATGAAGGGGGTCCATTGCGGACCCCCGGACCCAGGGACCACCACCTTCCCAGGGCTAAAGTGAAGATTGGAGCGGGGCCAGGCGGCCCCCCTCCTGGAGCCAAACATGGCCTTTGGGACCACCACCTCCCAGGGCCATCTCCTGCTATGTACCAATCAATCAATCATGTCACTTATAAAGCGCACTACATACCCGCGAGGGTCTCAAGGCGCTGGGGGAAGAGGGGGGTGGTGCTGCTACTGATCGAAGAGCCAGGTCTTGAGGAGTCTTCTGAAGGCCAGTAGGTCTTGGGTCTGTCGGAGGTTGGTGGGGAGGGTGTTCCAGGTCTTGGCGGCGAGGTGGGAGAAGGATCTGCCGCCGGCGGTTGTTTTCCGGATGCGGGGGACTGTGGCGAGGGCGAGGCTGGTCGAGCGGAGCTGGCGGGTGGGGGTGTAGAAGCTGAGTCGTCTGTTGAGGTAGGCTGGTCCGGAGTTGTGAAGTGCTTTGTGTGCGTGGGTGAGGAGCTTGAAGGTTATCCTCTTGTTGACAGGGAGCCAGTGCAGGTCTCTCAGGTGGGGTGTGATGTGGCTGCGTCGGGGGATGTCGAGGATAAGACGTGCAGAGGCGTTCTGGATGCGTTGCAGCCGTCTCAGGAGCTTAGCCGTCGTTCCTGCGTAGAGGGCGTTTCCGTAGTCCAGCCTGCTGGTGACGAGGGCCTGGGTGACTATTTTTCTTGTTTCGGTGGGGATCCACTTGAAGATCCTGCGGAGCATTCGGAGGATGTTGAAGCAGGATGAGGAAACGGCGTTGACCTGCTTAGTCATGGAGAGGGTGGGGTCGAGGATGACCCCTAGGTTGCGTACGTGGTCGGTGGGTGGCGGGGCTGTTCCCAGTGATGTTGGCCACCAGGAGTCGTCCCAGGCTGAAGGGTTGGAACCAAGGATGAGGACCTCCGTCTTGTCCGAGTTCAGCTTCAGGCGGCTCGTCCTCATCCATTCGGCGACGGCCTTCATTCCTTCGTGGAGGTGGGCTTTGGCGGTGTGAGGGTCTTTGGTGAGGGTCAGGGTGCCCATCCCCGGGACATAGCTGTTTGCTATGGCGTCTCCGACCAAACCATAGCAAAGTTTGCTCGCTTTCAGCAAGCGAGAGCATTGAAAATGCTCTTGCTTGCTGAAAGCAAGCACAATTGCTTTGAGAGAGAGGGAGCTGCATGTTAGCAGCATCCTCTGTGTCAAAGCAATGCCGGCTCCCGCAGGAGGCAGGGAGCCTGCACAAACCGCAGGGGCCTTAAGGCTCCCCCTGCGGTCCCCAATGGAGTGGATGCCCTGGGTGTGACCAGGACACCCACAAGTGAGGCCGGGCCACCGGAGGATGGGGAATCAGAGGCCACGCGGACCCCTCCGATTACTTATTAATTTTTTGGTTAAAAAAAATTAACAAAAGGGTCCAGGCCCCATGAAGGGGGCCACATTGCTCCCTCCCCGACTAACTGTTTTTTAAAAATATTGGCAAATCACCAGAGGCCCGCCCCCTTTCTTCGGGACTCTGCAAATGCACCCCCTGGCACACTGTTGGTTGGGGATGAAGTCCCCTTGGCTGCTGAGGGTCCTTGGGGCCAACAAGACCTCCTGTTACCTCCAGTAAGTCCCATTCAGTGGGATTGCTGAGAGGTCTTCGGAGGCTATACCCCCTTTCTCCACCACTCTGCAAATGCACCTTCTGGTGCACTGCTAGTTGGGGGATAAAATCCCCTGGATGCTAAGGGTCCTTGGGGGACAGGAACCCCGTCTGTTACCTCCAGTAAGTCCCAGACAGGTGGATTGCTGAGAGCTGGTCAGAGGCTCCAGAAGGTCCTTGGGGCCAACGACCTTTCCTGTTACCTCCAGTAAGTCCCACACTGCAGGATTGTGAGAGGTCTTCTGGGGCCATGTCCCCTTTCTCCACCTTTCTCCACCTTTCTCCACCACTCTGCAAACGTGCCTCCTGGTGCACTGCCCTGGGGAGGTGGCGGTCCCCGGGGCTTTGATAAGCCCTAGGAGGGGGGCCCGTGCATCCCCCTCCTATATTTTTGATATGCCCCCGCGACCTGGCCCACCCAGGGGTTATTTAAAAGCAAGCGCGGGGACCCACTTGTTCTCTGCTTCTTTTTTGCATACACTCCATGCCTGAAAAGGTATTCTTTTGACTTATACTGGGTGCTCCCTTGTGTCTGGACAAAGCTAAACCTCTCTGAAGAGCTATAATGATAGAGGAACACATGTCAGGGATTGCTTTTATTCATTCCAGGTTATCTTGGATGGTATTTTACCAGTCCAAAGCTGTAATACTGTGCCTGGAGTGGTAAAAGCCTTTTGTCATTTTACAGCTCGGCATGGATGGCACTGTGCTAATTCTATGCTTAAAGATTTTGCTGTAGAAATGGCAAAAGACTTTGTCCCTTTCTATCTTAGTGTGAATGGCAATGTGGTAATCCTATCCTTAAAAACTTTGATAGAAAAGCAGACATTCGAGGGGAGCAAATTCAGAGTGTCGCTGGTGCAGGGTGCTCTATACAGTAGCTGCTCCCCACTTAAACTTGGGAACTTCCCAGAGTTCTCTACTTCTTTTTTACACACACACACACACACGCACGCACGCACACACACACACACACACACACACACACACACACATGCACACACACACACATATATATATGTAGGTAGTTATTCTTAGGACCTAGTGTCCTTAGGAAAATAATTTGTTGACTTGGCTATACATTTGGCATCGTTTGACCAATCTTCATGAAATTTTCCACAAAAAGTGTCAGAGTAGGTTCTGGCTGTCACTGAAAGTTTGGGGGTGATCCGTGTAGTGGGGACCGAGAAATAGGGGTGTGAAAAAAGGGTGCGTTTGTAATGTTAATTCCCATAGGAATGCATTGTCAAACCTGCAGCCCGAACTGCTGAACAGAATTACACCAAATTTGGCAGAAAGGTAGATGTTGTTACGCATTTGCTTTGTGTTATTTGGTGCAACTCTGTCCAGTTGTTTTTGAGAAATTTAAGCTGAAAATTATAGATGTAACTCTGGCCACGGATATTTCACGGCAGTTTCGCAATGAATCGCGAATGCACGTGCTAACAGGAATGCTGTGATTGGCTGGACGCAACCTGAATAGCAAGTTGCGGCCACCATTTTATCGTCCGGGAATGGTTCCTGGGGCTGAAAATTTGTGGGAAAGCTAACATAAGGGGTCAAGGTGGAGGTACCCTGACACCATGTTTAAGAAATGGGTGTGATCGTGACACAAATTATGTGTCCAAAATAGATTTTTTTTAATTGCGTGCAATATTCGCGATGACGACGCAATTGCCAGCACAGCCCCCTGTGTACCGTCGTGGGGACATCGCAAATATCGTGACGTCATCGTGAATATTGGTGAAAATACATTTTGTTATACAGATATTGAGATTCTTATAAATGTTTTATAGAGTTATTTAGATAGTGATTTATCTAGTGTGACGGCTAGAATTACTTATATAGTTATCATTTTTTAATGTGGTGGTGGCTATTGAATTCCTGCTTTTGCTTTCCGCTTTTGCAAAGTATTCGCGGGGATCGCGAGTACTGACGTCATCACGATGTCCGGCCTCACCGCGTAAAATGGAAAATAGGTTTCAGAGATGGTTGTTCTAGCAATATAATAGAAAAACATGAGTTTGAAGTGTACAGTAATAACCCCCAAGTGTGTAAAATATTTTAATATGTGTGCATATATGTGTTTTTCACTTTATGGGAAATGCGCGATCGTCGCAGGTAACGGCGTTGTCACGACTCCCTGAATAACCGGGAATGCGGAAAATAGGTCATAAAGATGGATTTTAGAGACACTTAGCACCAAAACATGAGTTTAAACATGTTTTAAAAAAGCATGTATATAGTAATTTGTGTAGCGCAATGTTTAGAATGGATATTTTTTATTTATTATGTTTGGTTGGGCTGGTGGCCGTTGAATGTCTGCTTTTGTTATGCGTTCTCGCGACGTATCCGCGACCACCGCGACGTCGTTGTGAAGATCCCCAAAAACTGAAAAAAAGGATCTTTTTAAAGAAAATTAACAATATTTCGGGTACTAGGGTGGGCTGACAAGAGCCTTTGTGTTGATTGTGTGTATATGACAGCTACACATAAGACCGGATGCAGAGTTTCAGGTTACTTAGAAACACTCTGTTGCCTTCGTCTGTAAAGTGCACTCCATCATTTCTATAAATTCCATGCATGTCGAAACTCAGATTGTTGTTAACGATACAGCTCATGTGATGGGATCTCAGGAATGCAGAAACAGTTTTATTAAATTTGATTTCCTGGCTTTGTCAATCTGTGGACAGAATTGATTTGACCACTTCCATTTCTGTCTTTGGCATATATTAGAGTAGACCAAGACAGTGTGAGGAATAAGTGACATCAGTTCTGCAAAGGTTTCTTTCATTAGGATTTCCAGCCCTAGCCCAGTCAAAGTGCCTAGGTCATTGCCACCACAATGCACAATCATGAGGTGAAGAGCTTAGGAATCTACAATAGATTTAACCAAAGCCAGCAACTGATAAAACTTTAACCCTCTCTGACCAAACCAAGTAATCTGCACATTTGGCAAACCCAAGTATCTCTCTTTTTTGCAGCCTCTTTAGCCGAATAGACATAGCTGTGGCCCACAATCCATACTCTAAGCATTTTGAAGTGAAGGAGCAATAGCAGTCAGGAGAAGGCTGGAGCTGAATGAGGTATTTTTCCAAATGAAAAGCAGTTAAAATGGAGGTGTTTAAAAAAAAAGAAAGATATATTTCATTGGATGCTGTCAGCATGAAAGCGAATAAAATTAGGTAGTGTGTTGGAGGCCTTAGGAACAAGTCCTATTATTGGCTGTTGTTTAAAAAACGGAAATGGAATACAGGCACGGATATGCTTTTAAATCTGTGGAGTAAACCACACCTGCTGTATCTTTTTTGGGAAGTTTCATGTTCCTTCTACAATGTGCTGTGAACTTGTGACCTACTGGTTCCACTGGGTTGCTAGGTACACTGAGCTAAGAGTGTATTGGGGGGAAGGGTGTAAAAGAGACAGAACATTTTTTCAAAGGTTGAGGAACTATGACACAATTTAAGCAATGGCAAACTTTAATTTCCTACTCAGGACTATGCAATAACCTGCAGTATTTAAATTAAAAATAACTGAAGCTAGATATAGGTTTGGACTCCTGTTTTTTTTGCGATTACCCCGCGATGATCGCGAAAAACATCATGAACACTCGGAGACAGGTACCTCATCCTGAAAGAGAGGGAAAGGGTTAACAGGTGCTAACTATTCACATATGGAGCTAGAGTAGTCTAAAATGAAAGACATGATTTCATTTGCTGCCTTCGTCATGATCATAGAGTGGAAAGTTGAAGAGGTTGGCATTTTATAGTTGCATTGTATGAGAGTGGTGTACAATTCTTGTGCTCAGTTTTTACAAATCTTAACAGTGTCAAAACTATCCAGAAAGAGCTAAAACAACAATATAATCAATTAACTGAATTCACTGGTTTGCATATAACTTTTTAATTATTTAAAAAATGTAGATTAGAAATGTAGATGTATATGGGAGTGTGACAAAAAAACAGTATCACAGTGATATAAAAAAATATATATCAAATGAACTGTATCTGGCAGAGGGTATGTGTTTAAGATGTTAGTACTGTTGAAAGTTACCATGAGTAATGCCTTTAAAAATGACAATGTTTTAAATGTCTACGCATCATGTGCAGAACAGACAAATCTATGTTATTTGCATTCTGGCAACTATATTACTTTCAGTCACATTGTTAAAATAATGAATAAAACATAAGAAGATGTGCTGTGCATGTATATAAATTAAAAAGTAGTAATACTTGTTAGGTATGTATTAGGAAGTGTTTGTCAATGAGGTTTTTAACTTATATGACCGGTTTGCATATGTGTGGATGGTGAGATATGGTTTTTCTGGTTGCAGATAGTTATATGTACGATAAGACTGTTGAGTTTACTTAAAGATGCAGAGAACTATATATTTTTTGAAAGATCACCTGAAGGTCTATATCTATTATAAAAGCACATATATGTTTATATGGTGATCTATGTTCTTCAAGGCTGTTGAAAATGTAATGTATATAGTGAGGGTGGTGCATTTCTTTCAACATGCTCTGTTTAAAATTGGGGAGGGTTAATAGTGCAGAATGTCTTTTGAGAGTTTGTGTGCTAGCTTCACTTGGCATGTAACTTGTTTGAGAAATGCTGAATATATGTTTTAAAGACACAAGAATTATTTGCAAAATGATGTAGGTATGCCATAAAGAAAAGGTTTTGTGCTTTCAAAAGGTGAGAATTGTTTTTTTCAGTTTTAGAAACTTACTGATGCATGTGCACCCTGAGTAACAGAGCAATGTATACTCTTAGAGAGGCATGTATGGAATTATATATCAAGTGTGATATCTAGACTTATTCAATTATCCAAGTACTACACATGTACTCTTCCGATCACACAGGCACTAATTATGTACTCATTGACCTACACAGGCAACACCCATGCGTTCATCCAATCACCCAGACAGTAGTAATATAGTTATGTGAATACACAGGCACTACCTATGCTGATAGGGAACCACTGATGTAGTTCCTACATACTCAGGGAATCATGCAGGCACTACCTATATTCTGAGGGAATCACCTAGGCACTATCTATGCACTCAGCCAATCATCCAGGGAGTATTGTTGTGCTCAAACAGAAACACGTGTATTTCCAAGTTTTAGTGAGGAATATGTACTATTTTAGAACCATGTGGTGAATTATATATGTAACCTGTCACACACTGTTAGCATGGAATCTGAAGAATTAGTGAGCTATATGCTGTGATACAGATTAATGTGCATATTTTTATATGCAGTGTTTCTCAAAATTTTAATCTGACACATGTAAGTAGAAAAGTATTGAAACACTAAATCTACCAGTGACACAGTGGTAGAGAGGCACAGAAATAGTCTTATGTTGTGTTTTCGGATTTATAGTATTGAGACACTGTATGTACTTTTATACTTTGGTTGATGTTTATTTTAAAAATGAGTACAAAAGGGATAAAGTGGTCTTTTAGTGTGTATAAGTGAGAACTGAGATATGGTGCAGCTGTGTTGTAGGAGAGGGTGGTATAATATTAAAAGGTAAGTAATACATTAAGTTTGTGTTTTAGTTTGGGATTGGTATATTGAAGTAAGTGCTTGTAGTTATGTAGGTAGGTTGATTTGTAGATTTAAAACTGGAACATAACATAAAAAATAGTTTTTCTATTATTCAGACAGAATGCCTAAAAAAGCTCGCAGGAAAAAGGAACAGAAGCAAGAACAGTATCTATGCAGAACTGAGACACAAAAGGGGCAAAATGAAGAAAAAGTGGTGAAAGAAAAAAGAGCTACTGGTAAGAGAACAAAGTCATTTCTTAAAAATAAATGTGGGCATTTCCAAAGATTACAAAATAATGAAAATAAAATTCAAACTATGAGAAAGAATAACAGTGGACTAAATCTATATAACAAGAACAGGAAATAGTGTAACAAAGATGGACACACCTTAACCAGGAGACAGAAGCACTTCAAGGAAATCAGAGCCAGGATGATTCGTTGTAGAGTAGTTATAAATCTACAGAGAACTATGGAGTAGTATAGAAGAAGGAGAGAGGCACTGAAATAGAAAGAACAAGCTGAGAGAGTAGTTGATAAGGCCTTTGCTTTGAAGAGGAAGCTTTTCATTTTGCTTATAAATAGAATGAATACTCTCTCTTGACAAAATGTTGTTGTGCATGAGGACACAA
Source organism: Calotriton arnoldi (assembly GCA_963921515.1). NCBI lineage: Eukaryota > Metazoa > Chordata > Amphibia > Caudata > Salamandridae > Calotriton > Calotriton arnoldi. The sequence continues at coordinate 2,618,826 of CAWUFW010000501.1, forward strand.
AACCAGAAAAAAGATTAGTGAGTAGAAGTAACTTTTGTGCAGTTTTTAGTAGAGACTGCATACACAGTTCTATTACAGAGATTTTATTAATGAAGAAAGCTATCTCCAGGATAATAGATTTGTTCATGCTATTGATTACGGAGGACGATGTTATGAAATGAAGAATGGCACTCCTATAGCGAAAGAGGTGATGGTATCTACAAATGAACAAGTTATTGGAGACCAGATACAAGGAAAGTGGAGTCAGGTGCCTGTATAGAAATGGAATTGTAGTAGTATTTGTAGTATTCGACAGCAATCCATTGATATATTAAGAACATTTCAACATATCTTTCCAAGGTGACGTTTAAAACACAAAATATGTACTTTACAAGGATTGGATCCTTGCAAGATTAGAAAGCATACAAATTTGCAAGGACACTCACTAGCTTGTTTATCAAAGAAAGTGTGCTAAAGCACCTTTCATCGTTTCAGGATGTTAGTTGTACACCACTCAACAATGCGAACTTTAGTTAGGAGGCTGTACTATGTGAAACCTCCAGCTTTATGTTTAGGAGAAATTAATAGAGTACTTTTGTATGATGCTGTGGCAGATGTGGAAAAGGTTTGTGATTATGTGCAGTTTCGTTTCTTTGGTCCTCAGCCGGATTCTGGGGAAAATGAAGAGTCGTTAAGAGGAGGAGTTGTTGAACAGGACACAGATATTACAGTTGATAGTTTTGAAGACAAGATTACAAAATTAAACACAGTGAGGTCTATAAAACCAGAGTATGTTTGTATATGTTGTTAACACACTCACTAGAAGATTTAAACACAGACTGTTGACTTGTGTTTAAAAAATAAAAAATTTAAATAATGAAACCTGGCAAAAGTTAGCTGTGTATTTATTTGTAGAGGAACGCTTTGACTTGTCCATACAGCAAGTTATATATAAGTAGTGTTACAATAAATTAGAAGATAATAAATTAACAACACATAGATATTAGATATCTATTTTGTACGATAACAAAATGCCTGCTAATGTAGAAAAACTATGAAGGGCCAAAAATTAAAAAAACATCAACATTTATGATTCTTTGCAGCATTGTGAAGGGCTCTTATGGATTTCTCTCCAGCACTCACTACAACTCCACAATCCATGCAGTATGATGCCATCTGGGAAAACTTTGGAGCCAAATCTTGAAGTTGAGATTGGACCTCTGAAGGGACTCTCTGCCCTGTTGTTGTTGCGGCTGCTATTGAAGTTGAGGGTCCTTCAGCCTTGCATTGCCTTCTTGATGCTTTTGGATGATTGCTATGGTATGTTTTTAGATGGTAAAGCATGGACGTAGTCCAGCAGGAATATTTGATACTTGTACCCCTTGACAATGTCTTTTCACATATTGTGCATTGCACAATTTAAACTGTAAAACTGTGTAAACCAACGAAATGTCTTTGTTTGGTAGTTATGTTCTATTTGTGAGTTCCGATGTTGAAAGTTCTTTTTTGAAACTGTTGTTTTTTACAAATGTGTTGTTAAAATGAAGTTAAACCATTATGTTACTAAACAGCTAGACCCATACTTTCTGGAAAATATGTCTATATATCTGTTATACACTATGTCATTTGTATTCATGACTACTGACATCATTGCAACTTCCGGTATTGCTGTGAAGAAGGAAAATGCATTTTTTGTAGTTATTTCGACAAATGGTTACAAAGAGGAAAGTTAAATTTGTATCGTACAAATAGCTACACTGAAACTTTATGTAAATTATGTCTATATATGTATTTTACACTTTGTCAAAAACACATGGTATTCGCAGTGTGTCCTTGGCAATTGCACTCATAGAATCACACAGGCACTACCTAGGCAATCATACAATCACCCAGGCACTACTCATGTACTTACGTAATTACCCAGACATTACACACTCACTCACAGACCCATACAACCACTCACACCCCCAGTCACCGACCTATACAGCCACTCACACAGCCACTCTCAAAGTTTAAAGGTTACAGTTAGGAAATAAAATTAAAAATACCTTTGGAATACACTGAAAAAACCAAGGGTTACAGGAACGTTATAGTTAGGAATTAGCATTTAAAAAACATTAGAAATTTAATGAAAAAAACAAAGGTTACAGGGACATTATAATTAGGAAATATGATTTAAAAAACCTTAGAATTTCACTAAAACCACCAAAGGTTACAGAAATGTTATAGTTAGGCTCAAGTTTCACTCATACAAAACCAGAGAAATTCAGCAGTTGGTGGGTCCCATATGTCTTTTGGTCTGGAGGTCATTGGTAAGAGCTCCGCATAGATGAGTGATTGTTCCTGCCAGAATGTAAGGTCATGGATCCAATCCTTAAACTTGGGGGCCCTCCCTCTGCCCCATCTGCAGGCCACCCTTGCGCTTAGCTAACAAAAGTACCAGGGAGACGTACCTCTTATAGGCTGTCTTTACCTCTTCCGTATATACCAGCAGTGCCACTATCGGGGTTTCAGGTATCAGAGATCCTATCATTTGTTCCACAGTTGTAAATATGTGCCTCCAATATTGCCTTATTTGATCGCATACCCATGCTAGGTGCAAAACATCTGCTCCCTCTCTCCCACAGCGATCACATGTGTCGTCATCTCGCATATAAACTTGTGCATTTTAGCTGGTGTGTGATATAACCGGTGGAGATATTTAAAATGGATAATACATAAGCGGCTGCTAGCTGAGTTTCAGCCGGTCTGTTGACAACAGTATCCCCATTGTTTGTCCGAGATAGATGTACCCAGATCAGATTCCCATTGTAAGCGCAAGCTCCCGTGGATTTCCATTTGTGAAGTCTGTGTAGTGTGATAGAGTATCGAGACTGCATGCACACCATCAGTACGTTGCAGCAGAGTGTGAAGAGGGGTCAGGATGTGGGGTTCAGTAGGGAACGCAAGAGTGATCGCTTTGGCATTCTGCCTTAGGCTAACATATAAGTTCCATAGGTGTAGGATTAGCACCCTGAAAGAAGTGGTCTCTGTCCTGGAAATTCCCATCAACATATAGGTCTCCCCATGTCTCAACTCAACTCTACACAGCATTTGGCTGCAAGCTGGCTCCTGTGTCACTTCGAGGCCTGGGTGGAAAGGAATTTTCAGCAGTGGCGAATACATCATTGGGATGTTCAATCTCTGAGCCAGGTCACACCATGCTGCTGACGTGCATGCAACAGTGGAGGGGTCAGTGTCTTTACCCCGACGCGGCAATGCCACCAGCACTGATAAGGGGGTTGGGGCCATATACCCATGCTCGGCGGCCAAGGGTGTCATGTAGGGCGGAGGGCAGAACGAGTATGTCGCAAAGTGTGCTTGCGCACTCATGTAATATAATTCCATATCTGGAGCTTCGAATCCACCCTGCGAGAAAGGTAGTGTCAACACCTCCCATTTCAGTCTGAGCTGTCCCCCCCAAGTTAGTTGTATCAGTTGTGTTCTCAAGGTTTTAAAAAAGGGTCTGCCCCAATTATACGTTATATTGATAAAAAGGTATAACAGTTTGTGTAGGATAACTATTTTGATCATGGAGATCCTTCCTGCCATAGCAATCCACCATGTGACTAAATTGGTCACAGTCACAATACTTTACCATAGTTAGCCCGCATGAGTTCCATTTTGTCTCTGGTGACTGTTATTCCCAGATATATAGCTTCGTGGGGCACCATATCAATGGAAAATCTAGAACATAGGGACGGGTAGCCTCCGTTAGGGGTAATATCTGGGATTTGTTCCAGTTAATATTAATCCCTGAGAGCTCACCAAAGGTCATGAATGCTCTCAGTATGGGGTTGAGTCTATTCTGGGGATCTCGTACGTATATGGTGATATCGCATAAAGGGACACCAAGAGATTTCGATCCGGGTACCAGAGTGCATACTCTCAGTGAAGTTGTTGCAGTTTGGCCGCAAGTGGCTCGCTGGCCAGCACAAAAAGAAGGGAAGATAGGGGGCTCCCCTGCCTGGTACCCCGGGAGACCGGAAAGGCAGGGGACCGCAATGCATTAATTAAAATTGTTGTACTCGGCTGGCAGTATAGTAACTCTGAGGAGACTCCCATACGAACCAGGATTCCCCATAGGTAATCCCGTTCTACAGAGTCAAATGCCTTTGTGGCGTCTAAGACGACTGCCACTGCAGCCAATTCGGGATCCACATCTTGCAACAGAGAGAAGAGGGTGCAAAGGTTGTGCGACGTCGCACGACCGCGTATAAAACCTGATTGGTCCGGCAGTACGAAGGCCTCCATGAGCAGACTTAGCCTGTTGGCTGATACTTTGGCCAGTATTTTTACGTCACAATGAAAGGGGCCGGTATGATTCACTCTAATTCCCTGGTTTCCTGGATTTTAATAAGGAGATTATCAAAGTCTCTCTCATGGATTGAGGGAGAATTCCTTCTTCCCTGGCCTCTTCGTATGCTGCCTTAAGTATAGGGGCTAGGGGACCGATAAATGCTTTAAAAAAGTCAGCTGGGAGGCCATCTGGACCGGGAGCCTGTCCCGACCTCAGCTGAATCACCGCTTCTTTGATCTCATCGACTTTGATATCGGCTGATAAGAACTCTCTCTCTGCCGCCTCCAGCCAACCCAAGGCAACCTCTCCCAGGTAAGTTTCCAGCTCAAGTGGTCTTGCCCGCGCGTGGTGTATAGATCGGAGTAGAAGGTTGTAAATGTCTGGAGGATATCAGCCGTATCGCTATGAGCTGTGCTGTCCAGCTCTGAGATTTCCAGCACATAATTAGAAAAACATACTGCCACATGCATCAAAGTTCAATTTAATGATTACCAAATAGCGATTTTTAAGGAATCGCTATTTGGTAATCGCAAATGTCAATGCATCAAAAAATGTAGTAAATATTAGCAAATCAGTAAAAATCGCAATCGCTATTAGCGATTGCCAAATACCGAATCGCAAAAAGCGAATCGCAAATAGCGATTCCCAAATAGCTGGTTTTCCGATGCAGCATGATGACATCACAACCAGGAAGTGATGCAGCCCATGCTGGCACCTGTGTACTGAGAGAGACAGAGGAGGAGGCAGACTGTAGGAGCACAGCAGAAGGAAGCATTTTCTCACACTGAACCTGTGCAAGGACACCAGAACGGCTTCTGGAAAAAGTGAGAAGGCAGCACAGCGCAAGAGGAAGCTGAAGTTCAGCAAGAAGGAGCTTGAAGTCCTCATTGAGGACATTGTAAAGAGCCATGATAAGCTCTTTGGGAAGCAATCACTCCATGTCCCCGAGTCTGAGAAAAGAAAAATCTGGCTTGGAATACAATCCAGGATCAATGCAGTGGGGGTCACACAGCATTCGATCGAAGATCTGTGCAAGCTCTGGTATGACCTGCGGAGCCGTGCCAAGGAAAAGGTTGCTGCCAGACTTGCGGATGCTAAGAAGACTGGAGGAGGACCATCCACCCAAACAGACAATACACCCTTGGAGGACATAGTGGATTCAAACCTTCAGCCTGAAGCTGTAGTTGGAGTCACAGTGATAGACACCTCTTCACAGGCCAGTACTTCACAAGGTAAGATGCATGCAAATCTCCATTCAATGCTAAATATTAAAAAAACTTAAGTCAGATCAGGCTTAGTGTTGCAAATCCTACTCCTGTCCACATTTTAATCGCTACACACAAATGCATTATGGGACTAGCAGACAGCAACTCTAATAGGAAAGGCAAGGAGGGCTCAAAACAGCATAGGTGCTTTCAAGTACAACATGCAAATGAAATATCTAGACACTGTGTGTAACTAAATAAATGTATTTCACCAGCAATAAAAAAACTAAAGCTTTGCAGAAATCGAGCCCTTCGGCAATCAAGGAAGAGCCCAGATAATAAAATCAAATTTTCTAACTATAAACAAGCCCAAGCAGCCCTTAAGTCTGCCGTACGCAGGGAAAAACAAGAGGCCTCAAATCAATTTTGGCTGAAGCTCTTCTATGAAAGTAAGAAATCAAATTCAAAGCAATTCTGGTCTCTGGTAAATAGGGGTCAGCGAGGTGGAAGTGGCTACGGCAGCGCAAGTATTAGTGCTGATGAATGGGCCCACTTTTTAACATCCCATTTCAATATCGCCAACAACAAAGATAACTGCCCCAACCTCCTAAGCATAAATAATGCAAAGTTATTATTACCGGAGGCTATGAATCAAACATGGCTGCGCCCCAGCTCCCCATCCATTAGTACATTCGAAGAGCCCGCAAACGTGGCCAGTGGGAACAACAGCAACTCATCTCCTGCGACAATAGTGACACCTGAAGAACTAAAACACAAGATCCTACGCTCAATAAAGAAAGCTAGGGCAGATGGTGCACCTGGGCCAAACGGTCTCCCCCAGGCAATGTTCAAATCAAAAGCCGAATTTTGGTCAGACCATCTGGCCCCCTTGTTTTCTCAATGCTGGTTAAACAACGTAGTTCCTGAGTCCTGGAGAGGTGCTATCATTCACCCTATTTATAAAAGTGGGAAGAGAAATGACCCCAGCAACTATCGAATGATAGCACTCCTAGATGTAGAGTCCAAATATTACGCCAGTACCCTATTGGAAGACCTGCAGACCTGGGCAAATGAAACAAAGCGCCTCCCTTTCAATCAGACGGGTTTTGTGGCCAACTCTGGCACAATAACCAATCTACTAACATTATCCGTTTTAATAGAGAAAGCAACAGTTCAACAAACCCAATTGCACTGTTGCTTTGTGGATTTTAAAGCGGCCGTCGACCGTGTGCCCCAGGGCCTACTGTGGCAAAAATTAAAGGGCTGGGGCATTCCCAATCTTTGCTACTTGCAATAGTTCAACTCCACTCCGAAACATGGATAAGAATCAAGCTGGGTGAAGGTTCCCATGTTTCTAGGAAGATCGAGACCAGAAGTGGAGTAAAACAAGGGTGCGTGCTGGCTCCACTCCTTTTTAATCTGTTCATATCGGACCTTTCGCCAATTCTTGACAGCGTTAATTGCCATCCCCCCCAATTAGATGGAGTACGTATCAGTAACCTCCTATACGCCGACGATCTGGTGCTGCTTAGTCACACGAAGGTGGGCTTACAGAGGCTAATTGATGAACTGCTCCCTTACACTAAAAACAACCTCTTAGAGCTGAACTTATCAAAAACAAAAACAATTACCTTTGGGAAGCAAAAGAAGATGCGTGGAGGGTGGCATTTTAATAACGTAAAAATCGATCCAACACCTCACTACAAATACTTGGGAATATTCCTTGACACCAGAAGCTCATTTGTCAAGCAAAAAGAAGTACTGAGGACCAAAGCCCTGGCATTAGAGGATGCTGCTACAAAACTGTCCAAAAAATTACTTGGTCCCAGTTTAACCCCAATGTTGAAAGTGATGAAGGCGAAGATAATTAACTCATTGACGTATGGCCACGAGATCATGAAGGGAACCACAAATACTCTTTTAAATAAACTAACAATCAAAATTTTTAAACGTGCATTCCACCTGCCCAAATCTGCATCGCCGGCACAAGTTCGTCTCGAACTCGGTCTATTTGACCATCACGGCGTTGAGGCTGGAGCATTTATAAAGTTTTGCAATAGACTGCGTCACGCCCGGGAGGGTTCCTTGGAGGCCAGACTCTGGCAAGAAATCCAGAAAAGTCATGCCAGTCATAAATATCGGCTTCACCTGTACCATAGTTTACAACTACTTGGTATTAAGGAATTCTGGGGAACAAACCCCTCCCAGCTAGCATTAAAAGCAGTTATCAAGAAGAGTGTTAGGTTGTGGTCCTTTCACTCGGATAGGGCAATACTGTCAAAAAGGAAACACGCTTGGGCAGTGATTACCAATTTTAAACCAGGAGCTGTACCCCTTCATTTATCAAGCACGTTCGCACTTTATTTGAAACGAAAGTTCCTGGCCCTGAGTTTGGGTGAATGGCCTTTTCTAAAGAATCTCCCAGAATGGCGCCGCCAAGACAATCATACTCAATGCAGGTTGTGCGGCTACCACACCGAAGGAATGGAACATATAGTTTGCTTATGCCCAGCAATGCTTACTTCTAGACGATTTTTACTGCGGGAAGAATGGAAAAGGCTTGGAATTCGATCATGCCGTCAAGCCATAATAGCAGCCTTTAACCCGGACAACACGAAGTTGAATATCGGGTTAACAAAATTTGTTATCAAGGCGTTAAATCTGCTGGAAGTCATCGGCGCTGCTAAGCAGCGCGACATTCCATCATTGGACACAGTAACAGTTTGTCGACCATCAATAAACTGTTGATCAGAACCCGGCCCTCGAGTCGATCATCACTGCTGAGAAATTCAGCAGAGTTTTAAGCAAAATGTTAATTGTAACTTCAATAATTTTAATGAATGTTTCTTTTAAGAATATGTTGCTTGCGTTTTTATATTGTAAGGGTTTTAATTAACCAACAATAAAGTTCTTATTACTAGAAATAAATGTATTAAACCACACAATGCGCAATGTGACATATATGTCCAACAACAAAACTGAACTTGCACTGTTTCACATCACAGATGTAGCTGCGCAGGAGTCTGATGAAGGTAAAGCCCATGACACCCTGGAGACTCAAGCCCAGTCAGGAGAGGAGACACAAGTGGCCCCAGCAACCCCAATACCTGCACCCACAAGACGCAGGACCACAGTGCCACCACTACCTGCCTTTGAAACAGAAGAGGAGAGCCAACCTGACCCTAAGACATCACAGGCTGGGTAAACCCCCACACCAAGACCCCAATCACAGTTGCAGCGCAGCAATGTCCACAACCGGAGGCTCTGGGGAAGGTCTAAAATGGTAGCTGTTGATGATGATGGTTCCAATGTCTTTGGTGGGCTTGAGAGCCAAATGTTGAAGGTGCAGCGCCTGCAATGCAAACACATGCGATTAATGCAGGCACAACTTGGTTCCCTAGCTACAAACCTGGCAGAGATGAGGGACAGCATGAGGGAGCTCACTACAGCAGTGGTGGAAGGACAGAGGGGCATCCATGAGTTATGCAAGGTGTTGCCGGAAGACCATGTGTCCCAATGCAAAAGGCACCATCAGTTGATAGGGCGCTTAGATGGATACTCTAGGGCCATCAACCGCATGAGCACAACCACAGCTCTGCTGTCCCGTCGTGCTGTGGGCATGCAGGTGGAAATGACCCATTGCTGTGGGGATGTGACCAGAGGACTCATACAGGTCACCATTGCTTTGGAGCAATTACAGACTGCTGCAGTTGGGGGTAACAATGTACTGGGTGGAGGGGAGAGTGAGGAGGCCTCCAGCTTAATTAGTCTTTTAGCACCAGTAACCACATGCAGGAGGCGCAGTACTAGGAGCTCCTCTGCATCAGAAGGCACCACAAGGGATGTGACAGAGCACAAAGAACGGCCCATGGGAGTGCGTGGCCGCAGAAAGTAGTGTGGCGTAGAAAGTAAAACTGTAATCTGGTGAGGTAACCAGTATTGTGCTATTTGTCGGGGTGACATTCAAGTTCCATGGCAATGTCATATTGTTTAATTTTGACTGTCACAATGCAAGTTTGCACCTGGTATGTGTGCATTAACACTACCTCATTTTTTTCATAATAAGGAACAGAATCAATGAAAGCATGTAGCGTTTCGTCTCATCATTACCCACCTTAAAAATAATGCTGTGTGATTTCTGCACGTCTCTGTCTCCCCTCTGCTGCGCTCGTCCCCCATGCTGCTTGTGATGGTTGTCCTGGCTCATTGTCATCCTCAGGCTCGCTGTCTGATAGTTCCAGGGGTATGGCTCTTGAAGTAGCAATGTTGTGCAACATGGCACAAGTGGCCACAATTTTGCAGCAGGTATCTGGCCTGTACTGCAACGCCCCGCCAGTTTTGTGGAGGCAGCGGAACCTACTTTTAAGTAAGCCGAAGGTCCGCTCAATCACATTGCGAGTGGAAATGTGCGCTGCATTGTATCGCTGCTCACTTGGGGTACTTGGATTGAGGTATGGCGTCAGTATGTAGGAGCGCACAGCGTATGCACTGTCACCTACAGGGTAGATAGCAACAGGTTACTCACTGCTATGTGTCACCATGACCAGAGAGTCTGCAAGACAGTGTTACATATATTTACCAAGCAGGTATCCTTTGCCAAATTCACCCCCAAGGAGAAGAAGTGTGTATGCCACTGTGTCAGAAGATGTAGGAATCATGTGTACTGCCAGGGAAACGAGCCACTATGTCTGTGATGATGTGCTTGGAATTGCAGATGACTTGTATATTCAGTGAATGTTATGATTACCTGTTCCTGTAAATGTACTCATTCACTGAGGGGGGGACATACGAATACATACGTCCCATCAATGCAACCAATTACGTGGGGAAATTGGACTATCTGATAGTAATCAAATTTGGTTTGCTGCAATTCCTGTGGTGTTGTAGGAAACCTTATGTGGTGGTGTATCCTCTGCAACATAGCGTCAAGGAATGCGCTGAAAAAGCACGATAGGGCACTCAGGGATACCCCTCCAGCTGCAGCTATTACACCCTGGAAGCTACCTGACGCTAGGAGGTGCACTGAACATAGGACCTGCACATGAGTGGGGATGGCATGTGTCCTGCGAGTCTGACCCTGCAGTAGGGGATTTAGTTCAACTATCAGATCATAGATCATGTCTGCATTTAACCTATACTTGTAATAGATCTCTTCCACTGTCTGCCCCAACAATGTAATGCGCACTCTGAAAATGCGCTCCTGTATCCTCCTTCTTCTCTGTGCTGCTGCTCGTAGCCTCATGCTCCTCGCTATGACGTAGAGCGTTGCCATTGTGAAGCATTCTGAGGCGTTCTGGGCCTGTTTAAATACTTTGCCAATGGTTCCCACCTGATTAGCTTGTTTTCACCTTTTTACCACCTGCTTTGATTTGGTGTTATTTTGCGAAAGCAAAATTGCGAATCCCAGGTCATTCGCAATTTACGAATTTTTCATGCATAGGAATTTGCGATTTCCAAATAGCGATTCGGTAATAATGATTCGCTATTTGGCATTCGCAAAATAGGGAATCGCTATTTTTGCGAATACCAGGGATATTCTGCGAATTTGTTTGATGCATTGCTTAGGGCTATTTTGCGATCGCAAACGGCCGAATTTTTGTGAATCGCACTGTTTGCGATCGCAAAATAGCTTGATGCATGTGCCCCATAGTGTTAACTATGCTCCGAGAGCACCTTCCCAGGTCTGTCACCCTCACCATACCTACGGACATGACAGTATTTACAGCAATATAGGCTTTCCCTCTCAGCAGTATCTCTGTACTCCTTCAGCTTATCTCTAATGGTGACTTGAATATTCCCATAGGGGGAATCAATCATTTCCCTGTCCAGGGACCTGAGGTCTGCTTCCAATCGAGTAAGTGTATTACGTAGGTCACATAGGATCTCCCCCTATGCTATGCAGAACCGTCTTACAGTAACCTTAAAAGCCTCCCAAACCATTGTTATGTGAGGAACCAAACCCACATTTCTTTGGAAGAAGTCGCGTATCTCTAGCCCTACCACCCTGCGAAAGGCGGCATCTGACAGTGACGTAGGGGAAGGTCTCCAGGCTGCATATCGTGGTTGTTCAATCGGGGGGACTAACAACATCACAACCGGGGAGTGGTCCCAATACATGCGTGCCAAGTGCTGCACTTGCCTCACCCAGGGGCCCAACCCTCTTGAAACAATCCAGTAGTCTAGTCTCAACCATGTAGAATGTACTGCTGAGTAAAATGTGCCTTCTTCTTGTGTGGGGTATATGTACCTCCAAGCATCCAGTAGGCAGTGTTCTGCCACGATCCCCTGAACCTACCGCTGGGCAGCAGAATAATGGTAAGGTTGGAGATTCGACCTAACTCTTTGTGGCTCTAACGCTCTGGTAAAGTCCCCCCCTAATTACATGACTGGAGCCTATCTCAGCCACCTTTCCCCATAGGGTAGTAAAAAAGTCGGGGTCATCATAGTTGGGTCCATAGCAGCAGACCAATGTAATTGAGTGTGACGCCAATCGTCCCCACATTATGCTAAATCGCCCCTGAGCATCCTGAAGGGCACCAAGCGATACATACGGTGTGTGCTTTTTTATTAATATTGCTGCTACCCTAGCATAGGATGAGTAAGAGGTGAAGCATCAGTGCTCCGCCCAGCGGGCAGCGAAGATAGGGGACACTAATGATTTCAAGTGTGGCTCCTGTAGCATGGCTATATGGATATTATGTCTGTCCAGGTATGCCATTACATGTCTACACTTTTGAGGATCCCTCAGCCCCCAGACATTCCAAGTCAGGAAGTTATATCCTGTACTCCCCTGTTGGTCTATCATGTTGCCCTGTATGTTTGACGTTGACTATTTGGTGTTGTGTGGTATAGTCTCATACAAGTTGAAAGTGAGTGTAAGCTGTTTAGGCCAAGCTGCGTCATGTACAATGAGTGTCCAACCTTGTATATCACCACAGAACAACAGCCCAAACCTGTTGGAGTCATGACCCCCCCCACAGAAACCTCAACATCATCCCCAACTAAATAGCAGACCTCCAAGCCCCTGCTTCGTAAATGCTTAAGCGGATTGTCAAGCAACGTTGTAGTAGCATCCAGCATCGTGACTAAGGGCTGGGGACAATCCACCCACCTGCCACCCACCAGAGAGAATGAAGAGTGGAGATGGAAAAGAGAGAGAAATAGAAGAAAGGAGTATAGAGAACAGAGGGGTTACAAAGACAGGTGTCAGAATATAACCGATGTAAGGGGGAACTCCTTTTGGGTTAGCACCAAGATGGCACAACAGATCTTCCCCAGAGCCCTGGGGAGGAGTGCCCGGGGTTAGACACATAACAGATTACCCTATTTACAATAATGTAAATCAACAGTGAGGACCATTTAGCAATTCTTGCCATAGCTCCAGAGTCTGGCCCATAGTTGAGGCATTACAGCCCACCATAACGGGGCCCTCCGTCTCCTTAAGCACATCCTTTGGAACATAGCCCCAGCAAGGGCTCCACAGGTCCAGCATCTTGCTCTGTTCCTGCAGGGTTCAGAATCAGGACTTATCCTACCTCCGACATCGGCGAGGGTGAGCGAGATGGTGGCTTGGTTGTGTACCGCCATTGTGAAGTCTGGATATATCGCCACATTGCTCCCTTCAAAGTTGACTTGTTTTTTTTTCCTGGCGGGGTGGAGAGCGACATCCCGGTCGCGGTACTTGAGGAGCCGCGTAATGATAGGCCGGGGTGGTATCATTTTATTTATTACAATTTACTCTATTGTTCTAGAATGGTGAAGGATTTTTCTTATGTTGTGTTTTCACTTTATTACTGTTAGTGAGCTGTATAAATATTTTACACATTGCCTCTAAGTTAAGCCTGACTTTTTTTGTGCCAAGCCACCAGAGGGTTAAGCACAGGCTCATTTCTAGACTTTTTTTAGATAGAAGCCAATGTGCAGTTTGTCCACTGACAAAACATTCTAAGACCCTAGACTTTGGCATTCCCACTTCAAGGGTGCAAGGTACGCACACAAACTGCAACTCAGAAAACATGGTCTGCTTGATTGAATGCCCCTGCAACCTAAAGTACATAGGTATGACAACAAGAACAGTAAAAATCAGGACAGGAGAGCATAGGAGCACTATCTGCTATAAATAAAAGTGTCTACTAAATTTACCCCCACTTTTTGGAGAAGAGACACACTGAGAATGAAATGTCTTGGATGATCATAGAAAAAATACCACACCTATCAGAAAACATAAAACCCCTCTTGCAGAAAGAACAACGTTGGGTATACAGACTGAAAACACAAGACTGGCCTCAACAAGGTGATCCCGTGGAATTACCTAAACTCCTTACAGTAAGAAATAACTGTACAATGACAGCAGTTATACCATGACTTTTCTCACCTTTTGCCTTTTAACAGGGGCACTACTATGTCCTTCCACATGACCTAGTATAGGAGTTACGATTAAAGTGAAATGCTCTGGAAATTGAAATGCTCTGGCGGCTACCCAGACCCGGCGTAGATCATCTTGCCCCATCACCCTATAGTAGTTCAACCATGGGCCCTAAGATACCACTTCCATAGTCCAAAAATATATGTCTAAAATCCCATGAGGCACAGGGTCAGACTGATTTGCATATGGCCATGTCTGAACTGGGGTGGTGGAGTGAGCTAAAGAATGATGATGGATTAAACCCAGATCAGTTGACTGGGGGTGAGTGTTTGATTGGCTCAAACGTTCCGTCCATCATCCCCTTTTGTATCGCTTTGTTCGCCCTAAGTTGGCGGGGGTATGCCCAGACGTGGGTCCCTTGCTCACTTTGCCACTGGATTCAAGCAAGCCTGGCTGATGACGGCTGGAATGCCAGAAACCGGTCCTAGGATGCTTGTTTCCGGTCCAGGGAAGACATGGCTTGGCAGTTCGGGCTGGACTGTTCCCATGAGGCACAGGGTCAGACTGATTTGCATATGGCCATGTCTGAACTGGGGTGGTGGAGTGAGCTAAAGAATGATGATGGATTAAACCCAGATCAGTTGACTGGGGGTGAGTGTTTGATTGGCTCAAACGTTCCGTCCATCATCCCCTTTTGTATCGCTTTGTTCGCCCTAAGTTGGCGGGGGTATGCCCAGACGTGGGTCCCTTGCTCACTTTGCCACTGGATTCAAGCAAGCCTGGCTGATGACGGCTGGAATGCCAGAAACCGGTCCTAGGATGCTTGTTTCCGGTCCAGGGAAGACATGGCTTGGCAGTTCGGGCTGGACTGTTCCCATGAGGCACAGGGTCAGACTGATTTGCATATGGCCATGTCTGAACTGGGGTGGTGGAGTGAGCTAAAGAATGATGATGGATTAAACCCAGATCAGTTGACTGGGGGTGAGTGTTTGATTGGCTCAAGCGTTCCGTCCATCATCCCCTTTTGTATCGCTTTGTTCGCCCTAAGTTGGCGGGGGTATGCCCAGACGTGGGTCCCTTGCTCACTTTGCCACTGGATTCAAGCAAGCCTGGCTGATGACGGCTGGAATGCCAGAAACCGGTCCTAGGATGCTTGTTTCCGGTCCAGGGAAGACATGGCTTGGCAGTTCGGGCTGGACTGTTCCCATGAGGCACAGGGTCAGACTGATTTGCATATGGCCATGTCTGAACTGGGGTGGTGGAGTGAGCTAAAGAATGATGATGGATTAAACCCAGATCAGTTGACTGGGGGTGAGTGTTTGATTGGCTCAAACGTTCCGTCCATCATCCCCTTTTGTATCGCTTTGTTCGCCCTAAGTTGGCGGGGGTATGCCCAGACGTGGGTCCCTTGCTCACTTTGCCACTGGATTCAAGCAAGCCTGGCTGATGACGGCTGGAATGCCAGAAACCGGTCCTAGGATGCTTGTTTCCGGTCCAGGGAAGACATGGCTTGGCAGTTCGGGCTGGACTGTTCCCATGAGGCACAGGGTCAGACTGATTTGCATATGGCCATGTCTGAACTGGGGTGGTGGAGTGAGCTAAAGAATGATGATGGATTAAACCCAGATCAGTTGACTGGGGGTGAGTGTTTGATTGGCTCAAACGTTCCGTCCATCATCCCCTTTTGTATCGCTTTGTTCGCCCTAAGTTGGCGGGGGTATGCCCAGACGTGGGTCCCTTGCTCACTTTGCCACTGGATTCAAGCAAGCCTGGCTGATGACGGCTGGAATGCCAGAAACCGGTCCTAGGATGCTTGTTTCCGGTCCAGGGAAGACATGGCTTGGCAGTTCGGGCTGGACTGTTCCCATGAGGCACAGGGTCAGACTGATTTGCATATGGCCATGTCTGAACTGGGGTGGCGGAGTGAGCTAAAGAATGATGATGGATTAAACCCAGATCAGTTGACTGGGGGTGAGTGCTTGCAACGTTCAACACTCCGTCCATCATCCCCTTTGGTTTTGCTATGTTTGCCCTAAGTTGGCAGGGTATGCCCAGACGTGGGTCCCTTGCTCACTTTGCCACTGGATTCAAGATAGCCTGGCTGATGAGGGTTTTGAACCCGAAACCGGTCCCAGGATGCTTGTTTCCGGTCCAGGGAAGACATGGCTTGGCAGTTCGGGCTGGACTGTTCCCATGAGGCACAGGGTCAGACTGATTTGCATATGGCCATGTCTGAACTGGGGTGGTGGAGTGAGCTAAAGAATGATGATGGATTAAACCCAGATCAGTTGACTGGGAGTGAGTGTTTGATTGGCTCAAACGTTCCGTCCATCATCCCCTTTTGTATCGCTAAAATCACCTCCAGCATATATTGCATGATAGTAATCACCCAAACTGTTGTCAATCAATCAATCAATCAATCACGGCATTTATAGAGCGCGCTACTCACCCGGGAGGGTCTCAAGGCGCTGGGGGAGGGGGTAAGTTACTGCTCGAACAGCCAGGTCTTGAGCTGCTTCCTGAAGGAGAGATGGTCCTGGGTTCGCCGAAGGTGAGTGGGGAGGGAGTTCCAGGTCTTGGCTGCCAGGTAGGAGAAGGATCTTCCTCCGGCGGTGGCTCTGCGGATGCGTGGTACGGTGGCGAGGGCGTGGCTGGTTGATCGTAGCTGGCGGGTGGGCGTGTAGAAGGTCATGCGGTCGTTGAGGTACTTGGGGCCCAGGTCGTGGAGGGCCTTGTGTGCGTGGGTGAGGAGTCTGAACGTGATTCTCTTGCTGACGGGGAGCCAGTGCAGGTCTTTCAGGTGTCCGGTGATGTGGCTGTGTCGGGGGATGTCCAGGATGAGTCGTGCGGAGGCGTTCTGGATGCGCTGGAGTCTTTTTGAAGTTTGGCTGTGGTTCCGGCGTAGAGGGTGTTCCCATAGTCCAGTCGGCTGGTGACGAGTGCCTGGGTGACGGTCTTCCTGGTTTCAGTGGGGATCCATCTGAAGATCTTGCGGAGCATGCGCAGGAGTGTTGAAGCACGAAGATGAGACGGCGTTGACTTGTCTGGTCATCGACAGGGAGGAGTCCAGGATGAAGCCCAGGTTGCGTGCGTGGTCCGTTGGCTTGGGCGCGGTGCCCAGGGCCGGGGGCCACCAAGAGTCGTCCCAGGCGGAGGGTGATGAGCCCAGGATGAGGACTTCCGTCTTGTCTGAGTTCAGTTTAAGGTGGCTGTTCCTCATCCAGTCGGCGACGTCTCTCATCCCGTCGTGTAGGTTGGCTCTGGCGGTAGTGGGGTCGTTGGTGAGGGAGAGGATCAGCTGGGTGTCGTCGGCGTAGGAGATGATGTTGAGGTTGTGTTGGCGTGCGATGGCTGCGAGGGGGCTCATGTAGACGTTGAACAGGGTTGGACTGAGTGAAGATCCTTGTGGAACGCCGCAGATGACTTCGGTGGCCTCGGATCTGAACGGGGGAGGCGGACTCTCTGGGTTCTTCCGGCGAGGAACGAGATGATCCATTCCAGTGCTTTCTCTCGGATTCCGATGTTGCTGAGGCGCTTCACTAGGGTGCGGTGGCAGACGGTGTCGAACGCCGCGGAGAGGTCCAAGAGGATGAGGGCTGCTGTTTCCCCGTTGTCGGTTAGGGTTCTGATGTCGTCGGTGGCTGCGATAAGGGCGGTCTCGGTGCTGTGGTTGGCCCGAAACCCGGACTGCGAGGGGTCGAGGGATCCATTCGTCTCGAGGAAGGCGGCAAGCTGTCTGTTGACGGTCTTCTCGATGACTTTGGCCGGAAACGGAAGGAGCGAGATGGGACGGTAGTTCTTGAGGTCGGTGGGGTCCGCCGTTGGTTTCTTCAGGAGGGCGGTAAGCTCGGCGTGCTTCCAGCTCTCCGGGAAGGTGGCGGTGTGGAAGGAGGAGTTGATGATGTCCCGGAGATGGGGTGCGATGGTGGCGTCGGCTTTGTTGAAGACGTGGTGTGGGCAGGGGTCGGTTGGTGATCCGGAGTGGATGGAGTTCATCGTGCGGGTGGTGTCTTCGGTGCTGATCGGGGTCCAGTTGCAGAGGGTGGTGGTGGCGGGCGTTGGTTCGGCGGTAGGGTGCGTGGTCTGTGCGTCGAAGCTGTTATGTATGTCGGTGATCTTGCGGTGGAAGAACGCGGCGAGTGAGTTGCAGAGGTCTTGCGAGGGGGTGATGTCGTTGTTTCCGGCGCTGGGGTTGGAGAACTCTTTGACGATGCTGAAAAGTTCCTTGCTGTCGTGGGCGTTGTTGTCCAGTCGTTCTTTGAGTGCCGACTTCTTGGTGGCACGGATCAGCTGGTGGTGTTTGCGGGTGGCGTGCTTGAGGGCGGTCCTGTTGTCTGTGGTCTGGTCGAGTCGCCAGGCTTTCTCGAGAGTGCGGCAGTTCTTCTTGGATTCCTTGAGTTCGTTGGTGAACCAAGGGGTTTTCTTGCTTCCGGGTCTGCTGGGAGGGTTTTTTAGTTGTCAGATACATTACACTGTTTTTTTGCCTAAATGTATGGTAACATATGGTCATTCTTTGGCTAACTAAATCTTGTCCGCACTGTATCCAAACTGTTACCAGCAGTACTACAGTGTTTGGACTACCTTTGTTGTAGTCCTTTTTTGTTTCATTATTACACTTTTTATTTATGTTTATCTTCATTTATTAATGTTTATCTTCATTTTTTCTTCCATTTAAGTTTTTGCAGAAGCTTTCACTACCTGTAATTACAGGTTGGGATCGGCCACGCAGTACTCTCACACTGTACTCGCGTAGATGAACTACATTTCCCATGGGCCCCCTCCTCTCATGATGACACTGAGAGCACGTCCGATCGTGAACACATTTCACGTGAATGCTGTAGCCACTCCCACCGACCGTGGATTGCCACGGCGAGCACTTCTAAAGCCGGCTCCCCCACTATCACAACTAGGATAAGCCGGGAGAGTGTGGGCACGAAACTTGGTGTTGGTGAGGCATGCTACCCTTGAGGACATCAGTAGGGGACTTCATCCCCATGAATATCGGCGACAACACGCTGATGTTTGTTTTGTTTATTATTCATCTCGTTTTATGAGAATCCTTCACCCTCTTTTTAACTTTATGGCAGTGCTTCTAAAACTTTGACAGTGTGTGACTACAGGGGCAGGCCCCCCGTCCCCAAGTAGCAAAACTATTATCCCAATTGGGGTAAGCGAGAGTATGAATGCAGGTGCTATTTTGTCTCATATATGTTTTTACTCCACATGTTACTACACTCACAATGAATGTATTGCATTTAAGGCATGATAATCAATGAACCACAAAATACGTTTGTGATCTAACTAAGATATTCAATGCATCATATGAACCACTTGGTGCGTTTCTTGATTGTGAGTCAGCACAGATGAGCTTGACACCGATTTGTAAATTATGCACCCTTTGGCAGTACACATTTGATGGTTGATCAAACCCTGCCATAGAAAGCAGACAATGTCTACCTCATGTTTTTCTCTCCACAATGTGGTTCCCACTCAATACATATGCTGTGTATTGAAGCTATTTATGCTTTGTTATTTCTGTTACAGGAACAGTGATTCTACATTGAGGCGATTGATTCAACTCTCCTTGCATGCAATTTTAATGTTGCATGCTATATGTACAGGCCATTACTAGTGAGTATACAAAACAGTGGGGCTATTAATACTATTACGTGTGGCAGAAAGCCTTGGACCAGATAGGCCGTAGAATAGGTGCTGAAACATGTTGGCGATCATTTTAGGATTATATGACAATTATATCCTAAGAACTCCACGAACAGATAATTTTTTAACTCATACCCACACAGACCATCAATAAAGGGATACCTAGGTCTGTTTGAGCTTTTTTATTTCATTTATACTCTTCCCAGTAGAAATAACATCAAAATAGCTCCCAAAAATATGGTTGAGCCCATTCTGGCTTTTAGGGGCCAGGGTGGACCTGATGATGAAGCATGCTACTATTAGAGTGGGTGAGGGTCATACTAAAAAAAGAAAGGGATTCCCCTTGCTTCACTAAACTGTGACTGGGTTTCCATGTGGGATAGGAACTTCTCTAGTAGGACAAGGGATACTCCATGTGTTGTTGCATTACCTGATTAGGGAGAGTGTATCCTGTGATATTCGAAAGATGATCTTCCACACGCATGTAGGTTGAATCAGTTAGGTTTATTACTGTACACCTCATTCATTGTCAGCTAGAAAGTAACTGACCAAAAATGTTCCAAAATTTACAGATATGGAACCTTATAAAACATGGGGGCATATTAGCAAGGGCAATATCGCCGCTTTAGCAGCACTTTTTGCAGCTAAAGCGGCGATATTATTATCGCCCTATCAGCAAGCTGTCGCTAACAGTTGTTAGCGACAGCTTTCCCGCGAAAGCGAGCGTGTTGGGTGCCACTTTGCATGTCAGCGATATTTATCGCTAATGACATGCAAAGTAGGCGTTCCCGACCACAAGACCAGGAAAACAGCCGCTAACAGGCCTATCGCCTATGCAATGAGGCCCTGGCCCCGGTTAGCGACGTTAAAAGTCGCGCTAACCGGGGTCATCGCTGGATTTTTAACACCTGCCCAAAACCTGACTTGTGCATACTTAACATGGGGGGGTGGATTCTGCTGATACGACCACAGGGTCGTATCAGCAAGGTTTCCCCCGTCCCCCATGCAACATCGCTGGTTTTGTAGCGATGTTGGCCCATTTCTCCCGCTATCGCTGGATTATATATCGCCATGGTGCTAACTGTTGCTAATACAGCGTTAGCGTGGCGATATATACCAGCAATAGCAGGCGATAATTGTTTATCGCAGTTTCTTGCTAATATGGCCCATGATTCCTAATTATTTTACTCTGCATGTGATTCTATTCATAGAACCACATGCAGGAGGCACCACGCAGCTCCCTTCCTTAATAATATACATAAATAAACAGAAACTTGATACCAGTAGAGCCACAGTTGTCGTCCCACAAAAACCAACAATATAAATAGTTAAGTTCACATTACACAGTAACTAAAACCTTCAGATAATGTAGTAGGACTTTTCTCCGATACCTCATTCTTATTCTATTTCTACTGTCATTTCCATCCCTCAGACATCTCCCATCAGGTTTTCCAGTCACATCCTCATGTTTGTTTTTGTTATGAACAACCACTGAATTTCCCTCATCTCCACAACTCTTCTCTCTCATTAAATTTTAAGGGCACAACTTTGTTCTTATTCCAAATGACCATGCTGCACAGCTCATAGGTGCTCTAATTTTCACAGCATCCCCTACTTTGTCTTCTGTATTTCTGACATTCTTTCTTCTGTCAAAATCTTCTTTCCTTTTTTATCATCAACCTTTCCTCTTGAATTGTCCAATCTGCAGTACTATTGAATGCCTTTATCCCAATTCATCCAACCTGGACACAAACAAGTGTTGGGCTCTCTTCCTGTAAACAGTTCAAAAGAGTCTTTCCAGTTGTCATCTGTGACAACATGCGGTACGCAGTTATCCTTTCCTGTAACTCCTTTTTCCAGTCTAAACAGTTCACCTTGGCCAACGGTTTACTTTCCTTAATGTATTTGTTAAATTGCTCAATAGGGCCATTTGTTTCTGAATGATACATAGCACACTTTTTGTGAGTAATACCACATGACTTTAGATAGTTTTCCATTTCCTTAGAACAAAATTGGGGCCCATTGTCAGACAGGATACTTTTCGGAAAACTCTCGGTTTTTAAAATACTCTCTATGAACTTAATGATGCCAATAGATGAGATGTCCCTGACATTTGTGACCTCTACCCACCTAGAGTAAAGATCCATCATTACTATTAAGTAAGGTGCCACATATTCACCTTGCAAGGGACCTACAATATTACTGGACACCTCTTCCCATGGTTGACTCTGTAAACTCCTACAAACCATGGGAACATGATGTGTTTTCAAGGTCTTATCACTGCAAGAGCATTCCACACATTCCCTAACTGCCCGTCCAATCTCCACATCCATTCCTGACCACCAAAAACTGGCTCTCAAACTCTCCTTCATCTTTACAATTCCCAGATGGCCTACATGAGCCTGTCTTACTAACTTGTCTCTCAACTTTGATGGAGGAATCAATCTTGTACCCCTCAGCATCAAGTCATGATCTACTGACAATTTAGCTTTAATCAAATTCCACACTTTCTCTAGATCCTTAAACTTGCCATGTCTTATAGCACTTATGACTTCCATAAAAACCTTATTATTTTGTAGTTCTAACTTACATTCCTCTTCAGTTACAATCGCAAGAGTTGTCTCACACACATCTTTTGTGACCTCACATACATCCTCTTCCACGTCTCACTCCTCCTATTGTTTTGCATCAGTTAACGCCTCATCTATCAGTCTTGAAAGGCAGTCTGCAGTCTGCACTAAAAAAATGTATGCCTGGCAAATACTCTACTCTAAACTTGAATTCTTGTAGCGCAATTATCCACCTTCGTAACCTTGCCGAAATGCAATCTAGTCCTTTCTTCTTGAACACTTCCACTAATGGCTTATAATTTGACAGTACCACAAATTCAGTTCCCCTAATGAAATTCTTAAACTTCCTAAGTGCCTAGTAAATTGCCAGCTTTTCCATTTCTATCACCAAATTGTTTTTTTCGAGACATTCAATGTTTTGGAGGCACAAGCAATTTATCTTTCCTGTCCTTTGCTTCTCTGCCTTAACACAGCTTCCAAACCTTTGGAGCTGGCATCTGTAAGAATTATCCTCTCATCGCCTGGAATAAATGCTTGTCAACACGGTGCCTCTTTCAACTCTTCTTTAATTGCTTTAAACTCCATTTCACATAACTCACTCCACACAAATTATTTGCCTTTTTTCAACAAACATCTCAAGTTCACAGGTTTACTGCTAAATTCCTTATGTACGTCCCATAGTACTCCAACATCCCAAAAAAAGAACTCAACTCCTCCTTAAACTGAGGTGCCTTTAAATTTCTTATCGTGTCAACTAATTGTTGCTTAGGTTTCACACCTACATCCGAAATAATGTGTTCTAAATATCGGACTTCAACCATGTCGAACTGACATTTGTTTCTTTTTAGCGTCAGACCTGCTTCCTTTAACCTTTTTAAGACATTACAAACATATGTTACCAAATATCAAAATGTCATCCCAGCAGCACTTTACCCCATTCAAATCCTTTAAGTCCTTACTCATTATCCGTTGAAACACTGATGCCGCCGACACAAGACCAAATGGCATTCTTCTGAATTTGAAAGCTCCCATGGGTGTTATGAATGCCATAAGGTCCGGTGACTTACCATCCAATTCCACCTGATGGTATGTTGAGGCTAGATCCAATGTGGTGAAAAGTTTTCCTCCCCCCAATGTCGAAATTATTTCCTCGATATTGTGAAGAGGGAACTTGTCCACCACCACCTCTCTATTGAGTGCTCAGATGCCCACACATAATCTTATGTCCCCATTGCTCTTCTTGGCCACAACAATGGGGGCCAACCAGTCTGTGGCTTCCACCTCTTCTATTACACCTGTAGCCTCTAACCTCCTCAATTCAGCAGTAACCTGACCTTGCAATGCCAAGGGAATTCTCCTTACTTCCGCGGTGACAGGGATTTCACCTTTTCTTAACTCAATGCAATGTTTATAGCTTTTTACACATCCTAAGGATTCTGAGAAAACCTCAGGAAACTTAGAAACAAGATCCATATCACTCGGTTGGACCTCCTGAACCTGAGGTTCTACATTGGGAGTGAGCACCAGACCTAGTAGCCTTTGGTGTGGCTAACTCAGTAAGTTGTTCCCTTTATTCGACACATAAACCTTCCCTACCACATATCCTCCTCCTAACTCCAAACAACCTTTTAAGTAGCCTAGCATTTTGATTGGCTGAACCCCATACCCTCCATGGTTTACATCCATGGCATGCAATTTATGTCTTTCCTCAAAGAAACACTCAAAACAATGCTTTGAAAGGATTGTCAAATGCGAACAGGAGCCGAACCGCATCAACACTTTTACCTCATTTATCACAACATTTTCACTGGAATGTTCTTCCTTGTCAGATGACTTATTTATCTGGAACATAATTTCCTGGAAAAGGTCTTTAACTTCTTTCCTTATAGTTTTCCTATTCCTGTAATGACAACATTTGTAGAAATGACCCTTTTTACCACAGCCTTCGCAATAGACACTCAAATCTGGACAACCGCTCGCATTCACTTTATGACCACTGTTGCCACGCCTAAAACATTCTCCCATTAATATTGTACATACCTCTGTCTCTTTCTCTTTCTCTTTGACAATGTCTTTCCTTTTCACTTTACACACCAACTCTTCAACCTTTCCTGATACTGCCACACCCTTATCCTTAGTTGAACTTAATTCTGAAACACACTTTAACACTTGCCTCACTCTCTTAGCCACCATGACCACTTCCTCTAATGGTGGTTCATCCTTCAACCACAACTCCTCCCTGTTCTTGTCACTTCCACAACTTAAAACAAACTGATCTTGAATTCTCTCTACTAACGTTGCACCAAACTTGCACGTGGCTGCCAGTTTTCTTAGACTCGTAACATACTCTTTAACTGTCTCATCCTTTCCGTGTATTCACTTCCCAAAATAATATCTCTCCATTATCGTGCTCACCCTAGGCAGGAACTATCTATCCATTTTCAATAAACAGATTTCATACTCGTTTAGATCCCTTTGTTCTTCAGCATCCAAATCAGGGAAATTTTCCATGACCTCCTGACCCTCACCCCTCAAACAAAGCATCAGTAGAGCATGCCTCCTTTCCGAACACAACATTGGCCCACACACTCTCACATAATTATTGAAAATTTTCTTCCATTTACTCCATGGAATAGTTGGCTCTCATTGGCTACTTAAGAAAAACGGTGGTGGCGTAACGTTTTTCATTTTCTCAATTAAGCACTCAATTAATAAATCACTGTAACACCATATAATTAGCACACCCAAAACTACAATAGAAGCTGTTTTCTCTTACTTCACAATTACCTCTTAAAATGTTCCACAAAAGGAATATATTTTAATTGTGAAATAGAGGGTACAAGACTTGGGAGTTACTAAAAATAACTAGTTAAATAGATGGTACCAAACTTGGAAGTCACTTAAAATAACCAGAAGAGATATAGGATGGCTATGCACCCAAATAAATAAAATAACTCATCGCCCCTTAGACGGGGATCTCTTCATAGTGGTAAACACGTAATGGGAGGCTCAGTTTAAAAATTGTTTGAATTTCACCCTATGAGCCATACCACAAATGACAGACTTAGATGTGCCTGTCACTGCAGCAAATATTCTTTTCACATGTACTGCTGTGCCTTCACATGGTCTGCCTGTCACCACACCACAAATGACAGACGTAGGTCTGTCACAGCTGAAAATATACTGAGCTGTTTTGACAGTGACAGGCTTTGGTGTGCCTGTCATCAAAATACAAACAGGCAGGCACCGTCCGTCATCTTATTTTATGGTGTGCCAGTCACCACTACCCATACCTGCCGTCGCCAGCGTGATATTTGAAAGATCTTCAACACGTATGTAGGTTGAATCCATTAGGTTTATTACATTACACCTCATCCATCCTCAACTAGAAAGTAACTGACCAAAAATGTTCCAAGCTTTATGTTTTCACATTATGGAGGCAAGTCATTCGCCACTTGGGATGGTGGAGGCGACTGACCGGGGAGACCCTTTTATGGCATAATGGTCTTCTGCCCCAACTCTCGACGTTGACTGGATTCAGTGGATGGGAGAGCATAGGTATCTCTACGTTGGGGGTGGTCATGCGGGGACCGATTTTAAAATCGTTCCAGGAGCTTCAGAGAAAATTTGATATGCCCAATACACAATTCTATAAATATCTCCAGTTCAGGCAGGCCCTCTCACCATCAATTCTACACCTGGACGCCCTGCCAGAGTTCAACCCCATCGAGGCAAAGGTTTTTATGGGAGACTTAGGTGACCATAAGATTACCAAAATTTATAACACAATAGTTACTAACAGTCACACCACACTAGCGACACTTTGGGAACCCTGGAAGGGAAACCTGGGACAGCTGGACGGGGATGATTGGACCGAAGCATTAGAATCCCCACGTGGGGCGGCCATAGCTTCGCGTCTTAGACTCATACAATTTAAATACCTCAACTGAGTCTATTTCACCTGGTATAGACTGTGGAGGGCCGGCCTGGTGGATTCCCCTACATGCCTTAGATGCAATTCTGAGGAGATCACTTGGTTTCATACGGTCTGGAAATGGGCAGCGCTTCAGAGGTTCTGGCAGGGGGTCTTGGGCTCCCTTTCGGAGGTCCTGGGGTGGGATGTGCCCGCCTCACAAAAACTAGCCCTCTTGCATATTACAGATGGTATAGGAGGTAATAGATATAAACGTCATCTATTGTTCTTGGGGCTTACAGTAGCGAAGCGCGACATAGCCAGGGCGTGGAGGGCTTCATCCTCCCCCCGGGTGGAGGTGTGGAGGAAGGGAATGGATTTCTGTATGGGCCTGGAACTACCAATTCTTAAATTGAGAGGATATCCTCAGAAACATTCCAAGATATGGACAAAATGGGCTGACTACCGTGGTCTATATCTGGAACCGGTTCTCCCGATTTCGCAGGCTGCAGAGATAATGGAATAGTTGCTTAGGGGGAAGCTTTCTTAGTTTATATCTTCAACTACAAAGACTGGGGGGCAGCGGGCAGACGACATTGGGTAATGTTATTAACAACATGGCACTAGGTTATATATGTGTTATTGTTGAATCTGGAAATATAACTGTTGATATCAGCAAATCCATTCTGCATATCTATGTATATGTCAATATTCCAGGTCTTACCTGGATGTGTATGGCTGTGAGACTCAATAAAGTCTGTTTTGAAAAAAAGAATGTTCCAAGCTTTACAGTTATGGAACCTTATAGTACAAGGCTCCTAATTCTACTACTCTGCATGTGATTCTATACATAGAACCACATGCAGGAGACCCACATATCCCTTGGGCCTTTATTTTCCTATAAGGTCTCCCCCTCCCTCCTGAGAGGCTGGTCTCCATTGGACCCCTTCCCAATTTATTTGTACGAGTAATTGTGCAGCGTACAGCTGTAGGGAGTTTATTCCTGCCTGGTTATCAACAGTAGCCTCAAGACCTCATTAGTATGTTAGTCTATGCTTTGCAAGTAAGGGTGGAGGCTAAGAAACCTTTCATGTTGGGCACTTTACCTTGGCACCATTTGGGTCTTAGTTGGGATGCTGCTAGGGATCAAATGCAAACTTGATTAAGGGCCACAGGCTCCGAGGTGGTATGCCCCTTAAGGGATTCAAAACCTGCCCTATAGCGCCATGTCGTACTTAGTACAAGAGCCCAGGACTGGATTGGCACTACTTGGCAGAACAGGACTCACAGTAGTCAGAGTCCAGGTGCTGTTTGCAGGTTGAAGAGAGAAGTCTTTGATATCCCTGAGACTTCAGAAAACGGTTGGCAAGCCAACAAGCTCTTGGAGATACTTAGGTTCTGGGATGTAAAGATGCAGGTCCAGTCTTTCTCACTCCCAGGCAAGAGGGCAGCAGGCTAACACTACAAAGCAGTTCAGCAAAGTGGCAGTCCCTCCAACAGCACAGCAGTCCTTTTTCCTGGTAGAATGTCCTCAGTTGCAGAAGTGTTCTGGTTTTGTGGTGTCAGAGGTCCAATACTTATACCTAGTTGGGCCTTTGAAGTGGGGGAGACTTCAAAGAGATGCTTTGAAGGGCACATAGTCCCTTTCTTCCCTGCCTTGGCTCCAGACTCACTACTATGCAACCCTTTGTATGGGGACAGGACACAGCCGTTTGAGGTGTACATGTCAGTTCCTCTCTCCGATCCTGCTCAGGATGACTCACAAGCATGCAGATGGCCACTCAGTCATACCTACAATTCCTTTGTGTGTGTGGCTGTCTAGAGGGAATGCAGGAAGCCAGCTGTCACACACCCCGAACGTGAATTCCGGAGACAGGCAGAAGGCACCAAATGGTTACAGTAAGAAAATGCCAACTTTCTAAAAGTGGCATTTTCTGAATTGCAATTTAAAAACCAACTTCACCTTAGGCTGTATTTTTAAATTGTGATTCCAGAGACACTAGATTTGTGGGTCCCATCTTTTCCCAAGTGGAAATTACACTTATGAAATGATATAAGGCAATCCCAATGTTATCCTATAGGAGAGATGGGGCTTTCAGTAGTGAAAAAACAAAATGAAGACTATTTCACTACCAGGATATGTAAAACCTAAATGTACATGTCCTACTTTTTAAGTACACTGCACCCTGCTCATAGGCTGTCCAGGACCTACCTTAGGGGTGACCTATATGTAATAAAAAAGAAGATTTGGGTCTGGCAAGTAGGTTAACTTGCCAGGTCGACATAGAAGTTAAAAATTGGATACCCAGGCTCTGCAGTGGCAGGCCTGAGACATGTTTAAAGGGCTTCTTAAGTGGGTGGCACAATCAGTACTGCAAGTCCACCAGTGGCATTTGATTTACAGGCCCTGGGCACATGTAGTGCACTTTACTAGGGACTTATAAGTAAATCAAATATTCCAGTTGTGGATAAATCAATGTTACCATGTTTTAAGTAAAGAGCACATGTACTTTAGCACTAGTTAGCAGTGGTAAAGTGCCCATATTCCTAAAGCCAGCACAAACGAGGTCAGAAAAAGAGGAGAAGGAAAGAAAAAGGTTTGGGCTGACCTTGCAGAAAGAGCCATTTCCAACAAGATTGTTCTGATCGAGTGCCTTCTTTACTTCCCCTTTGACCCCCCCAGAGATATTTCACGGTCCAAGATATAAGTTACGGCTCAGCTGGGTTGAGACAGACCAATAGCACTTGTCTGCAGGAACATACCCCGAGCTGGTTCCAGAGTGGACAAAGCCAACAGTGGCGAAGGCTAAGGTTCGTTTTGCAGAGGCACATGGCATGAATTATGTCTTCCTTTGGGTGGCCACACAGCCTACAGCCTCCTTTACCTTTCAGTCTTAACCAAGGAGTAGCAGGTGTGTTTGAAGGCAGAATCCCCAGTCGGCGTTTCAGGTATTGGCCTATTATCCTGCTGATATTGCTTTGATTTCAGAGACTTGTAGCTATGTAGGGCCATCCAGGAGTGTGATTGTTTTTCTAATGTTTCTTTGTCCTCTAAAGATTATAGAATTTTTGCTGCTTAATTTGCAACTCTTTTAACAATTTCATGACTACTTGCTGCAGACCATGCTTCTGCTAGGCCAAACCTGTCGATTATTGCCAGTAGAATATTTCTAGCCAGTGAGTGAGATCTGTGGAGTCATCCCAGCTTGGGTACCCACCAAAGACTACGCCAAACACAGATCTTAGTATTACCCGTCTTTATTCTGCTGCGTGTAACTTCAAACTTGTTAGATTTGGGGGTCTTTAGTTGGCAGAGGTAGGTTCCTTTGACCAAATAGGGATCCTTGCGTCTAGTCAGGGTAAGGGGGCACACTCCTAAAATAACCCCTGCTCACCCCCTTGGTAGCTTGGCACGAGCAGACAGGCTTATCTCAGAGGCAGTGTGTAAAGCATTTGTGAACACATACAGTAATATAGTGACAACACTACAGATGGACACCACACAGGTTGTATATCAAAAATAAGTATTCTTTATATAGACTTAACACAAGACCACAAACGACAAAAATCCACAATACTGTACTTTAAAAATGGTAGAAATAGCTCAGTTCTCTTAAGGTGTAAAATGCGACACTTTGAGTTCAATGTACCTTTGGATGCGTAACGCTATACAACGAAAGTGTTGCAGGGAAGGTGTTGCGTCGGTTCCTTACACGCAAGAACGGTGATGCGTCGGGTCCCTACTGATGCGTAGGGGATGCGTCGGTTCTTCTCGGCGTGGGGAGGTGATGCGTCGGTTTCTTACTGCACTTCCGTGGCGATGCGACCAGCAGCGCCGTGATGCGATGAAGATCCGGTGCAATGAAACAAAGATGGCGTCTTCTTCTTGATGCGACACGATGCGTGCACGCCCGACGGCCATGCGGCGACTCAACGATTCTTCTGAGCCGCGACAGGCCCTGCGACACGCTTCCCGGTGATGCGGCGGCGTCTGATGCGACGTCGATCCTCTTCTCCGGCGATGCGAGGCGCTTCGGCGGTGCGATGCGACAGCTGCAGCGGCGACACCCTTCTTCAGCGATGCGACGACAGCGGCGACACGCTTCTCTGATGATGCAGCGGCGTCTGATGCGACGTCGATCCTCTTCTCCGGCGATGCGAGGCGCTTCTGCGGTGCGAAGCGGCGACACCCTTCTTCAGCGATGCGACTACAGCGGCTGCGAAGGCGACACGCTTCTTCTTCATGAGTCGCGCTTCCAGCTCCTTGCGACACGCAGTCCCTCAGAAGGCCCAACACAACAGCAGGCACTTCAAAAGAACTCTTGGGGAGCTGGTGGGTGAAGTCTGTTGTCCCTGAGACCTCAGCAGGAGGCAAGCTCTCTCTCAAGCCCTTGGAGATCCTTTACAAGTTGAATTGAAAGTAGCACAAAGTCCTTTCTCCTTTCTTTGGCAGTCAGGCAACCACTGCAGGCCAATCCCCCAAACAGCACTTCAGTGTAGGGATAGTCTCCTCCTGCAGTCTCTCTCTCTGGTTCCTCTCCTCAGCAAAGGTTCTTCTTGTTTCCCAAAGTGATCTAAAGTTCTGGGGTCTGGGTCCCCCTTTTATACTCATATTCTCTTTGTTCTCTGAAGGCAGAGAGGCCTTTGCCTAGTCCAAACCAGTTCTGGTCAGTCCTGGAGCACTTTGTTTACAGGACTCCTTCTTTCCTTTGACAGTGTAGGCCAGGGACATCAGACGCACCACAGGAGGTGGAGCCAGCATTGTGGAGGGAAGGCACAGCCCTATTCAGGTCCCAGGTGCAACTCCTCCCATCACTCTACATGGAGATCTCTCTATTCAGCCCTGTGCTGACTCACCCTGCTTCCTGGAATCCCCCAGCCCCTGTCACTCAAACTCCAGACAAGGAATACACAACCTAGCAGAGGCAGGCTTGGATAGTTAGGCAAGAAAATACCTACTTTCTAAAAGAATGTTAAAACCAACTTCACTAAAAGATGTATTTTATCATTCTGAGTTCAGGCATACTAAATTCGTTTTTCTACCATGTTCCCTGGGTCAGTTAGGATTATAAGGTGTTATAATCAAACTGCCCATTCTGGCCTATGGGGAACAGGTAGCCTTGCAATAGTGAAAAACAAAAATGGCTGTAATTCACTATTAGGACAAGCAACACACACCAGGGCATGTCCTACCTGATACTTACAATGCACCCTGCCCTTGGGCCTACCATAGGGGTGTCTGATATGAAGAAAAGGGAAGGTTTAGGGACTGGCAAGTGGGTGCACTTGCCCAGTCAACATGGCAGTACCAGACTGCACACAGGCTCTGCAATGGCAGGCCCGAGACACACTTTACAAGCTGCTCCTGTGGGTGGCACAATCAGTGCTGCAAGCCCACCAGCAGCATTTGATTTACAAGCCCTGGGCACACTCAGTGCACTAGGGTCTGACAAGTAAACCAAACCAGCCAATCATGGAGTCACTAATCCATACATCAATTTATAACAGAGAGCATATGCACTTTAGCACTGATCAGCAGTGGTAAAGTGCCCAGAGTCATAAAACCAACAAAAACAGGTCAGAAAAAGTACAGGAGGAAGGCAAAAGTTCAGGGATGACCCTGCAAAAGGGCCAAGTCCAACAAAACTCAACATTCTAAAAAGATTTCATAACATTGCGTTCTGACACCTACGTCACAACTCTAATGAGTTTATTCAGAGCCAAAAGGTTTCTGTCATAAAATATCGCAAGACACTACATCTTCCCCTCTGTTCAATAATTTTTTTTAAATAAATAAACATATATATATATATATATATATATATATATATATATATACTTGCAATTTATCCTTAGTTTGAAGACGCACTCTAAAACAGATTAGTTAAGGCAAACCGGCATTCTTTATTCAGAATTGTTTGAAGCCTTATGCATTTCAGAGCAGCAGCTCTTTGATCTCAGGCATTTCATGAGGCTGCGCAGTGTTGCTGGAAAGTCACTCTCCCAGCATTTAATTTATTTCAATTGCCCTCTAGTGGGCCTCACAGGTGAGTACAACATGTGTTGCATGCTGGGATATGTAGTATTTACTTGTTTCCCTCCAGTGGGTTTTATCGTGCATTTCAAAATGATTATTACCTCCAATAGGTTCTGCTCTTTCCCAAGCTGTTAACTTCATTTTTCTAGGCCTCCAGTAGTAATAATAGATACAATTACATTTCTTTCTTCAATCAACCTCCTTGGCGCTTTGATTTTTCGACTTGATCTGGTTGCTGGGAGCTGTCAGCTTCACTGGCAGAGATTTTTGAAGACGGTGAAGAAGTAACAGCAGTCATGGAGTTTCCAGGTTCAGTCTTTCTTTCACCATCTTGATCAGGAGACCGATGAATCAAATGTTGAAAGTGAGAACAGTCTCTGGTAACAGACTTTCCAGGGCACTGGGCAGTCACCATATGTCCCTTGGTGGACACAACATGGAAAGGTGTAGCATCATAAGGCGCATCAGATTTTCTCCTTCGCAGCTGTCGGGCGATCACTAGATCTCCTGTCTTAAACTCAATGTTCTTTGCATGCCGCCTCTTGTCGGCATAGGCTTTAATCTTTTCCTTATTAACCAAGTCCTTCATTCAGGTTGAATTCTCACTTCCTTCTCTTTTGTTGGTCGATTGAGGTAACATGGTTGTCATTGCTCTCCCGAACATCAAAGTCTCAGGACTTTCGCCTGTGGTCGAGTGAGGTGTTGAATGATAGACTCATAGGGTGAAATTCAAAAAAAAATTTAAACTGGGCCTCCCAAGATTTGCACGCTTTACTGCTTTAATTAGCATAATCATAAAGCGCTCAATGAGTCAGTTGGCCTGTGGCTACGAAGGTGTACTCTTCTGATGCTTTATGTTCAGATGCTCTAGGAAATCCTTGAATTCTCGACTGTTGAATGGCGTACCATTATCAGACTTCAAAATGGCTGGAACACCCCATATTACAATAACGCTATTGAGTCTCTCAATGGCGGAGGAGCGTCGCCGCACTGGCTCAGAGCCAGCAGCTGAAAAATAAAACAATATTTTATTATCGTTTTATTTTTTCACCTGCTGGCTGAGTGTCAGGATTTCTGCCACAGCTCACCTCTCTTGACTATCACAATATACCGACATGACTCATATCAGTCCTCCCAACACTTATGATTTGAACAAACGTCTTGTACCCTAACGTTTGACCATATCCCCTGCTGTTGGCAAAAGCTAGCTGCAGCTGGTATTCCCCGGTTTGTTTGAAAAGCCTGAATAGCTTTTACACATGTTTTACCATGCATATGCAAGGTCAGGTTTCGGACATCACGGAAACATCCAGAAAATCCACCAGAATAAGCATCAAGCAACTGGCATAGATAAGCGCAACGTGAACCTTCTAGAAGACAGCCTCATCAAAGTAATCATTTGCTCCTGTTCCTTGCTATAAGCAATTAGAACGCGACCTTTGTGAACACTCTAAATCACATTCTACAGGACAGCCTCATCAAATTAATCATCTGCACCTGTTCCTTGCAATAAGCAATTAGAATGTAACCTTTATGAACGTCCTAAAGCAGCCTTATTTAAAGACCGTCCACACACCTCCTAGTCGCTAAGCCTCTTCGCCTGCCACTTACCTGTTTCCTGGCTTCCAGGACTCTGTCTTGCCAGCTCCCTTGATCCTCCTGATTTGATCCAATCTCAAACAACGTCCCGCATTAGTCTCGCACCTGGATGGAAAAAAGAACAAGAAGAAAAGGAGAGGCGCATTAGCAGACTTGATTTTACTACTCAGTCGCAACATTGTACTACAAAAATAGGTAACCAGTGTTTTTGTTCAACATGTATATACTGTTGGCATGGCTCTGCCAGTGAGCACTTGGGTGAAGCTAACCCCGTCCAAATTTGCTTATGGGTTTGATGCTGAAATCATGCTCACTACAGTTTCGAGAACTTTAATGAAGGGGCCGCTACGGGCAATCTAAATGAAAACAAAACATCAACAAAACTAAAGGTTGATTGAGATTTGAAAAGCTTTCGTGAGATGATACCTTAAGAGATAGAGTTAATACTAGACTATTATTTGTTTGTTTATAGGTACCATATCTGCTGGTATCATTCATCAGACTGGTGTGAATGCCTGCTGCAGTGTTGTTGAGTAGATGAGCCACAGCATCTTTGACTCTACACGCTCTCTCCATCCCAACCCTCTTTCCCCTGGGATTTGCCACCGGAGCAGTGTCTCCTCCTGTAAACTGAGTGCAAGTCTCGAGAGGATTCGGGAACTAGCATCGCTGCCGCACTGGAATCATCTGGGATCCAGGTAGGTGGCTTATGACAGAAGGCTAAGCCACACACCTAACGTTCCTTTTGGGCGGCGCATGTCCAATCAAGACCAAATATTCACAGACGATCTAGCACGTGACTTATCAGGGGACCTCAATGACGCTAACAATCTGTCTGAGTTAATGCAGCAGTTGCCCCTAGATATGAATAGGTCAAAAGCAGAAATTGCAACACTAACGGAAGAGTTTCAATGAGAGAGGACACATTTCACACAATGGAGGGATACTAAACCCAAGGATTGTTGCCCAGTTTTGACCCAGCCTGCATTTTGAGAACCATTTCAGAGAGGGGCGTTTACAACTACTGTCCAGAATCTGCATGTATCTGTCTCTACACCCAGTCCTGTGCCATAAGGAGCTCCAGAACGCTTTCATGGCCACAGTACTAAATTTGCAGCCTTTATGAGTCATTGACAAGTACATTTCCTATGCACACCTCAGGCGTTCCCCAATGACGCAGCTAAAGTAGCGTTTGTAATCTCTTATTTGGGAGGTGTATCCAATAACTGGGCAATTCATTTAATAGAAACAAACGATTTCCTTTTGTACAACTATTCTGCCTTCCAGGCTGCCATGACTAAGCTATTTGCAAAACATGGGGCTTATTTACAAGCCCCTTGCGCCGCCGGTGCGTCACGTTTTCCCATAGTAAAAGTGACGCACAGGCGGCGCAAGGGTCTTGTAAATAAGCACCCATGTTTTTATGCAAGCAAGTGACAGTGAGTTATTAAACCTACAACAAGGTTCTAAGGGCTCCCGCTTGTCCTTCTACTCGTAGTGGGAATAATGATTTTATTCTATCTGCTCCACAATGGACATCCCAGTTCAACTCGGAATGGAGACAGCACTGCTAGTTCTGCGTTGCTGTGAGCGCATGATACACTGCTTTGGCACACCTTGGCTTCAAGAACTAAATGAGCCCTGGTTCTTGTCGTTCAGGCCGGTCTGGCTTGACTGCATGCAACCTGTTTTCCGCTGCCTGCTTTGCAGCCACGAATGCATCCTGGATACATGTCTTGAATCAGAATTGGTTGTGCCACCGGACATTGAAGTACTGTGGACCCCTTAAAGGCCCATGCGTATTGCTGTCCCCAGGGTATTCCCTTGATGATGAATGCATTCTTAGAGCCACCCTGGGATGCTTCAGCTCCTAGTGATGTGAACAACGGCTCTGCGGAAAACTTTGGGGAAAAGACGCCTCCCTCAGCGGCTGCTGTGGGCGCTGGATGGAATCACCTTTGCTCCATAAACATGCTACGAGGTGCGCCTCTGAGAACGTCTGCGGATGTGGGCATCAGCAATGTTGCGTCTACCACTCAGAACACATAAACAATTGTCGTTTTCCGTGTGGGAACAATTTGGCCTCTTTTTAAAACAAAATGTACCAAAACAGCTTTTTTCTTTTTCTAGGCACCATGGCTTTCTGAGTGCTTGGGATCTCAAATGATATAATGACTTTAAGACTTTTAATACATATTCTATTGTGAAGCCCGCTTTTAGATACTTTTAAGAGTAGTTTTAACAGCTTATTTCTTACATTGTCCTAACAAATAACATTTCCAGCTGTGACCTTTTGCACACATTTGCACGCACAACAATGTTGGATTAGTTTCTCTGAAACTAAACTTGTTTTTACGTCTAGCTTTCCACAACATTATCACAACGCCCTGAACATCATGTACAAGGTCTCGTTTCGCACTACTTATAAATGTCATCACTATTTTCACCCACGGGGCGACAGGGCTATCTATATATCCATATCATCACTAATGTATGCGCACATCGCAAGGCTGATTTCTATTATAAAAGATGAGCATCCCGATTGACTGGCAGAGGAGGTACTTCCGCTGACACTGATTGCTGAGAAATCACCACGCAACGGTCTGACATCTCGTGAGGGG
The DNA here is from genome assembly GCA_963921515.1 of Calotriton arnoldi. Lineage (NCBI taxonomy): Eukaryota > Metazoa > Chordata > Amphibia > Caudata > Salamandridae > Calotriton > Calotriton arnoldi. The sequence continues at coordinate 2,655,115 of CAWUFW010000501.1, forward strand.
TGTCCAGTTCGTGACCAAGACGGGGTCCTTCGCTCTATCCCATCAGGTAATTGGGTTGGACCGTCCCTTAGGGGGGATTCATGGCTCTACACCTACACATGCTCTAGGTATGCTTAGTGTAGTGTTCGCGTAGTAGCAGTATGCTTGATTACTGCCTTGTTTATATGCCTGCATATATACATTGTTTAGCACCATGGTAGAACTATATCTACTATTTATGCTTTTGGTGCTTGTAATCACGTTTATCTGCTTCTGTCTTCTAATCATTGCAGCACAAAGATTTTATGCAAGAATAACATTGGTTCAATAAATATTATTTAAAAACCTCCCACTGTGTATTCTCTGTATATTTCTCTGAGAATAAGGAAGCACGAGTGACAGAGTGAAAGGTTCTAAACTGTTTCCACGATCCCTGAGTGGTCAGGGTTGTCATGTTCAGTGGTTGCCAGAAAACCATTCGCTCCCTCGTAGGTTAGGGGGGCTTATGGTGGCACATATCCTGCATGGTGTCTGAAATGCGTCTTGACACCAAGCCCTTAGTTTATGTTGTCCAAACAATGCACAGGTCCTACGGATTGGTAGGAACACCCTGACATGGCGCCACCAATGTTGGCTAAGTCTCTTATTTAATGGTCAAATCTGAGTAGTTCAGTTGTGCTTTCTCAGAGACCCCTACTCACATTTTAACCAGAGATGACCCGTAGTGGTAAGGGAAACAAATCCGCCTCAGCTTTGTAGGCATACCCTATGTATTGGCTGTAGGTTAATCGAGCTTGCTTGGAGGATTAGAAGCTCCCACATTGTGCATACCATATCTCTATAAAATTTGGCTAAAATACTGCTGCTCTTACAATGACCGAACAAGCAGATGAGGACATTGAAGAACAGATAGTTGGACTAAATATTTCAGAAAATTGCAGACTGGCAGTTACCATGAAATTATTACAACATGGCCTCCCGGCAACGGGTGGAGAGGTTGAGGCACACGAAGCATTCAGAACAGAAGTATTCTATTCTTGGGTTAAGTTCCCACCTGCAGATGCACACACACAGTTATTTCATGAATACATGGAAGATGTATTTCCCATACGTGGACTTCGAAGTCCCGTTAACATACCAAGAGCACATTAATTGGTTTAAAGGCACCCTACCCCATACCACAGAACACATGAGGCTCGGTCCGCTTAGCAGAGAAAGAGCGACTTGGCAGGTCTTAGCTTCTTATACACTGCATCCCAACATTGTTACTTTAACAGCAGCAGGAATGTGCACCCTTTACAGAGATATAGTAAAAATGCACAGAAATCTTATACAATACGTAATGAGAACATCTACAGTCCAAACTGCAGGGGCTGCTCAGGCTACATAACCACACATGGCTACTACAGGTATTAGCCCACAAACACTAAAAGCCGTTATGGGAAAGGTTCCCACCAGCCAGGAACAAATACCGTTCTGGATAGCACAAAAAACAGCACAGCTTGTAGCAGTTTTTCCCCATATGGGCCCGCAGGAAAAACACAGAACACTGGCAATTTGCTTGCCAATGGGGATGGCTCCCCCGACTGAAGATTGTGTCACCTCGGGTACAATCTTCGCTGCCGTATATACCAGAACACATGGTACCCCTTCTATAGCGGTTATACCAGATGTACTGAAGCAAATACAGAACGAGTACGGGTGGAACCTGCCTTAGAACTTGGGATGAAACTGATAGGCAATTTTGCCCAGGTATCAGCTATTATGTTGAGTAACATAAAAGGGGAGGCAGCAGCGGTGGCTATACACCAACGCCTGAGAGAATTCACTCTTGCACAACAGGAGAAAGAATTGCCTAAGATTATCAAAGATACATATACCTCACTTGGCAGAGATAATCTGGGAGCCAGACCTGGGAAACCAATAGTTAAGAGCGATTCTGAATAGGATAACTCTAAGCAAGCACCCGATTCTTCAAAGAAGACATGGGATAATAAACAAAAAAATAAACAAAGCAAAACACAGTCACAGGGTGGGTCTCCTCAACAGGAACACACCGAAAGAACATACAATGTGAAAAACCATGACAATATTAGAAAACCTGACAGGTATCAGGATACTGATACACGTTCATCTCGTTCCTTTCAGGAGACATCCAAAAAGCATTCGGAGAGAGACACACGGTCAGAATACAGATCGGAGAGCAAATCAAGCCAAAAAGGGAGACACATCGCACTTCGGACTACATCATTAAACAGGAAGACAAACAAAAGACTTCAAAACCTCAATTTAAAAAGAAGAAGGTAGCCGGGATTAAAATTAGAAATGCCCAGGCTACTGAGTACTCTGCTTCTGAATGGGGAATGGGTAGTGACAATGCTCGACAGCGCAGCAGAAGTCACAATAGCTCGTCAGAACCTGATGAACTATCTGGGGGTAGTAGCGCTGAATGAGCATATCATGGTGGAAACACCTGATACAAGGGTAAGTGTCCCACATCGTTTATATGAAATAACGCTCTAAGTGGAGGGGGACATACCCAGGAAGGTAAAGGGTCTTTTTTGAGAGAACCTGACCTATGGTTACGATATTCTTTTGGCTGAAAAGGATTGGCCACCTGAGTTTGTGATGGATTGCCCAATGGGAGAAGAAGTTATTTTACCTGCTTTCTCCAACCTCGTACCAGAGTCAGTTAAAAATTCATAAGTGCAGGAGTGGGCATTATCGTTAGCTCCTGCATATTACCGCAATCATGTTGGGTAGGATGATGAGCCACCTCATCACGAAATCCCATTAAAATCAATTCCTCAACCACAGAGACAATACACAATTAAACATGAGGCAAGGAACCAAGTCAGGGAGATCCTAGATCAACTTAAATACCAGGGGGTGATAGAGAATTGCACCTCACCTAAGAATAATCCCTTGTTTCCCGTAATGAAACCCGATAATTCACATAATCTAGTCTTGGATTACAGACATTTAAACGCATACACATGCACATTTGCGGTACAAAATTCACACAGTGTCACACTAATGAATAACATAGTGCGGACAAAATACAAAACAACACTAGACATCTCAAATGGATTTTTCTGCCAAAATATAGTGCCTGGGAGCAGATATTTGACAGCATTCTCAGCGCTAGGCTCTCAACGCCAATTTTGGCAATTACCACAAGGGTATAAGAACAGCCCCGGACTGTTTTCATCCAGGGTAACAGAGTTACTTCAAAATTTTTATGAGGAGGCATTGTCCTATGTAGATGATATCTATCTGACAGACGATGAATTAATGGAACACTTGTCTAGGGTAAACCACATAATTCTTGGGTTCGCCCACCTGGGCTACAAATTTAATTAAAAAAATAGCCCACCTCAGTGCCCTATTTTTTAGGGTTCGAATTATCAATTGAAGGCAAAAGCCTGGCGGCACAATTTTTGAGAAAAATGTGCACTGCTCCAACTTCCCACAACTCTGAAAAGACTACAATCCATTTTAGGATTCTTGAATTTTGGCAGGACATACATTTTGGATTACATCGGAAAGGGTGAAATCTTTCTACGACTTAATTAGACTTGATTTTTCAGTGCATCATTGGACACAGTACATACTGATATCCTACGTTCTGTACAAGCTGACAAGATAGCTTCTAAATATTAACACACATGTGTCAACACAACTAACCTAGTGATCCGCGTGGTCGCTGGACCAACCGAGTACACCTATTTTACTTTCAATGAAGGCGATACAGTACCTATTGCTTACAAATCACGTTTGTACACAAACGCTGAAATGCGTTTTGCACCAACAGAAAAAATACTCACAGCAGTACAGACTGCTGTAGTGAGAGAGAGAGCACTAGCGCTGGGGAAATGCATAATTGTCGTGACCCCGGTACTGACCCTAGAGGCCATTACAAAGGCAAGCATCCTGAATGCTAAAGCATTATATCCGCAATGGATTCAATGTGCTAACTCTCTCACTGCAATAGATGTAGATGTAGATTACAGATTTGACTCTACACTACAAACACAAGCATTCTTGCAGTATGAACAAGAATATCTTCTACCGAATTAAATAATGCCTCTAGATCAGAGGTCTTCAAACTTGATGCCGAGACCCCCCTGTCAAAATTCTTTAGGCGTAAGTATCCCCTCCTGACAAAAATGTCTAGAACTTGGTACGTCTCATCATTAACAACTATTGACAACCATAAACGCCCCCAATTTCCACAGCAAATAATTTTTACAGTAGGGAAATAATATTAAACAGTGTTTAGCAACAAAAGGTCAGTGAGCTTGGGGACATGGTCAAAGGTGTGGCTGAAAACAAAGGACCTGATTTATGAGGAATTGGCGTAGGGCATCGTGGCAAGTCTTCTTGCTGCACTGCCCTTCGCCAATGTGCAATAGCAGGAATGCACCTTATTTATGAAATATAGTGCATTCCTGTCCATTCCCCCTGCGTTGGCACACAAATTGCTGTCTAGCGCCAACATTGGCCAGGATTGTTTTTGTGCAGGAAGGGGTACCTTCCTGCACAAAAACAATCCCGAGAGGAGTTTTCCTTTTCAGAATGCAGCACACATGGAAAGAGGAAAAAACAAGGAGAAATGAAAATATTTCTCCTCGTTACGCCTGCTGTGGGGAGGCGTAAGGTTTTGCCGCTGCCCCAGGTTTACATGGTTTTGTAAATCTGGGGCAGCGTCAAAATCCATGGGTGTTGCATGGGAACACCCACTCCAATGCCCATGGAACACTTACTTGACATACAGTAAGGCAACGCAGCGACTTGCGCTGCTGTGCCCTACTCCATATCTATGAGGCTATGCAAAGCCACACAGGGTGACTTTGCATCGCCTCATAGGTATGATTGAGGTGCTTGTGCTGCCGGAGCTTGAAAAAAAGTGACGCTCCGGCGGCACAAGCCTCTCATAAATCAGCCCCAAAATATTTTGTTAGTTTTTTAGGTCTTTCACCATCAGGTAGCTACATGTAAAATAATGGGTAGCTTAAATGAAAAATACATTTTAAAAAGTTGTTACTCAGTGGGAAATGTACGGTAGTACATTATGAAACCTTTATTAGTTAATGCACTCCAGAGGTCTGTGTGTAACCAGAGAGCCACAGAATTAAATTTGGTTGGTGCAGTGGAGAATAGTGACTTGTGTATTGCCATACACAATGCTGTCTCCGCCTCCTGCTGGGAAGCTGGGCCAGAGAGGACAGAACTGGTTTGGACTGATCACAGAGCCTCTCTGCACCAGAAAACAAGGAAAATGCTGTATAAATATTGGGGCCCAGACCCCAGAACTTTAGATCATTTCTGGAATTCAAGAGAAAACTTTGCCAAGGAGGGGTTGGCCTGCAGTGGCTGTTTCTGCCAAGGAAAGGGCAAGGACTTTGCTGTGTGCTGTGTCTCCTGCTTGAAGAAGATCTCCAAAGGCTTGAAGTAGAGCCTGCCTCCTGTTCTGAAGTCTCAGGGACACAAAGACTTCCCCACCAGCTCTCCTGAACTTCCTTACTGGGTGTTCTGACCTGCCAAGAGGTGCCTGTTGCTGCCTCTGGAGGTTGTTCCTGCTGTTGGGAGCTGGAAAAGAGATGCAACTACGAGAAGCGGGCATCCGCACCTGTTTCTGACGCATCGCCACCGATTCTGATGCAGGCCCTGCTGTTTCGCTGCATAAACCAACACATCATGGCACCGCAGCCAGAGAGACCAATGCAGCGCCGTTGCCGCTGATGCCGCATCGAGAACCGCGCATCCCCAATCCCCACGAATCACACCAGAGTGCTAAATCTACAAACACACTGGGGCTGCAGTAAGAAACCAACACATCACCTCCCCGCACAGTAAGAAACCAACACATCACCTCCCCTTCAGTAAGGAACCGACTCATCACCTCCCCTGCATGGCAGTAAGGAACCAACGCATCACCTCCCCTGGAGTAAGGAACCGACGCATCACCTTCTCTGCATGTAAGAAACCGAGACATCACCTTCCCTGCGGCTCTTTTTGTTTATGATTTAACGCATCCAAGGTACTTTGTGTTGAAAGTGTTGCATCTATAGTTTGCTATGGACAGAACTGTTTTAACCTTCTAAGAAGTACATGTTGATTACTGTATTGTGGATTTTTGTCGTTTTGGTCTTGTTTGGTTTAGATAAAGATTACTTATTTTTCTAAACTGGTGTGGTGTCCATTTGTAGTGTTTTTACTGTATTACTGTATGTGTGCACAAATGCTTTACACACTGCCTCTGAGATTAGCCTGTCGGCTCGTGCCAAGCTACCAAGGGGGTGAGCAGGGGTTATTTTAGAAGTGTATCCCCCTTACCCTGACTAGGAAGAAGGGTCCCTACTTTGACAAAGGTGCAAACCATTGCCAACTAGAGACTCCCATTTCTAACACACAGTAAAATGAATCACACACTATGCGTGTGGGGAATTCATGATCTGTATTTTGTAGTGCCAGTATCAGAGCTTTTAGTTCCGTCAGCTGTGCCGTACAGTCTCCTAGAGACTGTGTGTGTGTTTTTCCAGGAAGAAACTTTACGTCCTGCATGCGCCCTTTTACAATTGCGCATACCACGGAATATTGTTGTTTCATTCCTATGCCGGGCTGGGCAGATCCATCACTATAAATGATACATTCATATCGATCTAGAGCAGAGGTCTTCAGTCTGTAGACCGCGACCCCCAGGGGGGCCGTGGAGTCCTTGGAAGGGGGTCGGGCATTTCCAGGCCTCACAAAACATGTGCTCTTCTTTTTGGAAAAAGACAACCGTCTGGGACGCTTCCTTCTGATCGTTAAAATGCTTCAGCTGAAGTTAATTGAGTCCCCTGTGCTGTGAAAGGAAGAGGCCAGTCAGACAGGTAAAACAATCCTTTGTGCCAGGGTGCCTGCTTGCCTGAATGAAATGCAAATGTGCGAGTTAATCTGCAAATGTAAAGGGTGCTTGGGAGCGGTTGTGGCCTTAATTGCTCGAATCACACCAAGCATCGTGATGGCAAAGATTTTTTTTTTTTTTTGTGGTAATATGAAGAGCTAACAACTGGGCTGTGAAGTACATGCTTTTAATCGTAATTGTATTTACACAGCACTTAGTACCCCTGAGGAAGTGTTGAAGGGACAGTTATGCCCAAAAATAAAATGTGCATTACTTGTGGTCTGGTATTACTAAACACTACATTTTGGAAGCTCCATTTTATCCTAAAACTATTTGCACAGTTTGTATCAGTCTATCTTATAATGTGTGTAGTGCAAGTATAAAATAATGACATACATTCACAGTGGTTACAGTCACCGGCTGTGACCTCGTAGCACTAAAAATACAGAAGTCACTATTCTCCACTGCACCAACCAAATTTAATTCTGTGGCTCTCTGGGTACACACAGACCTCTGGAGTGCGTTAACTAATAGAGGTTTCATAATGTACTACAGTGCATTTCCAACTGAGTAACAACTTTTTTAAATGTATTTTTCATTTAAGCTACCCATTATTTTATATGTAGCTACCTGATGGTGAAAGACCTAAAAAACTAACAAAATATTTTGGGGCTGATTTATGAGAGGCTTGTGCCACCGGAGCGTCACTTTTAACTGAAGCTCCGGCAGCACAAGCATCTCAATCATATCTATGAGGCGATGCAAAGTCACCCTGTGTGGCTTTGCATAGCCTCATAGATATGGAGTAAGGCAAAGCAGCGCAAGTCGCTGCATTGCCTTACTCTATGTCAAGTAGGCGTTCTAGTGGGCATTGCAGTGGGTTTTCCCATGCAACACCTATAGATTTTGACACTTCCCCAGATTTACAAAACCATGTAAACCTGGGGCAGTGCCAAAACCTTACGCCTCACCACAGCAGGCGTAACGAGGAGAAATGTTTTCATTTCTCCTCGTTTTTTCCTCTTTCCATGCGTGCTGCATTCTGCAGCACACATAGAAAGAGGAAAGCCCCTCTCAGGATTGGGGGCGTGGCCAAGCGGTCCACAATGGCAGACACGCGTTAGACGAGCTCCGGAGTCCCGCCCATAATCCTGTAATTATCCAGCTTCATTATCCCGCATCCTACCCCCAGTCTCCCTGACATATTGTCCCCCGTGTCCACCCCATCTCGTGGGGACGGCCAAACCCCGATTAGAGGCCGAGACAATGACGTTGTGAGAGGGCCGGCGAGCGGATCCCGAGCCCACGCTGCACCGCGGACCATCCCGGCTCATTTGCTGACTTCAGACTGGACTACGCCCGGGAGCAGCCCGACCGAGGTAATGGGCTGGGCGGCGACGAGTGGAGCGGGGCCCAGGCCATGTGACGGCTGCAGCTGAAGCGAAAGAACCCCAGGGCTGTGAAGTGAGGCTGCCGGCCCGTGCGGAGCTGGAGGAGGGTGGAGTGGGCCCATGGCCGGACGCTGCCCACCACTGAGGACACCGGACACATACCTGCCCAGTGACTGCTGTCGATGAGCCGCGTGATTGTCCCGGGGTCGGTACGGGTGGCGGCCTGCACTGCGGTGGGCTGCGGCCGCACGCAGCGCCGCTGAGCTGGGACTCGGTCGGGGGACACCGCGCTCGGCAGACTCGTTGGCCGGTGATGCTGGACCCCGCCGCATCGGAGTGTCACGGCCTTCCCGATGCCGTTGGTGCCCTGACTCTGCCTTGTGTTGCTGGGGGGAGGAGTGGGTCCTTGTGGCATCGGGGATCGCGGCCCCCCCTCCTCTAGCCGTGAGCTGCGGTCCCGGAGCCCTGGGTGCTCCCTGCGATGCCGTGCCCCTGCCTGGGACTCATGCTGTAATCTGAAGACGTTGCCCACCTGAGATTCTGGTGGCACCCCCCCGGCGCTCCTGCCGCAGGTGAGATCGAGGTGCGGAGCAGCCTGGCTAATGCTGGTTGCGCGGCCCTGCTGAGTGCTGCGCCCTCCTTTGCTGTCTGCTGCGGCCTGCGCCTCCTCTGCGCATTTTACAGGCCTGGCCCTCCATTAATCCTGGGACTCGGCGAAGTGGGCCACCGTGACCCGCGTTGTGTTCTGCACGTGCCCTGCTTCTTAGCAGCAGGGACCCTGCATGAAGACTACCTCCCTGCGCCCTGGCCTGAACAGCAAAAGCAAGCGGGGAGACCACTCCATATCTACCTCGGCCTCTTAGAGATGCCTCCGCGCGGGAGCTGCACGGTGCTGCAGAGAGGGGCTGTGCAGAGGCGCCCATTAGGAGGGTAGGGAGGTGGCTGCACGCTGAAGCGGCCGGGCTAGGTCCGGTATGGCTTTGTGTGGGTCACCTTCACGTCTGCCTCCTGCCTGCCTCGAAGACAGACGTTATCCGAATCGACGGCCGCAAGGGACCCTTCGCTCTTTAAGGGATAGTACTATTACGGCTGCAGACTAGGACATGATCGCCTCGCGTGCCGACCCCTGTAGACCTGCGCCAACGTTGTCTGGAACCGACTACTACCGTTGAAAATGACCCGAGACAAGCTGCAGGGCACCAAACAAAGCACATTAGATCGCTATGCCAGGGCCGGGGCGCAGGTGGCGGAGCCAGCGAGCCAGGCCTCTACCGGCCCAGACAGCGCTGCACTGATGGCGGCGATAATGCTGTCTCGAGACGCACTGGAGGCTAAGATCGGGGCGGTGTGGTCGGATGTCATGCTGATCCGCCAGGATCTCCGCAAAGCGTGTACAGAATAACAGAGGCCGAGACCCGTATATCTACTACAGAGGACACAGTCGCATCCCTCCAAAAGAGGGTATCCTCTCTGGACTTGCGATCAGGGCGGAAGATGCCGAGGACAGAGCTCGGAGGAACAACCTTTGCTTTGTGGGCTTCCCGGAGGGCTGCGAAGGCAATGATATGGAACAGTTCCTTACCATGTGGATTGTGGGATGGATCCCTCAGTCCTCCCTGTCCCAATGCTTTATTCTCGAACATGCACATCGCGCCTTGATGCAGAAGCCTCCGCCTGGGGCCAGACCACGGCCCATTATCGCCAGGCTCTTAAACTTTCATGACTGTGACGCTATCTTTACGCAGGCCAGACTGGCTGGCAAACTTCACTATGACTCCCATCCCATTTTAATTTTTCCAGACTACACGAGACTGGTGCAACAACGCTGGCAATCGGGAACGATACTCCACTGAGTGTTTCTGCACCGGTGTGTAAAGAATATATTACTGTACTATATGAAACAGGAAAGGATTTAAGAAAGTATTGTGTCCTGAAGAAGGTGGCTTAATTGTGAATCACCCACCGAAACGCGTCGACGCTAGATGTTTGTTAAATTTGTTTAGAGTCAGCAATCACACAGAGACAGAGAATTCTTTTCTTTGCTGGGTGCTGTTCATTTTATTCAAATTAACTATTAGATGACAAATGTTATTGTCTCTTCTGTTTTTCTTTTCCAGGGAGTCAACACTGTCATGTAACTGTATCTACTGAGGACTATTGTGTTTTTTGTTTTAAAAAAATATTTTTATGGACTTTTTTTATGTAACTATGACATTATATGTTTTTTAACATTTTCATAATATTCATTAAAAACTGTATAAGTGCCTTCACATTCCGAGTTGAGCAGTGATTGATGTATGTTTGAGAGTGGACGTATGAGTAGAGTTGGTATATGGTGTATTAGTATATCCAAAGGGAATATTTATTTTTAACTTAAAAGAGATATAGCTAGGGCATGGAAAGACCCAGCCCCGCCCAAACTGGGAGCATGGAAGGCAGGTCTGGATTGGTGCATGGGTCAGGAGCAACCTATATTTAAGGCACGGGGTTGCCCGGAGAAACACCCCAAAATCTGGAACCGTTGGGCAGACTTTCGGGGTCTCATTTTGGAACCCCCTCCACCACGCACTACTGATGTGGAAACCTCTTGAGGACAAATCACGGAGAAAAGTGATGTTACAAAGGACTACGTTTTATGTGAATTGGCTTGAAGGGTATGATAAATGGACTTCTGCATTGTACATGGCACACCTGGTTGTAAAGTTATGGGCTGATGTTCACAGGCCCGAAATGTTTATTTCCCTATTTTGTAAATGTCATATAGAAGTCACCAGCCTGATTCTTACAATACTGATCAGTATTAATTGTATTTCTCATGCCAGAAATGTAGCTGTCTTATCTGCTGACTTAATAAAAATGTATTTTGAAAAAAAAAGAATGCTTGTGTTTGTAATGTAGAGTCAAATCTGTAATCTACACATATTGCAGTGAGAGAGTTAGCCCATTGAATCCATTGTGGATGTAATGCTTTAGCATTCAGGATGTTTGCCTTTGTAATGGCCTCTAGGGTAAGTACCGGGGTCACGCCATTATGCATTTCCCCTGCGCTAGTGCTCTCTCTCTCACTACATCAGTCCATACTGCTGTGAGTATTTTTTCTGTTGGTGCAAAACGCATTTCAGCGTTTGTGAACAAATGTGATTTTTAAGCAATAGGTACTGTATCGCCTTCATTGAAAGTAAAATAGGTGTACCCGGTTGGTCCACCGACCACGCGGATCACCAGGTTAGTTGTGTTGAAAGGACAGGAATGCATCATATTTCATAAATAAGGTGCATTCCTGCCCTTGCACATTGGCATAGAGCAGTGCAGCAAGAAGACTTGCAGCGATGTCCTACACCAATTCCTCATAAATTAGGCCCTTTGTTTTTAGCCATACCTTTGACCATGCCCATTCAGGTGTAAGGAAATATCCTCCCCCTACTCTAAAAGCAGCCCAGGTCTATTCAGCCCAGACCTGACTCATCCAGGAAAGGCGGGACACACCTCAACCCCCCCAGTGGCTGTCTACAGTGAATGCACATCCCCAGCCCCTTTTCACTCCAAAGCCAGACAGTCAATCCACAAACCAGCAGAGGCACACAGGATGGCTAAGCAAGAAAATACCCACTTTCTAAAAGTGGTATTTTCAATATAAAAATCATCTTTAGCAAAAGGTGCATTTTTATATTCTGAGTTCAGGCATACTAAACTCCCTCTTTCTATCTTGTCTCAATGGGAAGTTATACTTATAAGATGTTATAAATGAACTCCCATTCTATCCTATGGGACAGATAGCCTTTCAATAGTGAAAAACGAAATACACTGTATTACACTTTCAGGACATGTCATACACATCAGTACATGTCCTACCTTTCGCTTACACTGCACCCTGCCCACAGGGGTACCTTGGGCCTACCTTAGGGGTGACTTGCATGTAAGAAAAGGAAAGGTTAGGGCCTGGCAAGTGGGTGCACTTGCCAGGTCGACATTGCAGTAGAGACTGCTCGCAGACACTGCAGCGGCAGGCCTGAGAACCTTTGAAAGGCTGCTTGTGTGGGTGGCACAATCAGTGCTGCAGGCCCACTAGCAGCATTTGATTTACAGGCCCTGGGCACACACAGTACACTGTACTAGGTACTTAGTAGTAAATCCAATAAGCCAATCATGGAAACTTCAATCCATAAACACAATTTACAGAGAGAGCATATGCACTTTAGCACTGATAAGCAGTGGTAAAGTGCCCAGAGTCATAAAACCAACAAAAATAGGTAAGAAACAGGAGGCCAAAAAGCAAAAAGTCTGGAGATAAACCCGCTGAAAAAGCCAGGTCTAACACAGTGTCCATTCCTATAACAAATATTTACACTATTGGTGCCAGAATGGATTTAGGGATTCCAAAGGTTGCACGGTAAAGCACAAGATGCTTTGGGAACAAGTGGCAAAGCTGAAAGAAGGCCTGCCATGGGCTCATGTTATTTATACATTGAGTCATCAACGTGTTGGCGTTCAAGTTGAAGGGAATTCAATGGCGGATGAAGCCGCCAAGGCAACAGTACGCACTGCTGCGTTGCTACAATAACTCGCTCCAGTGTGAGGATAGACGAAACAACGATGATAGCTGTCAATGCCACGCGCAACAGCTTAGTCCTGCCGAAAGGCTTTCCACTCAAGAACTAAAAGTTAGATGCACAAAATATTTTGTATGCTCAAATTCCAGGAGTGGGGGATACAGAAATACCAAACACTGATCACAGATTGGGATTCATACTAGCTGCACACGAGGGTCTGGGTTCACCACATGCAGGGATTTCTGCTAAAGTTTCACCACTAAAGCAGCGCTATTTGTGGCCCAAATGTGACATCTGCCAGCAGATGAAGGGCTCCACCGTAGCACGTCCAGCACAAACACCTTTATTGATCTCAGACAAACCTCTCACATGTGTATATTTGGATCACTGCGGCCCCTTGCAATCAGACGGGGCTTACAAGTACATCTTGGTGGCTGTAGATTCATGCTCCAGATTCCTGTGGATTTGTACCCAGCGCTCGGCTGACGCTCAAACCGTTATAAAGGATTTGCAAATCTTTATCGGCACATACGCAATTGCCACACTACATTCTAACCAGGGTCTGGCGTTTAGCTCTCAGGCTTACAAAGAAGTCATGGTAAGTTTGGGTGTGGCCTTGAGGTACTCCTCCCCCTATCATCCTGAGGGAAGTTCAGTAGTCGAGAGGAAAAACCGTGACTTAAAGCAATCCTTAACAGCAAGGGTATTAGGCTCTGGTGGCAATTGGGTCAGTCAACTATATGGGGTCCAGAGAGCACTTAACAACATGCCAAGAAAATCCCTAGGGGGTCGTATACCTTATGAACTCCTATTTGGGGTGAGGATGTGGGTACCCGACCTTGATAGTGTCAGCACGGTGGCAGCTGAAACCCCATTTGACCTCAATGATCGTTTGGATGCTTTACAGGAACTTAAAGAATACTGAGCTTTACAAAGCAATGTCCAAGTAAAATGCACCGCTACTGGGGAAGTGAAAACGGTATCGGCAAGACCTGCCTGGGTCCCGGAGATTGGGGACCTGGTCAGAGAGAAAATTGTGGACAAGAAAGAATTGGACCATCTTACAGAGCACCTGTACCTGTCCTAGCTGTCGAAGGAACCAGAACTGTCCTTCTTCCGCCCCTTGCTGCCTGCCGAGACAAAAGGTTTGTCTCAATTGATCTGATCAAACCACACTAAGTGGCCGATTCTCAATAGTAGGACAGGTGGGCTCATGGGTAGCAGCCGCACTCCTCTCGCTACCATACAGGAAGTTCAGATGGAAGCTTTAATAATGACTGAAGACTCCTCATTCCAAAGAGAAGCTGAGAACAACAATGAAATGATGCTTCTCCCTGTTGAAACAAATACAACTGTACAATCAACAGAAATTTCAATTAAAAAAATTGACGACGTCTATGTCAACATGCCACAGATTGAGTCATCGACCAGTTCTACAAAACCTGCTGAGCTGCCAAGAATAGACCGGATGGCATCTGGCTACTTCGTGCATTATGACAATTTCTCTTCAGATCCAAGTGAACTGGAGCTGCCAACAACGCATCTCCCTTTCAAGCTACGAGTTTATGCTTTCTATCTTTGGCTGAAAAATACTTACTTCATTGTTCCCTGGATTCATAGCTGGATTAGAATTGGAATAATTTTCCTGGTACTTTGGATTGGTATAGTAACTGTCTTTTTCCTACTTCTGAATGGACACTTTATCCCAAAATGCTACGCATTACAAGTCGTGAACTTGGTTCTTAAACCACATGCATCATCATATCGTGAACTAAGAGACTTGTCCCTGGTGAACATTACAGCGGTTCCAGTTCCTGAAGGAATTGTTTGGGACAGGGTATCGTATGATGCACATGGTCCTACTGAACTTTTGAAAATTCCTTATTTGTTTAAAATTTCTTTAAATGACATCATCACCTCTAGTACTCTCTCTGATGATTGGGACATTGAAACTGTGCATAATTTGCTTTCCGAGTTAGAGCAATCAGCAGAATTTTCAAATGATGAATTGTATGAAAGAACATCACCCACGCACTCATAACCAGCAGACTGGACTACGGAAATGCCCTCTATGCTGGGATCAACAAGTCTCTGCTCTGCAAACTCCAGACCATACAGAACACCGCAGCCAGACTCGTCTTCGGCATCCCTCGACACGAACACATAACCCAACACCTGCGAAACCTCCACTGGCTCCCCGTCGAGAAGAGAGTAACTTTCAAGGTACTCACCCACGCCTACAAATGCCTCTACAATACCGGACCCCAATATCTCAACAAAAGAATCTCCTTCCACCTACTCAAGAGAAACCTCCGATCCACCGACCTCGCCCTCGCCAAAGCCCCACGCATCCACAGAGCAAGAACGGGGAGAAGAACCTACTCCTACATCGCGGCCAAGACCTGGAACAAGCTCCCGATTGACATCAGCCACGCCCCCACTCTGCACATCTTCAGGAAGACCCTCAAGACCTGGCTCTTTGACTGACCGGAGCTGCTCCCCCCAGCCCCCCGGCACCTTGAGACCCTCCCGGGTGAGTAGCATGCTTCAAAATTCCCTGATTGATTTATTGATTGATATGATGGTACGAGTATTTTTGGAGACATGTTCTGTTACCACCATTATGGTCACCATTTGTTACATAAAGTTAGTATCCCACGCGCTGTTTATAATTACACACAATGGGAACACTACCCAAGACCACCGATGGGTAGTTCAAAGACTTTTGCACAGAAGTTTGCTTATTTTTCAGGTTTTAAACATCAGACCCAGCCTCGTGTTACTACAGGCTTGCACCTTCACCTGCAAAGAAAAATATGCTAACAAACACCAAGCTGATATACTCTGCTTCCTTTATTTCCCAACTGTCTATACAGGGTTTCGACGGTTGGAAAGACACGATAAACACAAAGTCTATCTGGGGGACAAAAGATTGGAAGGTTCAGGGGACGGAGGACTTATTTAGAGCATGCCTAAATAAACAAACTTCATGTCTGGGTATAGCAAAAATGAAGGATTTGAATGCACCACATATTCCCGCATTCTCACGTTTCGAGAATTGGCAGCACTTTACACAATTTAGTGAGGATACACTTGATACCATGATACAAAATGGTTCTTTCAATTCATCAGACGCCAATTGGAAGGGTTTGTTGGTTTGGCCTATGGACACAAATGGGTGCCAATCTAGATTCCTGGGTAACACCAAAGGCTTTCGGATCAATAGGCCTGATCAGCAATATGTACAAACAGAACACTAGGGGGTGGTGACGTCATATAGTGTTGGGAAGTTATACCTAGATTGGCTAAAAACCTCAACACTCTCCCAGGTGAAACAACACTTGTCCTTTATTACTGATGACATGGATCTCAGGGATTTATTTTAGGCCCCGGGAATCCATGTCAAAAGCGATTTTTGTACGGAACATACAACGAGCTGTGGAAGATTTCCCAACAGGAAGCTGCTGAAAGATTGCGCGAGATTGATAGGTTTAATTTAGAAAAGGCTTTGGCTGTGGTTGACAATGGTATGACCACATTATCATCCAGAATTTATTCATTGGGCAACATAGTGTCTTCCGCAATTGACATAATACAACAAGGCATGTCTATATTACAACATGGACAGTCACAATTCCGGTCAATAGTAATACAGAGCTGGACGTTACAAACATTACGTTCTGGCCACGTGCCATGGCATTACATCAACAGTACAAATCTGTTTTCAGCATACGATCTAACAGAAAAACAGATAACAATGGCATGTAGAGATGCAAGATATACCATGTTGCACATTGAAAAGTTAGACCAATTACCTTTCCCCGTGGCTGAGACACCATCCACACACATCACCCTACCGGTCACGACCTTTCAATTCCAATATTGTGTCCAATACCAACAGGTAGGCAGATATGAAACACCAGGGGAATGATATGTGTACGAGTATAGGGAATTACCGTTCAGTTTTAGATGCAGGAAAGGGGACACAGAAGTTTTTCTTAGTGGCTCCGACTGTGAAGACGCCTTAAGCGGCTCCTTGGTTTGCAAGGACATTTATCTCCACGGTGCATGCAATGCTTCAATGGTGAACTTGTCTCGTTATCTGAAGGGTTCACCAGCTGCCGTGATTCATCCTGTATTCAGGCTGCTCTCGAATGGGAGCTATTTGATGCTGAATGATCAAGGTTGCTGCGGAATGAAACCGGGCATCGCTTATCCGGTGATGGTTAATTCCATAGTCACTTGTTGTACACAAGTACTGTTTCCACCTGCCCGCACAGTTAGGGAGGCAGCGCGATAGCCTTCAATAAATGTTTCCAACATAAAATTTGATTCTCTAAGCAAACTGAAAGCCATGCTTTTCCATAAAAATGTGGCCTTAATTTCAGCCAAAGAGATGTTTGATCCCCAGGTTGCAAGGTCCTCATCTGAGATACAGACACTACTCCATACTTATTTCCCGCTGCATTTTGGAGAGCTGGTCCATCGTATCTTTAACATGTCTGATACAAAAGGAATAGTGCACTTTTCTAAATGTATCGGCTATGGTTTGGCTAGCACCTTTCAGTCAATATTCGGAGTTATACCATCTTTCACACACTATGTGTTGGGAAGCGTTTTTGGAAGGCTCCCGCTTGTCCTGCTACTCGTAGTGGGAATAATGATTTTATTCTATCTGCTCCACAATGGACATTCCATCAACACGGAATGGAGACAGCACTGCTAGTGCTGCGTTGCTGTGAGCGCATGATACACTGCTTCGGCACACCTCGGCTTCAAGAACTAAATGAGCCCTGGTTCTTGTCGTTCAGGCCGGTCTGGCTTGACTGCATGCAACCTGTCTTCCGCTGCCTGCTTTGCAGCCACGAATGCATCCTGGATACATGTCTTGGATCAGAATTGGTTGCGCCACCAGTCATTGAAGTACTGATGGACCCCTTAAAGGCCCATGCATATTGCTGTCTCCAGGGTATTCCCTTGATGATGAATGCATTCTTACAGCCACCCTGGGATGCTTCAGCTCCTACTGATGTGAACAACGGCTCTGCGGAAAACTTGGGGGAAAAGACGCCTCCCTCAACGGCTGTTGTGGGAACTGGATGGAATCACCTTTGCTCCATAAACATGCTATGAGGTACGCCTCTGAGAACGTCTGCGGATGTGGGCAACAGCAATGTTGCGTCTACCACTCGGAACACATAAACAATTGGCCTTTTCCGTGTGGAAACAATGTGGCCTCTTTTAAAACAAAATGTACCAAAACAGCTTTTTTCTTTTTCTAGGCACCATGGCTTTCTGAGTGCTTGGGATCTCAAATGATATAATGACTTTAAGACTTTTAATACATATTCTATTGTGAAGCCCGCTTTTAGATTAAGATTAAGAGTAGTTTTAACAGCTTATTTCTTACATTGTCCTACCAAATAACATTTCCAGCTGTGACCTTTTGCGCACATGTGTACGCACAACAATGTTGGACTAGTTTCTCTGAAACTAAACTTGTTTTTACATCTAGGTTTGCACAACATTATCACAGCACCCTGGACATCATGTACAAGGTCTCGTTTCGCACTAGGTACAAATGCCATTACTATCTTCATCCACGGGGCGACAGGGCTATCTATATATCCATAACATCACTAATCTATGCGCACATTGCAAGGCTACTTTCTAGTATAAAAGATGAGCATCCCAATAGATTGGCAGAGGAGGTACTTCAGCTGACACCAAGGGTCCTTGCATGCTGAGAAATCACCACGCAGCGGTCTGACATTTCGTGAGGGGCTTCCAGTTCGTGACCAAGATGGGGTCCTTCACTCTATCCCTTCAGGTAATGGGGTTGGATCTTCCCTTGGGGGGATTCTTGGCTCTACACCTGCACACACTCTAGGTACCCTTAGAGTAGGGTTCGCATAGTGGGAGTACGCTAGATTGCTGCCTTGTTTTTATGCCTGCATATATACATTGTTTAGCACCATGGTAGAACTATATCTACTATTTACGCTGTTGGTGCTTGTAATCACGTTTATTTGCTTCTGTCTACTAATCATTGCAGCACACATATTTTATGCAAGAATAACATTGGTTCAATAAATAATATTGAAAACGTCAGACTGTGTTTTCTCTGTGTATTTCTCTAAGAATAAGGAAGCATGAGTGACTGAGCAAAAGGTTCCACACTGTTTCCATGATCCCTGATGGGTCAGGGTTGTCATGTTCAGCGGTTGCCAGAAAACCATTCGCTCCCTGGTAAGTTAGGGGGGCTTACGGTGGCACTCTGAGCCAGCTGGTCTATAGGCCAACATATCCTGCTGGGGTGTCCGGAATCAGCCTTGACACCAAGCCCTTAGTTTATGTTGTCCAAACAATGTGCAGGTCCTACGGATTGGTAGGAACTACACGGCAGGATCTGCTGACTTATATCACTACTTTCAATCGAATGGTGGCAGAAACGCGCTGGCCGCAAGAGAAAAGAACATCCTTATTCTATCAAGGGTTTAGAGATGACCTTAAAGAGTCCCTCTCGCACATCGTTGATCTGCCCGACGATTGTGCAGAATTTATTGATATTGTGGTTAAGCTAGATCACCGATTAGGTGAGCAAAAGGGTGAACGATCTCGCAGTGATACCAGATTAATTGTCCCCAAAACCGAGAAGCAGGAGTCAGACAGTAAGACTCTTGAGACTGAACCTATGCAGATAGGAGGTATAAGGGGTCCACTATCTAATGAGGAAAAGAACGTCGTCGCAAATTAAACCTATGTCTTTATTGTGGTAAAGCTGGTCATTCTGCTAGGGAATGTTCTGCAAAACAAAAAAAGACTAAGGCTGTAGCTAGTGTAGAGGTCGATCAGAAACAGGGAAACCTAAGGCTCTCGACCAGAAGTAGATCCTCTCGTTGAGAGAAGCCGTACAGATCTCACAATATCTAACCAATGTAGGAACACGAATTCTGCAGCATCTGACTCTCTGAGTCACAGTAATCCTATCCCCACAGTGTAGGCACATAATAGCCATGCTTATTGACTCAGGGGCCACAGGCAATTTCTTTGATCTGACCCTAACTGCCAAGCTCAGGCTCACAAATTTCCCAAAGAAAAACCTGAGCCTGTGCAAGCAGTAGATGGTTCAGAGATGTCTTCTGGACAAATTTGTTTTCCAACAGAGACTCTAACCTTAGTGTGCAATAATGGGCATATTGAACGACTTGTCTTTGATCTAATAGACACTCCCACCTTTGGTGTAATTTTGGGAGTACCTTGGCTAGAACACCATAATCCAAAAATTGATTGGGTACACCGCACCATAACCTTGGGACTTGCCATTCTGCACTACTACCTTCCACCAAGAGGCTCCAGTGGTGGGAATACCTCTGCATTGCGCCTTGGTCCAAGGAATAGAAAACCTTAAACTACCCAAAGAATACCAGGGCTTTCAAGATATTTTTGACCCCGTGAAAGCCACCCAACTGCCACACACACAGAGCCTTTGATTGCTACATAGATCTCCTCCTGGGAGCAATGCTGCCCTGCAATAGAGTTTACGCATTGACAGCACCTGAAATTCAATATCTACACAAATATCTGGATGAACTACTAGAGATAGGTTTTATACGCCACTCCACTTCGCCTGTAACTTCCCCACTCTTCTTTGTACCCAAGAAGAATGGGGAGTTGATGGCATTGTGTGGATTATAGAGCAGGCAATAAGGTGATTATAAAGAACCGCTATCCTCTCCCTTTAATTTCGGTAGTACTTTATCAGGTCAGAAATTCCACCATTTACACAAAACTAGATTTACGGGGAGCTTACCACTTAATCCATGTACGAGAAGCAGATGAATGGAAAACCACCTTTAGGACTAAGTTTGAGCTGTTTCAGTATACTGTTATGCCTTTGGGCTATGTAATGCTCTGGCAGCATTTCAATATTTAATTAATGAGGTCTTGAGGAAGCTTTTGGGTGTTTGTGCAATCGTCTGCATAGAAGACATTCTGGTTTACTCAAACTCAGAACAAGAACATGTAGAACATGTATGCACCATCTTGCACCGCCTTAGGGAAAATGCTCTCTTTGCTAAATTAGACAAATGTTCCTTCCATGTACAGTCAGTAGAGTTTCTGGGGTATCACTTATCTCTGAAAGGCATTAATATGGAACCCAAAAAGGTAGAAGCTATTACTAATTGGCCAACTCCAACAGGAAATTCAACAGATACTTCGCTTCGCCAATTGTTATCGTTGTTTCATCCCATACTTTTCTGAGTTAGTGGCGCCCATAACACACCTGCTAAAAAAAGGGCAATCATTTGCGTGGTCTCCAGAAGCCAATCAGGTGTTGCAACTTTGAAAACTAAATTCACCACTGCACCCATTCTTCAGCATCCCAATCCAGACCAGCCCTATTATGTCAAAGTCAATGCTTCACATGTAGCCGTAGGAGGAGTTTTATGTCAAACGAACCCAAGAACTGGCCACATGCATCCCATAGCCTTTTATTCCAAAATACTTCTACCAGCAGAGCAAAACTATACGGTGGCTGAAAGAGAACTTCTGGCCATCAAACTGGTGTTCACTGAATGGAGTCATTAGCTACAGGGGGCTAAACATACAGTCACAATATTCTCAGATCATAAAAAATTAAAATTCTTTAGCTCCGTCAGGGCTCTCACCCCCGTCAAATGCGATGGCTGCATTTCTTTAGTGGGTTCGATTTCATCATCACCTATCGCCCAGGGACCAAGCAGTCTGATGTTCTTTCTAGACTGGGGTATGCTCACTCTTCCCATTCCACATCAGACTCGCCTACTGTCATTCCACTGGAAAAGATAGTCG
Source organism: Calotriton arnoldi (assembly GCA_963921515.1). Lineage (NCBI taxonomy): Eukaryota > Metazoa > Chordata > Amphibia > Caudata > Salamandridae > Calotriton > Calotriton arnoldi. The sequence goes on from CAWUFW010000501.1 coordinate 2,676,762, forward strand.
CTGTCAGCGAGGGTGACACTTTTATGGCACCTTACATGAAGAATATAAAAAACTAAAGGCCGAAGAATGGATCAAAACACCTAACCATGCTATCACAGACATGCTGTTCCTTCACACTCAGAAACTGTACATCCCTTCTATAGAATTAAGACGTCAGATAATTCAATGGAATCACGACGCAGCATTAGAAGGGCACCCAGGTATAACGAAAACACTAAGGAATTGTCAAAAAACCTTCTGGTGGAACAACATGCGGAAGGATATACAAGAATACGTATCTGGTTGCCCACTTTGTGCACAAAATAAGAACACTCACACTATGCCAACAGGATTATTACAGCCTCTGCTTATACCCCCAGTTCCTTCGCATACCATTAGTCTGGATTTTATTACGAACCTTCCAGCAGGCAATACCTTTACTACTGTTTTAGTAGTTGTTGACATGTTATCATAAATGGCACATTTCATCCCCCTCAGAGAGATACCCACTGCCGCAGAATTTTGTCAAATATTCATTGTTCATATCGTAAGACTGCATGGTCTACTGACTAAAATCATCTCAGATCGCGGGGTTCAGTTCACATCTATATTTTGGAGAACACTTTGTGATAAGTTAGGAATAGAGGTAGTCTTGTCATCTGCCTTCCACCCATACACCGACAGGCAAACTATGGCTACTGGTAGTGTCTATGACTAATCCATAGACACTACACTAAGATGCTTACTTTCAACATACACAGGACAATGGGATCAAGCCTTACCCATAGCTGAATTCACTTATGATAACAGCACCCACTCAGCCACAAACTACACACCCTTCTTCTTCATGTCAGGACCACATCCTCGGGCCCTTCCCATTGATATATCAGGAGTTTCTACTACACTACTTTCAGTCACAGAAAGATTAGAACAAATGCATGACCTTCAAAAACACGCTAGGACAAGTTTAGCAAAAGCCAAATTGGTCATGAAGGCACAAGCTGACAAGCATAGAACCCAGCACCTACATACAAGGAAGGAGACAGGGTACGGTTATCAACACGACACCTACAAATAGAAGGCCCAAGGAAACTACGCCCACAGCTTCTAGGTCCTTATGATATTATCAAGATAATTAATCCTGGCACCATCAAGCTCCCCTTGAATACACATATTACATGCTGTTGGCAATAGCTAGCTGCAGCTGGTGTTCCCCGGTTTGTTTGAAAAGGTTTAATAGCCTTTTATTCTAAAAAGGAAAAAAGAGCAAGAAGAAAAGGAGAGACGCATTAACAGACTTGATTTTACTATGCACTGAGCTCAGTCGCAACATCGTGCTGTAAACAAAGGTAACCAGTGTTTTTGTTTAACTTGTACATGCTGTTGGCAGGGCTCTGCCAGCGAAGACTTGGGTGAAGCTAACCCTGTCAAAATTTGCTTGTGGGTTTGATGCTGAAATCATACTCACTACAGTTTCGAAAACTTTGATGAAGGGTCTGCTACGGGCAATCTAAATGAAAACAAAACAACAACAAAACTAAAGGTTGATTGAGATTTGAAAAGCTTTAGTGAGGTGATATCTTAAGAGATAGAGTTAATACTAAACTCGGGGCCACATTTCCGACCATTGAATTTTGCGACTCGCAAATTGCGACAAATAGTGAAGCGCAATTTGCGAGTCGCAAAATTCAATGTACAACAGTGTTTCAGACACTGTTTGCGATTCCCAATGGGGTCGCAAATTGCATGCCCCATGAATATTAATGAGGCTGTCGCAATTTGTGACCCTATTGGGAATGGCTGTCACTCCCAGGGATGGTGGCCTGCTTGGGTCAGCAGACAACCATGTCTGGGACTGCTTTGTCAATAAAGCAGTAACGCATTTTGTTTTTTAAATGCAGCCCGTTTTCCTTAAAGAAAAACAGGATGCATTTCAAAAAGAAAAATGAAACTTTTCAGTTTCATTTTTTAAGGGCAGGCAGTGGTCCCTGGGACCACTGCCTGCTCTTAAAAAATATTTGCGCATCCATTCACAAAGGGGAGGGGACCCCTTCCCGTTTGCAAGTGCCTTACCACCCTTCTGAGAAGGGTGGTAAATTGTGAGTGTTTTGCAAACGCATTTGCGGTCGGAAAACAATCATACATTGGGTAAGGACTCGCTTTTAGGAAGGGACGCTCTTGGCACGCCCCTTCCTAATAGGGAGTCGCTAACCCTATTTTGCGAGTCGCTAATAGGTTAGCGACTCGCAAAATAGGGTTAGTACATTTGGGCTGACCTATTTTGCGGTCGCAAAGGGGCCAAAATCCCCTTTGCGACCGCAAATAACGGTCATACATCTGGCCCTCAAACCTTATTATTTGTTTGTTTATAGGTACCATATCTGCTGGTACCATTCATCAGATTGCTGTGAATGCCTGCTGCAGTGTTGTTGTTGAGTAGACAAGCCACAGCATCTTTGATTCTACATGCTCTCTCTATTCCAACCCTCTTCCCCAGGGATTTGCTACTGGAGCAGTGTCCCCTCCTGTAAACCGAGTGCAAGTCTCGGGAGGATTCAGGAACTAGCATCGCCGTCCCATTGGAATCATCTGGGATCCAGGTAGGTGGCTTTTGACACTAAGCCAGCGTGTGTAGGGAGGGGCCGGGTCATGGGAGGGAGGAGTGGAGTGCATTTCTAAGTGCGCATATCTGTTTGGCCGGTCGTCTTAGGCCGGCCAAACAGACATGCGCAGTTAGGTTTCTCCTACCCAGCTGTATTGCACAGCCGGGTTTAAGAAACAGCAGAGACTCCCTGTGCCTGAGCGGAGGGTCAAACCCAGCCCGCTCAGGCCAGTCCCCCACTGCTCTCATAACATGAGGTTTTGAGGTTAGCCCAGATCAAGGCCAATTTAGTGACATATATGATAGAAACATCTAGCCGCAGATTCCTTACCTTAGAATATCCCAGGTGTCCGACTGTATGCAGAAGACTTTTGCCCGAGCAGTACCCTTGCGTGCTGGTAGGTGGCGTTGGTTTTCTCGCATGGTATAAACATCGTCGTCTGAGCCCGAAGTGACATCTCCGTCACCTATATAGGCACCACCTTGGCGCGCTGACGTCAGCTAGTCAGATCTGTCAAGAGAGCTACACTCTGTCACTTTTTGAAAGATTTTGGTGCGTAGGTTTTTTCCTCAATGTCGAAGAAGACTTCTAGATTCAAACCATGCCATCGCACCATGTGGGTGATGGATACACACTAAATTTGTCTCTGGTGCCTGGAGCGCGACCACAACTCAAAGTCGCGCTCCAACTGCCAGGCCATGGCTCCAAAGGCTTGGAGGGAGCGGTCCCTTACATTGCTTGCGGCCTGCCTTTCGACTCCATGCAGTTTGCCCAGGAGGTCTCATACCCAGCCGAGTTGAAGGTCTAGGCACCGCTCTGGGAGTCCTTAGTCCTCATCCTCCCACTCGAAGTTGTCAGGTTGTCAGGTAAGAGGCATAAAAAACACAAGAAGTCGAAGTGTGCTTCAATTTCTCCCCGTCCGTCGGCCGATGTGACGGTGGAATCTCGACGCACTAGGCCTCGTTCTGCGGAACCTGCACCTGGGTCGTCTCCACGCTTCCCTGCCTTTCCAGGAGCCAGATTGACCCCCGTCCAGTTTAAAGAATTCTATGATGCCATCTGCCTCATATTTGGGTGACCAAACCCTCCTGGCGCTCCTTTGGGCGACTGAGGCTCAGACGGTGATCCATCGGGTTCCGCACAGGCAGTTCCAGCCCCAGAGCTGATGCCCCCCAATGGATCCAGTTGCGGATCTGGACTGGCGCCGGTCGTGCCCCTGCAACCTTCCCAGCGCCGGCCCCCATGTTGAGACTCCCGACACCGTTGGCAGCTCCAGCGCCATTCTTATCCCCAATGACCCAGAGTCGGATCAGCACTTATTGACGCTGATTCCGATGCTGACGTCACCGTTGGGTCCTAGGTCTGTTCCTCAGCCTTATTGTGAGGGGCTAGGAATGGAGGAAGATTGGGAGGGGTCGCTGGAGCCTTTACACGACCAGCCTGAGCTCAAAATGGACTGGTATGAAGCATTGGGTGAGGCCAGTGGACTGGATACGTCCCCAGATTCTGGCCTGCTTTCTCCCCCTACTGTAGCAACAGAGGAGCCAGCTTCATATGCTATGGTGGTGAGAAGGGCAGCCGAGGTCCTGAACCTTCAGATCCCTTTGGTGGAAGTCGAGGTGAACATCTTGACAGAGTTCCTGCAGCTGGGTGTCTCCTCCTGTGAACGCCTCCTGCCTTTCAGCGAGGCCTGGACTGATATCCTTCTGGAAACCTGGTCCAAACCCAGCACAGGGGCTCCAGTGAATAGGACAGTCGTCCGCTGCCCCCGCCCTGCACCTGGCGAACAGAAATCCCTCACAAACCACCTTACCCCCAAGAGTTTGGTGGTCCAGGCCTCTACCTCACAAGGTGCGTTTCCTTCTGCGCACCTGGATAGGGAATCCAAGAGGCTGAATAGTTGGGGCAAGAAGATTTTTTTTTCTTCCGCCAGCCTTGCATTTCGGTCAGTGAACAATGCATGCCTATTGGCCTGTTACGCCGACTCCTTGTGGGAAATGGTTGTGCAAGTGCTGCCACAGGTCCCGGAGGAGGCCCAGGCCATTCTCTCCCAAACAGTATCAGATGGGACAGATGTGGCAAAGTGCACTCTACGTTGTGGGCTTGATACCACCAACTCGCTGGGCACAGGAATGTCATTGACGGTGGCTGTTCGACACCATGCCTGACTCAGAACTGTTGGCTTTTCTGGGGATGTCCAGGCTTCCCTTATGGACATACCCTTTGATGGCACCCGTCTCTTCGGAGACCAGGCAGACATGACCCGGAGCGCTTTAAGGATTTACTGTCTACGGCCAAGTCTTTGGGCCTTTCAGTGACCACCTGTCCCTGTCTGCTTTTTGCCCCTTTCAAGGCCACAAAAGGGGCTTTCAGCTGTGCCAGCCATATCCCACCCACAAGACTGCGCAAGTTCAGCAACCTCTACGCGGCCATAGGCGCGGTTCCTTTCGACTCTGTGGGCCAGGCGGCCAGAGGTCCAGTTAGTCCACTCCTCCCCCTGCAGCCTCTAAACCTTAGAAGTTGTCTAAGGATCAGCAGTTGAGGACCCATAAGCCCTGGTGCTCTAGTTTGCAGAGTAATTTGAGACCCTTTGTGTCCTTCCTTCCAAGATCTGTTGGTGCCCGTGTTGGAATGTCCCATTGGCATTTCTGTGACTTTAAAATTTATTTTTTCGTTGGGCAGCCCAGCAATTTCAAATTGAAATCTCCTGTCACAATTAACAGGGAGCTGGAGTGAGTCAACCCTGCTTTGAAGATGTTGAACAATCATTTTTTTTAGATGTCTTTGCAATAGGTGGCAATAAGATTTTTAACACTGATACCTTTCTGACTTCCCCTTTTGTTTCCAATGTTATGTGCAAAATTTGTAGATTATCTGAATCTGTTGTTTGCTCTTTGCTCGTAGCCTTAATAGCTGTTGACAGGTAAAGTCTGCCTCTGCTGCAGCCATATTTTGCTTCCTCGGTGGCTGGCACTGCAATGTGAGAGAAGCTGGTGACTGGTAGCAATTCCAGGGCCCATGTTTCCTGTAGAACAATTATCTCAAAGGTTTGCAGGTAGCTTAATAAGTCTGGGTCATCTAGCTTGCCCACCAGCCGGTGTATGTTCCATGAGCATAGTCAAAAGGTATTTGAGCTGGCTTCTAGGTGCCTGTGTGTTCTAGGATGGTTCACTTTGGGATAAACGGCTGATTGATAGTGCTTGTGATCCAACCACACTCGTTATTCTGAGTCTCTTTCAACTGCTTTGTGATTAGTTGTTTCTGAAACACTTGCTTTCCCGCTCTTGTTGGTGTTGCACCTTTTGTGGTTTTTAGGACTGAATAGGGATTTTTATGTGTGCCTGTATTCTTGGTGTTGTCGACTTTAGCTCTCCTGAACTGGTGTGGATACCCTGATTCTTGATAGGTTTCCACAATTATTACCCAGTATCTAAATTGCTTGCTCTCACAAAGTGCTTTCTGTTGGTAGAGCTCCAGGCAGCCCTAGTTGATTCGCTTTAGTGCCCACCAGCAGAGATAATAAAATGTATGGAGTTGATGTCAGGCGAGGGGACCTTAGCGAGTGTTGCCTCAGTTGGGACGTCAATGCTTCCCTTTGAGCAATATGCTGGATGGAAGAGAGCTATGTTTGTTACTCCTTTTTTTAGAGGATGATCAAGGTTTTCCTCCTTTTTAGAGGATGATCCTGGTTGGTGATGTCCTCCTTTCCGCCGCGATTGGGTCAAGTGAGACTCCACTCTCTTGATGCCTGAAAGCGATCAGTGGCCCTGGCATGGTGTTTTGAGCTGTTCTTTTTGATCAAGAGGGCCTATTGGGGATCTTTAAACAAGCTGTCAATGGGGCTGTTATTTCCATGTCATGCTCTGTTCCTCCACTGTGTTCCTCAGAATTTGTCCCTAATCCCAATCCGAATTCTCCAGGCATCATTTCTAGTTCCTCTTGTAATGAGGGTTGATGTATAATGGGTTTGGGTTAAGCAGCTGATGTTGCATTTAATCTGGCCTCTAGATGTTGACTTGGTGACTGACCTAAGTCCTGTGGGTAAGCCCCCAAGCCCGCAGTGCCAATCGCCATTGTGTTGGATTGTACTTGTGGTTGAGTGTTTTGTTTCAATGCGTCCGCACTAACTTGGTTTTGATCATTCCGAGACCCTCCTGGCGCTGAATTCTTTTTTGTTGAAGATGACATAATCCCTTAGCCAATTGGTTCAAGGATAGTTATTATTTCTGGATTTCTCTTTTTTGCTCTGTTTCATTTTTGGTCTTACTCCTGGGTTGTGTGTCTTCCTTTGATGTTGGGTGATCTTGATCACTCTCTGCCACCTGTTCGTCCGTGGCGCTGAGAGAGTTTATGTTGTCTCAGTTTGAACTCCTCTTCGCCTGTCTACCATGTGATTATGACACTGAAGATATTTGAAGTGGGAGGGCTGAATTCGGGGCGAGAGAGAGCTGTGTCCTGAGCTGTTGGTTCAGTCAGCAGAACTTCCAGGTCTTCTCCTCCTTGCAGTGTATGATCAATGGGGGAAGGCCTTTCAGTTAATTTTTTAGGCTTAGTGACAGCCTACAGATCCTCAAAGATCTCACCAAGGGTGGAAGGGTGTTTGCTTAGTTTCTCCAGAATAGGTGAGCACGTGCACCTAGGAGTTAGCTCCATGGTGTCCTCTTGGGCCCTTTTAATAAGTTTGCTTAGATCGACAATTTTCCCATTGATGCCAGCTACATGAACAGCCAACGTGTTCAGTAGATCGATCTGTAGGTCCATTTTAGCTGAGTGGTAGTCCGTTGTGTCTACCATTGAATGAAGAGATCTCAGCATGGAGGACCATGAGGTTGAGCTCTAGGTAGTGGAGTTTTCTCATTTACGTTCTTGTTCTCAGTTGTGTACTATGCCAGCATCTCATCCAATTCTTCTTGTGTTAGGTAAGAGAGCTCCGTTGGCATTTTATGAGTTGGTCTATCTTGACCATGACTGTCTGCTCTCTTCAACGCTAGGTTGCTCCCGTGCTCTGTCAGAAGACTGTTTTTTTAGGTTGATTTCATGGGGGAGTTTGCTTCAATGGCTTCCGAGGTTCCATTGTCCCTCTTGGGTGCCACCGGGCTGCCCGGTTGATGAGTCGCTGATTGTTGCAGTTCATTGGTCTCCTCCTTAGAGGAGCTAGTAGTCATTTTGTCTACCTGATTCAAGCCATCCTCTCTCTGGAGTGCTGCCATACTGCTTAGACCATCTCTTACGTCTAGCTCCCCGCTTGCGGTGCTGCCCCTATCTGTGTCATCTGACTTATCCCGATGGGGCTTAGGGTGTTAGGGGTTCCTGCTTTGGACATTATAGGTAAGGAGGCAGAATTTGTGGACAGACGCTGGATTTGAGGGCTTGTGGGCTTGTAGGCAGTTGAATATATGACTATTATTGGGCTTTGGGGCACGGGCAAGCCTGCAATCTTTTTATTGTTTGAATGGATAGTGGCCCTTGCATCTATCAGGAGCTGAAACTTTGTTGTGATTTTTGGTTGGCTTTTGGAGTGTGCCTCAGATCCCTTTTCCTTTTTCTGGATCTCTGGAGTATTTTTCTTTTGTTTGCTCCAGGGGGGTGGAGAGCATCTGACCGTTCCCAACCTCATGGAATTGGTGCTGTTCGGAGGGATGTCTTCAGTGGGTTCAATATGTTGAATGTCTCTTGGAAACCAACGGCCCTTTGTCACCTCTCTGGGCCTCACTGGAGCCTCTTATATGTCTCTCTGTGCTTTCTAACTCCCCCAGTTTGCTCTTTTACTGATCAGTATGGTTTGGCGTTTTAGCGCTCAGACGTTCTGACCTCCCTCACAGAGGCCGCTAGCCAGTCAGGTGCCACCTTGTCCATGTGACCTCCCTGTGACCTGTCCAGCTGTGCTTTTGTGTGCCTTTAGTCATAGTGGTACACCCTGTGACACTCTCTAGCCCCCACGCTCCCCCCCCCATTTGCCGCTGGCCCTTTGACTTACTGTAGCATGCTCCTGGCTGAACAAGGCAGGGCCCAGCAGGTATGAAGGGGGGATGGGTCTGTGAAGGCAGACTGACAGACTAGGGGGCTGACAGCGAAACCACTGGCAGGCCACCAGGAGAGGGCCATTTCCTGAACTGCAGTATGAACACCTCCACAGCTCCCTACTGCAGTTTTTAGCTGCTGGTATCAGCACTGCACTGGCTGAGGCAGTGCAGCAATGGTGACAACTACAGGGAGTGCGTGTGGGGGGGTGTACCGGCCGACTCAGAATTATATTGCTGGGCCGGCCGATTCAGCTACGGGCCCCCCCTGTCTCCTTCTGCTCCGCTTCAGATGGAGCCGCCTTGGTCCAAGCTCCAATGCTCAACGTGCATCGCTGCACTTTGAGAGAGAAATGTTGTGACTTTTGTGGCTCACCCTAGCAGGGATTGTGGTTGTTGCTTGAGAAAAGACTTCACCCCTTCAACCAAAATCCCAATTTCCTACACTTCCCTATTAAAAGATCTGTTCCATGCATTTCCATTGGCCGACCCTAGCATTTCTTAGTCCTATGTAGCTTGCCCTTGCTGAAGTCTCATAGAGAACTAGAATACCAGCACTTCTGAACCTCCATGTGTCAAAAGCCTAAATCTTATAGGCAAAAGTATTCACATTTAAGGTCAAATCGTCTGAATTTGAACAGATAATTTAATTCAATATATCAGATGATGAAGCAAATAATAAAGCAGGTGCTCCAAATCTGACGCAGTGAAAGTGAAAAGTGATATGAGTGAGAAAGTTGTGCGTAGGTGCTGTACGAAACAATTATACATATATATAGTTGATATGTACATTGATAGCTTTGGACTAATTAAATGAATCTACGTAAGACTCCAACTGAGAGTAAATAGGGATAAATATGATCAGTCAAATCAGTCTGCTAGTAAAACCATTGACGTTTCGACCCTGTTATAAACGATTTGTCAGGGTCATCATCAGGACAAAGAAGACAAAGGTAGCAGCTTGCAAAAAAGAAAAAAATCCAGCTAATTACCATACACTCTGATTTTACTGAGGGTACACTTATAGCGTTACCAACTAGAAAAAACATATCATTTCGGGAATGAAACTGCGAAGAGGTGAATGAATCAGGAAAATGTATTAAATGTCACCGTATCCAATTGTTATTAATCTCTGAAGCAGAAATGACAAGTCTGAGAATACAAATGAAAATAAAAAATAACAACATATGTAACCATAAATGCACCAAATGCCGTAACTCACTACAAAGTGAGGTATTAGTAACTGGCTGAGTAAGACTATGCAGTCGGATAAATGTCTTATCTGAAAAAAGAGAGACACGATGGCCACATAAAAGAAAATGCAAAAAGATAAAATAGAAGAAAACAGAGACAAAGATAAATCTGTGGTGGCGAAGACTCGCCCCAAAAAGATGTTAACTAATAGGGAAAAAGTGATTCCAAACCACTTCTGCAAAATATAAAGACAATTCAGGCCAAGGTAATTTTAAGGGAAGGTGCTACAGATGTGGAAATGAGGGTCCTTTAGCTAATGACAAGAAATGCCCAGCTCGTTTACAAAAATGCTCTGGGTGTGGTGTGATAGGACACTTTCACTAAGTATGTAGGAAGAAGGACAAATTGGTGAAGCTACTCAATTCCATCTCTGACACAGAGTTTACGTTTAAAAACAGAGAACATGTAAATTATATGTTTCTGTCACAGGACTTTCAGTCCTAGGGTAGCGCGAGCAAGGGGAATTAGGGATTACCCTAGATCCCAATAGTCCAGAGCCAGTGCTATCTATACAGCCGAGTGAAAGGTATAAACAATACATTTTAGAGTGTTACGCAGAAGTTTTTCAAGTGCCATAGGCGAGTTAAAGGGTTTCCGACATAGGATTGTCCTAAAATCAGGGGCAGTACCATGCTTCCACAAAGTGAGAACTATACCATAGACCCTTAGAGAGGAGGTTGCTAGTGAGTTGGGAAAATTGTGTACGGCTGGAGTAATAGAGCATGTGGAGAGGTCAGAGTGGGTATCCCAGTTGGTGATTGTAAGAAAGGCTAATGTTAAACTAAGACTTTGTTTGGATTTGAGGGACCTCAATAAGAATTATCTGGTGGGCCAGTTCCCTCTACAGAGAATTAATGAGATGTTATCTGCTACTAAAGGAATAGAATGGTTCACCACAATAGATCTTACAGCAGCATACCATCAGGTCCCACTGAATCCAGAGAGTAGGAGTCTGACCATCTTCATTTACTCCCATTGGGTGTTTCAGATTTATTAGAGTGCCATTGGGATTAGCCTCGGCGACAGCCATGTTCAAGAGGCTAATGTTTGAATTATTTAATGGTATTAAAAATGTGAACTTTTTTCAGGACCATATCTTAATTAAGGGAAAATCAAAGGTGAGCATGATGATACACTTGAGAAGGTAACAGACATTCTAAAAAGGAATGGGTTGGCAGCAGAATTCATAAAATTTAAATTTGCTAAACAAAGTGCCACATATTTGGAACATGATGTAGGTGGAGGGGATAAAACCGAAAGAAAGATTTTGGCGGTAGTTAGGAACTCCTCTGTACCAGGAAACCAATAAGAAGTAAGTTTGGGTCTTGCAGAGTTCTACTTAAAATTTGTGTAAAATGTACTACATCAGGCAACTGTTGAAAGTTAAAAATACATTTGAGTTGTCCTCTGCATGTCAAAAGAATTTTGAAATGGTGAAACATGACATTTGTAATGCCTTGCCCTTACAAGGGTTTAATCCTACTCTACAATCTATCATCACCAAGGATGCAAATGGGAAAGGCATAGGAGTTGTTCTAACTTTAAGGGGTGAGAATGGTAAAGAGTGTGTGGTAGCATTTGCTTCACGTTTATTAACACCAACTGAAGAAAAATATTCAGTTATTGAACAAGAAGCTTTAGCGTGTGTGGGAGGTGGAACATTATAGACTATTAATTTCAGATCTGATGTAGAGCTGAGGAGTGATCACAAACCTCTCACAAAGGTTTTGTCCACCAAGGGATTATACAATGCTTCACCACGCCTGGCTAGGATGTCTGTGAAATTACTGGATTATATGTATGAGGTGCTATATGCACCTGCCATTAAACACAAGATGGCAGATCTTTTGAGTCGGCTGTCACTACCAATGCACAGAGTACCTGATGAGGATATTGAGACATTTTGTGTTGCAAATATTAACAAAGGCGGTCAAGGCATTGTGAATGAGGAGTGGATTGAAGCTTACAACAAATACCAAGTCTTATTAGACGTCAGTAACAAAATAACAATTGGCTGGCCAGAAAATAAATCATTCAGTGATGTGATGAAAGTACTTTGGGAGTTAAGGCAAGACTTGTCAGTGGAGGATGGTAAGGTATGGAGGAATGGTAGGATAATTTCATCAGAAGGTGTGAGACCCATATTGATAGATTTATGTCACGAAGGACACTTGGGTATTGCTAAGACCAAGAATAGGATGATGGAGTTAAACTGGTGGTCAGGAATTAATATTGCTATTGAGAAACAGATTAGGAACTGTGTGATGTGTGAAAATTCAGATAAAACACAGATGACCATTAGACCACCATTACGTCCCATCAGCACTCCTGACATGCCATGGGAAAAAATAAGCCTTAATATAGCAGGTCCAATTTTGGATGAAGATGAGCATAAATACCTGATAGTGGCCGTGGATCATTTTTCAAAGTGGCCAGAAGTAGAAGAAGTTGATCGAGGTGAGTCCAGGTCTTTTGTACAACGTTTAGATAAGACATTTTTAAAAGAAGGCTTGCCCAGATGTGTAGTAACTCATAACGGGCCACAGTTTATGTCGGATATGTTTGACAAGTTCTTGAGGAGGAATGGTGTTAAACACAAAACTACATCCATCTATCACCTGACTGGTAATGGTGCCATGAAAAGGTTTAATCGGGTTATCAAGGGTGCTATTCAATTGGCAAAAAACAACAATTTGGATTAGAAAATTGAATTATTCCTTACCATTTGGGCATTTAGGATTGCACCATGTGCTGCAACAGGCCATAGTCTATTTGAATTTAGGAGAGGAAGAACACAATTGTCAAAAAATAATATTAGTTGGCTGCCCAAGGCTAGGAAAGTGGCTTGGGAGCCAAAATGGTTAAGAAATGGATTGGCAACGCTTAAGCTATTTACAAGGGACATCACGATAAGAAACATGGTTGTAAAAATTTCAAATTGGAAGTGGGTGATAGTGTGAGAATAAAATGGTCAGGAGTTTTGGGGAGTGGGCAAAATAGATTTTCTGAACCACTCAGAATGGATAGAATGTTCTGAAAATCTGCCATGTTAAGTGATGGAAAAGTAAGAAATGGTGAGTTGTTAGCTGTTTGAAACAAGAGTGTGTCAAATCTAAGACCCAGGAATGTCGCTCTACACAGTAGTAAATCAGCTAATAGAGAAATTTTATTGGATGATGGATGAGGATGGTGGAGGGAGGTTGGATCCTGTGTGTGGAAACTTGAGTCAACCAGGATCTGTAACTACAAAGACCACAAAGTTTGAAAGGTGTGAGCTAAAATATTCCATTCGTTTTAAGAGTGGGAAGGTTTGGTAGGATACTGCACAGACCTTTATTTTTCAAAGATTACAGCACTCACAATGTTAATTATGAACTTGAGAAATCATGACACTTATGCCATGCAACTTTAAACTGCTGAACATTTAAATGGAACTCTTTGCTTTACCACAGGTGTTTGTTTAAACATGAATCTGTATCTTTAAAAATCACAAGATGAGAAAAGTGGAAGTAACCTTTCTACGTTGATGTAATTACTAACACCTGTGGGCAGCATTTAAAATGTGGAAAAAATATGTATATTCATCAGGTTGACAAAGCCTGCAAGCACAGAAACGCGTTCCTGTTACTCAAATAAATATAATGCTGCCAGTTAATAAATGCGATATCTCCCATTGAACGAGAGTGCGGGCTTCTTTTGGATTAGAGAGAAGGTGTTTGGATGTTTAAAGAAGCTTGCGTGGCATTCGCTTCTGACCTGCACCACCGGCGGTCTGGCAGCTAGCCACAAAGCCACACAATGGACTTGTGTTAAGGATGGCTAGCCCCCGAGGAACACAGATTTGCGGATGCGGCTACCAGCAGAAGTGAGGGTTCGGCGCTGGGAGTCTTTTGGCTTCCCTTGGCGAGGACTGGAGCTATGCAGGGAACCGTTCCATCTATCTACGTGCAATCTCGGAGCCGGGTGCTGTTGTTATCTTTTCAACAGCGCGTTCAAAAGGGACATTGGGATTTACTAAGGCAGATCTTGTTTTCAAGAACTTCAGCAGTTTTACATACAAAAAGGTGAGCGCTGCAAGCGTAAAGGATTGCCTAGAAATTACCAAGAGGAACCCTTTGAAGTATGGGGCTGATAACAGACATTTGCTCATGAAGGTATACTCACCGTTATAAATTAGAAATGTATTTGTTTATGCCTGCCAGTACTTCAAGTTATTGCGGAGTTGTTACATCAATGACATTTATTTTTCAAAGATTACAGCGCTCACACTGTTAATTACGAACTTGAGAAATCATGACACTTATGCCATGGAACTTTAAACTTCTGAACATTTAAATGGAACTCTTTGCTTTACCACGGGTGTTTGTTTAAACATGAATCTTTATCTTTAAAAATCACAAGATGAAAAAAGCGGAAGTAACCTTTCTATGTTGACGTAATTACTAACACCTGTGGGCAGCATTTAAAATGTGGAAAAAATATGTATATTCATCAGGTTGACAAAGGATGCAAGCACAGCCGAATCACGTTCCTGTTATTCAAATAAATATAATGCTGCCAGTTAATAAATGCGATATCTCCAATTGAACGAGAGTGCGGGCTTCTTTTGGATTAGAGAGAAGGTGTTTCGATATATATATATATATATATATATATAAATATATATATATCCAATACTCCTTTTTCGCTCGATTCTCCACAACCAGGAATCAAAAAGGCACGGACTCCTCTTATTCAGTGCAATTATTTATTTTTCGTGCTGTGCCGCCATGACGCGTTTCAACCCACCAGGGGCCTTGATCACATGACATGCTACATTTTTTCTCCCCATTTTTAAAGTGATAGGTGCATAGTTAATTCATGAATATGGACAAAAGACTACCCGTCTACATTCCATCATTACATTGAATAATTCCACAATAGCTTATTAACTCTGTGACCGATTCATAAATATTTAAAATGTTTATAAATATCCATGAATATTTAAAAAGAAAGAAACAAGACCTCTGTATGGCCCTACATCATTTCACTGTCTTAATACATAATGTCTATTTATATATACATATATATTCACTGGAAAAATCAAAGGTTACTGGGACGTTATAGTTAGGCTCAGATTTCACTCGTACCAAACCAGTGCAATTCAGCAGTTATAGTTAGCTGAGCTTACTATAACTTACGCCCCTGCAAGGCACTGCTTATGACCTCACATATTACATCAATCATGACATCACTGATAACATCATCCAGTGATTGTGTTTCAAAAGGTTTATGAGTGTTAAACATATATAGAAAGGTACTACAAAAGTTAAATTACTATACTTTGTGTACTACTAATGAGTGATACTATTTCTAACACATATTATGTGAGTGGCTCTGTGACTGTGTATCCATATGTGACTGGATATCTGAGTGGCTGTATAGGTATGTGAGTGGCTGTATGAGTGAATACGTTAGTGTGTGAGTACCTGTATGGGTGAATAAGTGGGTGTTTGAGTAACCATATGGGTGTGGGAGTGGCTGTGTGACTGGCTCTATTGGTGGGTCAGTGGGTGTGTGAGTGGCTGTATGGGTGAGTATGTGTCTGTGTGAGTGGCTGTATGGGTGAGTGAGTGGGTGTGTGAGTGGCTCTATAGATGGGTGAGTGGGTGTGTGAGTGTCTATATTGGTAAGTAAGTAGGAGTATGAGTGGCTGTATGGGTCTGTGAGTGGATATGTGACTTGCTGTATCGGTGCCTAAGTGGCTGTGTGAGTGGCTGTATGGGTGAGTGACCGTATGTGTAAGTGGCTGTATGGGTGACTGAGTAGGTGTTTGAGTAGTTGTTTGATTAACTGATTGGTTGTGTGAGTGGCTGTATAGGTATGTGAGTGGCTGTATGAGTGAATACGTTAGTGTGTGAGTACCTGTATGGGTGAATAAGTGGGTGTTTGAGTAACCGTATGGGTGTGGGAGTGGCTGTGTGACTGGCTCTATTGGTGGGTCAGTGGGTGTGTGAATGGCTGTATGGGTGAGTATGTGGCTGTGTGAGTGGCTGTATGGGTGAGTGAGTGGGTGTGTGAGTGGCTCTATAGATGGGTGAGTGGGTGTATGAGTGTCTATATTGGTAAGTAAGTAGGAGTATGAGTGGCTGTATGGGTCTGTGAGTGGATATGTGACTTGCTGTATCGGTGCCTAAGTGGCTGTGTGAGTGGCTGTATGGGTGAGTGACCGTATGTGTAAGTGGCTGTATGGGTGACTGAGTAGGTGTTTGAGTAGTTGTTTGATTAACTGATTGGTTGTGTGAGTGGCTGTATTGGAGAGTAAGTGTCAATGTGAGTGGCTGTATGGGTGAGTGAGTACACATATGAGTGCTTGCATGGGTGTGTGGGTGGGTGTTTGAGTGGTTATATGGGTGAGTGAGTGGCTCTGTTGAGAGGATGTATGGGTGAGTGACTGGGTGTGTGAGTGGCTGTCTGGGTGAATAAGTGGGTGTGTGAGTATCTGTATTGGTGAGTGAGATACTATGTGAGTGGCAGTATGGGTGGGTGAGTGGCTGTATGGGTGAGTAAGGGGGGTGTGGGTAGCTCTATGGATCAGTGAGGGGGTATGTGAGTTGTTGTATGGGTTTGTGAGTAGTGTGTGAGTGGTTGTGCGGGTGTGAGTGGATGTGTGAGTGGTTCTGCGGATGATGACATCAGTGACATCATCAGTGATGCCATTTGAGATGTCGTCATTAATGTCATCAGTGATGTCACTGACCTTGTAATGAGTAATGTAATATGAGAGGTCATAAGCAGTGCATTGCGGGGGCGTAAGTTATAGTTAGCTTAGGTAACAAAATTGCTGAATGTCACTGGTTTTGTATGAGTGAAATCTGAGCCTAGCTATAACGTCCCTGTAACCTTTGGTCCTTTCAGTGAATTTCAGAGTTTTAAAAAAAATTATGTTTCCTAACTATAACATCCCTGTAACATTTGTTTTTTTCAGTGAATTTCCAGGTTTTCTTAACGTCAAGTAAGATGCCCATCACAATGCACGGTGGGTGGGTGGGTTGGATGCAGGGCCTGACCTGGCATTGAGCTACCCCTACACAAACTTGCTGCTCCTGCCCCTCTCCTCCTTGCCATCCATTGTCCAAGTCCATGCCCCTGCTCCCTCATTACAGCTGCGTGGGGCTGTTGTTCTGCCCTTCCCGCCTGCCCTGAACAGTTAGCTTGCTGCCCCATCCACCTCCTTCCTACCATCTGTTATTCGAGTCCATGCACCAGCCCCTTCCCACAAGCCCTGCAAGGTCTGATGTGCTGCCACTGTCCTCCATTTAGCTTGATGTCCCGACGCACACCTTCTGGCCAATTCTATGCCCCATCATTGCCCTCTTGTTTAGCCTCTGTGCTTAGCCTGTGCTGCAGGAATTCTGTACAAATACAGAACTATGAGCAGGAATATGGGACCTTGGTGTGTAGGGACTGACTCTTCCTACCACCTTAGTACCCATGAGCCCAGGACCGACTAGCTATAGTGTCTCACTTGCTCTCACTTGCTCTCCTACTCACTCACAGAGAAACAAATGATTAGACACCCCAGAACACAACACTCCCACATCTCTCAGGAATTGCGGTAACAAGACACACCCTTTCGCTCGCGCTCTTCTACTTGTCCACAATAAGATCTGACAGAGACACGAAACAGTTTAAAATATTTATTTTAACTAACGTGCCTTAACATGCAGTATACGTGCCACAACTAGCAGGAAAGTGCATAGTACAAATACAGTCGACATAGCAGCTAGTCCATATATAATGAAGGGAGATGTCATTATAAAAAGACAATGGAGAAAAGACTATAGTGCCTAACCTCCCTCCCCTTGCTAAGAAGAAGTATTATTATATAATAGAAGATCTCTGGCCTTTGTCAGCAGACCCCATACCTTAGCCTATAGGTGGTAGATCTACATCATAGGTCCTGTCTTGCTGTTCTCCCTGGAAAGGTCCCTCTCCAAGTGTGTGTTACTTATTTGTGTATCCCAAACAACAGCTGCCTCTGTATGTTTTTTCTAAGGGCTAAGACCTGGCCAGAACAAAATAACAAGGAGCATTGTTGTTCGACCTTGCACATAATGTTCAGTCAAAATCCCAGGAACATTCAGAGAGTGAACACAGTGATGAGTTCTCATGTGAAAGCAGCCATAGAAAATATTGCAAAAAATAAAGACGTGTAGTAACATTTGCAAAGCAGCAGGCAAGCTGCAACGTGCTCATGCTAACTTAGCAAAGACGACAATGTCCCTATGGGCCACATGACACCCTCCCCTTGGCCAGGTTGTTAGCAGTATGCTAAGACAAAAATCAGAGGTAAGCAGAGGCAAAGTGAGTCAGTGGTATTTCAATTAGGATAAGTAAGAAGCCAAACAAAATAAAAATTATTATTACAAGGTTTTATTTTACCCAATTGTTTTTTGCCAATTGGGTATTCAAAAAAGCCATCCATACATAGTTAGTCTTCGGAGTCAGAAATGTTGCGGGAAAAGCACGATGCCATGAACTCCAGAATGTTGTCAGCCCCTTCCATAGTAAAAAGGTATGCCATCCAGTAGGTCGAACGAGCACACATGCTCCTGATATCCAGAGGCCGTTAGGAGCATCTCAGGGCAACCTGCGTTAACTTCGATAAAACCCCGATCTATGAGGCGCTGCGCTTGAGCGCAAGTACTCAAGTCTGCCGTTGGTCCAAGTAGAGGATCGTACACCAAACGCCTACCCATGGCACATTCCTGGTCATGGGCCTTCAACGGACCCATTAACAGATCGTAATCCAGGGCACCGGAGGCAGTGGAACACAGGTTGCATGCAGGTGAAGTAGGCATAACGGAAGGTAGGCCAATAGCCAATGGCAAAAGACTTTACTGGCATCGAACCAAAAAACTGCTGCATTTGATCACGGTGCAGGTGCAACTGGACCGGGTTTGGCAGCTCCACAGATCGAGAAGCCTTTGCGAAGCAATAATAGGAGAACAAGCACGCCGCAAATCAACAGGAGCACCAGGGGAAACCCTCCGGAGGCACTGGAAAAAATAGAATGGATAAAGGCCGGTATTACTCCAAAAATAGTCAGAAAGGAGGAAACAAGGCCAGATCCCACGAGTTTAAAAAAGTGGGCAAGGCCCTCTGTATCAGACGCATTAAATATTTGGTGTATTAATTCTCCAAAATGGAGTGGGAGATTCGTATTTAGCAGTGAGTGAATCTCACTTGCGGTTCTTGCCACCTGCAATTCGAAGGTCTCTCGAGCTGATGTGAGAGCCACTTCTTGTTGAAACAATAGCGCTTTGAGTCTGCTTAGCTTATTGAAATCTGTTTTCAAAGTTGGACTGGAAGGCCAAAGAGAACTATCTACAATCCCATGCGGGGGTGGAAACAGGACATTGCTGCAACATGTAACTCATTGGGAAACTGTTACTATATACGGGATGCCAGCCCACAAGCCGCAGCAGTCGTGGTTATTCAAAATAAGATCACTTCCGTTATAAAGCAAAGTTAGCACAGGAATAATAGCTGGGACAGGGGTACCTTTCAAAAAACAAGCCAGATTAGGGGCCGAAACATTACAGGCACCGTGGAGTTTAACTTGTTTACAAACTAGGGAATGTCCCACTGTGGAATCACAATCTTCCCCTGTAAGGAAAACTTCCTTATCTGCGCGTTGACATCTAAAGGTGAAAGATAACGACCATAATTCATGAATATAATTACTGCCTTGGGGCTCATATCTATCAACTGGATAATGTTTCATACAGGCTGTAAACTGAAAGAGTGAGATAGGCAGTGAAATAACCCCATGTATTAACCACACAGATGAATCAGTCTCTGCTACAGAAAATGGTAACTGTTCTAATTGTTCAATATCTAACAATGTATATGTAGAATCCTTCATTGACATTAATTTCTGTTTATCAGTCAAATTAAATGGCAAAAATAATGCGGAAGCGTTCAGATAATCCCACAGTACTTTTCCACTTTTGAGCGTTTGCAAGGTCCATGCAAACTGCATTACAGAACGTAACTGATTTTGACCACGATACAAAACAGACACTTCATGTTGAACAATGTCAATGACTGATGATACAATATTATCCAATGTATATATACGAGAAGACAGTGTATTAATGCTGTTATCGACAACAGCAAGAACTTTTTCTAAATTAGCTTGGCCAATTTAGCGCAGGCGCACCGCAGCTTCCATTTGCGATAGCTTCCAAAATTAATTATAGGCTGCATAAACAAAACGTTTTGTTCGATGGGACTTTGGACCTAAAAGAAAATCAGCCAGATCAATGTTACCTGACAAGAGAGAAAGGTGTTGTTTCACAGATGACAGTGTGGAATGTTCCAACCATTGCTGACACAATTTACCCACTGAGTATGTGGTAACTGTATGGGAATGTGGGAAACGTGGATCAAGTCTACTTTGTGTAAACCCCGGTGTAGTATTCAGAAAACGCAATTGACATGCATTGGAGCTCGTTGGCCATAGTAACCATCCTAAGGGGTCAATAGTGGTAGAATTAAGTGTGCCATTCTGAAACAGGACAGCTAAGTCTTCAAGCATGTAGTTGCTATTTGTTTGCCATGATTCATAAGGAGCCAATAACGGAATGGATGGAATATTGAGATTTTTGGCCGTGGCTAAACCAAAACAAGTAGTCTGTTGTACCATCTCATTTAAAAATATGAGCTGAGACGGTATCAGACATGCACGATGCAATGACTCCGTACCCTGCACTTGCCAATTCTTGGTACCCCAAATGGATTTCAAATCAATCGTGTCCTTCCAATATTCATAACCCTTCACGGACAAATCATTTATGAAGGACAAGGAATAAACTAATTTTGTGTGGGTCAACATAAATTTAGTTCGGGATGGTATAATAAGTTTATAAAAATAGGAGTGAGGGTCAGTAATATTGTAACCAGAAAAATATATTTACTCTTTTGGGTCCTTGAACTCCCCTGCAAAGGTGTTGGGCAATGCTCCCATTGGGTAAAATTAAAAAACGATCTAAGAGTGTTGGTCTTGTTTAAAAAATGCTGGTCATAATGTTGATAACAGAACAAATCGGCATAGTTTGCAGAATTTAAATACAAATCTTCAGTGTCAAAAGCAGTATAATATTTCAAGTCAGAGAACAATGAATGAACAGCATGAATATCCCAGTCATCAGAGTGTATGTCAGGCAAAACCACATCACCTAAGGAAACGCGGAAAACGCGTGGAATGTTCAAAAGTTCTGTCAGGCCATGGATATCGTATGGTGCTTTATCACAAACAATGCCATCAACAACTGGGAATGCTGAAATATTAACTAGGGATTGATCTCGTTTCATTTTGTGAGACGATGTGAGTGGGGCCAGAACACCGTCAAACAAGTTCACAGCAGAGCGTTCTGGTAAGTAATTGCCATAAATCAAGAGGAAAAACACAGTCACAAACCCAATCCACATGAAAAGGAAAACCATTGCCAGCACCATCCAGACATATGTCCATGGTGGGACTAGGTAAGTCTTCTTGAACCAGGAGATGAAAAGACTGGTACGTGTAAGGGGTTCTGCTACAGATGATGACGACGAAGATGATTCAGAAGAAAAGCTAGTGCGGTCAATATAGTAATCACTGGACCCCAGCTGAAACTACGGTGGTTGCGACTCAGTAGAAGGTGAATGGACTGTACTTTCAGGAATGTCAATTATAACCTCAACGGGAGGAGAAGCATACTCAACATCCGCAGTTGTGGATGTGGAAGGTAAAACAGGCAATAAATCAATTGAAGTTTCCATCTCCCCCGCCATTTGTTGGGGACTAGTCAAAGAAACAGAAGCCATCGATTCAGTGTAAGATCTCAGCGTGGTATGCTTGGAGGCATACTATTCAGTATTGGCCATGTAGCTTGACATGTTCGATGGAAATGTAACGATTCTCCTCTTGACCAGGTAGTGGGGGCAGAATCACAGTACGGGTGCCTTTCAAACCAAGGACTCTGACCGGTGCACAGTATGATGGACCAAATTATTTTTTGTTCTCCACCTTTTCTTGGATTAGATCTCCAACCTTAGGAAGCCAGCCAGAAACAGGAATCAGCACCGCAGCATCCGTGGAAGAGTGGAAGAGGGGAAATGGGCTTTTGCTTGTGAATCACAAGCTTTTTGTAGTTCCTGTAACACAGCACAATGATTATCTACATCAAAGGCTAGCCGCCACAACGTCTAGCCCATCAAGGTCTGGCACAAACATTTTAATGCCAAAGGGCATTTTGTATGAGGTCTGCCCACCCAGAGATCTCCTTGGGAGATTATTAAGTGCACGTTGAACTCAGTAAAGATGAGTCAGCCAGCCCCTGCCAGTACCTAAAACCCTAGCTGTTAAAGATTGCTTAAAGTCACGGTTCATCCGCTCCACAACAGAACTGCCCTCAGGCTGATATGGAG
This sequence comes from Calotriton arnoldi, assembly GCA_963921515.1. Classification (NCBI taxonomy): domain Eukaryota; kingdom Metazoa; phylum Chordata; class Amphibia; order Caudata; family Salamandridae; genus Calotriton; species Calotriton arnoldi. The sequence goes on from CAWUFW010000501.1 coordinate 2,699,077, forward strand.
ACGAGAATTGCACCTGCACCCCCAGGGACTTCATCACATCCCGGTAAGCCTTAGAGGCAAACGCAGGACAAATGTTACGAGCAAGAACATATTTACGTGCCTGTTGATATAAACCACTCCACCAGAAACGTTGCTGTAAAAGCGAAATTGTCGCAGTTACTCCGGCATGGGCAGAAGCCACGCCTTCATGAGTGGCAATGATCAAAGAAAGCCTGCGGTCCTCATTGGGAATCAGCTGATCCCCAACGGACGGAATAGTTGCAAATGGAATTTGATCAGACAACAAGTGGTATGTGTAACATGAAGGAAAACCTTGGGGGAACTCAGTCCCCTCCTTCATCACAGCGATAGCCACCAAAATATCATCATCAATTTTAGTTATGGCTCTAGTGACTGCTGCTACTGAACATATTGCTACTGCAGATTTGGCTGCCTCATCAGTCATCAAATTACCAACAGCGTGTGCTCCCACACGTTGATGGCCCAAAGTATGGATAACGTGTGAGTGGCAAAGGTTTCTTAAGAGTGGCCACATCGTGCCCAAAGCGTTTTATGCTTAATTGCGCTACCTTTAGAATCACGAAAATCATTTTGTGTCCAGAAAAACAAGTTGTCATTATAGGATTGTACACAGTAAAATGAATCGCACACAAGTGTAGGAACCTCTGGATCAGCAAATTCCAGAGCTAAAACCAAAGCACAAAGCTCCGCCAATTAAGCCGTGCAATCACCAAGAGATTGTGTGTGCACCAAGGAAGATTTAAAATCCCCATCAACAATCTTCCCTGCCACAATTGCGCAGGCGGCAGAATAAGCATGTTTAGAACCAGTGGCCGGCTGTGCAGATCCATCAGTGTAAATAATGCATTTGTACTGATCAAGAGGGAGTAATGATAAAGGAGGAGGATGAACATGTTCATACTGTAAAAACTCCTGTGTTTGCAAAGAAGGATCAAAGACAAAGTTGACATCAGCTGACATCAACGAACTAGCACATTGTATCCATCGAGGATGCAAATGTTCAGAATTCGGGAAACTAGCCTTTGTGACTGCTTCCAAAGCAGGTACCGGGAAATCATGAAAATGCATTTTCCCTGAGCCAGAGAGTGTTCCTTAAGAATAGCCATCTGGACAGCGTCAAAATATTTTCTGTAGAAGAGAAACGCAACTCAGCTCGAGTACACAAATGTGATTTAAATACAATGGGGACAGTGTCGCCTTCATTGAAAGTCAAGTAAGTAAAGCCTAACGCCCCGGTACAATCCTTATGACCAAATTTGTAGAATTGTCTTGTGTAACAATAAGTTGGTTGCAAGCAGATCAGACTGCAGAGACCGAAGAATTGTGGTATGTTCCAAAAGCCAAAAGGAAGCCAAAAAAAAAGGTTGTATCAATGAGTAAAGAGGTTTGATAAGCTGGGCATAATCAATAATATTTATCCTCCCGAAATTCAAAAAACCCAGCAAAGATTGCAATTTTTTAAGAGTAGATGGAGGTTGCGATTGAACACATTTCTCCAGAAAGTGGGGGGCCAACCCCCTACCTTCATTGTTGAATTTGCAACCAAGAAAAAGAACCGCCAAGAAGGCGAAGTGAGACTTAGCAAAATTGAATTTATAACCAAAATTTGCAAAATGTGTGATAATGCGGTCCACACACAAGAGATGCGGCTGTAATTCATCATCCGCCAAGTATATGTCATTGACGTACGAGAAGGCATCAGGGTCGACCTCATGCAAAAGGGACACTATGCGTGCCGCAAACACACCAGGGCTATTCTTATATCTCAGAGGCAATCTCGCATATCGGCGCTGATTGCCCAGTGCACTTAATGCGGTCAAGTCACGGCTCTCAGGAGTCAAAGAGTGGCTGAAGAAGCTGTTGGAAATATCCAAAGTGGTTTTTAACTTTTCGTGAACAATGTTGTTCGCTAACGCAGAGCTATGTGTGTTCTTAACCGCAAAGGTACGAACAAGACTGTTCAAATGTCTGTAATCTAAAACTATACGATATGAACCATCCGGTTTCAATATCGGATAGAGAGGATTATTCATCGACGAAACGCAGGGTTCAATCACACCCCGATATTCCAGTTGGGTTAAAATGTCACTTACGGACGCTTTAGCGTCACATTTGATTGGATACTGTGGTTGGGGCTGAGGTGTAGAACGCAAAGGAATCAAATGAACCGGGGAACCCTCGTCCCAACCTGCCTGATTGCGATATAATGATGGGGCCAAGGATAAAGCCCATTTTGAGGAATAAGCCATTATATCATCATCAGGAACATATTGTGAAAAACTGGGCAGAACAACATCTTCCCCTCTTGAGGAAGCTAGGACAAAAGGGGGAGGCCAACTACCCTCCACCAATAAAATATCATAGGAAGAAGTGAGATTTTCCCAAAAGACTGCTTTAATCTGGCTTTTAATATCACCTTCAATTTGGAGGCTTACTTCATAAAGCCTATCAGGAGGGGCAACTCGAGTGTCAGGTGTTTCTACAGTAATGAAAGTATCAGTTGCTTTCGCCTCCAGACGCTGGTGGAGTGTCTGCCGCACTATGGTAACCTCTGCAGCGCTATCAAGGAGGGTTACCGCCCAACTCCTGTAGAGGAGCAGGGTTCTCACCGTTTGAGGCATATTTTGCTGTCAAAGCGGCAACTTTTTTCTTCTGAAATTGTGGTCGATATTGAGGTGGCACCTCCTGCTTGACTTTTAGGTCAAACTGACGCTGCGGGTCATGTCTTACTTGCGCAGACTCGCCTTGTCTGTGATCCTGATGTCCTCCCCCGCCGAACTGTTGATCGGACGATTCCAGAAAGGACCGAGGAGAGCGAGGATCAGGAACCAGGAACCACTCAGGTGTATTAATTTTAGAGCGGTCACGCAAATCATATCTACGTTCAGAAGCGGATGCGAACCTGCATGAGAACTAGGCTTCAGTTGTTGCTGCCGCTGATTTCTGTTCCAAGCCTTTTTAGGAAAGACTAGACGACCCTCCTTTTCAGTAGGGGACTTAATTGGTGGTTGACTAAACGGTTGAATGCCTAAGCTATATCGACCTAAAGATGTATATAAATCCGCTATAATAATCGGCAACTGCCATTGCGGATCCACTTCTGCCACCGCCGCTAGGCGTTGGCGTACTTGTAAGCAAACCGCTTCACCTTTAATGTTGGCCAGAATCATATCGGAGACAATAGCGGACATGCACACTAACTTCATCCCCAAATCCAGGGCTGGACCAGCCCCGTGTTCATCTTGTACCTTTTTCAGAATGCTCGGTAGATCGCTCATGGAGGGGGTGTCAAAGCACAGTGTATACACTGAAGCAAACCCCGTCCCCCAGGTGGTGCAGTCACCTAAAGTGGGAATCAAACGACTCGGCAAACTCATTGTAAGGATCCTGTGTTTTTCTACAGGAGTAGTATGTGGAAAGACAGCTTCAAGTTGTTCAAATTTCTGTGCAAGCCAAAATGGCAAGTCCTCTCAGTTTTGATATTTATGAAATACGGTGCATTCCTGTCTGTTCCCCTTGCGTTGGCACACAAATTGCTGCCTACCACCAACATAGGCAGGATTGTTTTTGTGCAGGAATCGGCACCTTCCCTCACAACAACAATCCTGAGAGATGTTTTCCTCTTTCTATGTGAGCTGCAGTATGCAGCACCCACGGAAAGAGGAAAAAATGAGGAGAAATGTTTTCACTGGGGAGACGTACGTTTTTGGTGCTGCCCCAAGTTTAAGTGATTTTGTAAATATGGTGCAGCATCAAAATCCATGGGTGTTGCGTGGAAACCCCAACGCAGCGCCCATGGAACACCTCCTTGATGCAGAGTTAGGCAAGGCAGCGACTTGCCCTGCTTTGTCTTAGTCCATATCTATGAGGCCATGCAAAGCCATGCAGGGTGACTTTACGCCGCCTCATAGGTATGGTTGAGACGCTTGCGCCGCCGGAATGTCAAAAAAATGGATGCTGTGGCGGCGCAAGCCTCTCATAAATAAGCCCCAAATATTCTGTATGTTTTTTAGGTTTTTCACCATCAGGTACCTACATATAAAATAATGGGCAGCGTAAATGAAAAATAAATGCAAAAGTTGTTACTTAGTGGGAAATGCACTGTAGTACATTATGAAACTTCTATTAGTTAATGCTCTACAGAGGTCTGTGTGTAACCAGAGAGACACAGAATTAAATCTTGGTTGGTGCAGTGGAGAATAGTGTATTTTTAGTGCTACGAGATCACAGCCTGTGACAGAAAGCACTACACACAGTAAAATATAGACTGATACAAAGTAGTTTTACAATAAAATGGTGTGTCCAAAATGTAGATTTAGTAATACCAGGGAGTATGTAATGCAATTTCTTTTTTACATAACTGTCCCTTCAACACCTCCTTAGGGGTACTAATGGCTGCTGTGTAAGTACAATTATGATTAAAAGCAAACACTTCAGTTGTTAACTCTTTGCACTACCACTCCAAAAAGAAAATCTTTGTTATCACAAAGTTTGAAGTGATTAACCGGGTCCCAAGCACCCTTTACACTTGCCGATTAACTAATGGGGCACATTTGCATTTCTTTCAGGCGACCAGGCACCCTGGCACAAAAGCTTTTCAATGCACAGGGAGACTCAGCTTGAGCATTTTAAACAATGGAAATTAGCTGTGCCAGGATGGCTGTCTTTTTTCAAAACCAAAGCAAATGTTTTAGAATCCAAGCACAAGTGAGGCTGGGGAATGCGCGACCCCCTTCCCAGGACTCCACACCCCCCCTGGGGGTTGCTCCCCACAGATTGAAGACGTCTGCTCTAGGGTCTAGTTTGCACTATATAAACTTTATAAATAGATAAATAAATAAAATGCAGGCACCCTTGCACAATGGTGCAGGGGTGCCTGTGTTCGTGCACGGATGCTGTTTGAGCGCCGGTGCAGGGAAAAGCACAGGGGTGCACCCTATTTTTGTAAATATGGCGCATCCCTGCAGTTATGAAATGGCACAATTCGGCACAGCAAAATTGCTTGTGATGCCATGCTGCACCATTTCATTGTAAATATGCCCCTAAGTTCCTAAATTTCGCAACATGCACTTGAGCTCACCATGACGACAATACCAGTACTCATTGGACCTATGTTGGCACAGCATCAAATTTCCCAAATTTGGAGAGGTAAAGTAAATAGACAGCAACACTGCAAGTCCATGGGTGGGGGCCTAGTTAAGTTAATCAGAAGTTTAGGTTGTGTGTTTCTGTATTTGTAAATAGTTAAATAAGTTATGTTATAATTATTTGTTAATTGTTTGGTATATTTTGTATTGTAATGTGTTAATAAAATGTATTTGTAAAGTTATAAAAATATATTTTACAAATTTAACTTATGGGTTAAAAACACACCCATACAGGTACTCATACATGAACTCACCCACCTATAGAATCATTAACCAGGTACTGAAACACTCACAAATACACTTACACACCTACTCAAAATCCCATAGTCAGTCACACACCCAGTTACACATGCAAAAACCTACTTACATACACATAGGGCCTCATTACAAGTTTGGCGGTGCGGCGCAGGGTCCGCCCTTCCAACGCACTGCCAAATCCGTGGCAGGCGGCCCGCAAGATTATGAGTGTTTCTCATGTCTGGCAGGCTTTTTTTTACGTTCCCACGGAGGTGCATGAGAAAATGGGCACTGCAATAGGAACGGCAAAAACAGTTCCTGCGCGGCATTGACTATAAAGTCCATGCTGTGCAGGAACAGGGGGCATGCACACAGAGGGGCACATGTTGTGCCCCCTTGCATGCACTCCATGGCCTTGAGGCACAAGGGGGCCCTGTAGGGGCCCTTTTGTTTCCTCTTCACCATGGTTCTCATGCGGGAGGAAGTGCCATGAAAACCATGGTGGAGAGGAAACTTGTAATATGCTTGACAGGTCTGTGGTGGTTCCGCCAAGCATATTGCAGCCTCAAGATCATCGCAACACCGCCAGGGAACGGTGGTTCCCTGGCTGCTGCAGCAGGGCAATGGCGGTCTGACCGCCCTAATCGTAATAGGACCGATGGAAGAGCGCCCCCCTGCTGTGCTTCTGCAAGTCTGGCGGTCCGTGGACCTCCAGACTCGCAGTTGAGCCCATAGTGTGCAGTTTTTTTCCTACAATCCTTATGATTGTTTTTTACCCACTATTCAATGATGATTCTTTCAACAGTACATCATATATGATGTCCGAATATAGAACCTGAGAACAGTAAAAAAGGGAAAATGCACCCACAGAAGGCATTTTTACAGCAACAAGCATCTCACTCAAACTTTGCAGGTAGCTGGTATTGAAGTGACTGCAGCTGACGGCGGTTCTTCCAAGGGTGTTGTAGAGGTGGGCTGTCCTGCTGAACCTGCTTTCTCATTCATCATCCTGTTGTAGACACTTTCATGAATTGTTTTTAAGTGCTTCCACATGGAAATTGTCCCCTCTGAACACTTCTTAGCAGTACTCCTGGATAACTGCTTACCGCAAATATTACAGCTCTAAGCTTCTTTCCCCTTGAAGGTATTGCAAAATGCTTCCAGATATCACTTTGTTTTGTCCTTGCTGGTCTAAAAACATACCTTCATGTATCTGGAGTACTTGTACACAAAAGTTTATTTGTAAATAGTTAAATAGGTCTCCATTTGTTTATTGTTTGGTTTAAATCGTATTGTAATGTGTTAATAAATGTATTTGTAAAGTTATAAAAATGTATATTACTAAGTTAACTTATGGGTCATAAACACACCTATACAGGTACTCATACATGAACTCACACACCTATACAGTCATTCACATAGATAGTGACACATCCAGACATTCACTGACACACCAAATCAAAATCCCATAGTCAGTCACACACCCATTAACACATGCAAACACCTTCTTACATAGACTCATACACCCATACAGTAATTCACACACCCACTCTTACAGCCACTCACACACAAATCCACACACAAATACAGCCACTCATACACCCAGCTATACACTGATACACCCACTCACAAACCCACATACCAATACAGCTACCCACATACCCACCCATACACTGTTAAAGCCACACAGAGAGTGACACTTCCATGCATAGACCAATACAGTCACTGACACACCACGGCACTCACCGATACAGCCACTGACAGAACCATGCTCACACTGACACAACCACTGACACACCCAGGGACACCGCGATACAACTACTGACATACTCAGACACACACTGATACAACTACTGCCACACCCAGCCACACTCCAATACAGCAACTGACACACCCAGGCACACACTCAAGGCATCCAATGACCCACCCAGTCACATATCAATACAGTCACTTAGACATTCAGCCAAACACTGATACAGCCTCTCAAACACCCATACACATACTGATACATCCACTGACACACCCAGCCACACACTAATACAGACATTGACGCACCCAGGTACACTCTGATATAGCCACTGACCCACGAGGCACATATTGATACAGCCACTGACACACCCAGACACACACTCATATACCTAATAACACACACACTCACACATCGATACAGCCACTTACAAACCGAGGCACACACTGATACAGCTACTGACACACCCAGCCACAGTTCAAAACAGAGACTGATACATTCATGCACACACCGATACAACCACTGAAACACCCAGACACACACCGATACAGCCACTTATACACCGAATCTCACTCTGATACAGCCTATGACACCTTAAAAACACAGAGAGGTCGATTCCGATTCGGGCCGGAAAAAGCACCGACCGACTCGGAGCCGGAAAAATTACCGACCGACACGTACCAGTGGCGCCCGACACGCCAAGTACGATGCAAGCCGCGATAAATCCGACCGACACGTCAGGAAACCAAGCCGACCGACCGAGCCGCTCGGAAAATAGCAATCCGGCCGGAAAAACACGCGAATCCAACCGACCGACACGCACCCGGAACAAATCCGACCGAATCGTACCCGCCAACTCCAACCCGCAAAGTACGATGCAAGGCGCGAAAACACGACCGAGTCGGACGGAGGACAAGCCGTACGACCGACACGCATACAAAACCGAGCCGAAGCAACACAATACACCGCGACCGACGCGTACGCAGCATACAAAACTGCACAAACACAGCGTGAACGAAACGGAAAACACCGTACGAGACCAATGCAGGGTCCGACTCGGTCACAAGAACGTTTCCAACATACACAAACAGCACAAAGGAAAAATCAACCAAAAAAAGGCCAAACAAGCAATTACCAAGCCAATAAATACTGGGGGGGGTGGGGACAGAGAACAAAGACACACCCACAACTCCACCTATATAAAGGACACAAATCACTACCATGAGCCTTTGCAAATGCCATTCCACTGCCAGCACCCAAGAGAAAGCAACCACACACCCACAGCTCATCCCTCACACAAGCCACACACCAGCAGCACACCAACAAATACCTACCTCACATACACCCAGCACAACACACACCCACACACCCTCACCTGCACACCAACACACACATCACCCACCATCACCACCCATCACCATGCCCCCAAGAAGAATCACAAGTTCCTAGATTGTGAATTGGAAGTCCTGGTAGACGAGATCCTCAGGGTAGAGCCACAGCTGTTTGGCACATTGGTCCAACAGACCCCCATGTCGCAGAAAACCAAGATGTGGGAGAGGATCATCAACAGGGTGAACGCCCAATCACCATGTCGGCGCACAAAGACCGACATCCAGAACAGGTGGTATGACGTGCGCAGGAGGGTACGGAAACTGCTGAAGCAAGACTACATCAACAGCCAACACACCGGCAGTGGCCCTCCTGCCAAGCCAATATACCTCAGGCCCTGGGAGGAGAAGGTGCGGGCCATCCTACCGCCAGTGAGCATATATGGACTAGAGGACATCCCAGAGCCTGGTGAGTACACAACAAATGTACACAATATACTGCCACAAAACACACACATCACTGTCAAGGGAGAGTCAAACCATGCACTCATAGCAATTACACAGCAACTAGAACAGAATCATCCCAAAATGTGTATGTCAGTCAGATAAACACAACACATGCCATCAAAAAAGTCACATCCAACTGTGCCAACACATGTACAAACACAACCACAACTACAGCTAGGCAGTGGCACAAATAGAACTAACACACACATCCACACATGTAGCCACCACAACAACACCAACACACAGTGAAGACCACTCAAAGGAAGGAATTCTGTGTATGCTGGCCAAGTCAGTGTAGCCAATAGCATCATGGGAGTCGCAGTCACACATATTGCCCCCCCCACAACTGTCCCATCAACACCACCATGAACCATGCGCACATCACAGGGAGTGGAGAAGGACTCACAAGATGGCTGACACTGGCTACTGCTGTGAGGAGCACAAGGCCCTGCTGGCAACTGTGCACCAACAAACAGCAGGACACCACTGACTGACATCCTGAGAGACAACTTCCACTCCCTGCAATGCAAGCACGTTCCATGGTGGGATATCTGGCTGGCTGGGTGGGAAGGGGGACTTGCAGCACTGACCATAGTCACCAGCACCTCCCCTCACACCCCCCCCCAACACAAACTCCACAGTACCCACCTGGTAGAATGCAATGCCCTCCATCCTAACACAAGATCCCACAAAGCACCACCACCCTGGGTTATGTTGTGTGAAGCACAGGGACACTCTTGGGACTCTTAGCCAAACAACTGCCAGGACAACACTCCCAGCCATCCTGTCAGCACAGCCAGCCCACCCCACAGGGAAGCAGAGTCAAAAGGAAGGAAGCATGGGCATGCTGGGAAGGGGGTGGAGGCAATAGCATGATGGGAGTCGTAGTCACAGACATTGCTCAGCCTCACAACTGGCCCATCAACACCACCCTGAACCATGCTCACATCACAGGGAGTGGAGAAGGACTCACAAGATGGCTGACACTGGCTACTGCTGTGGGGAGCACAAGGCCCTGCTGGCAACTGTGCACCAACAAACAGCAGGACACCACTGACTGACATCCTGAGAGACAACTTACACTCCCTGCAATGCAAGCACGTTCCATGGTGGGATATCTGGCTGGCTGGGTGGGAAGGGGGACTTGCAGCACTGACCATAGTCACCAGCACCTCCCCTCACACCCCCCCCCAACACAAACTCCACAGTACCCACCTGGTAGAATGCAATGCCCTCCATCCTAACACAAGATCCCACAAAGCACCACCACCCTGGGTTATGTTGTGTGAAGCACAGGGACACTCTTGGGACTCTTAGCCAAACAACTGCCAGGACAACACTCCCAGCCATCCTGTCAGCACAGCCAGCCCACCCCACAGGGAAGCAGAGTCAAAGGAAGGAAGCATGGGCATGCTGGGAAGGGGGTGGAGGCAATAGCATGATGGGAGTCGTAGTCACAGACATTGCTCAGCCTCACAACTGGCCCATCAACACCACCCTGAACCATGCTCACATCACAGGGAGTGGAGAAGGACTCACAAGATGGCTGACACTGGCTACTGCTGTGGGGAGCACAAGGCCCTGCTGCCAACTGTGCACCAACAAACAGCAGGACACCACTGACTGACATCCTGAGAGACAACTTACACTCCCTGCAATGCAAGCACGTTCCATGGTGGGATATCTGGCTGGCTGGGTGGGAAGGGGGACTTGCAGCACTGACCATAGTCACCAGCACCTCCCCTCACACCCCCCCCCAACACAAACTCCACAGTACCCACCTGGTAGAATGCAATGCCCTCCATCCTAACACAAGATCCCACAAAGCACCACCACCCTGGGTTATGTTGTGTGAAGCACAGGGACACTCTTGGGACTCTTAGCCAAACAACTGCCAGGACAACACTCCCAGCCATCCTGTCAGCACAGCCAGCCCACCCCACAGGGAAGCAGAGTCAAAAGGAAGGAAGCATGGGCATGCTGGGAAGGGGGTGGAGGCAATAGCATGATGGGAGTCGTAGTCACAGACATTGCTCAGCCTCACAACTGGCCCATCAACACCACCCTGAACCATGCTCACATCACAGGGAGTGGAGAAGGACTCACAAGATGGCTGACACTGGCTACTGCTGTGGGGAGCACAAGGCCCTGCTGGCAACTGTGCACCAACAAACAGCAGGACACCACTGACTGACATCCTGAGAGACAACTTACACTCCCTGCAATGCAAGCACGTTCCATGGTGGGATATCTGGCTGGCTGGGTGGGAAGGGGGACTTGCAGCACTGACCATAGTCACCAGCACCTCCCCTCACACCCCCCAACACAAACTCCACAGTACCCACCTGGTAGAATGCAATGCCCTCCATCCTAACACAAGATCCCACAAAGCACCACCACCCTGGGTTATGTTGTGTGAAGCACAGGGACACTCTTGGGACTCTTAGCCAAACAACTGCCAGGACAACACTCCCAGCCATCCTGTCAGCACAGCCAGCCCACCCCACAGGGAAGCAGAGTCAAAAGGAAGGAAGCATGGGCATGCTGGGAAGGGGGTGGAGGCAATAGCATGATGGGAGTCGTAGTCACAGACATTGCTCAGCCTCACAACTGGCCCATCAACACCACCCTGAACCATGCTCACATCACAGGGAGTGGAGAAGGACTCACAAGATGGCTGACACTGGCTACTGCTGTGGGGAGCACAAGGCCCTGCTGGCAACTGTGCACCAACAAACAGCAGGACACCACTGACTGACATCCTGAGAGACAACTTACACTCCCTGCAATGCAAGCACGTTCCATGGTGGGATAACTGACTGGGTGGGTGGGTGGGTGGGAAGGAGGTCTGGCTGTCAACCAAACACAATCAATGCAGACCATGTTCACACCCCAGAGAATACATAGAAATGCCCAAATAATGCAGGACAATGTGCCACACCAATATCAACCCCTGACTGTGACGACTTAGGACAATACAATGTACAGGCCCGCACCCCGAGGCACAGTCACAACTGTCAGGTGTGTCAACCACTGATGCCTGCAGAAACATGACATACATTGTTTGTGTCTCCCAAAAACAGGTGATGATAGGGACACAGCAGCAGACGCTGAGGAGTCCCAGGCTCAAGAGGATGCCGAGCTCACTGGCGTCGTACAGCCTCTGTCCTCCTCGGACGATGAAGAACAACCTGGCACATCCGGTGCAAGTCAACATGCTGCACCAGCAGGACCACCAGCTGCAGCACCAGCAGGTCCACCAGCTGCACCCCCTGCACCCACCCCTCCAACGACTGTCACCACGAATACCATCCCTGCCGACATGGACAGAATAAGGAACAACACCAGCGCAGTGACCCTGGACCAACCTGGGGCCATGGACACCACCACCACCACCAACCCCCAAGGTGGACCAGGGTTATCTGTGCGTGCAACTGCACACACTGCACATGTCAGCAGGGGTGGTGGGAGGGGTGGGAGACAGAGGTCGCTGCTTGCAGACGTTGCTGGTGTGCATGAAGACCCACAACTGGTACGCATAGCTGATGCGTACCAGTCCAGCACCGGAGAGCTCAGCCAGGTAGTGGGGCTCCTCAGAGACATCAAACAGCAGCAGGCTGCCCATCATGCCCGCTTGGACTCCCACATGTCCCACGTGGAGTCACACATGTCACGTGTGGACTCCCACATGACCCGCGTGGAGTCCAAGTGGGATGTACTACATGAGATGACGGCGGTGCACAGGGACATTTTACAATGCCTCCGCCAGATGAACAGCAACCAGTCCACACCTCCCTGTGTGCCAACAACATCTGGTACCGAACAAACTGCAACTGCCACAGGGAGGGAGGAGGACTCTGGCGGAGAGTCCCCTGCACCGCAGCAGCCTGCACTTGAGGGCCCCCCCCCAAGAAGAGGGGTCGTCCGAGGAGGGGAAAGTGAGAGGCTGATGGCCAAGCGCAACTCCCAGGAAGCCTGAACCTGTTCTGGATTTTCGCCTTTGTGCACAGACTGTTCACCCTGTTGATGGCAACACTACTCCCACACATTGCATGGGGAGTACAAGTTGGAACAATGTGTCAGACAACTGTGGCCCCGATACTGGGGATCCTGTCTACCTGGACTTTCTATTCATCTAGGAACTTGGGATTGCAAGATTCATGTACAGCACAATCCATCCTATGCACTATTATCACAGATGTATCACAATAAACACAATAATACACCATACTTGCCTCTGTCGTGATTCCAACGTGGGTGCTGTTATGGGGATGATGAACAGCAAAATTACACTGTGTATGCGAACTGCAACAGCAAGGACAACACAGGCATGTGAGTACAGGCAACGTGACACATATGAGGGAGACACACCACCAGGGCTACACAACACATACACACCTAGGCCATCTGACTCATTGCCTACACTGATGTTGCCAGGGAAGACGGTGCAATGCACAGACACCACACCCATTCCCAGTTGTAGTCAAGTAGCCCACAGGTGCAGTAAGCAAATGGCAGTCATATGTGTGACCACAGACAACGCACATCACTAAGTGAAGCACAGGTTTATTACACAGTAGCAACATGCCGTAACCACTACAGATGCAAGGTAACCCCACCTGGTAGCGGGCACACAGTCAACAACTGTAGACAGAAGGAAGTCCATGGGTGTGGCGCACATCACCTGTAGGGACACAACAGCTACCAGCCTGGATGTGCAATCACGTCGTCGGTGGACACAGTTGACCAAACGAATCTGAAAGTACCCTGTGAAGGACAGAAATGACACACAGTCAAAAGCAATGGAGTACAGGACAGAACAGCAAAACTCATGCACAATACATGTTACAAGATACCCACCCAGAACCAAGTTAGCATGTGAACACTGTTGGGGAGTACAGCCCACCTGTAAGCACACATCGCAACACACATCCAGTCAAGTAGCCCATGGACACACTCCAACAGCACCAGAGCACCACCCACACATCATGCCAACTCACATCATTGACATGACACCTCAGGATACTCACATTCAGCTAAAGAAGTTGGTGATGAGCTGTGTGCGGACATCACCATCACCATCATCATCATCATCGTCACTGGCATCGTGGTCCAGGCCAGGATCCTCCACAGGTGGCGGATGTTGGTCATCGTCATCCTGGATGAGAGGCAACTCCTTCCGCACTGCCAGGTTGTGGAGCATGCAGCAGACGATGATAATCTTGCACACTTTCGCAGGGGCATATGGGAGGGACCCTCCGGTCTTGTCCAGGCAGCGGAAGCGGCTCTTCAGGAGACCAAAGGTCCGCTCAATCACTCTCCTGGTCCGACCATGTGCCTCATTGTAGCGCATCTGGGCAGGTGTCACAGGGTTCCTGAGGGGTGTCAGCAACCACGGCATGTTGGGGTATCCCGAGTCACCTACGGACAGACAAGTGCACATCAGCTGACTTGGAAAAGTGGGCGGAATACTACAGATCAGATCACACACAATGGCACAAAGTCAGTACACACCGACAAGCCAGGCACGCTGGTTCTGCATCTGTGCCATCAACCTGGGGATGCGACTACTCCTCATCACAAAGGCATCGTGTGCTGAACCAGGGAAACGGGCACACACGTGTGTGATGGTCATGTCTGCAAGACACACCACCAGTGCATTGACCGAGTGGTAGTGCTTGCGGTTCCTGTAGGCCTGCTCCTGGGCCTGTGGTGGTACCAAAGCCACATGTGTCCCATCAATGGAGCCAATGACATGCGGCATCCTCCCCAGGGCATAAAAGTCACTCTTCACGTCAGTGAGTCGTCGCAGTCTAGGGAAATAGATGTACCGGTTCAGGAAGAGCAACATTGCCGCCAAGAAATCGCGGAGCACACGGCTGAACATGGTCTGTGACATCCCACCAGCAGACGCCACAGTATGTTGGAAGGTACCGGTGGCAAAGAAGTGTAGGGCTGCCATCACCTTCACCTTGGGGGTCAGCGCTGTAGGATACGGCCGGCCAGGCTGCAAATGTGGGGACAACTGCACTGCCAAATCCTCAATCAGCTGCCTGGTGAAGCGGTACCATCGGATGCTGTCCCGTTCCACCATCGTTGCCAGGTCTGGGAATGGCCGATGGACAGCAGGAGCCCTGCAGTGCAGAGGAGAAGTAAGCAAGATCGTCAGTCACCCCACATATGCGGCATTGAACACACTCAAGATCCCAACATACATCATCATGAGGCACAACTACATGAAGTGTGCAGTACCGGAACGACATGTATGGTACATACATGGCCAACATCTGTCAACACGGTCCTACAGGTGGCATCAATTTGTCCCAGGTTGGCCCATTGGATATCATGATGCTGTGTCACAGTCACCCCCCAGTGACATGTGAGGACAGATGTGCCCCAGGCACCACAGCTCAACGACAGGCACATTCCCAGGGACCCTGTAATGCCACATGGACACTGGCATCACCTGGAGTATCATGTGTACACCACAACAAAACAAACATGACCCCCACAGGTAGTGGCCACACTTGCCATGGCAGGAGAGCCATGGACGTCTGTGACACACACGCACAACATCAGAGTCCATGCACACACAACGTGGATGTGGAGACTGTCTCCCATTGTGCACATGAAATCAGAGACATTGTAAACACTACATGCACAAAGACTGTGGAGGGCCATCACTATTGTGCCACTGGGACACCCTGGCTCAAACATACCGTCCCACATGGGACTCACGGGGTATGTGACATGACATACACAAACACCACTGTGAAATGTGACCATGGCACATGCACAGATATGAACAGTTGCACATCACAGTGGTCACGTACACGTAACACCCAGGATCCTGTCCCCATTAACACGTGCACAGCCTGGGGGTGGCTGCCCACAGGTGACACCCACAGGACAACATGTACACCAACATACACACAATAGGAAATGCAGCCTTACATGCCTTATGATAAGGTTTGGACAGGCTGTCGTGATGTAGGTGTGCCCCTCACTCCCTGGGAGCTATCTGTGGCTGGCATATGTCCATCTGAGATAGGCATGCTGACATATGCCAGTCACATGTACAGTGATGCGTTGAACAGCAATGGACTGATCGGTGCCTCCGGCCGGCACATTGCTTTCAATGTGTGCGGGTACGCGTTGTACCCCTGTGCGCGTTGTACTGCAATGGACCGATCGGTGCCTCCGGCCGGCCCATTGCATTCAATGTGTGCGGGTACGCGTTGTACCCCTGTGCGCGTTGTACTGCAATGGACCGATCGGTGCCTCCGGCCGGCCCATTGCATTCAATGTGTGCGGGTACGCGTTGTACCCCTGTGCGCGTTGAACAGCAATGGACCGATCGGTGCCTCCGGCCGGCCCATTGCTTTCAATGTGTGCGGGTACGCGTTGTACCCCTGTGCGCGTTGTACCTCAATGGACCGATCGGTGCGCACCCATTGACAATGGGCTTGCCTGGCAACGGACGCGTTTTCGAATATTCGAACGAGTCGGTTGCTGGAAAATCAGTTGGTCACCCACAACAATGTTGCAAAATCATGTATGTCATGAAGTTGAAATTTTGAAGGATGCTGTGGGCGTGTTTTGGTGCTGCTATTCCATGGATTGGCCAGATTCAGAAGATGCAAACGACTTGGACCTATCACTTTGGACACAAGGGACAGTATCTGCCTCTCCAGCACATATATATTGCTGCATGTTCCCCTGAGAGCCCACTTGCCTGCACTACATGCTCCAGGACGACATCTGCCACTGCACTGCTGCTGTCTCTGCCCCTCTGGACCCTGCAATGGCACGTACTGTGGAGAGAGCCCCAGCCTTCAGCCTTGAAGAGAACCAGGCCCTGCTGGACAGCCTACTTCCACAGTACAGCAAGCTGTATGGGACACCAGGGGAGCAGGTGAGTGTTCTGTGCACTGCCTTTCTGAATGTGCATTTTGTCTGACTAGCAAGGCTGAGAGTCAGCACACCACTGGCTAGCAGGCTCACTGAGTAGTTGTCACCCCCCATAGTGTGTAGTGACTTGCACTGGACAGGTATGGTGCAGTGACAGTGCTTCTGAACAGGGTTTTACTCCCCATGCAATGATACCATGTAGTGACTTCTGGAAAACTGTCCATGGGCAGCCGTGCACTGCCTGGGTACACCATGTGCCCCTGTGATTGCGACATGTATATGCAACTGTGTCATGCACGGATATGTTGCATGTGTAGTAATGGCCTTATCACTTTGTCATCCTGACAGGCTTCTGCCCATCGGAAGCATGAGATCTGGAAGGACATCGTCCGGGCTGTCCGGTCCGTGGGGGTCTACAAGCGCCGGATCCGCAACTGCCAAAAGAGGTGGCAGGACCTTCGGGGCTGGACCCGGAGGATTGCACGGGTCCAGCTGAAGCTGTCGCCTCCTCGCAGGAGGGGCGGAACACGGACCCTGACCCCCACATGCTCAGGATCCTGGCGGTGGTCTTTCCAGACCTGGATGGGCAGCTGAAGGCCAGAGAGCAGCAAGGAGGGGTGAGTCAAAGACTGCACTGTGTACTCTGTCTAACATGCTATGTGCCCTCCTCGGGCCAGGTTGAACTGCCACAGTACAGCAGTCATGTTGTCCAGGAGCCATGTCCCTCTATTGTGCACTGCCCACTCCTCATCTGATACCCAGGTGTGGCCCTTACATGTAGGGAATTCTGTCACTTAGGACTGTGTCCTTGCAGTTTGCTTGACTCAAGGTGGGAGACAGCATCTGTTTCCCTGACTCTGTGGTGGGCATCATGGGTGGGTCCATTGCTTACACAATGCCTGTATTCTGACATGTATTCAGCGTGTTACTTTGATCTGTGGTCCAATTGCTGAGCTGATCCACCACATGTGGCTGGGGTACCTGGCACACACCCATGCTGCGGGTGGGAACAATGTTTGGGCCCCAGGAGTATGTATATGACGTGTGTCACACATACTTAGCCAGCTGCCTACAGTCCAGGGCTCATCCCTCATTCATGTGGGGCTGGACAGTCATGCCTACTCCAGGCCATACAATACACTCTGTACTCCCACTCCCGTGTATCAGAGGACACATTGTGCACAGTGATTTGACCCCTCAGGTGTCTGCCTCTGTGTCAGTGTGCTGTGGATTAGTCGCCAGGACTGCTGTGGAGTTTCTTGGTAGGGGCTCAGCATGCCACTGGAGATGTGACCATAGGAGACGATACTTGTGTGACACATAGGTGTCTGATCAGCTGCCCATGCAGACTGGGGCATGTAAATGTGAAGTTCAGGCAGCTGTTCCCCATGCACAGCAGAGTGTGAGGGGCTCAGGTTCAGAGGGTAGTGTCACAGGTCTCCCATATGTCCAATAGGTATGACCTGGACAGATGAGGGTTAAGAGGATGTGTTGTGGGGGATGTACATGTGCACTTGTGCAGCTCCAGGACTTGCATTCCCCATGACCTACTATTGTGACACAGTGCAGAGTGTTGTTGTCTGGCTGCAAAGTCATACATCACTGAGACAGTGATGTATGACTTTGCAGTCATGCCTCCGCCATGGCATGTGTCTACTGATTGGTGATCCTGCAGGGGAGTGACATGTGCTACATGCACACCATAGTGGCGCTGGCTATCAGGACATGGGTGCATCATGGTGTCTGTCGCTGGTATGCATCACATGCATTTCCTATTTGACTCTGGGCATCCCTTACATCCGTAAACCTGTACTGACTCAGTGGCAAGAGCTGTGATGTGTCCACACCGTGTCCTCTGCACTGTCCAACTACTGTGTACTTGGTGCATGTGTCAACACTGGGGTGTTGCAATCCAACAGACACCAGACAGATGGGTGCAAGGCCATGTGGGATGTGAGTGCCATGCTTGGCATCAGACTGACAATTGACTTCTCCTGTTCAATTAGGGCACTTTTAGCAATGTACAACTAATGATGCCAGGGCTTGCTCTGTAATGTGCTGTGCTCACAGTGGTGTGTGCGTTTGGTGCAGGTGACTGATGTCTGTCTGTTTCCCCATTGTTTGCAGATACATCCACGGCCACGGAAGGGGACAGCTCCACGGACCAGGAGGAGCCGGAGAGCCAGACTGGGTCAGCAGCCGAGGAGTGGTCGGAGGGACCCAGTGGCACGGAGGGCGAGGGGAGCCACACCGAGGAGTCCTCAGCAGCATCCACCTCAGCTGAGGACCAGAGCAACTCGGAGGATGACTCCCTTGTGGAGGCGGGTGTCAGCAGCCACCACACCCCAGCTAGTGTTGCTGTCCCCGCCACCACCAGCACCACCACCGCCCTCCCATCGGCTCCCATTCCCCAGGTCCGTGGAGGCTCCCATGTCCGGGAGCGTGTCTCCTTTGGGCCAGGCACCGCACCCCCTGCCCCTGTGTCCCCTGCTGCCCTGAGTGAGGAGTCTGTGTACCTCCTTCGCCAGCTCCATGTAGGGCAGACAGCCATGCTGAGTGTCCTCCATGCGCACACCGCGCTGTTGACTCAGCTGGTGTCGTTCATGGAGGGCATCTCATCGGGCATGTCTGACCTACAGAGGGGCAATAGGTCCATGGACTCCTCCCTGACGGCAGCAGTGTCCCTCCTCAAACGGTCCCTCACCCCTCCTGCCTCTGCTCCATCCACACTCCCCAGCACCTTACCCATCCCAGGCACACACACACCGGCACAGGCACACACCAGCACACACACATCCAGCACACTGACACACACGCCAATGACAAAACGCACACGCACGCACATTCAGGGGACTGAAGCCAGACTCACAGGGGATGGGGCCCTGGAACACACACACGCATCCACATGCACTGCGCAGTCCTCAGTTCCCTCTCCCTCCAAAGCACCCTCCCTTGCCTCACCTGCAACCCCAAAGTCACAGCAGCTCTTCCTCTGTGACCTCGGCCTCTTCCCCACCGATGAAGCTGCTCCAGCATCCCGGGGGAAGAGGAAGCCCACCCACACGGAGCAGAGTGCCCCTCGCCCCCGGACACCCTCCCCCAGGCGCAGACGGACTGAGGCCCCCACCCGCAAGTCCCCCCGGAGTGCTAAGAGCAAGACCCCGCCACCGCCCTGCAGCTCAGGCACAAGGTCTCCGTCCTCCATCCCTCAGGCCCCCACTGCACAGGTGCCCCCACCACACCCTGCCCCAGGTTCCCCCACCCACATATATACCATCCCCAAGATGCTCCGGCCTTCTCCCCCTGCCACTTGCTCTCCCAGCACCACACCCCCCGCTGCGCTTGTCTGTGCCACTGATGTGGTGAGGGTGTCCTCCCCCTCTGTCCAACCCACCTTGCCTGTTCCCCATTCTCCTCCCCTGGAGGTAGGCACTGCAGTGGAGTCCACTACCGCCCTGTCTGACTTGGGCACTGCAGTGGCGGACCTGTCCACCCCATCTGCAGGGTCCACTGCAGTTGTGCCGGCACCCACGACATCTGTGTCATGCCCCCAGTTGTGCCGGCACACACCATGTCAGACACCTCCACTGCAGTTGTCAGTGGCTCTCCAGCACCCACCACCCCTTCCCTGACTCCCCTGGTGAGCCCTGATCCTGTCCCTGCGGTGCCTGGCCTGCCCCCGGTTGCCCCTCCTAGTGGATTGTCCCTGGTATTGTGCAGGCATGCGTAGGGTGACATCTGCCAGTGTCACCCTGTTTGAACTTTGACAATGGACTGGCCATTGGCCTTTGCTCTAATTTCTTCTGGACGTCGTTATCAAACAACACATATGCTGAATAAAGCAACTTTCTTTTCTCTAGTGCTCATGCTTCAGATGTACATGTTGTTGGTGCAGCTAACCATGCCCTTGCTGCAGTGATGGTGATATCTGGTCTCATGATTATGAAGTGTTACTGTGCAGGAACCCATGTGGTCCAGGGGGAATGTGTCCTATCATGTGGTGTATCCATGTCATCAATAGCAGCATCTGAGGGTGTCATGTGTTCAGTATTTGGCAATGGGTTTCCTACTTACATTGGCAATTTCATATCTGTGGCTTCCACCCCTGCACATCTGTTGTGCCTGCCATCGTTGCATTTGTCTACTTCCCTGACCGTGTTGCCATCTCCAGTGGACATGCAGGTTTGGGCATCAATGGGGAGGGACTCATCCGTGTAGTCAGTGCAACATTGCTATACAAGTGTGTTGGATCTGTGCTGATGATTCCGTTGGCACATCCATGACCAGGCTGATGTGATGGGAGCCCTCATTTGGTGCTAATTGTTGATTGTGTGACCAAGTGCTCAGCTGACATGATGGGGCCCTACTGAGGCAACATATGGCACAGCTTTCCTCACACAGGAGTGGAGTCCCCTCATGGCAGTGTGTACACGTGTGACATTGCCTGCGCCCAAGGTGTGTGTTGTATGTGCATGTCTGTGTGTTCACTTCCATTCATCTGCGCATGCTGTGATCCCTAGTGTTGTACCTGTTTGTGATGCTTGCTGACTTGAGCTATGTTCCCCCAAAGTCTTCTCCCTGTGTTCTCTGTGATGTGGGTGCATGGCACATTACTGGTCATCAGGGTGTCACCCATAGGTGTGTTTGCTGTCAGGGCAGAGTTTGTGTGCAGACGCAGATGGGTCACAGTCAGGTTTCCCTTTGGCACTTGTTGTTTGCCCCTGTCATGTGATTTCCAGTTTGTGTTATCTTTCAGTGATTGTGACACGTTGTGTGTGTGACTGCTGGCACTCCTTAGGGTCCGGGCTGCAATGTTGGTTGTTGTCTATGTGTGTTCTTTGTGGGTGACCTTGGCTTCTTCATTGGTGTGTGACTGTGGCTGGGATCCCATTGGTCGGTGTGGTATTGCCGTCATGTCCATGTACAGCGTAGTGTGCAGTGTGTCAGACATTCAGGAGTCTTGTTGAGTGTCCATGTGTGATGTGTTTCTACACCTTGGTTCCCACCCACCACCCTGGAATAGTCATGGGTGCATGTGCAATGTCACCAGTGCATGTGTACTTCACTGCTGCACATTGTTGGAGGTCGAGGGGTGTGGTCTTGAGTGTGTGCAGATGAGAGTTGTTGCCCGGCTAGTCCCCTGCCTCCATGTTGGCCTTGGCTTACTGGCCATGCTGATTGATTTGTGCTTGTGTAGGTGTGATGGTAGTTAGTTGCTCAGGACACCTGACTGTGGTTCACAGTGTGAACGACATTTAGCTTTGTCATCACAGTGGTATTTTTATTCAGCCCAGGGTCACCACATTGTGGGGGCCCTGGGGGTGGTGCTGTGGTGTGTCTGTGACTTGCTGTGTCAGTTGTTGTTCCTACGTGCCTGTGTGACATGTGTGTTTTGTGCTCCCTCTCACCTGTCAATGCCTGCTTGCCCACATAGGGGATTTGGATCCATGAGTTACCTTAGTGTGGCAGTGTATGCACATCTGTATGATTGGTATTCAGCTCTCCTCATGTGTTGTGTTGTTGCCTGGGGACACTGGCACCCCCACCCCTCACCTGCTGTGTATGATGACAGTGTTGGTCTGCCTGTTTGTGTTTGTGCATCTGCACCACTGCATTGGCATATCTTGGGTGTGCCATTGGTTGTATGTTGTTTGGTGTGTTTCCCCTGCTGTCCCTGGGACTCCTAGGTCATCGGTCAGCACAGTGATCATGGTTTGTGTGTCCCATTGCTGCCATGGTATGGTATCTGTTCACCTCACATCTGCTGTCTCCACAGGGTATCTGCATTTGTGTGCCCATTGGTGCAAATATGTGGTTCTGCATTCTGATGGTCACTTCTGTCATTGTGTCATTGATGACTGTTGACGGTCTCAGCCCCCATGGGTGTTGTTTGTCTGCACATGGCCAAAGGAATGTTTCATTTGCACTGCAGTATTTGGCTCCCCCAATTTATGTTGCAATGGGACACATACACTACTTTGCCACAGATGAGTTTTTGGTTCTGTGACCAGGAATGATCCATGCAGTTTGGCAGTTGCAGCTCTTTCTTTGTCAACAATTACCTTTTGGTCACTGTGATGATGAGGGTGTAGACCCCATTGCCACAATGGTCAAAATGTGCTTCAGCTATGGACCCCACACTTACCTTTTGGTCACTGTGATGATGGGGGTTTAGACCCCATTGCCACAATGGTCAAAATGTGCTTCAGCTATGGACCCCACACTTGCCTTTTGGTCACTGTGATGATGGGGGTTTAGACCCCATTGCCACAATGGTCAAAATGTGCTTCAGCTATGGACCCCACACTTGCCTTTTGGTCACTGTGATGATGGGGGTTTAGACCCCATTGCCACAATGGTCAAAATGTGCTTCAGCTATGGACCCCACACTTGCCTTTTGGTCACTGTGATGATGGGGTTTAGACCCCATTGCCACAATGGTCAAAATGTGCTTCAGCTATGGACCCCACACTTGCCTTTTGGTCACTGTGATGATGGGGGTTTAGGCCCCATTGCCACAATGGTCATGGGCTGCTTGCATTGTGGGTGCCACACACATATATGTGTGGCACATGTGCTAGGGGTCACATTGTATGTTCAAAGTCATGTTCGGTGTTGTAGGCATTTGACACAGCCTGCTCACACGCTTGTCATGGTGGTGGGGGATGTCTTAATCTTGCATTCCCTAGGTTGTGGTGTGCTTGTTGTGTCATGCATTGTCCATCCTATGAGTGGGGTGGTAGTAGTGGTGGGCATCCTGCCCCCGTGGGTGAGGGTGGTAGTAGTGGTAGGCATCCTGCCCCCTGGCTAAGGGTGGTAGTAGTGGTAGGCATCCAGCCCCCTGGCTAAGGGTGGTAGTAGTGGTGGGCATCCTGCCCCCTGGGTGAGGGTGGTAGTAGTGGTGGGCATCCTGCCCCCTGGCTAAGGGTGGTAGTAGTGGTGGGCATCCTGCCCCCTGGGTGAGGGTGGTAGTAGTGGTAGGCATCCAGCCCCCCTGGCTAAGGGTGGTAGTAGTGGTGGGCATCCTGCCCCCTGGGTGAGGGTGGTAGTAGTGGTGGGCATCCTGCCCCCTGGCTAAGGGTGGTAGTAGTGGTGGGCATCCTGCCCCCCTGGGTGAGGGTGGTAGTAGTGGTAGGCATCCTGCCCCCGTGGGTGAGGGTGGTAGTAGTGGTAGGCATCCTGCCCCCCTGGCTAAGGGTGGTAGTAGTTGTGGGCATCCTGCCCCCTGGGTGAGGGTGGTAGTAGTGGTAGGCATCCTGCCCCCGTGGGTGAGGGTGGTAGTAGTGGTAGGCATCCTGCCCCCTGGCTAAGGGTGGTAGTAGTGGTGGGCATCCTGCCCCCCTGGGTGAGGGTGGTAGTAGTGGTAGGCATCCTGCCCCCTGGCTAAGGGTGGTAGTAGTGGTGGGCATCCTGCCCCCTGGCTAAGGGTGGTAGTAGTGGTAGGCATCCTGCCCCCTGGCTAAGGGTGGTAGTAGTGGTAGGCATCCTGCCACCCTGGCTAAGGGTGGTAGTAGTGGTAGGCATCCTGCCCCCCTGGCTAAGGGTGGTAGTAGTGGTAGGCTTCCTGCCCCCTGGCTAAGGGTGGTAGTAGTGGTGGGCATCCTGCCCCCCTGGGTGAGGGTGGTAGTAGTGGTGGGCATCCTGCCCCCTGGCTAAGGGTGGTAGTAGTGGTAGGCATCCTGCCCCCGTGGGTGAGGGTGGTAGTAATGGTAGGCATCCTGCCCCCTGGCTAAGGGTGGTAGTAGTGGTAGGCATCCAGCCCCCCTGGGTTGGGGTGGTGGCGCGCATTCAGGCCCCTGTGTGCATATGTGGCATTGGTGATGGGCATCCCGCCCCTATGGTGCTGCTGTTGCTGGTGTAAGTATATTCAGATTCCCAGTGTATGTGTGTGATGTGTCGTGTACGTGTTGTATGTGTTTTGTGGTTGGTGTCTGACTTACCTTCTGCGCCGTACGCGTCCGTGCCTGTTCCGGTAGTAGATGTAGAATATTGGTATGATCGGGACGAAGGGATTCATGGTTGGTTCGTGTCGTTCGTCCTTCTCGTTGCTTCGCGTCGTCCTCGTCGCTTGGCTTCGTCCTCGTCGCTTCGCTTCGTCCTCGTCGCTTCGCGTCGTCCTCGTCGGTGCTGTGTTCGTCTCGTAGCCGTGGATCGTGTTGTGGCGCGATTCGGAGCTTATGTGCGCCTCTCCCGGATGCTTTGACGTGCCGTGCGTAGCGACGGGTTCGGCGCGTACGGAAGCGCATCGTACTTGTCCGGCCGGACGGGGCTGCATTTTCCCTTCCGTGCGACTCGATTCGGCGTTTCCGGATTCGCCTCGGTCGGAGAACAGGACCTGGTTTGGGTGAGTACGGCTCGGCCGGAATTTTTGCTGTTGTGCGCATCGTACTTGCTCGTTCGGTGTGCTGTACGGATCGGTCGGGAAACTGGCTTTCGCATGGCTTTTTTCCCGACCGAATAGTATTGGGTGCGCCTCCGACCGAGATCGGAATCGGCCCCAGAGTCTTTGCTTGAACCAGATGGTGGTTCTAAAAAGAACCATTTTTTTGTGTAGAAGAGTTTTTTAAGCCTCTTATTTTTTCCCTTGGTTTTTTTTAAACAAGAAGTAAACAGGGTAGTAAAATGGTAAGGATAGGGAAATGCAAAAAAGCGACTCGCTTTAGGGCTTCAAAAAACATTATGTGGTAACTGGAAGCAAAAAAAAACAACTAACAGCAATGCTTTTTCACTGTATCCAAAAATGCACCACAGAAGACATTTTTACAGCAACACGCATGTGGCATTTGCACAGTGAGTAATCCCTTCACTCAATTGTTCGCAGGCAGCTGGTATTGTAATAATATTGTAATGGCTGCAGCTGATGAAGGTTCTCACAAGGGTGATGTAGAGGTGGACTGTCCTGCTTTCTCCCACATCATCTGGTTGTAGACCTTTTCATGAATTGTTTTAAGTGCTTCCACATGGAACTTGTCCCATGTGAATACTTCTTGGTAGTGCCCCTGGATATCTGCTTCCCTCAAACACTACACTGCACATATATTTAGCTCTAACCTTCTTTTCCCTGAAGGTATTGTAAAATAATCCCAGACATCACTCTGTTTTCTTGGAGGTAGTGAATCTTCCTCCTCTGCTCAACAAGTTCTGGATGTTCATCCTAGACAGAAGATGAAGCTTCAGCCATTATATGAAAGCAGAGCACCACTGGTTCTCAATCCTCTTTCCACAGAGATCACTTGAGAAATAACTGTTTTTGGGTGTGGTTTTACATGTATAAGGATGGGGTCCTAATGTACCCAATCAAAAGGAATGGTGTGGGTGTGTCATCGGGCGATACAGCCACTTACACACCCAGGCACACACTGATACAGCAACTGACACACCCAGCCACACTCCAATTCAGAGGCTGATATATTCATGCACACACCGATTCAACCACTGAAACACCCAGACACACACCGATACAGCCTGTAACTTATACACCCAGTCTCACACTGATAAAGTCTCTGACACCTTAAAAACACAGATTTGACTCTTTGCTTGAACCAGCTGGTGGCTCTAAAAATAACCGTTTTTAAGGGTTTTTTTAAGCTTTTTATTTTTTTCCTTGGTCTTTTTAAAAACAAAAAGTAAACAGGGTAGTAAAATGATAAAGATAGGGAAATGCAAAGAAGCAACTCGCTTTAGTCTTTAAAAAACATTATGTGGTAACTGGAAGCAAAAAAAAAAATAACAGCGATGCTTTTTCACTGTATCCAAGAAAGCACCCACATAAGGCATTTTTACAGCGACAAGCATGTGGCATTTCGCACAGTGAGTAACCATTTCACTCAATTGTTCGCAGGCAGCTGGTATTGTAATGATATTGTAATGACTGCAGCTGATGAAGGTTCTCACAAGGGTGATGTAGGGGTGGACAGTCCTGCTGCACCTGCTTTCTCCCGCATCATCTGGTTACAGACCTTTTCATGAATTGTTTTTAAGTGCTTCCACATGGAACTTGTCCCATGTGAATACTTCTTGGCAGTGCCCCTGGATAACTGCTTCCCACAACCACTGTGATGCACATATTTAGCTCTAACCTTCTTTTCCCCTGAAGGTATTGTAAAATACTTCCAGACATCACTTTGTTTTCTTGGAGGTAGTGTATCTTCCTCCTCATCCACAACAAGTTCTGGATGTTCATCCTGGGCAAAAGATGAAGCTTCAGCCATTATATGAAAGCAGAGCACCACTGGTTCTCAATCCTCTTTCTGCATAGTTCACTGGAGAAATAACTGTTGGGTGTGGTTTTACATGTATAAAGGAAGGCTCCTAATGTACCCAATCAAAAGGAAAGGTGTGGGTGTGTCATTGGGCGAATTTGCAAATCTGGTCCATAGATTTGAAGTTTCACGAACTCGCAAAATGAGTAATTTTCTTGAATAACAGTTATATGGGGGCCAAATATATACTTGTAAATATGTTTACAATGATGTCATGAATGAAAATAGAGAGACTTTGTGGATTCATTCCGACCATGCAAACAGAATTAAAAACCATAAAGTACTTGTGTTCCCGTCTATGTTTTCAGACCCCTGGAAGTACTGCAGAACCAAAAATTAATTTGAAAAAACATAAGTATGTATGTGATTTTCACCTTTTAAAACATATTTAAAATGTCTGCAGTTAAAAAAATGCTAAATTAAAAATCTAAATAAATTGTAGTATACTTAGTATTAAAAATAAAACCTAGAAATTAACTAAAAAAGCAAAACATTACAAGGACCTAATACTTTAGAAATAGAATTTGAAAAACCTTTGAAATTCACTGAAAAAACCAAAGGTTACAGGGCGTTATAGTTAGGAAATAGAATTTAAATAACCTTTGAAATTCACCCAAAACCAAAGGTTACAGGGACGTTATAAATGGGAAATAGAATTTCAAAAACCTTAGATATTCAAAGAAAAAAACAAAGGTTACAGGGATGTTATAATTAGGAAGTAGTATTAAAAAGAACATAGAAATTTACAACAAAAAAACAGGGATGTTAACTATAATGTCCTTGTAACCTTTGTTTTTCAGTGAACATAATATATATATATATATATATATATATATATATATATATATATATATATATATATATATATATATATATATATATATATATATATATATATCTTTGAACGCCCAAATATGCATGCTCTCAGTAAACAAGAACTCCGTAGTGATGTTTCCACAAGTTGTTTAATTCACAACGCATTTCAGGGCAGAACCCCTTGATCACGTGAAACGTGCACAAACAGTGGGTGACTGATAAAGCATTCGATTTAGTGATGGACAGGAAAGAAGGACTACTGTATAACTGAGTCTTCCAAAACAAATGGCAAATGGCAGACATATTGGAAAGGTATCCAAAAACCACGAAAACACAGAACATCATTATAACGTATTGTGGTGCCCCCGCTACTCAGGAACTGTACAGAACTGCATTGATAGCCATTGAATTCATCAAAGCACTCAACAACAATGAATACAACATCATCCTCTCAGGCACCATCAGCAAGTCCAAGGCAGAATACTTAGATGTCAGGCTTGAAATCGTCAATAACCAGATTCATACGGCCCTCTTTAGGAAATCCACTGCAGGCAACAGTATTCTGCATGCCCTCAACAGCCATCCAGAGGCACTCAAATGGAGTATCCCCTATGGGGAGCTGCTGATGGCAAAAAGAAACTGCAATACAGAGGAAGCGTACCAGAGAGAGAGCGTGATCATGTTGGAACGGTTCAAGACTAGAGGTTATCCCTACTGGATATTACGCAGAGCCAAAGAAAGGGCAGATGGTGTTAACAGAACTGAAACCATCTCAGATAACATCAGTGAACCCAGTGACACCACAGACAATAGCCCCAGGATGATCATGACCTTTAACTCTGACTCTAGTAACATCAAACGTATTTTTGCAAAGAACTGGGACATCCTTAAACATGACAGCATAATCGGGGAGAGTATTCCAACTAGACCCAACATCTCATACAGGAGGGGCAGGAACATCAGGGACTTGGTAGTCGATAGTGACATCACCACATACCCCAGCAGACACGACCATGGTCTCAAAGGTTTCTTTCCTTGCGGGCACTGCAAAGCTTGTAAAAACAGCAGCTACCGCAACAAGGTCACATACAATGGGATTAACAAAACTATTGACCAGTTTCTCACATGCAGTACGACCTTTGCCATCTATGCCATTGAATGTCCATGCAAACTTTGGTACATTGGGAGTACCACACACATGGCCAAAAAGCGTGTCCTGGAACACAGCAGGGCCATTAACAATTTTGATGTTAAATACCCTGTAGCACGCCATTTCCAAGAGAAACACTATTCTAACTCGTCTTTACTTAAATTCTTCATCCTGGAACAGATTGTCGGTAACCCCAGGGGAGGGAACAGGGTGTTGAAACTCAGACAAAGAGAGTCCAAACTGATTGTGCATTTTCAAACGAAGACACCGGGTGGGCTTAACTTTGACGAAGAAATGGCTATCCATCTTAAAGATAACTAATTGTGCTGCCAGATTACCTATTATATCCTGTTTTTACAGCTTTCTCACTCCTTGTGTGCATTTGACTGTATCTAATTTGTCTGGTTTTTAACTTGATATTTTTTTGATTGTTTTGGACCACCTGTGATTCTAACATGTGTTCTATTTTTTCTTTTATTTCAGGAGGAAAGGAAGGGGCCCCCTCACCTGTAATCACTTTCACGGGCCACCTACCCTTTTCCCCTTATTGTCACCATCATGGTCCTGAAACTGGGTAACTATGTTGCAATTGATATGTCATCTCAGCAATCCATCAGTATCATGTTGGACTGGGGACTACTGCTATAAGTCTCATATTTCCTGACTCCTCTCCTGACACCTTGTCTGTGATTGGGCACTTGCCCGGTATCCATTTGTGTTTTCCTTGCTAGCAATTTACTGTTGACTCTAGATATGGGGTTGGTCGCTGCACTGACGTCTCTCCCTTCTCTGTCTCACTAGGGCACTTGCCCAGCATAGTAGCAGATTACTTTTTTTATGGGGGTTTTTATAACACTCTGACCAGCAGGCTGACACTTATTTTGTATTTAACACTATGGATTCATTTTGCCAGCCTTGCATTACCAGCAGAAGAGACGTACTGTGACATAGCTCCCCTCAGTACGTACTGGACACTTTTATGGCAGCCACACATTGCAGATACGTCACCCCCATCCCCCTTTCTGTCTCACCAGGGCACTTGCCCTACTTAGGAATTTTATATGAATATTTTATTTGTATTTAATTTTCTTTCACATGGGGATACATTTTCCAACACTATGTGCAGCGGGCTGCCAGTCATATTGTATTCTACACAATGGATACACTTTTTCAGCCTTGCATCACCATTAAAGGACACGCGTTGTGATACAGCTCCCTAGAGTACGCCCGGGATGTTGGTGACAGACATCCCATCCATTGTATTCATGCAGTTCTGTACAGTTCCTGAGTAGCGGGGGCACCACAATACGTTATAATGATGTTCTGTGTTTTCGTGGTTTTTGGATACCTTTCCAATATGTCTGCCATTTGCCATTTGTTTTGGAAGACTCAGTTATACGGTAGTCCTTCTTTCCTGTCCATGACTAAATCGAATGCTTTATCAGTCACCCACTGTTTGTGCACGTTTCATGTGATCAAGGGGTTCTGCCCTGAAATGCGTTGTGAATTAAACAACTTGTGGAAACATCACTACGGAGTTCTTGTTTACTGAGAGCATGCATATTTGGGCGTTCAAAGATAGTGACGATACCGGCTTGCTCCGCCGGGAAGCACGCCACTTCTCACGGGTCCATCGGCAGTCGGAAGGAGCGTTTTCTTTGGGATATATATATATATATATATATATATATATATATATCGTAGCTCCTCAAATTTTCACCTCCTTCGTGCACTCTCAAACGGGTGCTTTCTCGCGGGCGGTGTACCCGCAACTATACCAGCTCCTAATTTTACATTCCATCAGAACGTAAGGAAAGCACTCTCGGAGGCGAGTCCAACATATTTATTTTCACGGACTCACAGCAACCAGACGCGTTTCGGCAGTCGCCTTTTTCGAAAAGGCGACTGCCGACGCGTCTGGTTGCTGTGAGTCCGTGAAATAAATATGTTGGACTCGCTCCAAGAGTGCTTTCCTTACGTTCTGATGGAATGTGAAATTAGGAGCTGGTATATATATATATATACATATATATATATATAGAAGGATTTCCGTATTTTGTTTGAATCGTCCAAAATAACGAGATGCGGCACACCAGAAGAAGCACAAATTTTATTGTGCACAAACCAAAGGGCGACGCGTTTCGGCGTTAAGCCTTTGTCAAGCAATTTCCTGTACTGCAATTTCCCATAGAAATACAACCAAAGGTTAAGCGACATAGAAAAAACACTTCCGTAATTTATACAAATCTGCTTATCCACAGTACAACAAATGTAATAATCACTAAATAATATTGTAATAAATAGTGTATTGTTAATTAATCAGTTCTTCACAATTACAAATTTCTAACTGTTTAGCAGTGTACGTGACAATTTCTAATGATGCATTTGGATAACAGGTTCTTCTGTGCTAAGGCATTCGATAGAATTCAATAAAGTTTTCAATACCTAAATTAAACACACCGCATCATAGAAAAAATAAGATAATATAATCATTTCTGTATGTATGGCTTTACTCTGCCGACATTCCCATACTCTGTATATTTACACATCTTAATCAAAACAACAGTGAACGGCGGAATTCAGTTTCACCCACCGTCACTTATAATCATGTAGTGAACAATAAAGTTTTGTTCGGAATTATAGTTTGTATTAGTTCATCATATCTGCACTGCACTTAGTGATTATACAGGTGCAATAAGAGTGTATCGTAGGTATGGCGCCAATGTGGAGCCATAAGAAATGTTAAATGCCAACATGCCGCATTGTATCGAGTTTCAATGCGCTGCAGCAAGCTCCTATGATCTTATATGGTGAACGATAAAAATTGGGACTGACCAAATGCTGCAAGGTGGCATCCTATCGGATTTAACTATGGTGCGGCAGACTAATATGATACCCTGTAGTGGCAGACTATCCCTAACCAGCACCCATCCACATTGCAGGCCACAGTGGATCTGCTTTACAATCAAGTAGTGTGTAAATGTTTTCATTCAAATATAAGGCAATATACCACTCCCAGTGGAATTATATTGCAAAAGGGCAGACTTTTGCAATCTCATCCAATCGGCCATAAATACTGTGACCGACTCAATGCCATATTACCAGGTCTTATTGAATGAAACTACGCTACACCAGACCTACATAATCTCGTCTGATGAGGCAAATCCACATGTCCCGGTTAGTCACCATGGCGGCAGAATGATATATACATTTTATATTATGAGGCTTGATGGTAAATGCAAAGCACATGGCCTCAAAACCCCAAAAACCCATCGTGAAACTGAAAAAAAATATATATATCTATGTATGCCTCAAATTACTATGTCGTCCCAATTAGAATAGTCATACAGCCAGGAAAAAGACCTTAGGTAAAGTGCTGAAGAAGTAAAAAGTGTAAGTGTTAAAAATACAAGAGCAACTACGCTCGATGTGCAATAAGTGAATACAAAAGCCCAGACACACATAACCGGGACCTTATACAATTCAAGCAATGGATAGGGTACTTGAGCTGATAACCATATTGTGCCTAAATAATAGGATCGCAATTGCGGTCTATGCCTATGCTTCAAATGTAGAGGTCCTACTTAAAAAGTGACGTGATAGCTACTTACAACTGTTTAAAATTACTGAAAAAGTGGAGATAGAGAAGAACAGAAGCTCACAGATTAGCGGCCTATATGGGTGGCAAGTTCCTCTCCCCCATTCAAACCTTTCGGTGTCTTGCAGTCCAATTCTATTATATACTTGGACTCAAGAACCCTGAGATTTTCTCTCTGTTTCCACCTCGTATGTGTACTGGAATCCTGTCTATACCATAAAAAGCTAGATACTGAACATTACTTTTATGCTTATCGGCAAAATGCCGAGCAACAGGATAGTTGAAATCAAGATTCTTAACAGCTCTCAAATGCTGTAATATGCGTTGTTTTAGTGGAAGCTTGGTGCTGCCTTCGTACCGGAGACCACAAGGGCACTCCAGCACGTAGACAGCAAAATCACTGTTGCAATTTATACTTTGAGTGATTTTCTTTGTGCCACCTAGGCTTGTCGTGTACTCCTTACAGTTTCTGCCATTATGGCAGGCTTTACACATTCCACAAGTAGTGAACCCATTCAGTGCTGTTAACCAATTCTTTTGTGGATTATCAGGGGGATAACTATGAACTAACCGATCCTTAAGTGACCTTGCTCGCTTGTATGTGACCTGTGGGCTGTTACCCACACTGTTACCTATTATGGGATCTGCCACCAACAGATTCCAATGGGCTTTCATAGCTTTCTTTAGGGCCCACGCACCTTTACTGAAGGTGGTAATCATCCGTGGTGCTATATTGTCTTTCTGCACACTCTTCTTGATTTTAGTTTTGGATGGATTAAATAACAGCTCACTCTGTGTGATGCTGCTGGCCTTCTCTTTGGCCTTGTGTAATACACTATCCTTGTAACCTCTATTTCTAAAACGTGTGGTGATATTATCCTGCTCAATCTGAAAATCCTCATTTGTGCTGCAGTTGCGGCGAGCCCGCAACACCTCCCCATAAGGGATGCTGTTAAAATCAAGAAGAGTGTGCAGAAAGACAATATAGCACCACGGATGATTACCACCTTCAGTAAAGGTGCGTGGGCCCTAAAGAAAGCTATGAAAGCCCATTGGAATCTGTTGGTGGCAGATCCCATAATAGGTAACAGTGTGGGTAACAGCCCACAGGTCACATACAAGCGAGCAAGGTCACTTAAGGATCGGTTAGTTCATAGTTATCCCCCTGATAATCCACAAAAGAATTGGTTAACAGCACTGAATGGGTTCACTACTTGTGGAGCGTGTAAAGCCTGCCATAATGGCAGAAACTGTAAGGAGTACACGACAAGCCTAGGTGGCACAAAGAAAATCACTCAAAGTATAAATTGCAACAGTGATTTTGCTGTCTACGTGCTGGAGTGCCCTTGTGGTCTCCGGTACGTAGGCAGCACCAAGCTTCCACTAAAACAACGCATATTACAGCATTTGAGAGCTGTTAAGAATCTTGATTTCAACTATCCTGTTGCTCGGCATTTTGCCGATAAGCATAAAAGTAATGTTCAGTATCTAGCTTTTTATGGTATAGACAGGATTCCAGTACACATACGAGGTGGAAACAGAGAGAAAAATCTCAGGGTTCTTGAGTCCAAGTATATAATAGAATTGGACTGCAAGACACCGAAAGGTTTGAATGGGGGAGAGGAACTTGCCACCCATATAGGCCGCTAATCTTGGAGCTTCTGTTCTTCTCTATCTCCACTTTTTCAGTAATTTTAAACAGTTGTAAGTAGCTATCACGTCACTTTTAAGTAGGACCTCTACATTTGAAGCATAGGCATAGACCGCAATTGCGATCCTATTATTTAGGCACAATATGGTTATCAGCTCAAGTACCCTATCCATTGCTTGAATTGTATAAGGTCCCGGTTATGTGTGTCTGGGCTTTTGTATTCACTTATTGCACATCGAGCGTAGTTGCTCTGTATTTTTAACACTTGCACTTTTTACTTCTTCAGCACTTTACCTAAGGTCTTTTCCTGGCTGTATGACTATTCTAATTGGGACGACATAGTAAT
The DNA here is from genome assembly GCA_963921515.1 of Calotriton arnoldi. Lineage (NCBI taxonomy): Eukaryota > Metazoa > Chordata > Amphibia > Caudata > Salamandridae > Calotriton > Calotriton arnoldi. The sequence goes on from CAWUFW010000501.1 coordinate 2,733,798, forward strand.
TTGAGGCATACATAGATATATATATTTTTTCAGTTTCACGATGGGTTTTTGGGGTTTCGAGGCCATGTGCTTTGCATTTACCATCAAGCCTCATAATATAAAATGTATATATCATTCTGCCGCCATGGTGACTAACCGGGACATGTGGATTTGCCTCATCAGACGAGATTATGTAGGTCTGGTGTAGCGTAGTTTCATTCAATAAGACCTGGTAATATGGCATTGAGTCGGTCACAGTATTTATGGCCGATTGGATGAGATTGCAAAGTCTGCCCTTGTGCAATATAATTCCACTGGGAGTGGTATATTGCCTTATATTTGAATGAAAACATTTACACACTACTTGATTGTAAAGCAGATCCACTGTGGCCTGCAATGTGGATGGGTGCTGGTTAGGGATAGTCTGCCACTACAGGGTATCATATTAGTCTGCCGCACCATAGTTAAATCCGATAGGATGCCACCTTGCAGCATTTGGTCAGTCCCAATTTTATCGTTCACCATATAAGATCATAGGAGCTTGCTGCAGCGCATTGAAACTCGATACAATGCGGCATGTTGGCATTTAACATTTCTTATGGCTCCACATTGGCGCCATACCTACGATACACTCTTATTGCACCTGTATAATCACTAAGTGCAGTGCAGATATGATGAACTAATACAAACTATAATTCGAACAAAACTTTATTGTTCACTACATGATTATAAGTGACGGTGGGTGAAACTGAATTCCGCCGTTCACTGTTGGTTTGATTAAGATGTGTAAATATACAGAGTATGGGAATGTCGGCAGAGTAAAGCCATACATACAGAAATGATTATATTATCTTATTTTTTCTATAATGCGGTGTGTTTAATTTAGGTATTGAAAACTTTATTGAATTCTATCGTATGCCTTAGCACAGAAGAACCTGTTATCCAAACGCATCATTAGAAATTGTCACGTACACTGCTAAACAGTTAGAAATTTGTAATTGTGAAGAACTGATTAATTAACAATACACTATTTATTACAATATTATTTAGTGATTATTACATTTGTTGTACTGTGGATAAGCAGATTTGTATAAATTACGGAAGTGTTTTTCTATGTCGCTTAACCTTTGGTTGTATTTCTATGGGAAATTGCAGTACAGGAAATTGCTTGACAAAGGCTTAACGCCGAAACGCGTCGCCCTTTGGTTTGTGCACAATAAAATTTGTGCTTCTTCTGGTGTGCCGCATCTCGTTATTTTGGACGATTCAAACAAAATACGGAAATCCTTCTATGTTAAACGGCTGCTGCCGCCGTTTGCAGGCACCGACGCCGGAGGCTGGGAACCACGAAGTGCAGCATTTGTGACTCTCATATATATATATATATATATATATATATCCAGCAAAAGGGGTTACCCCAAAGGAAGAGCCTACACACAGGTAGGTACAGCTAAGGAATGTTGCGAGCGGCCACACCCACTGGGGCTTGGATTTCCTTTCATAAAGTAGTTGCACCTGTGGCTTCGCAACGATCTACACAAAGCCTTTGAGAAAGTGCAGAGACACGAAACGCGTCAGGCTTCAGAAAGCGGCTGTTTGATGCCTATTTCCACACGCGGCAGCCTCCATTAAAATTCCTTAGCTGTACCTACCTGTGTGTAGGCTCTTCCTTTGGGGTAACCCTTTTTGCTGGATATATATATATATATATATACATATATATATATATATATATATATATATGTATATTAAGATTCACACCTCTGTCAAGGGGAATGAAGACGCACTCCCCTTCACAGTGTCTTTTATTCAATTTTCACTTCAATCCAGATCCAATATGTGTATTCGGGCCCAACGCGTTTCGAACTCTCATAGTTCTTGGCCACGGGCCATCAATGGACACTCCCAAGCTGCTGCGCTTTTCAAGCCCCACATTTGCATACTTAATTAAGCTCCAGTGAGCGTCATAACAGTTTCCTGAGTGACGCATTATGGGAACAAGAGTTCACAGCATTTCAATAAAAAATTATTAATCCTTAAATAGGAAAATAAAGTGTCCAGCAAATAAAACGCTTTGCCCAGATTGTCTCAGTGCAATAAAATCGCTGGAGGTTCCGTCAAGGGCTCCACTCCTCTGCCCTTCGGACCGCTTCAATCTGCGGTGGTGCTGTCTCCCGGCTGACAAACCAAACATTAAGCTTCACACCTTTGTTAAAGAGAACGGAGACGCACTCCCCTTCACAGCGTCTTTTATTCAATTTTCACTGCAATCCAGATCCAATACGTGTACTCGGGCCCAACGCATTTCGAACTCTCATAGTTCTTGGTCACGGGTCATCAATGGACACTCCCAAGCTGCCGCGCTTTTCAAGCCCCACATTTGCATACTTAATTAAGCTCCAGTGAGCGTCATAACAGTTTCCTGAGTGATGCATTATGGGAACAAGAGTTCACAGCATTTCAATAAAAAATTATTAATCCTTAAATAGGAAAATAAAGTGTCCAGCAAATAAAACGCTTTGCCCAGAATGTCTCAGTGCAATAAAATTGCTGGAGGTTCCGTCAAGGGCTCTACTCCTCTGCCCTTCGGACCGCTTCAATCTGCGGTGGTGCTGTCTCCCGGCTGACAAACCAAACATTAAGATTCACACCTCTGTCAAAGAGAACGGAGACGCACTCCCCTTCACAGCGTCTTTTATTCAATTTTCACTGCAATCCAGATCCAATACGTGTACTCGGGCCCAACGCGGTTTGAACTCTCATAGTTCTCGATCACGGGCCATCAATGGACACTCGCAAGCTGCCGCGCTTTTCAAGCCCCACATTTGCATACTTAATTAAGCTCCAGTGAGCGTCATAACAGTTTCCTGAGTGATGCATTATGGGAACAAGAGTTCACAGCATTTCAATAAAAAATTATTAATCCTTAAATAGGAAAATAAAGTGTCCAGCAAATAAAATGCTTAGCCCAGATTGTCTCAGTGCAATAAAATCCCTGGAGGTTCCGTCAAGGGCTCCACTCTTCTGCCCTTGAGACCGCTTCAATCTGCGGCGGTGCTGTCTCCCGGCTGACAAACCAAACATTAAGCTTCACACCTCTGTTAAAGAGAACGGAGATGCACTCCCGTTCACAGTGTCTTTTATTTAATTTTCACTGCAATCCAGATCCAATACGTGTACTTGGGCCCAACGCGTTTCGAACTCTCATAGTTCTTGGTCACGGGCCATCAATGGACACTCCCAAGCTGCCACGCTTTTCAAGCCCCATATTTGCATACTTAATTAAGCTCCAGTGAGCGTCATAACAGTTTCCTGAGTGATGCATTATGGGAACAAGAGTTCACAGCATTTCAATAAAAAATTATTAATCCTTAAATAGGAAAATAAAGTGTCCAGCAAATAAAATGCTTTGCCCAGATTGTCTCAGTGCAATAAAATCGCTGGAGGTTCCGTCAAGGGCTCTACTCCTCTGCCCTTCGGGCCGCTTCAATCTGTGGAGGTGCTATCTCCCAGCTGACAAACCAAACATTAAGCTTCACACCTCTGTTAGAGAGAACGGAGACGCACTCCCCTTCACAGCGTCTTTTATTCAATTTTCACTGCAATCCAGATCCAATACGTGTACTCGGGCCCAACGAGTTTCGAACTCTCATAGTTCTTGGTCACGGGCCATCAATGGACACTCCCAAGCTGCAGCGCTTTTCAAGCCCCACATTTGCATACTTAATTAAGCTCCAGTGAGCGTCATAACAGTTTCCTGAGTGATGCATTATGGGAACAAGAGTTCACAGCATTTCAATAAAAAATTATGAATCCTTGAATAGGAAAATAAAGTGTCCAGCAAATAAAACGCTTTGCCCAGATTGTCTCAGTGCAATAAAATTGCTGGAGGTTCCGTCAAGGGCTCCACTCCTCTGCCCTTCGGACCGCTTCAATCTGCGGTGGTGCTGTCTCCCGGCTGACAAACCAAACATTAAGATTCACACCTCTGTCAAAGAGAACGGAGACGCACTCCTCTTCACAGCGTTTTTTATTCAATTTTCACTGCAATCCAGATCCAATACGTGTACTCGGGCCCAACGCGTTTCGAACTCTCATAGTTCTTGGTCACGGGCCATTAATGGACACTCCCAAGCTGCCGCGCTTTTCAAGCCCCACATTTGCATACTTAATTAAGCTCCAGTGAGCATCATAACAGTTTCCTGAGTGATGCATTATGGGAACAAGAGTTCACAGCATTTCAATAAAAAATGATTAATCCTTAAGTACGAAAATAAAGTGTCCAGCAAATAAAACGCTTTGCCCAGATTGTCTCAGCGCAATAAAATCGCTGGAGGTTCCGTCAAGGGCTCCACTCCTCTGCCCTTTGGACCGCTTCAATCTGCGGTGGTGCTGTCTTCCAGCTGACAAAACAAACATTAAGATTCACACCTCTGTCAAAGAGAACGGAGACGCACTCCCCTTCACAGCATCTTTAATTCAATTTTCACTGCAATCCATATCCAATACGTGTACTCGGGCCCAACGCGTTTCGAACTCTCATAGTTCTTGGTCACGGGCCATCAATGGACACTCCCAAGCTGCCGCGCTTTTCAAGCCCCACATTTTCATACTTAATTAAGCTCCAGTGAGCGTCATAACAGTTTCCTGAGTGATGCATTATGGGAACAAGAGTTCACAGCATTTCAATAAAAAATTATTAATCTTTAAATTGAAAAATAAAGTGTCCAGCAAATCAAATGCTTTTCCCAAATTGTCTCAGTTTTATTGCACTGAGTCAAGGACACGCTGGCAACAGGGTGATTAAAATCATTTATTTACGGAAACCGGCGTTCCCAGTCCAATGAAAATCCATTCCTGACGCCTTTTGGGGCTTCACAGCTCCTTCATCAAAGGAAGACTTGCACTCCACTGACTGCTCGCAGACGCCATTAGCAGCATGCTGAATACTTATACATCCCAAGTGGGCTCTCAGGTGAGTTATATTTGGAGCATGCTGGTACCTGTAGTGTTTAGCTTGTGCAATGTATCACCCCAGTGGGTTCAGTGCGATATGCAATGTTCATAGTCAAAATCATTCTGCCACAGGGGGCCTCAGAGCCGGGATTGCCGGTTATTTCATTTCCTTCCCGGCTGTGCCATTTAAGAGACTCGGCATCTTCTCAAGTCTCCTGGGCCCCATGCTGTTTTTCCCATGGTGGCTCGTCCTCTGCGGCCAGGCTGCCGCATTCAAATCCATTACACAAGTTTACCCTGAGGCAAGGACGCGCCGGCAACAGGGTGATTAAAATAATTGATTTATGGAAACCGGCATTCCCAGTCCGATGAAAATCCATTCCTGACGCATTTCGGGGCTTCACAGCTCCTTCATCAAAGGAAGACTTGCACTCCAATGACTGCTTGCAGGCGCCATTAGCAGCATGCTGAATACTTATACATTCCAAGTGGGCTCTCAGGTGAGTTATATTTGGAGCATGCTGGTACCTGTAGTGTTTAGCTTGAGCAATGCTGCTAATGGCGCCTGCGGGCAGTCAGTGGGTGCAAGTCTTCCTTTGATGAAGGAGCTGTGAAGCCCCGAAACGGGTCAGGAATGGATTTTCATCGGACTGGGAATGCCGGTTTCCGTAAATAAATGATTTTAATCACCCTGTTGGCTTCCTTGCAGCCGCCGCGGCATCAACAAGGGATTGTGATCAATGTCCGGGAGGACCAAAACGCGTAATCCACAGCAGCAGGACGGCCGCTCATCTGGTGGACAACTTTGGAGCTGAATCTATACGCGGCCGTCCTGCTGCGGAGCGAGCACCACCCTGTGAATCAAGGGGGCCATGCGACTTGGTATTGACTGAATCGTAAATGTGGGGCAGCAGCAGAGGATTTAGGACGGACCCGTCTGCGGGGTCCATTGAGGACTTTGAATTTAACAGAACATTATGTGTGCATCCATCTGTGGATTACTAAGTGCCGAGACTACAGCTCCCATCATGCACAGTCTCATAGGAGCTGCCCATTTGGGGGCGTGCAATATTTAAATGTGAACTGGGACCGGTACATGCACGCATCCTTTCCGTTAAAGCCTCTGAGGAGAAGTTGAGGAACTTCGAAACGCGTCAGGCAGTCCTATACGGAACGACTGTTTAAAGTATCCACAGGAGGAATACCGTTCATACCTATCAAAGGCTGTTGTCTTGCTGCTGTTGTCTGAGTGCTGCTCATCTGGTGGACAACTTTGGAGCTGAATATATATATATATATATATATATATATATATATGTATTTTTTTCCACTGAAAAGGCCAAAGGTTACATGGACGTTATAGTTGGGAATGAGCATTTAAAAAACCTTAGAAATTCACTGAAAAAAACAAAGGTTACAGGGAGGTTATAGTTAGGAAATTGAATAAAAAAAATTGAATTTCACTGAAAAAAACAAAGGTTACAGGAACGTTATAGTTAGGCTTAGGTTTCACTCGTACAAAACAAGTGAAATTCAGCCATTATACTTACTGAGCTAACTATAACTCGTGCCCCACAGTGCACTGCTTATGACCTCACATATTATTACATCACTCTTGACATGGTCAGTGACATCACTCATGACATCACTCACAAATTCTCAAATGACATCACTCATGACATCATTGGTGGCATCATCCAGTGACTTTGCGTATTTTAAAAAGTTTATGAGTGTTAAATATATACACCAAGGTGTATTGGTGAATCAGTGGGTGTATGAGTGCCTGTTGGGATGATTCAGTGGGTGCATGACTGACTGTAAAAGTGAGTAATTAGGGGTCTCAGTGAATGTATGCGTGAGTTACTGGTTGTGTGAATGCCTGTATTAGTCTGTCAGTTGGTGTTTAAGTGGCTGTATGGGTGTGTGAGTGGGTACGTGAGTTTCTATATGGGTGAGTGGTTGTCTGAGTACCTCTATGGGTGTCTGTGTGGGTGGGTGACGGGAGTGTGTGATTGCCTGTATATATGAGTGAGTCAGTGGCTGTATGGGTTAGTGAGTGCGTGTGTGAGGGGCTGTATGGGTGAGTGAGTGTGTGTATGGATGTGTCGGTGAGTAAGTGCATGTGCCAGTGGTATATGGGTGAACGACAGGGTATGTGAAAGGCAGTATAGGTAAGTGATGGGGGTATGTGAGTGATTGGGTGAGTAAGTGAGTGAATGAGAGTGGCTGTATGGGTGAGTGGGTGCTTGTGTTAGTTACTGTATAGGTGAGTGAATATGTGTTAGTATCTGTATGAGCAAGTGAGTGAGTGTGTGTGTAACTGTATGGATGAGAAAGTGGTTGTGTGATTGACTGTATGGGTGAGTGAGTAGGTGTGTGAGTAGCTCTATGGGTGACTGACTCAGTGTATGAGTGGCTGTATGGGTGTATTAGTGGATATGTCAGTGGCTGTATTAGTGAGTGAGTGAGTGGATGTATGAGTGGCAGTATGAGTGAGTGGATGTGTGTGTTGATCTATGAATCAGTGAGTGGCTGTGTAAGTACTGGTATGGGTGTGTCAATGGGTTTAAGAATGGTAGTGTGGAAGTTGGAGTGAGTACATGAAAGGTTATATGTGGGTGTGACTGGGTGCATCATAGACTCTGTGGATGATGTCATCAGTGATGTCATTTGAGATGTCATTAGTGATGTCTCTAACCATGTCATGAGTGATGTAATATGTGAGGTCATAAGCAGTGCATTGCGGGGGTGCAAGTTATAGTTAGCTCACTAACGGCTGAATTTCACTGGTTTTGTATGAGTTAAACCTGAGCCTAACTATAACGTCCCTGTAACCTTTGTTTTTTTCAGTGATTTTCTAAGGTTTTTTAAATGCTAATTTCTAACTATAACGACCCTGTAACCTTAGTTTTTTTAAGTGAATTTCTATGTTTTTTCAAGTAGCAGTAGCGTTTGAAGAGTGGCTGAGACAGAGTGTGTGGCCTTCAATAACCTTTTAGCAATCCTGCTGTGTGGGACTTACTGGAGGTAACACAATGGGTTGTTCACCCCAAGTACCCTCTGGAGACAAGGGGACTTCATCGCACAACCAGAACGGGTTAGGAGGCGCGCTTGCAGAGTGGTAGAGAAAGGGGGCGGGGCCTCCGATGGGTTGCCTGGCTTTTTTTAGTATTTTTTTCTATTTTTAGGGAATGGGGCTGTGTAGCCCCATTCCATAGGTCGACTTCGGGCCCGGGGACCCCATCCTCAGGGGCCAGGCATTTTTAGAATTTCAGCCCCATGGACCCTTTGCCCCAGGGCCTATCCCTTTTTTTTAAGGCCCCCCGCCAAGTCCGATTTCGGCCCCGGGGACCCCATTCTCTGGGTTCTGGCCTCTATATTGGGTGCCCTGGTCCCACCCAGGGCACCCAGTAATTTTTATTGGGGACCGCAGGGGGAGCCTGAATGCCTCTGCAGTCTCTGCCAGCTCCCTGCATCCTGCGGGAGCCGGCATTGCTTTTAGACAGAGGGAACTGCTAACATGCAGCTCCCTTTGTTCAAAACTAGTTCTGCTCTGCTTCAAGTAAGAGAGAGCATTTTACATGCTTTCACTTACTTGAAGCAGAACAGAGTTTGCTATGGCTTGGAGGGAGCGATAATGCTCCTGTCAAGCCAAAGCAAACAGTAATGTCCCAGGGGTGGGCACCCTGGACATTGCTAGAGCCAGCCGTGGGGGGTGGCAGCCCCCAGGGCCATATACGGCTCTACAAGGGGGAGCAACACGGGCCCCTCTTTCAAGTATTTAGCCCCGGGTAGGTGGTGGTCCCCGGGGCCAGGGGGTTGCAACAGACCCCCTTAATAATTCTGTTTGTCCCCCAGGAAGGTGGCAGTACCCGGGGGAGCAAATATATTATTTCTGCCTCCAGGTGGTGGCGGTCCCCGCATTCTTTTTAAATAATGTATGTGCCCCGGGGCGTCTCACCCACATATTTTTACTGGCCTGGGGAGGTGGCAGTGCCTGGGGCTGTGGGGGGGGTGCCGAGAAGGCCCACAGCATTTCTATTGTTCAGTGCCCCTAGGAGGGGTCCCCATGAGTCCCCTCCTTTACTATAACCCCTCATGCCCCCGGTATTTGGCCCATCTGGGGGCTTCATAAAAAAGACATGCGGGAGCCCAGGCATCTATTTTTTTTTTAAATTTTGCCCCGGAATCGCTGGCCCATCCATGAATTTGTGGCAAAATTAAATAAAAGAAAATAATTCTTATCCCCGGCGGGCTCCTTTATAGGCCCCCCCACCATATATGGGGGGTCAGGGTATTCCTACCCTTCCCCTTTTCATAATTTTTTACTTTTTTTATGGGCCTGGGCTTCAAGCTGACTTCCAAGATGGCTGCCAAAACTTCCTGGTTGAAATGTTGACAGCCAATCAAATTTTAGTAGGATCCACAAGTACACTGCAAGGACTTGCGTCCCCAGATATTTATATTTTTAAAACTTTAATATCTCTGAAACTACGGAAAATAATTTACATCAAATCACAAAAAGCATGCTTTCTGCACCAACATCTAGCTTTCTGCCAAATGTGGTATAATTCTGTTCAGCGGTTCGGACTGTAGTCCTGTTCAAAAAATGAAAAATCCCTATAGACATAACATGGGGTGAATTGCGTTTTGGGACCCCCCATTTTTTCTTGGCCCCAGCTGGACTTTCAACACAGCAGCAGAACCGAAAAGGGGACGTTTTTTAAAATTTTCGTAAAAGTTCATCAAGTGGTGCCAAAGTTATTGGCAAAACAAAAAAACTCTTTTCCTATGGAAACTTTGGTCCTAACTATAACTACCTACTGGCGACTGCAGTTATGAAGTTCTGAGGTAGCTGTCCCAGGGGGATTGCTATGAAGTGATAACTGTTGATATTTATAGAACCTCTGTACTGAGATATACAAGACTTTTAGCAGACTGGCATGATAGGGGAATTCATGATTTTGATGAATATAATTTTTGAACAAAAGAACACCCAACCATCCTTTTATGTACTTCCCAAAGTACATAAAAACAGCCGTAATCCCCCTGGGAGACCGATAGTCTCCTCAAACAAGGGCTTTCTTGAGAACACAGCGATCTATATAGATTTTTTTCTATTTCCTTATGTGGCTGCCCTGCACTCTTACTGTGGGGACAGTGGGGACTTTTTTATCTAAGATCTTTGATATAGAGTGGTCCAATTCATATTTGATGATCACACTAGATGTGGTCTCCCTATATACTTGTATAGACCACAGCTTTGGGATCAAAGCATGTGAATATTTTTTGGAAAGGCGACCTCCTTGTTTCTTGAGCATAATAAGATGTTAGTGAGCATGATTACATTTTGTCTCCAAGGTTGGTACTGCGATGGGCACCTGTTTGGCCCCCAGCTTTGCGAATCTTGTGATGGGCCGGTGGGAGGAGCAGGTGGCCTGGGGCGATGATTATCAGGAGTTTTTACCGTATGTTTTAAATTGGTCCCATTATATAGATGATTTGTGGAGTGGCCCTAAGGAAATGGGATATGAATATCTAAGTTAAATGATAATCCTTTTAACCTGAAATTCACAGCCACAATGAACTTACAAGATATTGCTTTCTTGGATGTTCAATTGAAAGTACAGGGAGGAAAAATACAGTCCACAATACACCGCGAACCCACAGCTGGGAACAGTACTTTGCATTTTAAGAGTCAGCATCCAGAAAATTTGATTAAAAGAATCCAATATGGTGAAACTTAAAGATTGAAAAGAATTTGTAGCAGCCCAGAAGAATTTGAGATCCAGACCTCACAGATGAAAAAAAGATTTAGGGAGAGGAGCTAAACACCAAGATATTGAACACAGCTACTGAGAAGGCACTACCTTTAACACGGGTCCAGTTACTTCATCCCAATGAAATTAAGAAAAAGAACAAAGTATAAGATTTATTACTACCTATAATTCCTCGTCACATAGAGTGAGAAATGTAATGTGTAAACATTGGTTGATTTTGAAAATTGATGGGGTTATAGGTTCAGAATTGCCAGCTGTTCCAGCGATCGCTTACAGGAAGGGCAAGTCTTTAGCAGATAAATTAACACATAGCTATAATACAAAAAGCTGGAGAACAAATACTTGGTTGACACAGTCTAAAGGATTTTTTAAAAGCAATCATTGCAAAGCGTGCAGGTTCATCTCTAATAATTGAATACAAAACTGCTAGAGGTTTTAGAAGGAAAATATGTAGTTTTTAGGTCTCGCATAGGCAGCGCATGCACTGCCTCTACGAGGCATCAAGTAATCAGTATTACTAGTGAAACTCCACCCACTGCGTTTCTCTTTGTTTTGTCGCTTGCCATTGGTGGAATCTGGCATGGCTGTTCTTATCTCGATCATTGTTGGCTGGTGGTCCGATACATCACTTCTGTTTTCTTCCCTTTCTGGAGGAAGCAGCATCGACCAACTACAGTTAACTTACGCTGCTGGCTGTTATCTTTTTATTTAGGGACTACTTTTTTTCTTTGCTGCTCGCATTTCCACATCTGGCAGCCTCCTGCCCTCACCCCACGCCGTTTATTTATTTGCGTTTAATATGCACGAGATCTTGGTTTATTTATTCATAATTAATTGATGCAGCCCACACCGAGGTTCGAACCCTGTTCTCCTGCTCCAAAGTCGGCAGCGTTATATGTTGAGCCACCTCCTCGCACCGTTTGTTTCACTTTGTTTCCGATGCTACATTTGCCCGTCTCAACCGTGTTTTTTTAAAATTGTATCTGTCTCCCCCTCCACGTGTATTATTTTTTTAATTTGTCTCTCCCCACACCCCCTCCGAGATCGCTGTTTAATTTTTAATAATTAAATGATGTAGCCCACGCCGAGGCTCGAACCCTGTTCTCTAGCTCCAAAGTCGGCAGCTTCAGCAGCATCGCACAGCCCGCCATCTGTTTTGGGTCAGGTTACAAATGCTTTCACTTCTGTTTAGTGAAAACGTCCTCTGTCAAACACGAACACCCACAGTAACGTGATAGGCACAGGGCGTGTACAGTGAGGCTCCTTCTTGCGTAAACTCTGGGGTCGTGCAGGCTCTCCCCCATCGTCTTTGTGTGGGAGGAGGTGTGGGGTCACCTCACCCCAAGACGCCACCCAGGGCTTGAATTAAGTGTGACGTCGGGCAAAGTCGTTTTCTAAGCAAAATGCTGCATTCGAGGTCGGGAGTGCCTCACATCACGTCTCCTAACACCTCCTATATAATAACTAGATACTTTCAGCTGGAAATCAGGATTACAAACATGACTGTCATGTATATATCGCCTTTTGAGCGTTATGTAAGCAGTGAAGTTTGTTGCCTCCTTTAAATAAAAGGTCGCATGATTGCTGTGTTTGAAAGGGCGATACAAAAGGGGATGATGGACGGAACGTTTGAGCCAATCAAACACTCACCCCCAGTCAACTGATCTGGGTTTAATCCATCATCATTCTTTAGCTCACTCCACCACCCCAGTTCAGACATGGCGATATGCAAATCAGTCTGACCCTGTGCCTCATGGGAACAGTCCAGCCCGAACTGCCAAGCCATGTCTTCCCTGGACCGGAAACAAGCATCCTAGGACCGGTTTCTGGCATTCCAGCCGTCATCAGCCAGGCTTGCTTGAATCCAGTGGCAAAGTGAGCAAGGGATCCACGTCTGGGCATACCCCCGCCAACTTAGGGCGAACAAAGCGATACAAAAGGGGATGATGGACGGAACGTTTGAGCCAATCAAACACTCACCCCCAGTCAACTGATCTGGGTTTAATCCATCATCATTCTTTAGCTCACTCCACCACCCCAGTTCAGACATGGCCATATGCAAATCAGTCTGACCCTGTGCCTCATGGGAACAGTCCAGCCCGAACTGCCAAGCCATGTCTTCCCTGGACCGGAAACAAGCATCCTAGGACCGGTTTCTGGCATTCCAGCCGTCATCAGCCAGGCTTGCTTGAATCCAGTGGCAAAGTGAGCAAGGGACCCACGTCTGGGCATACCCCCGCCAACTTAGGGCGAACAAAGCGATACAAAAGGGGATGATGGACGGAACGTTTGAGCCAATCAAACACTCACCCCCAGTCAACTGATCTGGGTTTAATCCATCATCATTCTTTAGCTCACTCCACCACCCCAGTTCAGACATGGCCATATGCAAATCAGTCTGACCCTGTGCCTCATGGGAACAGTCCAGCCCGAACTGCCAAGCCATGTCTTCCCTGGACCGGAAACAAGCATCCTAGGACCGGTTTCTGGCATTGTTTGAAAGGGCAGCCACGCAGGGCACGGCGGGCATGTAACCCTGATCCTTGCTTCAGGTCATCCATGAAAATTGTTCACAAACAGCACTGCTCTCAGAAAGTGCCTGTATACTCGTGTCAGGCCACGACTACTGCACTGCAGGCCCCCCGTCCCAGACCTCGTTCGCCAGGGCTTGCGAGCAGGGTCGGGGTACTGCGCCCATGGAAACCATTCCCCATGTTGACAGCCGTATATCACTCTATACTCCTCGGCCCTCTTCAAGAGCCTCAGCGATGGATTGAAGCTGATACTGCCCCCTCCCCCCAACAAAAACAGAACATCGAAAATGAGCCGTTCTTGCCCACGTGACTGTGTAGCTTGATGATTAAGGCGTCTGACTTCCAATCAGAAGATTGGGGGTTCGAGTCCCTCCGTCGTCAGGTTCCATTTTAGCAATTGCAGAAAGTATATTTTATGAACTCTAGAATCCTGCTCCACATTTCAACGTTTTTAAACATATGCAGGATGCTGCTAAGGAGGTGGTGATTCTAACAAATGTAGACACCTTCAACTTCTGGCCAAGTTAATGTTCCCACATGGGCTCTTATAGCTGTGGGCAATAAAGTCTTTCAGTCTGCGCCTTTATTTTTAAAAAATGTTAATGAGAGCTAATCCATTAAAAGAAACACTCCTTGCTATGGAACCCAAAGGGAATGTTACCACATCCATATTAGCCCGACAGAAGTTATAGAAAGACAGCTTCCAATATTTGTGTTCCTGAAGACCATAATAAACTTTGGTCAAGTAAAGCTTACAAGTACGAGGGCAGCAATAATAGTGCGTTCAATCCTGGAAAAAGGTTGGCGAGAAATTGTATAAAGTGCTTAATAACTCGAAATATACTCAGGGGAATGTCTTTCCCAGCTTTTATGAAACTCTCTACATACCAGAGTGTTCGGGGAATATTCATTAATAATTGGTGCACAGCAGCATCACCAGAGGCTAGAACCGCATTAGAGGAAGGGATGCTTATGGGTACAAGGAATAAAATCGTCTAAACAGCTAATTCGATCAACATCTCCAAGGAGTTTTCAAAAGCATTTATTGGCAAGCATAGCATTATTGAAGTCTGTAGGTTGCGACAGCACATTAGAAATCTCGCCTGGTCCACGATTATAACTGGAATTCAACAGCGCTATGTATCCATCAAAGTGAGGTGGCTTTTACTCTGGGCCTCTTTGAAAAATGTTTTGACTCTTGCTTCAGTTCCACGCTGCGCCATTTCCCAGTTGCAGTCTGGTTCTGACAGACAACTTGCTTTGGAGCAAGGGTACCTGATCAGGTATGCATCCAGACATTTAACGATGGTTCAGAGTGGGGACATTTTAGGCCTACTGTTTTGCCTAACACTGGTTTCTTTCGGTCCTGGGTTTGGCAGTGGAGGAACCCTCTCTACTTTGAGATAGGCGGCATTTGCTTCTGGACACAAACGGGGTGATCAGTCCTCTCCTCCTCCAGTGTAGTATGTACCTTCTTGCTCTGGAGAGCCGCAGCTTTCCAGTGGACTCTGTGGCTTCTGAGCCAGGCTGCAGGACTGCTGTGAGAATTCAGAACCTCAAGATCAGCGATGGATTGAAGCTGATACTGCCCCCTCCCCCCAACAAAAACAGAACATCGAAAATGAGCCGTTCTTGCCCACGTGACTGTGTAGTTTGATGATTAAGGCGTCTGACTTCTAATCAGAAGATTGGGGGTTCGAGTCCCACCGTCGTCAGGTTCCATTTTAGCAATTGCAGAAAGTATATTTTATGAACTCTAGAATCCTGCTCCACATTTCAACGTTTTTAAACATATGCAGGATGCTGCTAAAGAGGTGGTGATTCTAACAAATGTAGACACCTTCAACTTCTGGCCAAGTTAATGTTCCCACATGGGCTCTTATAGCTGTGGGCAATAAAGTCTTTCAGTCTGCGCCTTTATTTTTAAAAAATGTTAATGAGAGCTAATTACTGTGATGCTGCTTCAGCACCTAGAAGGCCCTCTCCACCATCTCATCTCTTAACTTTCTAACCCTCAATTGCCTCCAAGAAAAAAAAGCATTTACAATGCAATAGGTCTCGCATTTGCGAGATTTAAGGTATTGGCATTGAAAATGACAATGCCTTTTATTTATCTGTTTGAAAAACAACACATAAATAAAAGGCATTATCATTTACAATGCCAATAGCTCAAAACTCCAGCAAATGCGATTTGTTTGTTGCAGTTCATCACATATAGTCCAATATTTGCTCACAGAGTCAAAAAGATCCTTTGGTTAAAACTATATTTGCAATGTCATTTCTTTATCTATTTTCAAAACTAACACATAGATAAAAACTTTACCATTTACAATGCCAATAGCTCTAACTTTTGCAAATGCGAGACCTATTGCATTGCAAATGCTTGTTATAATTGTGGATTGGATCATTGTGGGCATGTATTGATGTGTCCCTGCCAATTGATGTATGTGGGCAGTACCATTTTTCCCCTACGAAAAAGGATTTTAGAACACCAAAGAACTATAAAAAAATCTTAATTTTAAATATCCGGTTGCAAGACAATTTTATGACTTTCATAACAGTGATGTCTCCAAATTGAGATTTTTACAATAGACCGGATAGCAGCTAATCTGAGAGGGGGCGATCGTGTGAAACAGCTTTGACGTTTAGAGTCAAGGTATATTTTGGACTTACAAACAAAGACTCCCATAGGATTGAATAGGGATGAAGAGATGGAAGTCCATGTGGGATGAATTGACTGTACCGTAGTTGTAGTAAACTGCTCCCGTCCAATGTTGATATGGTTGATATGAGGTCATGGTTTGGGAAAATGAGAGAGGGTATGAATAGAATGTGTACTGAATACTGAGAAAATAGAAGGTTACATTTATGAGTAATTAATTGATATTGGATTTGTACTAGATAATATATACATATAATTATTTTATTATCTACTGGCGGTCGCCAGTAGATAGTTATAGTTAGGACCTATTTTCCATAGGAAATCCCCGACATTCTATTTGAAATAACTCTCTTGCCGGTTGACGTATCTTCGCGAAATTTTCAAACTTTATGGCCCGCTCCGGTCCGCTCCTACCCTGAAAGTCTCGGGGTGATTCGTCAAGCGGGGGCCGAGAAAAAAGGGGGGTCCCAAAACGTGTTTTCCCCATTCATTTTTCCATAGGAAACTTTAGACACGGCTACAGCCCGAACTGCTGAACGGAATTACACCAAATTTGGCAAAGAGGTAGTTCTTGGTTCAGAAAGAACCCTTTTTGTTAAATGGTGTAAATCCGTTCAGTAGTTCCTGAGAAAATCAAAAGGAAAATCACATATATATCTATGGCCGCGTCGGGTCCGCGTACCCTCCCGACCACGAGCTGTATGCTAATTGGCTGTCAAGTGGCTGTCAACACTCCAAATCAGGAAGTGTTGGCAGCCATTTTGTCCAGGGACAGAAACAAGTGCGCAAAGCGCAAAAAGGGGGCTGGGTAGAAACACCCTGACCCCCTAGGTCTGCTCAGGGGGTCCCACAAGGACCCCCTGGGCAGAAAAAAGCATTTTTTTTTTTTTAAGAATTGGCAGGATGCGCTCAGGGTGCGCGGATCCTGCCGATTAGAAAAAAACTCCAAAAGAAACAAGTGCGCAAAACGCACAAAGGGGTCAGGGTAGAAACACCCTGACCCCCTAGGACAGCTCAGGGGGTCCCACAAGGACCCCCTGGGCAGAAAAAAGCATTTTTTTTTTTAAAAAAATCGGCGGGATGCGCTCAGGGTGCGCGGATCCCGCCGAGAAACGAAGCCGCGGTCTCCCGCGCTTCGTTATTAATTGGCCCCGGGTGGGCCAAGTCCCGAGGGCATGCAGGGGTTTTGTTTAAATATGTGGGGGGCCTCTAAGGCCCCCCCAAGCCCGGGGACCGTCACCCCCCGGGGCTTAAAAAAAATAATGGTGCAGGAGGGCTCTTTGCCCTCCCGCTGCCCCGGGACCGCCACCTCCCCGGGGCTTCTTTTTAAAATTATTTAACCTGTGTGGGGGCTCCAGCCCCCACACGCCCGAGGACTGCCACCTCCCGGGGCACTAAGAAATTTAAAATGGGGGTCCATTTTGGACCCTCGAAGCCCCGGGACCACCACCTCCCCGGGGCTTTCTAGATGTGGGGAGGGGGCCGCGCGGCCCCCTCCTGGAGCCTGTGGTGGCCCTGGGGACCGCCACCCCCAGGGCCGGCTCCTGCAGTGTCCTGGGGTGCCTACCCCGGGACACTGCTGTTTGCAATG
Organism: Calotriton arnoldi; assembly: GCA_963921515.1. Lineage (NCBI taxonomy): Eukaryota > Metazoa > Chordata > Amphibia > Caudata > Salamandridae > Calotriton > Calotriton arnoldi. The sequence goes on from CAWUFW010000501.1 coordinate 2,751,300, forward strand.
ACAGGACGGAGCCTCGCGGCTCCGTCCTGTCATTGCAAACTGCTGTGGATATTAGGCGAGAGCAGGAAACCTGCTCTCGCTTCCAATATACAAGCAAATTGCTTTTCCACATGGGGAGCAGCATCTTAGCTGCTCCCCATGTGGAAAAGCAATGCCGGCTCCCGTAGGACACGGGGAGCCGGCGGGACTGTGGGGGGTTTGGGGACCCCCCCACAGTCCCCAACGAGAGGGAAGGCCCCGGGGGATGGGGTCCCCGGGACCATAAGTGGCCAGGGAGGGGGGCCACGCAGCCCCCCCCTCCCCTAAAAATTAAAAATATATATATATTTAAAGGCCGGCCCCGGGGGATGGGGTCCCCGGGGCCTTAAATGGCCTGAGGAGGGGGGCCACGCAGCCCCCCTCCAAATTTATAATTTAAAAAAAAGAGGGCTTGCCCCGGGGTATGGGGTCCCCGGGGCCAATACAGGCCCAGGGAAGGGGGGCCACGCGGCCACCTTCCCGTTTTTTAAAATTTAATAAAAAAAAAAAAAACTCCTCAGGCCCCGGGGGATGGGGTCCCCGGGGCAAAAAGTGGCTGAGGGAAGGGGGCCACGCAGCCCCCTCCCAATCAAAAAAAAAAAAAGACCGGCATCATGCCGGAGGCCCCGCCCCCTCCCTGCAGCAGTCTGCAAACGCGCCCCCTGGCGCGTTTTGAGAAGGGAAGTAATTCCCCTTGAATACTGGGGGTCCCTGGGGCAAACTAGCCCACCAGGAACCTCCAGTATGCGCCAGGGGCTGCGTTGCAGAGAGGTGTACAGAGGCCACGCCCCTTTTACACCTCTCTGCAGCGCAGCTCTGTGGCGCTTTTGGAAGTACATGGTGGGCTAGTTGGACTCCAGGGACCCTCAGGATTCAAGGGGACTTAATCCCCCAACTTAAAACGCGCCACGGGCGCGTTTGCACAGTGGTGAAGGGAGGGGGTGGGGCTTCAGGTGACATGTGTGCAAACAGGCCCCGTGGCGTGCTTTAAGATGGGGAATTAAATCCCTTCAATCCTGAGGGTCCCTGGGGGCCAACTAGCCCAACAGGTACGTCCAGAAAGCGCCACAGAGCTGCGTTGCAGAGAGGTGTAAAAGGGGTGTGGCCTCTGTACATGTCTCTGCAACGCAGCCCCTTGGCGCATACTGGAGGTTCCTGGTGGGCTAGTTGGCCCCCAGGGACCCTCATGATTCAAGGGGACTTAGTCCCCCAACTTAAAACGCACCACGGGGCGCGTTTGCACAGATGTCACCTCAGGCCCTGCCCCCTCCCTTCACCATTGTGCAAATATTCCTCTAAAATCAGCCGAAATACGAATTCCGATTTACTCACCTGTTATCAGGAGAGACCTCAGTGCTGCATCTTTCAGCCCAGTACTGGTCCTGAAAAGTAATTCTAACCGTACTTACCAGGAACTTGAATTTCCTTCCATAGGCTAACATTGACTTGTTTCACTTGGAAATTCTTCTGTGTGTGCAGTTTTGGAACTTTATAATATTCCTCTAAAATCAGCCGAAATACGGATTCCGATTTACTCACCTGTTATCAGGAGAGACCTCAGTGCTGCATCTTTCAGCCCAGTACTGATCCTGAAAAGTAATTTTAACCGTACTTACCAGTAACTTGAATTTCCTTCCATAGGATATCATTGTCTGCTTTTTGCTGAAAAAGTTTCTAAGTGTCGATTTTTGAAACATACAAATATTCCTCTAAAATCAGCCGAACTACGAATTCCGATTTACTCACCTGTTATCAGGAGAGAACCCAGTGCTGCATCTTTTAGCCCAGTACTGATCCTGAAAAGTAATTTTAACCGTACTTACCAGGAACTTGAATTTCCTTCCATAGGCTAACATTGACTGGTTTCACTTGGAAATTCTTCTAAGTGTGGAGTTTTGAAACTTTATAATATTCCTCTAAAATCAGCCGAACTACGAATTACAATTTACTCACCTGTTATCAGGAGAGACCTCAGTGCTGCATCTTTCAGCCCAGTACTGATCCTGAAAAGTAATTCTAACCGTACTTACCAGTAACTTGAATTTCCTTCCATAGGCTAACATTGACTGGTTTCACTTGGAAATTCTTCTGTGTGTGCAGTTTTGGAACTTTATAATATTCCTCTAAAATCAGCCGAAATACAGATTCCGATTTACTCACCTGTTATCAGGAGAGACCTCAGTGCTGCATCTTTCAGCCCAGTACTGATCCTGAAAAGTAATTTTAACCGTACTTACCAGCAACTTGAATTTCCTTCCATAGGCTAACATTGACTGGTTTCACTTGGAAATTCTTCTAAGTGTGGAGTTTTGGAACTTTATAATATTCCTCTAAAATCAACCAAAGTACGAATTCCGATTTACTCACCTGTTATCAGGAGAGAACCCAGTGCTGCATCTTTTAGCCCAGCACTGACCCTGAAAAGTAATTCTAACCGTATTTACCAGTAACTTGTATTTCCTTCCATAGGAATCCATTGTCTGGTTTTCAGTAGAAAAGTTTCAAAGTGTCGATTTTCACAAACTACAAATATTCCTTAAAAATCGCCTGTATGACTTAAACGCATTCTTTCAACTGTTTACAGGAGATGCACCAGTGCTGGATCCAGGATCCAACACTGAGTAAGAAAAAGTAACGATAACACTACTTACCTGCTAAGTGAATTTCCTCCCATAGGATAACATTGGTGATTCTATGTGAAAAAGTTTCTGTCAACTTTTAAAATACAATAATATTCCTTAAAAATCACTACTGTAACCAAAACGCTTTTACTCAACTGTTTACAGGAGATGTCCCAGGACTGAATCTAGGATCCAGTCCTGTGGTTAGAAAAAGTAATCCATAAAGTAACTAATTGCATTTAACTAGAAATTCACATTGAGCTCAATGTTGCAGTGTGTTTGAAATTGTGTTGCCCATTGCAACAACTGTAACTACTGTACTTAAAACTCTATTGCCTATTTGCAAACTATTTAAACTAAAGTAATTCATTCTGAGAAAGTATATTTTGTAATGTAATGTATAATGTAATTACAATGTAATTTAATAAATAAAATATCTAAAAATAAATAGTTTTAAAAAATGTAGTAAATTAGTGTCAAAAAAATAAATATAACAATTAATACATTTAAAAATTGTCATTTACAAAACCTTTGAAATTCACTGAAAAAACCATAGGTTTTAGGGGCGTTATAGTTAGAAATTAGCATTTAAAAAACCTTTGAAATTCACTGAAAAAACCACAGGTTTCAGGTACGTTATAGTTAGAAATTAGCATTTAAAAACCTTTGAAATTCACTTCGTGAGGACAGCACCCACTTGGATTGTATATTGCGGGACCACATAGACCAGCGTGCAACATTGCACACGCCTACCAGGCGAGACCTCAACGCCCACTGGGGCGGGACTTTATCTTATTAAAGAGGCCTGTCCCATCATAAGCTGCTGTCCGTCCCTCATTTGCCAGTGATCAAGGACTTTGTTGTCCGAAACATGTTTGGCGCGTTGTTGGAGGGGGAGGCTGGCTCAACGGCTGTCCTCACGAAGGAGGTCTAGCTCCCCGGGTGCGGCCTTTCCACAGAGGGCAACCTTTCGTTTGTATATATATATATATATATATATATCACCTACTGGCGGTCGCCAGTAGGTAGTTATAGTTCGGACCTTGTTTCTATTCAAAAAGCGTTTTTTCTTTTGCCAATATCTTTGGCGCCAATTGATGAATCTTCGCGAAATTTTCAAAACTAATGGTTCACTTAGGTCAGCTCCTGTCTTGAAATATTCGGGGTGATTCGTCAAGCGGGGGCCGAGAAAAAAGAGGGTCCCAAAACGCGTTTTCCCCATGTTAATTTCCATAGGAACTTTAGACACAGCTACAGCCCGAACTGCTGAACGGAATTACACCAAATTTGGCAAAAAGGTAGGTGTTGGTCCAGAAAGCGACCTTTTTTTTAAATGGTGTAAATCCGTTCAGTAGTTGCTGAGAAATTCAAAAAATAAACATATCGATATCTGAGCACCGAGGAGGAGCCGCGAACCCTCCCGAGCACGAGCTTCATTCTAATTGGCTGCCAACACTCCAAACCAGAATGTGTTGGCAGCCATCTTGTGACTCGGTATCCGAGTCATAAGAAAACAGTTAAAAAAACATTAAAAACCAAGAAAAGGGGGCAGGGTAGAAACACCCTGACCCCCTAGGCCTGCTCAGGGGGTCCCACAAGGATCCCCAGGGCCAAAAAAAGCTTCTTTTTTTTAAATTGGCCGAATTCGCGCTGGGTGCGCGAATCTGGCCGAGGAAAAAAAAAAACGAAGCGCGGTCTCCCGCGCTTTGTTTTAATGAGCCTCCGGGTGGGCCAGGTCCTGGGGCAATATGTAAATATATGCAGGGGCCGCGCAGGCCCCCAAGCCCTGGGGACCGCCACCTCCCCAGGGCTTTATTTAATTATGCATGTGGGCACGTGGCCCCCCCGCAGCCACCTCCCCGGGGCTTTGTTAATTTGTGGGTGGGGGCCCTCACAGGCCCCCCCCAAGCCCCGAGGACCGCCACCTCCCCGGTGCTTTCATTAATTATTTGTGGGGGACCTCGCAGCCCCCCAAGCCCCGGGGACCACCACCTCCCTGGGGCTTTTTTGATTATCGACGGGGGGATCCTCGTGGGCCCCCCCAAGCCCCGGGGACCACCACCTCCTCTGGGCTTCAAACATGATGGTAGGGGGGCAGCGCGGCCCCCTCCTGGAGCCCTTGATGGCCCTGGGGACCGCCACCCCCCATGGCCGGCTCCTGCAATGTCCCAGGGTACCCACCCACGGGACATTGCAGTTTGCTAGGGCAGGAGCACAGTTCCCGCCCTATCATAGCAAACACTGCTTTGCTTCTTGGAAGCGAGAGCAGAAAACCTGCTCTCGCTTCCAAGAAGCAAAGCAGAATTGCAGAATTGCTTTTAGGCAAGGGGAGCTGCATGTTAGCAGCTCCCCTTGCCCAAAAGCAATGCCGGCTCCCACAGGAGGCAGGGAGCTGGCAGCGACCTTGGGGGCATTGGGGCTCCCCCGACGGTCCCCAACTTGAGGGCCAGCCCCGGGGGATGGGGTCCCCAGGGCCCGAAGGGGCCCGGGAGGGGGGCCACCCGGCCCCCTTCCTTTTGATGTTTTTTTTTTAAATATGGCCGGGCCCTGGGGGATGGGGTCCCCGGGGCCATAATTGGCCTCAGGAGGGGGGCCAACCTGGCCCCCTCCTCAAAAAAAGCAGGATGGCCAGGCCCCGGGGGATGGGGTCCCCGGGTCCAGAAGTGGCCCAGGGGAGGAAGGCCACGCGGCCCCACTCATGGTAAAATTTTTAAAAAACAAGGCCAGGCCTAGGGGGATGGGGTCCCCGGGGCCAGAAGTGGCCCAGGGGAGGGGGGCCTCGCGGCCCCACTCCTGGTAAAATTTAAAAAAACAAGGCCAGGCCTAGGGGGATGGGGTCCCCGGGGCCAGAAGTGGCCCTGGGGAGGGGGGCCTCACTCCCAGGAATTTATTTTTTTAAATAAAAACGAGGCCAGGCCCCGGGGGATGGGGTACCCGGGGCCAATAGTGGCCCAGGGAAGGGAGGCCACGCGGCCCCTTCCCGTTTTTTTAAAGCAAAAAATGCTCAGGCCCTGGGGGCTGGGGTCCCCAGGGCCCAAAAAATACTAAAAGAAGGGGGGCCACACAGCCACCTTTCTAAAGATATTTTTACAAAAAAGAAAAGCGGGCATCTTGCCGGAGGCCCCGCCCCCTCCCTGCACCACTCTGCAAATGCGCCCCCTGGCGCGTTCTAAGTTGGGGGATTAAGTCCCCTTCATTCCTGAGGGTCCCTGGGGGGCAACTAGCCCACCAGGTACCTTCAGTAAGCCCCACACAGTGAATTGCTGAGAGGTGGTACAAGGCCACACCCCTTTTTACACCACTCTGCAAATGCGCCTCTTGGCGCACTGCTGGTGGGGCGATGAGGTCCTCGTGTCCTGAGGACCTCAGGACACAAGTGGACTTCATCCCCCGAGCAGCAGTGCACCAGGATGTGCGTTTGCAGAGTGGTGTAAAAAGGGGGTGTGGCCTCAGACCACTCTCAGCAATCCAGCTGTGTGGGGCTTACTGGAGGTACCTGGTGGGCTAGCTGGCCCCCAGTGACCCTCAGGAATGAAGGGGACTTAATCCCCCAACTTAGAACGTGCCAGGAGGTACGTTTGCAGAGTGGTGGACAAAGGGGGTGTGGCCTGTGTCCACCTATCAGCAATCCCACTATCTGGGGCTTACTGGAGGTAAGAGGTTGGCTAGTTGGCCCCTAAGAACCCCCAGCAGTGAAGGGGACTTTAATCCCCATCCAAGAGCGCGCCAGGGAGTGCGTTTGCAGAGTGGTGGGCAAAGGGGGCGTGGCCTGCTATGAGAACTTAGCAATCCTGCTGTGTGGGACTTACTGGAGGTAGTAGGAGGGGTAGTTAGCCCCCAAGGATGTCCTTGGGGGCCAACTACCCCTCTTGTTATCTCCAGTAAGTCCCACACAGTGGGATTGCTAAAACGTCTTCGGAGGCCACGCCCCCTTTCTCCACCACTCTGCAAACGCGCCTTCTGGCAGACTACGGGATGGGGGATGAAGTCCACTTTACTCCTGAGGGACTTTGGGGGCCAAGAAGCCCTCCTGGTACCTCCTGCAAGTCCTACGCAGCGGAATTTCTGAGTGCTGGTCGGAGGCCCAGCACCCTTTCTCCACCACTCTGGAAACGCGACTACTCGTTAAAGAAGCATTTGCAATGTAATAGGTTTCGCATTTGCGAGAGTTAGAGCTATTGGCATTGTAAATGTAAACGTTTTTTACTAATTTTTTTGGTGTAGAGTGGATGTACGTTGTGTGTAGTGGAATTATGTGGTATATTGTGCAGTGAAATTATGTGAATAGAAAGTATGTGGTATTTAGTGTATAGGAATTATGTGGAGTGGGATTATGTGTTTTGGAGAGTAATTATGTGGTATTGTAGTCTGTGTTGTGGAGTGGTAACCTCAGGTTTAGTCTTCCTCGTTTCCATAGAAGCTAAACTATAAACTCAATGAGATACAAAAAAAGAAGGAACCACTGAGAAGCACTTCTGGACCTAGTCAGAGGTATAAGCAGGGCCACTGGAATTATGTGACTGTTCGGCTGCACTAATTTTCACATAATTAAACATTTTCCGCATTTGCCAAATATTCCATCATCTGCTGCCTAATCTGCAGATTTGAACAAAAAAAGCCTTGTTTCTAGCTCAAACGGCTCAAATGTTCCCAAAAATGCAGCTTCAAGTGTTACAGCATGGTGGAAGGCCCTTTGCAAAGCTGGAATGGTCACGTGTTACTTATTGCTAAATGTGGGTGTTAAATTGGTACTAATGGTGCACAAACCTCTCTTCTTTCTGTGCCTCTCTTGCCTCTTTCTGCATTTCTCTTGCATCTTTCTGCACCTTTCTTCCTCTTTCTGCACCCCACTGTCTTCTTTCTGCACTTCACTTGCCTCTTTCTGCACCTCTCTTGCCTCTTTCTGCACCTCTCTTGCCTCTTTCTGCACCTCACTTGCCTCTTTCTGTACTTCTCTTGCTTCTTTCTACACCACTCTTGCCTCTTTCTGCTCCTCTCTTGCCTCTTTGTGCATGTCTCTTGCCTGTTTATGCACTTCCCTTGCCTCTTTCTGTACCTCTCTTACCTCTTTCTGCTTCTCACTTGCCTCTTTCTGCACCTCACTCTCTTCCTTCTGCACCTCTCTTGCCTCTTTCTGCACTTCTCTTGCCTCTTTCAACACCTCTCGAGCCTCTTTCTGTACCTCTCTTGCCTCTTTCTGCTTCTCACTTGCCTCTTTCTGCACCTCATCTCTTCCTTCTGCACCTCTCTTGCCTCTTTCTGCACTTCTCTTGCCTCTTTCTGCACCTCTCGAGCCTCTTTCTGTACCTCTCTTGCCTCTTTCTGTACCTCTCTTGCCTCTTTCTGCACTTCTCTTGCCTCTTTCAGCACTTATCTTGCCTCTTTCTTTACCTCTCTTGCCTCTTTCTGCACCTCACTTGCCACTTTCTGCTCTTCTCTTGCCTCTCTCTGAACCTCACTCTCTTCTTTCTGCACCTCTCTTGTCTCTTTCTGCACCTCACTTGCTTCTTTATGCATCTCTCTTGAATCTTTCTGCACCTCTATTGCCTCTTCCCGCAACTCTGTTGCTCCTTTCTGCACTCCTCGTGCTTCTTTCTGCACCCTTCTTGTCTCTTTCAGCACCTCTGTTGCTTCTTTCTGCACTTCTCTTCCTTCTTTCTGCACCCCTCTTGCCTCTTTCTGTACCCCTCTTGCCTCTTTGTGCACCTCTCTTACCTCTTTCTGCACCCCTCTTGCCTCTTTCTGCACCTCTGTTGGTTCTTTCTGCACTGCTCTTGCTTCTTTCTGCACCTCTTTTGCAAATTTCTGCATCCCTCTTGCCTCTTTCTCTACCCCTCTTCCCTCTTTCTGCACCTCTCTTGCCTCTGTCTGCACACATGTTCCCTCTTTCTGCACCCCTTTTGCCTGTTTCTGTAACTCTCTTGCCTCTTTCTGCAGTTCTCTTGCCTCCTTCTGCACCTCACTTGCCTCTTTCTGCACTTCTATTGCCTCTTTCTGTACCTCTCTTGCTTCTTTCTGCACCCCTGTTGTCTCTTTCTGCACTCGTCTTCCCTCTTTCTGCACCTCTCTTGCTTCTTTCTGCACCTCTCTTGCTTCTTTCTGCACCCTTCTTCTCTTTTTTGCATCTCTCTTGTCTCTTTTGGCTGTTCTCTTGCCATTTTCTGCACCTCTCTTGCCTCTTTCTGCACCTCACTTGCCTCTTTCTGCACTTCTCTTGCTTCTTTCCACACCTCTGTTGCTTCTTTCAGCAATTCTCTTGCCTCTTTCTGTACTTTTCTTGCTTGTTTCTGCACCTCTCTTGCGTCTTTTTGCACCTCTGTTGCCTCTTTCTGCGCCTCCCTTGCTTCTTTCTGCACCCCTCTTGCCTTTTTGCACCCTTCTTTTCTCTTTCTGCACCTCTCTTGCGTCTTTCTGTACCCCTGTTCCCTCTTTCTGCACCTTTCCTGCCTGTTTCTGCACCTCTCTTGCCTCTTTCTGTATCTCTGTTGTTTCTTTCTGCACTTCTCTTGCTCTTTCTGCACCCTTTGCACCTCTTTCAGTACCTCTGGTGCTTCTTTCTCCACTTCTCTTCTTTCTTTCTGCACCCCTCCTGCCTCTTTCTGTACTTGTCTTGCCTCTTTGTGCACCTCTCCTAACTTTTTCTGCACCCCTCTTTCCTCTTTTTGTACCTCTGTTGGTTCTTTCTGCACTGCTCTTGCTTCTTTCTGCACCTTACTTGCCTCTTTCTGCACTTCTCTTGCTTCTTTCTATACCTCTGTTGCTTCTTTCAGCAAGTCTCTTGCCTCTTTCTGCACTTCTCTTCCTTCTTTCTGTACCCCTCCTGCCTCTTTCTGTACCTTTCTTGCCTCTTTGTGTACCTCTCCTACCTTTTTCTGCACCCCTCTTGCCTCTTTTTGTACCTCTGTTGGTTCTTTCTGCACTGCTCTTGCTTTTTTCTGCACCTCACTTGCCTCTTTCTGCACTTTTCTTGCTTCTTTCTACACCTCTGTTGCTTCTTTCAGCAATTCTCTTGCCTCTTTCTGTACTTCTCTTGCTTGTTTCTGCAATTTTCTTGCGTCTTTCTGCACCTCTGTTGCCTCGTTCTGCACCCCTCTTCCCTATTTCTCCACCTCTCTTGCTTCGTTCTGCACTTCTCTTTCTTCTTTCTGCACTGTTCTTGCTTCTTTCTGCACCTCTCTTGCAAATTTCTGTATCCCTCTTACCTCTTTCTGCACCCCTGTTCCCTCTTTCTGTACCTTTCTTGCCTGTTTCTGCACCTCTCTTGCCTCTTTCGGCTCCTCTGTTGCTTCTTTCTACACTTCTCTTGCCATTTTCTGCAGTTCTCTTGCCTCTTTCTGCACCTCTTTTGTTTCTGTCTGCACTTTTCTTGCGTCTTTCTGTACCCCTCTTGCCTCTTTCTGCACCTCTGTTGGTTCTTTCTGCACTGCTCTTGCTTCTTTCTGCACCTCTGACTTAGAGGTAGTTTTAATCTCCCTGCCCTATTATGTACTAGGGCCTTACTGGGGAGGTCATGCCAATCACAGGGTTACCCCAACCCATATTGTACCCTAGTGTATGTAGGTGTTTTCACTGTATTCTAAGTGTCTTTCAGCATAGCACTGGCTCCGCGCCTGGTTAGTCAGAGTCAGTTACCACCAGTACCAGTCAGCAAAAAGTTGGGGGCACAGGATGACTTTGCAACAAGGCCTCTTTCTGCACCTCTGTTGGTTCTTTCTGCATATCTATTGCTTCTTTCTGCACCTTTCTTCGTCTTTCTGGACTTCTGTTGCCTCTTTCTGCATTTCTCGTGCTTCTTTCTGCGCCTTATTTCCTTTCTACACATGTTCTACCTCTGTAGGCATAGTTAGAAATTAGCATTTAAAAAACCTTTGAAATTCACTGAAAAAACCATAGGTTTCAGGGACATTTTAGTTAGAAATTAGCATTTAAAAAACCTTTGAAATTCACTTAAAAAACCATAGGTTTCAGGGACGTTATAGTTAGAAATTAGCATTTAAAAAACCTTAGAAATTCACTGAAAAAACCACAGGTTTCAGGGACGTTATAGTTAGTTGGACATTTCACTCGTACAAAACCAGAGAAATTCGGCCGTTATAGTTAGTTGAGGTAACTATAACTCGCGCCCCCGCAATGCACTGCTGATGACGTCACATATTACATCACTCATGACATGGTCAGTGGCATCACTGATGACATCACTGATGACATCTCAAATGACATCACTGATGACATCATCCACGTTATATTCTGATGCACCTCCTCACACCCTAATATAACCTTTGATACACCCACTCTAAAATTCAGACTATCATTTTCGAAACCAAAGACACACCAATACCAGTTACTACATACCCACTCACTGATTCCTAGGTCTACATACACATCTACTCATTCACCCATATAGTCACTCATACATACAGTCACTCATCAATACAGCACTATCATATACACTCAGACACCTATACAGACACTCACACACCGCCACTCACCCATAGAGTTACTCACACACATAGTCAGTCATGCAAAGAATCAATCACGCTCCCATTTACTCACCTACACAATTATACACACACCACCTCACTTATTCATACAGATACTAACACATACTTACTCTTTTATACAATCACTGACACAAGCACACACTCATCCATACAGGCACTCTCACAATCACTCACTCTCACATATAGTCATTTATATACTCCAACACTCACATATACTGCCTTTTACATATGTAGTTACTCACACATGTACCACTGAGACATCTAAAAACTCACCAACACACCCATACACACACTCACCCACCCATACAGCACTTTACAGATGCACTCTTGAACCCATACACCCAGTGAATCACCCACTCACACATCTATGCACAAAGTCACACATCCCCCACCCACCCACACAGACACTCAGGCACCCATACAGATATTCAGACAACCAATCAATAACCCATATAGACACTCATGTAGCTACTCACCAACCCATGCAGCCACTTACACACCAACAGACAGACTGATACAGACATTCACACAGTTTAGTCACTAACCCATGCATTCAATAAGGCACGTTTAATCACTCACTTATACAGTCACTCACGCACCTACTAAATCATCCATTCAGACAGTCATACACCCGCTCATTCTTCAATACACCTTGGCCTATATATATAAAACATATTTAAACTTTACAGAAACACACAGTCACAGGATGATGTCATCAGTGATGTCATCAGTGATGTCATTTGAGATGTCATCAGTGATGTCATCAGTGATATCACTGACCATGTCATGAGTGATGTAATATGTGACGTCATCAGCATTGCATTGCAGGGGCGGGAGTTATAGTTACCTCAACTAACTATAACGGCCGAATTTCTCTGGTTTTGTACGAGTGAAATGTCCAACTAACTATAACGTCCCTGAAACCTGTGGTTTTTTCAGTGAATTTCTAAGGTTTTATATATATATATATATCCACCAAACACTCCTTTTCACCTGAAAAGCAGCACACTGACACCTGCTGTGATGGTTTCAAGCGCTTTAATGACTCTGAGATATGCTCGCAGGTAGCAAGCTGCCCCAACGCGTTTCTGCTTCCATGAAGCCTTGATCACGGGTAAAAACTCTCTGCTTTTTAAATGACCACGTGGTTTGCTGACGCTGGTCACTTTGTTACTCAGAGTGCGCAATAAAGTAAAACAATTCCATTAAAGAAAGCAGCATGATTTTCATATTAGAGTCCAATGTCAAAATGCTGCCGTCTTTCTTTTTACATTATTACTGTTCATTGCGCATATTTAGTTTGCCAACCTGTTCATTATTACTTGTACATCTCAGGATTTCACGTTATACACACACCCAGCTGGCAAGTGGAATCCTTCCTTCTTGCCTCCCTTGCCGGTTTCCACTTTCTCTGCGAAAAAAGGCGGGTCCGACTCCTTCACTCTAATCCACCAAACTTGCTCCGCGAACTGGAGTTTCAGACCCTAGCAGGGCGGATCAGTGCTACGGGCACGGGGCCTCCCGCAAAAACATCCACCAAACACTCCTTTTCACCTGAAAAGCAACACACTGACACCTGCTGTGATGGTTTCAAGCGCTTTAATGACTCCGAGATATGCTCGCAGGTAGCAAGCTGCCCAAACGCGTTTCTGCTTCCATGAAGCCTTGATCACGGGTAAAAACTCTCTGCTTTTTAAAATGACCATGTGGTTTGCTGACACTGGTCACTTTGTTACTCAGAGTGCGCAATAAAGTAAAACAATTCCATTAAAGAAAGCAGCATGATTTTCATATTAGAGTCCAATGTTAAAACGCTGCCGTCTTTCTTTTTACATTATTACTGTTCATTGCGCATATTTAGTTTGTCAACCTGTTCATTATTGCTTGTACATCTCAGGATTTCACGTTATCCACACACCCAGCTGGCAAGTGGAATCCTTCCTTCTTGCCTCCCTTGCTGGTTTCCACTTTCTCGGCGAAAACAGGTGGGTCCGACTCCTTCACTCTAATCCACCAAACTTGCTCCGCGAACTGGAGTTTCAGACCCTAGCAGGGCGGGTCAGTGATACGGGCACCTGAAAAGCAGCACACTGACACCTGCTGTGATGGTTTCAAGTGCTTTAATGACTACGAGATATGCTCGCAGGTAGCAAGCTGCCCCAACGCATTTCTGCAGAGAGTTTTTACCCGTGATCAAGGCTTCATGGAAGCAGAAACGCGTTGGGGCAGCTTGCTACCTGCGAGCATATCTCGGAGTCATTATGCTCGCAGGTAGCAAGCTGCCCCAACGCATTTCTGCAGAGAGTTTTTACCCGTGATCAAGGCTTCATGGAAGCAGAAACGCGTTGGGGCAGCTTGCTACCTGCGAGCATATCTCGGAGTCATTAAAGCGCTTGAAACCATCACAGCAGGTGTCAGTGTGCTGCTTTTTAGGTGAAAAGGAGTGTTTGGTGGATATTTTTGCGGGAGGCCCCGTGCCCGTAGCACTGACCCGCCCTGCTAGGGTCTGAAACTCCAGTTCACGGAGCAAGTTTGGTGGATTAGAGTGAAGGAGTCAGACCCGCCTGTTTTCGCTGAGAAAGTGGAAACCGGCAAGGGAGGCAAGAAGGAAGGATACCACTTGCCAGCTGGGTGTGTGGATAATGTGAAATCCTGAGATGTACAAGCAATAATGAACAGGTTGGCAAACTAAATATGCGCAATGAACAGTAATAAAGTAAAAAGAAAGACAGCAGCGTTTTGACATTGGACTCTAATATGAAAATCATGCTGCTTTCTTTAATGGAATTGTTTTACTTTATTGCGCACTCTGAGTAACAAAGTGACCAGCGTCAGCAAACCACGTGGTCATTTCAAAAAGCAGAGAGTTTTTACCCGTGATCAAGGCTTCACGGAAGCAGAAACGCAATGGGGCAGCTTGCTACCTGCGAGCATATCTCGGAGTCATTAAAGCGCTTGAAACCATCACAGCAGGTGTCTGTGCTGCTTTTCAGGTGAAAAGGAGTGTTTGGTGGATGTTTTTGCGGGAGGCCCCGTGCCCGTAGCACTGACCCGACCTGCTAGTGTATGAAACTCCAGTTCGCGGAGCAAGTTTGGTGGATTAGAGTGAAGGAGTCGGACCCGCCTGTTTTCGCCGAGAAAGTGGAAACCGGCAAGGGAGGCAAGAAGGAAGGATTCCACTTGCCAGCTGGGTGTGTGGATAATGTGAAATCCTGAGATGTACAAGCAATAATGAACAGGTTGGCAAACTAAATATGCGTAATGAACAGTAATAATGTAAAAAGAAAGACGGCAGCGTTTTGACATTGGACTCTAATATGAAAATCATGCTGCTTTCTTTAATGGAATTGTTTTACTTTATTGCGCACTCTGAGTAACAAAGTGACCAGCGTCAGCAAACCACGTGGTCATTTTAAAAAGCAAAGAGTTTTTACCTGTGAGCAAGGCTTCACGGAAGCAGAAACGCGTTGGGGCAGCTTGCTACCTGCGAGCATATCTCGGAGTCATTAAAGCGCTTGAAACCTTCACAGCAGGTGTCAGTGTGCTGCTTTTCAGGTGAAAAGGAGTGTTTGGTGGATGTTTTTGCGGGAGACCCCGTGCCCGTAGCACTGACCCGCCCTGCTAGGGTCTGAAACTCCAGTTCGCGGAGCAAGTTTGGTGGATATATATAAATATATACATATATATATATATATATATATCAAGCTCATAATTTCCAAAAAAGAGGAAGACGCCGCACTCACGGATGGTGAAAACTCGGTATTTATTTCACCGGGTTCAAAGTAACAGGACGCGTTTCGGCTCGCGCCTTTTTCGACTATCATGTTTACCGGCAACACCGCCATGCTATATACAAATACGCATGTGCAAATGCGTATATCATCATGAACAGTAAGGACAGACTAGAGCCAATTTTGCTCCAGTGTCACCGCCAACTTGGAGTGACTAAATGCCAAAACAAAAATGATTTATCATCAATAAACATTTAGCAGAAATAAATATAAGTTTAAAAAAGCGATCCAGCTCTGAATGAGTAATGTAGCTCTCATAATTCATCACATTACATAAACCCGAATGAGTGTTAAAATACGATCAAGCTCTGAATGAGCACTGTGACTATCATACTTCATCGCAGTACATGAACGGTAACTCATTCATTTTTACTGGATGTGTGGATTAATCAAAGCAATGTGAGTAACATAATTCATCACAATACATAAACACAGGTAAATCTGGAAATCCAATCAAGCTCTCAATGAGCGCTGTAACTTATCATAGTTCATCGCAGTACATAAACGGTAAATGATTCATTTTTACCGGATGTGTGAATTCATCAAAGCAAAACATAATAAATAATAATGGCATACATCTCACAATGCTATCTATCTCTAGGTGAGCACGTTATTACAATGATTCGTAACATTTCAATTAAACAGCCTAAGCTGTCCTCAAAGCTTCATTCATGACATGATTCATAATAGCAGTGATCAATCCACATTCTCGAGAAGACGAATTCAATGTCAGCAACTAGCGTGTTCTAAGGCATTTCTATAAGCTAAATTATCAAGCCCTGAATGAGCATATAACATATCTTTGTACCAATTGCCAATTAATAGACATGTATAACCCCAATATGTTGTGAACTAAAGGAAATCTCCGTTGTAGGAGGTTAAACAGGTCAACCCAGGTGAATTGATAACTCCACTTCAACATTCAATCCCTTCGGGACCCGTGTCTGAAGATCTATAATAAATCTAGACTCGAGTCTGCGCAGTTTTAATTCTCGATTGCCTCCTCTTTCCGAATATGGAACATGGTCGAGGCAGAAAAATCGTAACAGATTTCTGTCACTCCCATGTGATTTGGCAAAATGTCTGGCGACGGGGTAAGATACATCGTTTCTCTCAATGGCCCTTGCATGTTCCAAAATCCTTTTCTTGGTTGGATGAATGGTACTCCCAATATACATAAGATTGCAAGGGCACATGAAACAATACACACAAAAAGGAGTGTTACATGTAGGAAATGTGTTGATCATTTTGGGCTTCTCACAACCTGGTATGATATATGTCAATTTTTTGGGGCTATTTTTACACGCCTTACATTTAGTGCACGGGAAGAACCCCGTCAACTTGCTAATTCGTGGACTCCTGGGGCTGATCTCAAAGTGACTCTGTACGAGGCTAACTTTGATTGAGCGGCTTCTTCGATATGTGACTTTGGGGTGGTCAGGTAAAACTTTTCCAGTAATAGGATCAGTTTTGAGGATGTGCCAGTTACGATTAAGAATCTTGCAAAAGTTCTGTGCTTCATTGGAGAAGGTCGTGATCATTCTAAATTCTGGCTTTTCATTAATGGTTCCCTTGTAAGTATTATCTTGCAAAAGGCACTTCCTGGGGATTCTGTCTACCCGATTGAGGGTCTTGTTTAATAACTCATCGGGATATCCCCGTATTCTAAACCTATTAATGGCCTCAGCAGCTGCCTGTTCAAAATCTGGTTGCCTTGTGCAATTTCTCTTTATACGCAACAATTCCCGATAGGGTATGCTCGTTTTTAGGGGAGTAGGGTGGATGCTACGTGCTTCCAAAATTGAATTACCTGCTGTTGGCTTATGGAATAAGGAAGTGCAGATTTCGCCATCTTCAATGAAAACCTTGAGGCCCAGATAATTGACCTCAGTAGCACTTATTTCTCCGCTGAATTGTAAATTGGCTGTGTTGTCATTCAGCACTTCAATATACTGTTCCACCTCCTTTTTAGGATCTTTCCACAAAATAAATAAATCGTCTATATAGCGGTACCAGCCCACTATACATGACACCCATCTATTGTTATTATCGGCCCATGCCACCTGCTTCTCCCACCA
The DNA here is from genome assembly GCA_963921515.1 of Calotriton arnoldi. NCBI lineage: Eukaryota > Metazoa > Chordata > Amphibia > Caudata > Salamandridae > Calotriton > Calotriton arnoldi. Next base: position 2,768,309 of record CAWUFW010000501.1, read on the forward strand.
GCCTACGAATAAATTTGAATAGCTGGGGGCAAAGCAGGTGCCCATTGCCATGCCTTTCAATTGCATATACAGTTGTTTATCGAAAAGGAAAATGTTTTTGCACAAGCAAAATGTTATAAACTCAATCAACATTTCATTATGTTCAGCCAATGTTAGCGATCTGCCCCTCAAAAAATATCTGATGGCTTGTATCTCTTGTATGTGGTCTATACATGTATACAAACTCGTGATATCGAGTACTACCATCAGCATATCGGGCTCCCACCTGATATTCGAAATTATTCTGATGAAGTCCGTCGTGTCACATACATGAGATGGCAAAGTTTTGACAAAGGTGGCGAGAAAAAAATCAATAAATTGTGACATATGTTCAGTGAGACTGCCTTTAGACGAAATGATGGGGCGTCCCGGGGGTTGGTTGACATTTTTATGAATTTTAGGAAGATGATAAAATGTCGGTGTCACTGGATGGGAACAGTTCAAAAATCTCAATTCTTCCTGATCAAGCATCCCCAGGCTGAACCATCTTTGTATCATTTCATGATATTCAGTGATACACAGGTTGTATCTTTCTTTCGTAACTTTTGCATAACAGGCAGTGTCAGATAGTTGTCGTAGTGCTTCCTTGCTGTAGTAATCGGTAGTCATTAACACAATGTTGCCCCCCTTGTCAAATGGTTTGCATACAATGTTAGGATCTTGTTGGATTCCTGCAATTGCCTTTCTCTGTTCCCACGAAAGATTCGATTTAGCGTGGTTGGATCTGATGATCTTGGATTTTTTCATCCTCATTTGATGCAGGTCATTTTTCACTGAGTCTTCAAAAGCATCTATCGTATCGAATGGCATGTTAGGGACAAAAGTTGATTTTGCTTTAAAGCCGGATTTGATATTTTTCTGTTCAATTCCAAAATTCTCAATGTCCCTTACATCTTCCATTCCGGGGATGGATTCCTGGTCCGATAGTATACAAAGGATATCCAGATCATCTCCTGTTAGTATATCCGTCGGAGCTTGTCTGGCTTCTGCAGTTGATCTTAATGGCTGCTGCTCAGAAGAACCTCGCAATTTAAAGAATTTGTTTAACTTCAATTTCCGTGTGAACAGATAGAGGTCAATCCGGGATTGGGTATACTCAAACCTTTGTGTAGGGCAGAACGTCAATCCTTTCTTTAATGTAGTTTCTTCCGTTTCGGTAAGTTTCCGGGGTGTTAGATTAATGATGGTCAGTTCATCCACTTGATCTATTTCCTGAGGCCTCTTTTGCTTCTTGTCTGTGAAGCTATACCGGTATTTGTTGTTGCCTCCTCGCCTTGTTTTTCTTTTCTTTGCTGGGTTTTTCGTTCCGGGGGTTTGCCTCGTCCTCCCCGTTGCCATGTCTGTCTCAATAAATGAAACTCCTCGTGAAAAAGGGAGTGTTTAGGAATTTGATCCGCACCCTCTTCCCCTGATTGTTCGTTGTCCGTTGTAATATCTGATTCCGAGGTCTCTCGTTGCTCGATTATTTTGCGGGTAGCATTACTTCTGAGGGGTCTTCTTGGAGCATCATATTTACGTGCGAATGTCAGCACCCTTCCTTGTTCATAATCGTGTGCATCACGATTGAATTTGGTGTGTTTTCTTCGTTTGATTTTATCCTCATAGGCTATCAAACATTTTTTCATTTCTTCACGTAGTTCTTCTCTGGTTTTGGCATCTGGTTCCGCAGTGATGGCTGTTTCCAGCTCCTCTATTTCCTTGAGGCATTTTTCCCTATCGCTCCAAGCAAATTTGCTGAGTATCTTCAGCATGCCCACAGAAGATTCTGTTGTATTCGCTGCCCACTCGTCCAGTAAATTGGGATCAGGGTTCTCGTAGGCGGGGACCGTATAAATGCGTAACCCACGGGGGATACGGTTCACTTCTATGTAGTTTTGAAGGGATGTTGCCTCCCACCATTTCCGGATTTCGCGCTCGTACAGTCTCTCAAGTCTTCCAAATTACGCTTTTGAGTCCTCCCTGTATGTTGGATGATGTGCCCGTTGTACGCTCATCATTCGTTTTATCACGTTTAAATATGTCCAATGCCGCTTCTTGGTGTGCTGCGTCGGTAAACATGATGCAATAACAGAAGAATCAAGTAAAATAATTACTGTGAGTTAGGCACAGAACACCATCCTCGCTCCAACCGCAAATTAATGGTACGATCACAATCACAGAAATGATTTCATGTTATCATCAACGGGACTTACGAAACCTCTGACTCACCTGCTTTGAATGTTAAGTAAAGTCTTCTAAGACAGTTGCGGTGGTGCTCGTACGTTGTAGAATCAAGCTCAAGTCCACCATAAGCGTACGTGAGCACTCAGGAGCGGGTGCGGTCAGCAACGTGGCGGTGGGAACACGGAATCCATCAAGCTCATAATTTCCAAAAAAGAGGAAGACGCCGCACTCACGGATGGTGAAAACTCGGTATTTATTTCACCGGGTTCAAAGTAACAAGACAAGTTTCGGCTCGCGCCTTTTTCGACTATCATGTTTACCGGCAACACCGCCATGTTATATACAAATACGCATGTGCAAATCGTATATCATCATGAACAGTAAGGACAGACTAGAGCCACATTTTGCTCCTGTGTCACCGCCATCTTGGAGTGACTAAATGCCAAAACGAAAATGATTTATCATCAATAAACATTTAGCAGAAATAAATATAAGTTTAGAAAAGCGATCCAGCTCTGAATGAGCAATGTAGCTCTCATAATTCATCACATTACATGAACCCGAATGAGTGTTAAAATACGATCAAGCTCTGAATGAGCACTGTGACTATCATACTTCATCGCAGTACATGAACAGTAACTCATTCATTTTTACTGGATGTGTGGATTAATCAAAGCAATGTGAGTAACATAATTCATCACAATACATAAACACAGGTAAATCTGGAAATCCATTCAAGCTCTCAATGAGCGCTGTAACTTATCATAGTTCATCGCAGTACATAAACGGTAAATGATTCATTTTTACCGGATGTGTGAATTCATCAAAGCAACACATAATAAATAATAATGGCATAAATCTCACAATGCTATCTATCTCTAGGTGAGCACGTTATTACTATGATTCGTAACATTTCAATTAAACAGCCTAAGCTGTCCTCAAAGCTTCATTCATGACATGATTCATAATAGCAGTGATCAATCCACATTCTCGAGAAGACGAATTCAATGTCAGCAACTAGCGTGTTCTAAGGCATTTCTATAAGCTAAATTATATATATATATAGTCATTTCTAACCCGGAAGGAGTTTGTTCCAGTTTGCCCCCCGTCATTGGATCACAAGCTACGAAGCGGTTGCCTGCGAGGAGAAAGAACGCCGGTAATTCAGGAGTCGGAGGACATACTGAAGGCCGTCTGGGATTTCTCCGGTAAGCGTATCTGCTATCTTGCATTCAGGATCCAGGATTGTAACGGGTGTTGAGTTGGGGACTGATCTTGTTTTGTTTGGATGCCCTAACATTGAAACGGTATCCCTGTGCTCAGTACTTTACGTCAACAGTTTTCAGCAACCATGTCCGCAGTGGACGCGCTACGAGATCGTGAGGCAGCGGCGGAGGCCCTGTTTGACAATTTACCCGAGGTCATTGATGGCCCAGGCAACAGCGGTACTACTACCACCAACAACGATTTGAAAAATTTATTGAAATTATTGGAAAAACTGCAAAGAAACGAACTAACAAAATGGTGGGAGAAAAAATCCCTGGAGAAATATAGGGATGCTAATCGTGTTCCTAGAGGTTTGAGAGTGATGATTGCTCCTACGTTCGAAAATCCGCATCCCGCAATGCTTGTAGAGTGGGCAACTAATAACCTACAGGCGTCAATGAACATGGTTTTAATACTTATTAAGTATGCTGAAATAGATAGAGACAGCATTCTGAAAGAAATTGATAAAATCATTATAGACCTTGACAAGCTAGATAAACAAAATGACGTTCAAAAAGGTCGTGAAGGAATAAATGAACGCCTTAAGAAGTTTGAAGACGGGATTAAAGAACGGAAAGTATTCAAATTCGCACGTGATAAGAGAGATTATGAAGCGGGGAGGATTTTTACGTTTTCTAAGAAATTCGACACCCATAAAAGACAGACATTGACAGACAACACATTTCTTCCGCAAAGACAACCTAATCAGTCTAAAGATTCCACTTTGGTGAGCTCTGATGCCAGTTCTTTATCTAGTGTCTATGATTCAGATGGCACGAATGAGTCCGGAAATGCTATGTCCACTGCCTTACTGACATCACGTACCCCTGCTGAGGAGCTGAATTTTTGCGAGAGGCCCGGCGACAAACCCTGCGACCGAGGCATCCTCAACACAAGCAGGGAGAAGGAGAACAGAATCAAGGAGGCAGAGGCGGAGGATTCAGAGGCAACGCCAGAGGCAGAGGAATGCGAAGCAAGAAATGGTGAATTCTAGCATGCCTCATGATAATACTGTCATCAATCTCTCTACCACGGTATTAACGACTGCGGAAATCCAATTACTTTCGCTAGGATTGACATTTTGTCCTGAGAGCAATTTCAATTACACTCAATCCCGCATTGATATCTACAAATTTATTAGGAAACTTAAATTAATCAAATTTTTCCAATTAAAGAATTCATCAAACACAGAGAGTGAGGCACCGGGAATAAAAGTTCCAATCTTCAGGCATCGGATTCTGACATGTTAAAAATCTTGCATGGCTTAGCCACTAATACTGACTCAGATCCTAGATCCACTCAAGATATACTTTTGGACACAGGTACTTTTATTGGCAGTCCTGCTACGAGTCCTTTTTGTCCTCCTTCTACATTTGTACCCATCATGCCGAAAGATGCCATCGATGTGTTTAACGATATGGTGACGGAAGACTTAAAACAACTCAATAGAACGGTCAAAAGGAGTCATCACAAAATGAGACACGTTGAATTACAATACTATAATTTAACTCATAAATTAAAGAACGAGAAAAATCTCATTATAAACAAGGCTGATAAAGGAGGCAATATTGTACTGTGGCCTAGAGACGCCTACATGATTGAAGCTATGAAACATCTAAATGATACTGATTGCTATAGGATGGCATCTTTTGCAGACCTTAAAAAAGTCAAAGACTTGGTTTTCAACGAATTGTTTCAATGGAAGAGACAAGGTCTGATTAGTAAAAGTGAATTCCTTTTTCTAAAGAATGACCATCCTATTACACCTATTCTGTATTTCATTCCCAAGGTGCATAAACACATCATTCCCACTCCAGGCAGACCTATTATTTCTGCACAAAGAAGCTTATTGGAACCTGTTTCTAAGTTTGTAGATTATTTTTTACAGGAGTCTGTATCTAATTTACCATCTTTTTTAAAAGACACCGGGGACTTTTTAAGAAAATTGAATAATGTTGAATGGGACAGTGAGTTTTTACTTATAGTGATGGATATTACATCTTTGTACACTAGCATCCATCATGAGGATGGCATAAATGCAGTATCCTATTACTTAGGACAACGAGACATTGGGTATACTGAACACAATAAGATGTTGATTTCTATGATTAAGATCTGTTTGACAAATAATTTTTTCTTGTTTAATAAGCAAGTTTACCATCAAATGCGGGGTGTGGCGATGGGGGCATGCTTCTCCCCTAGCTACGCATGTTTGCATGTGGGTTGGTGGGAGGAGCATGTCCTCAGAGGTCAGCACAGTGAAATATTTGAAAATCATGTTTGCCATTGGTGGCGTTATATCGATGATGTGTGTTTGATTTTTAAGGGTTCCCAGACATCTGCTCTTGAATTTGTGGACACTCTTAACACTAATGTGCTCAATCTGAAATTCACAGCCACTATAAGCCCTACGAACGTAGAATTCTTAGATGTTTCAGTCTATATCGAGGATGGTGCTATACAGACCAAATTGCATAGAAAAGATACGGCGGGGAACTCTGTCCTCCATGCAACAAGTTCCCACCCTAAACATCTCATTCGGAGCATCCCATTTGGGGAATTCCTGCGTATTCGCCGTATCTGTAGCAATGACAAGGATTTAGAATCCTGTCAAAATGAAGCTACACAGAGATTTCTATTACGTGGGTACAAGTCTAAAGATCTGAATTCTGCCCGCACTAAAGCTAATGCCTCATCTCGTGACACCTGCCTTGGCATGTCCAATTCACAGATTGAGATTACTGACAATTCTGTAATTATTGCAAATGACAATACGCAAGTAGTGAGGCTTATCACGGGCTATTCTAGACAACATAAACAGATTAGAAGCATTGTGCAAAAAAACTGGCCTATTATATTAACTGACCTTACCCTCTCTTTAATTTTACCCGCATTGCCTGTCCTTACATTTAAAAGGTCTCCTGCTATGAGAGACATTTTGGTAAGAACCAGCCCAGAAGTTATTTCTACCAGCACTTGGCTAACGCCCAAACGTGGCTTTTTTAAATGTAGTTCTTGCAGGGCGTGTAAGTTTGGGATCAATACAACTGATTACATGACTGCATTCAGTGACACTCCAGTCCAAATACAGGGTCATTTCACCTGCCGCACAGACTTTGCAGTCTACGTGCTCCGATGCACGTGTGGCTTGCAATATGTAGGGAGCACCAAGCTCCAGGTGTATAACCGCATACTACAACACCTTAGAGCCACAGTCAATTCTGATCCCAGCTATCCCGTTGCTAGACATTTGAAATTAGCCCATAACAGTAACTTAAATGATTTGGTTTATTTTGTCATTGGGGCAGTTCCTAAATCTATTTGTGGAGGCAATAGAGAACGCCAGTTAAGACAACTTGAATCAAAATTCATTCTTGAACTCAACACCAAGATGCCTAATGGGTTGAATATGGGGAAGATTTGCACAATTTTTTATAATCTCTTCCCATTTCATCTCTTCCCATTTCATTTCTTCTGACTTCCGCATCTATTCTATGCTGTAACATTCTTAGCATGGTTTTTAACTATACTGATTATTCCCGTTGTCTTTCTATGTGATGGTTACATTTATGACTCCGTAATGATTCCTCCGTGTTTGGTTTTGATTTTTTCAACCCAGTTTTTTCTATATTCACGAATTCATGGTACTCTTTTTTCATATATTCGTTTTGATTTAGCAAGGGCACTTGCCCGTGATCACAACTGGGATGCTGTTAGCCATTTATTGATTTGATTGTCTAAGGGTTTCCTCTGGGCCTCAGAGATTATTTGTTGTCATTTAAATATAATATTTAAGTTTTTTTACACTATGAGCACATTTTTGCACTTTTTTGCACTTTTTGGCTACATACCATCATTTAGTAACCATAAGATTCAACACATTGTTTACATCTGCAGACTATTTGCACATGAGTATGAGTTCATATGTACCATTTTGCACATATTAGTTGTGAGGGTTTAGTGTTCTTATGTGTGTCAATCATATATATATATTATGTATTTAATTTTACTTATTGTGGCTAATGACACCCATGGATGCATTATTCATTCTCCCTCCTTCTTTTTAATGTGGTTTTAGATATTCATTGTTTTTACTCCAATTTTGTATTTACATTTGGTGTAGATTTTTAAATGTTTATTCCACATTTTAAATGCATTTTAGGTACTCTTTATTCATTGTGTAGTAATAATTTATAGTATGTCTTCCATGTCTATATGTCATGTGACTTTGGTTGAAAGGTACACAGGTGTGTCGCTTTTTAACTTTTCTCTAAACACTTGCACTATTTAATGACTGAATGTCTTGTAGCGCGTTATGTGAACAAGACCGAGTTGTTTCGGTCGAAACGCGTCATGCTGGGGCACTGGCCAGGACTGACTGGTTGCTGTTGTCATTTTTAAATAAAGCACAGCATTTTTTTCAAATCATCCCTTGTGTGGTCCGTACCTGTGTTTGTACGCCGTGGAGGTCTGGTGACAACCGGGATTTGTGTATATATATATATATATATATATATATATATATATATATATATATATATATATATATATATATATATATATATATATATATATATATATATATATATATATATATATATATATATATATATATTGATCACAGGCTGCCACACAAAAGAATACAACAAATCAGCTCTGTCACACACCTCATTTTTTTTTTATTTGCAACATGTCAGCACGTTTTTGTGACAGAGTTGACAGTGTTGGTTGAAGTCCAACAAACTTCTCAAAAATCGAAGAAATGCAATGTGGGACCGGATTGTCAATAAGGTGAATGCTGTTGGTACCACTATTCGTACAAAGGAGGACATCAGGAAAAGGTGGCATGGCCTGAAGATGAGGGTCAAGAGACTGGTATCCAGGCACCACCTTGTGCCCTCAAGGGGACCACCATTGTAACTCTCTGCCTGGGAGGAGAAGGTGCACATCATCCTTCAGTCAGAGGGCTTGATTAGAATACCTGGGGGATTGGAGACTGGTAAGTAACACCTCAACAACTCACACACATTTTCACTGTTTAAATGCACACATCACAGCTATTGCCATATTAATGTTAATCTGCTGTACAAACATGCATTATGTCCTGTTGTTTGACCACTAAACAAGATTACTACTGCTGTCTGTACAGACCCACTTGTCAGCGATTTTGCAGCTGAACTTCAGCTCACATACAGGTAGCCATTGCTCATGTCTGGGGGGGATGGGAGACTGAACTGACTACATCTACCATGAGGCCCTGTTGTTTGCCCACGAAACAAGATGTACTACTGCTATCTGTCCAGACCCACTCGACAGCCATCTTGCAGCTGAACTTCTGCTCTCATGCAGGTAGCCATTGCTCAAGTTTGGGGGGATGGGAGACTGAAGTGACTACATCTACCATCAGGCCCTGTTCTCTGGACACTCAACAAGAGCACCCTGTTTCCTTCCTCCATACCCACTTGTCAGCCATCTTGCAGCTGAACTTCAACGCACATTCAGGTAGCCATTGTTCAAGTCTGGGGGGCATGGGAGACTGAACTGACTACATCCACCAACAGGCCCTGGTCTTTGAGCACTAAACAAGATGCACTACTGCTGTCTGTCCATACCCACTTGTCCGCCATCATGCAGCTGAAGCTCAGCTCACAAGCAGCTAGCCATTGTTCAAGTCTGGGGGGCTGGGAGACTGAACTGACTACATCTACCAGCAGGACTTGGTATTTGAGCACCAAAAAGATGTACACTGCTGTTTGTCCAGACCCACTTGTCAGCTATGTCTGAATACTTCCCCAGGGAATGTTCTGCAAAGTAATCCAACACACCTAATATTCTCCATAGGTCCAAACCCACTGTGTCAATGATGATGTGGCTGTGCAAAACAAAATTGACATTGTACTTTTTCTTTAAACAGGGGGATCTGGTACAACTGCCCAGAGTCAAGACACACCCCAGACTCCATCGCCAACCCATGATCAAGCCTTCAGTGATGCTGATTTTCCGGGAGGAGTGGACGTGGAGGACTGAGCTGGCCCATCTTGTGGGCCTCGGCAGACAGCAACAGTGGCTCTCAGCCCGCCCACAACCACATCTCGCACCCCAGCGGAAACATCTGTGCTGACCTCTGCCCCGACAACTGGTGCACCTAGCACAGCCGGCAACATCTCCTGCCTCCCAGTCCAACCTGAGGAGGTAAGGATTAACAACCCTCCCAGTGAGGCTGTAGGGGGCAGAGGGAGGGTGCAGGCTGTGCCAAGGACACAGGCCCTTGGGGGCTGGGGTGGTAGGTGGGTTACAGGTAACCAGCTAATTGAGGCCACTGCTGGCAGTGAAGCCCAGGCCAACCTTCAGAGACTCCTTGGTGTTTATGAGGACAGCCAAGGAGAGATGGGCCAGATAGTGGGGGACCTCCAGTGGATGAAGAAGATACAGAGGTTCAGAGATCAGCGGAATGAGGCCCACAATGAGCACACTGTTGAGCTGATCAGGGTGCTGAGGGAGATGAGTACCACACTCAGCAGGGCTTTTCCCCTTGCAACTGCCCCTTCGTCCAGTACTACAACATCTCGCCCATCAACATCTGCGGCTGCCACACAAAGGGAGGCCCTGACTACAGAGGACTCCTCAGACACCCCTGACCCTGTAGCAGCAGATCCCCCCCACCCATCGCTGTCCGGGATGTCCTCGTAAAACTCCAGGAGATTCTGATGGCAAGGCATCAACCACTGGCAGGAAGAGGCGACACACCTGATATCCCACTTTGTGTGCCACAGTTTCACTCTGTTGACTCTCCGATTACACATTTCCATTTCAGATTTAAGGAGTTTGATGGACTTTGGACAAGAGAGTATGTGGCTACTACCATATTGATTTTATCCACCAACAGTGACTACTACTTTCCTACTATCACTATTTTGTTGTTACATTCAATTTTTCATTATATATCACTTTGTGCACTACAATAAATTCACTGATCACAATGTCTGTGACCCCTGTGGCATCATTGACATCTAGCAAGGTTTCATGTTTTCCCCATGTGATACACCAAATCTGACTATGACCAATGTGTGTTTGTAACAACATGTGGAGTGTCTACTATGTGCATAGGGCTACACCAACACAGACAGGTGTGTAGTCACATCCCAAGTTTATTGAGGAGTACCAACCTTAGGCTTGCATTATGTTAGTTACAGATCCAGTAGCATACAACAGTGAAATGATCAGTGTCATGCACCACAAAGCTCATGTTGAGTACAGGACAAAACGGTAGGAGGTGATACATCTCACAATGCCAACACATTTTTGCCACATGCTAATTAGGTCATGTCAACAGCTGGGGCCATAGAAATTCACTCACACTTGAAATCAGTGAGGAAAAATGAAATAACAAATATTTGAAATACATGTCATTCCACAGGTCCTTTCCAAAACTGTGTAGCAGCCTCTGGTGGTATGTCTCACACAAATGTCAGTGGTGTGCCACATGCACTGTGGCTTGCAATGATTAGACACATAAACAGCTACATCCAGTCCATACACATAGAGGACTTGGCCAGTGTGAAGGTAGAAATGCATGATTTGATCCTACTACAACATTCTATTGGAGCACATGATGCACACATATGGCAATAGGAACACAAAACGACAGTAAACAGGCCGAATTGATGCATTGCTACTTCCATCATATCACAGTGCAAGCTGGCTTGGTACTAGTGATTAACAACACAAATCTGTGCCAGGCATCTCCAAGATTGTTCCATGTCCACTTCGTACTTTGTATCAGCATCACATATTAGCTGATGTCACAACTCAGAAATGTCTAATTGATGATAATATGGTGAAGGTACATACAACAGACCAATACATAGAGATTAGCGAGGAAGCCATACATTTGACAAAAAACACAGTCCACTTCTGTAGTACACAGCAGATGTTCAAATATCACCTACACCAATGTACAAGTCTAATGTCCACATGTGTTAAGAGCTACCTCCACAAACATACTTTTCACTGATTGTCCCACATCTGTACATAGTAAACAGTTCACCAGCAACAATCTCCTCACATCATCACAACAGCAGAAACTGAAACAGGCTAAGTAATTACAACACACATCATACTTACGCTCATGAGAAGAAGTTGTTGATAACCACGACGCATGTCAACAACTTCCTCTTCACTACTATCATCATCATTTGGCATTTCTGGATCCTCACCTGATGGCTCCTGCTGGTCTCCATCCTCTCCTATGAGAGGAATATTCCGTTGCAGTGCGAGGTTGTGGTCATACAGCATGCAACAGTGATCTGACACACCTTCCCGGGTGAGTAGAGGAGGGCCCCCCCAGTCTAGTTCAGACATCTGAATCTGACCTTCAGGAGCACAAAAGCCCAATCCACTGGCCACCGTGTTCTTCCATGGCCTAACAGCTAGAGCGGTCGACCTCAAAGCTGGGGAACTGGGTTCGAGTCTCAACAGGGACACTCAACATCCTGTGATTCTGGGCAATCATTTAATCTCCCCTTGCTTAACAGAATGAATGTGTCCCTCTGTAACACAACTGGTTCTCCTGTAAAGCGCTCTGATACCTTCGGGTCAAGTTTGTGCTATATAAAACTAAAAAAAAAGCAGACTTCCCTTTGTGTTATTAGATTCCGCAGTGGTGTTAATAACCATGGGTGGTTGGGATATGCTGAGTCTCCTAGTTGGAAGATAGACAGAAGTGCAATAAATGTGTAACACATTTACTTACCATGCAACATAATATCACACTCACAAAGGTTGGACACGTCATACTCACCAACAAGCCTGGCCCTCTCCGGTAGTAGTCGTGACATCAGCTGGGGTACAGTGCTGTTCCGCATTATGAAGGAGTCATGGGCACAACCGGGGAATCTGGCACAGACGTGCAAGATGTATAAATCAGCTAAACAAACTACTTGCACGTTGATAGAATGGAAGTGCTTCCTGTTCCGATACACCTGTTCATTGGCTTGTGGTGCCATCAAGCCGATATGTGTGCCATCTATTGATCCAATCACATGTGAGATGCGACCCAATTCAAAAAAGTCTCCCTTCACATTGGCCAAATCTTGACACCTTGGGAAATGGATATAGCTGTCCATGTGTCTCACCATCGCTGCAAGTACATCATGTAGGACTCGACTAAACATAGGTTGTGACATTCCTCCAGAATTGAATGCAGTGTACTGAAAGGAACCTGTTGCAAAGAAATGTAGTGCTGCCATTACTTTCGCAATTGGTGTCAGAGCCATGGGATAGTGTCTCTAAGCATGTAAATCAGGTTCCAACTGCACACATAAATTATTTATTGTCTGCCTATAAAGTCAGAACTTCATGATTACATCTCGTTCTTGCATAGTTTTGAGGTCTGAAAATGGTTGGTATACTGGAGGCTGTCGTCTGCTCCCTCTGGCATGGAACCTATATATGAAATGGGGACACCTATGGATAGAGTTCATAGTGTCAACATTAACATTTACCAAAACACACACACAAGTGAAAGGAAAACAGATTGATTCAATCAATATATACTTTATTTCAGCCTTCGACCATAAAACGTTTCAAAGTAAAACAATTTAAATGTTCCACGTCCAGCTGTACATCGTTCTTAGTACAATGACATACATGGCATTTCTATTTACATTTCAACCCAAGTATTCGGACCAATAGAAAGTGCAAGGCCTTTAGTATGTTATTTAATCCTTGGGAAAGGCCATAATTTGTGATAAAAAAAGCTTTAAGATACACTTTAAAATACACTGATATCTAAAAACCAGCCTAACAATTTATACAATATTTACAAGAAAACTAGCATCGTTCTCCGTGCTTTTGTTCAATATAGTATCATGGTCAAGCCTCATTTTATTCATGCATGCAAGAATCAATTAGGGCACTATTAAAATAATATAGAATATTTACAATGAACCTGGCAACTTTCGTAGTATGAAATTTCAAGGGGAGGTGCATATTTTTTATTGCAGTATCACAGTCTTACCCCCGCTTTACTTCGTACAAATCCTACTGCTAGGAGGTATTTAGATGTAACGAATACTACATAGGATTCTGTGTTGTATTTCAGAACCCTTAGAGCATCTTGATGTTTCCTAAATCCCAGCCTATTGCATAAAGGGCGAATCCATTTATTCCTTGCCCTGGCATATGCTGGGTAGAAGAAAAGGATAGGCGCAGTGTTTTCAATAAGGCCTAAGGTGCATAAAGTGCAGGTTCATTCTCCCTGGGTTTCCCAGCTTGCAGTATAGCTTTTAATTTGGAGGGTATCGTACCTTAGTTTCAAGTACAGGATTCTTGCCAGGTGTGGATGGATGTTATCAAGGAACTCTTCTAAACATGGGTTGGGTTTAACATTGAGGAATTGCAGTGTTAATCTGCCCAAATCAGGGTCTTGATGGAGTATGTTTAGGGTATGTCCCCAGTATGTTTGCTTCAGAATGTTCTTAGAACTTGCACTAATTTGTGTGGCTCTGTCCAATAGGGAAGGAGACCAAGTTCTATGAACCATTTTTTAACAAATCTAAACCAGGGAAAGGTTAGACATGTATTGATAGCTAGAAGTTCTTTAATGCCTTCTCTATAGGCCACCAGTTCTGGCGTTGTCCATAACCTAATCCAATTGAGCAGCAGACATAGTGCTGCAATTTGCCCTATACGTTTTATGTTTAGGTCATGGAAAATTGGGATAAGTGGTGTGGACAAGGACAGCCCCAAAATTCTTCTCACAAACTTATTCTCCGATTTTGTTATTTGCTTAGTGTCGCTGTTCCCCCAAAGTTGTGATTCATACAGGGCAGCTGTCTGTACTTTGCATTTATAAATTTCTAACGTTGGTGTAATCGGTTTACATTAATTCATATGTGAGCCCGTCCACTGCGTTTCACATCATGTACCATTAAATACTTTCATACATGGATCCTGTAAGTATGATGAAAGTGACTGAGATGCATTACACAAAGATGTATGCAACATTTTTCACCTGTGACATTCACTACATACATGTATCATTAATATTGTATGTAGAAACCAGATAAATGATGTCTATATATGGCTACACTGAAAAAGTGGATGCCCAGATTCACCAACAGGACATGCAACCTCCGGCTGATTAGAACCATGCGGTAGGCGTGTCCTACCACTGCGGTCATAGCCATTGGAGCAAGTTGTAAATTGCGACCACCATGGTTAGATGTGATGTTTTTTCCGACATAGATGACCGCCTAAGGGAATTCCTGAATTCGCCATTAGAATATGCCCAATTGGCATCCGCCTACTGATTTGAACCGCGCAGTAGGCGTGTCCTACCACTGCGGTCACAGCAATTGAAGCAAGTTGTAAATTGCGACCGCTACGGTCCGATGTACATGGCAGTCTACACTAAAGACCACCTGTGTTTTGTATTTAAAGGTTGCGGTTGCTAACCCTTACCACCTGCCTCAAGACACTGCTTCTAATTACACCTCCTCACCTGTAGCTGCTGTTTGCCATCTCTAGGAGCCGCCATGACACGGTGTACAGGGCAGAGGGCCCTTCCCTTCACTCCAGAAGAGCTGCAGACACTGGTAGAAGAGGAGCAGGTGAGTACAACACAATCTTATTTCTACTCTTTATGCATAAACTTAAGACTACACCATGACACACATTGTGGTTCTAATTCACATAGGACTCTGACAGTTATGGTACATGTGGCACAGGTAATTGTGAAAGTGACAGATTCAAGGTGATGCTCATACACTACAGGACCATACACCAGTTGTCTGCACATAGCTATGCATGTATGGATCTATTGTGTGAGAATACAGACTTGCCACATCATTTAATGGCAGTTATTTTGACAGATTATGTGGATTCATGTTCAAAGTTGATGAGATATCCTGTGAGTAGTGTGTAATGGAACAGTTAAACTTAGTATACAGTCCCACCAATTGCTCAGCACACAAGACATTAGCCTAATTGTCTTCAGTCAGGTGACAAGACCTCACAGACACCCTCATTGTGACCCACTACGGTATATTGACATATATGATGGGCAGTAGATGTATAGGATTGTATGGTATATGTGGCCACGTGACAGCATAGTGGTTACAGTATGCACATAATTCAGAGATCATACAACAACAATGATATGTGACTGGCATCCACCATGGCCCAGGCTGGAGCAGTGTGTATTCCCCTAAGTCACAGATGTGCACAGGACTCCCCCTGTCTACCTTGCGATCTGCAGATGTGGGCTGCAACAGTGTCACAGGAACAAGATTTGGCATCAATGCACCTAGTGAGACTACATTGGGTATGGTGCATGATGACAGCCACACACCTGAGACTACTGTCAATTGGAAAACTGTTGTCAGTGTTTGTCATTGCCTTAGCACAGGCCCTTTACTCCCATATGCTTTGGATTTTCACTGACAATAGGTTGTAGGTACAAATATACAGGAACATTGTTCATTTAAAAATCATTAACATCTGATAGTTAGGCTATTTTGCATTGCTGTTCTAAAAAGCATCAACAGCAGTATCAGAATATGCAATTGTGCAGTATGTACAATGCATGTAGATGTTGTGCCATAGAAACTCTGCCACATATGGCATGCAAAGTGTTCCTTGATCTCAGGAGTGAACACACACACACATGCAGACGAACTCTGAGGGTCACTTCAGGAATCTACATATCCATTGATCCACAGACTTGATTTAATCATTTATGTGCATGGCAGGCCTCTTGTGTTCATGCTATCCAACAAATGGAATCTAATACGTGCAATGGTTGTATAAATATTTTGGCCAGTGAGTTAGAAATCATATTTCCATACTGTGCAGGTGCCTGTCTGTGGGAGCAATACAAGTGTAGCCTTCTGGACACCTTACAGAGCACATGTGTTGAGGGCCATGGGTATGTGATGTCAGGAGTGTTGTGTGGTGGGTAGAGACATAATCAGGATGGAGGGTAGTACACAGAGGAGTACTAAAGTGATTAGTAATGTCATGTCAGTAGGTCAGCATGTGTATTTCAAACATGTCATGTTTGCAATGTTGTGAGTTGTCAATGTTAGCTGTGTAGTAGCTCTGAATCACCCTAGCTGATAACTTATATCGCTGCGTGTTCACTCGGTATCTTCATCTGTTGCATCCATACAGGTCAAGGCCCATCATAAGGTCAAGATGTGGAAAGCCATCGCCCGGAGGGTGCCGACCCTGGGGGTCGCTCGTCGGCACACTGCTGACTGCAAGAAAAGATGGGATGACCTTAGAAGATGGACAAAGAAGATCACTGAGGTGAAGCTGGGCCTGTCCTCTCCTGGCAGAAGGGGCGCTCGCCAAACTCTGACCCCCCCTAAAGGCCTTCATACTGACAGTGGCATACCCTAACCTTGAGTAAAGTGTAGAGCAGTGTAGAGCCCAACAGCAGCTAGGAGAGGGTGAGTATTTCCCTCAGTTTAATGTCATACATGACCATTTTTTTTTTTTTGGTCTTACAGGTAGTTATTGACCATTTTAGGTGGAAGTATACTCATGTCCCACTCAAGGAGAATATATTTGAATGTGTAGGTCTGGTTGTAGGACCATGTTCATTTAAGACAATTTACATGTAACCTTGACCTATGCATGTTGAAGTCACACATGTGTGTCCAATATGGAGCTGCCACCTGTCTGGATATTTGCTGACAGTAACAATATCATCTTTGGTAGCAATATCTGACAATGATACTAGACAAGTCACTTATCAGCCTTGTGTCTGGAGTGTTGCTCCCGCACGAATGTGTCTCTTTTGATGGTGGACCTCTCACTTATGGCATGTGATACAATGCACAGTGGATGCAGGCACTGAGCACTAAATCCCCTTGGTAAGTGGCCAAACTTGGGTAACCTGATTTGGCAAAAAATGCTGGTGGCCTGCATGTTGTTGCCTACATGCAGGAATGTGTAAAGTTATGTTTTGTACTGCTACATGTACACCTGCTCAATACATGATGAAGAGGGTCTACAAGTTGTTCTGACACTATCCCACATTATATCATATGTTGTTCAATGTGTAGATGACAATGAGAATAAATGAGGGGTATACAGAGTATGTGTCAGCAAGTACCCATAGCGTATAGTCAGGGTTGGTGAGTCAGACATTAGTATTACTGACATCATTACACAGGTCTAACGTGAAGGCAAACACACACAAGCCTGTAAATGCTTCAAAGACGTTTGAGAAATGTTCCATTGTAGAACATTGTGAAGTGTTTGCAGTCAGGAGGTATGCACATGTGCATCTGTGTATGCCCATTCTGTGGCTGGTGAGGTACCTCGGGGTGGTATGCTGATATGTTGGACTTATATGTGTGTCTCACCAGTTAGTACTACATTGGTATATGTGTTAGCTATCCATGACATATAAAGTGAATAGACTACCCTATTGGACATGAGTAATCCCGCTTTGTGGAGTAAACGTTACCAATACCTCATGTACTACAAATCTTCTGATGTCATTGAGACGTTTACATATTCTGTAAAGTACGTAGGATCACATCAGACAATATAAACAGGAAATATTCCTATACAGACTAAAGTACAATGGACATTTACCCTGCCAGTTGGCACCCAATGGAACTACCATGTCTGCATTAACCTCTTCTATAGTACCTTTGGCACCTACCTAGACCATTCTGAGGAATCTGTCAACAGCGTCTTCTGCCTGTGGAGAGGAGTAAAAGTGTCACATGTGAAGTGTCAACCATGTGTAATGTGCACTTCCATGTGATGTTAATGTTGTGACTCACTAGATACAGCCACTTCTCTGTAGCGGGGCACAACTGTCTTACATGTAGTGTGGTATGGAATCATGAGCTATAGCAGATTGCAGGGCCTTAAGTCAATGTGTAGTGTAGATTTCAATTGCTGCATCCCATTAGATGAGATATCTTACCTTTGGTTTGAGATAAGGACCTAGGCAGACAGGGTGAGGACATCATTTGATACAAAAATGTGGCAGTTAGAGCTAATAGTGGTGATAACACCATTATTTGGTCTGTGCACAGCTCATTCACCATATATGTATGTCCTCATGACACTGTGGGGGCCAAGTAATTTTGGTTAACAAACAAATTTACCAGCTATTGTGTGATGTGTTGGTAATGATATGTTTGTGTAGTGTCTTCAGGCTATTGCAACTTACATTTGTATCTTCTTGTTTAAGCATCAACCCAGGGCAGCGAAGGAGACAAGGCCGAGACAGGTGGGGACGCAGCTGACCACAGTGGTTCCATTCAACCGAGTGACAGCGAGGTACCCAGTGGACCAGAGGATGGTGGGAGTGTCACAGAGGAGCATCAGGACGACTCTATTTCAACATCTTCATCTAGTTTAAGTGTACACTCCCTGGCGGTGGTGGACTCCCCTGGCAATCAGTCTGCTACATCTGTGTCCACCACCCCCCTACCATCTCCATCCTCTCTGCTACTCCCAAACCAGCTGTCTGGGCCCGCTCCCCTAAACAGGGTAGAGTGTCCTTCCCTCTAGGCGCCTCACCCCAAGCCTCTGTCTCCCCTGCTGCCCTGAGTGTGGAGGCTATTGACCTCCTGAGGCAGATCTCTGTGGGTCAGACAGCAGTGCTGAATGCCCTCCAGGTACAAACAAGTCGTCAGCAAAATGTGATGGTGTCATTCCTGGAAGGCATTCACGCTGACAGTCATGTCTGACTTACAGAGATCTTTTCAGGCTCTGGCTTTCACACTCATGGCTACCTTCCAACATTAGCAACAACAACAAAAATCTGGTGGTCTTTTAAAAGGAGCCAGTACTGAATCATTAATTAACACAAACAGTGCCAACACCCTGGATACCAAAGAACATGTAATCAAATAATTATCCTTCATGAACTTGTCGAACTTTTTGGACTTCCATCAACTACCAAGAGTGGTCAGTGTCATCATTTGGATATCCTTCCTTGCCACCACCTCTCTTCTAAATCACAGAAGAGGATCATGTGGATCGGATTTCGGCCAAGTCACGAAAATCACAAAAGGAAGAATTAAAAGCCAAGATAGAAGAAAACTTAAGACCATATGTCCAATAGTAACTGGCCTTACACCAAAAAGTTAGGATGATGGAATTCTAAGTGCAGTTCTAAGTGCAGTGCATATAAGTGAAGTTAAAAAGGATTTGGAAGAGAGAAAACCTCCTTTTAATTCAAATATCTCTACCAATCCTGTATTAAAAAATAGTGCAAGAACGGCTTTAAACACATAGGCCGCTTATAGTATGGTCAACTAGTTTCAGCTTACTGGGCCACTTGCCCAAGCTTTCTTCAGGACCTAGACAACAACTACTATTGCTACTGCATTCCCAGGATGCTTGTTTCCGGTCCAGGGAAGACAGGGCTTGGCAGTTCGGGCTGGACTGTTCCCATGAGGCACAGGGTCAGACTGATTTGCATATGGCCATGTCTGAACTGGGGTGGCGGAGTGAGCTAAAGAATGATGATGGATTAAACCCAGATCAGTTGACTGGGGGTGAGTGCTTGTAATGTCAACACTCCGTCCATCATCCCCTTTGGTTTTGCTTTGTTCGCCCTAAGTTGGAGGGTATGCCCAGACGTGGGTCCCTTGCTCACTTTACCACTGGATTCAAGATAGCCTGGCTGATGAGGGCTGTGAGCCTGAAACCGGTCCCAGGATGCTTGTTTCCGGTCCAGGGAAGACATGGCTTGGCAGTTCGGGCTGGACTGTTCCAATGAGGCACAGGGTCAGACTGATTTGCATATGGTCATGTCTGAACTGGGGTGGCGGAGTGAGCTAAAGAATGATGATGGATTAAACCCAGATCAGTTGACTGGGGGTGAGTGCTTGTAATGTCAACACTCCGTCCATCATCCCCTTTGGTTTTGCTATATATACATATATACAGTCACACAACCCCCATTGGACTAAAATGGCTTTAGCCCTCGCCCCGTTGTGTTCCGTAGGCCAGACTGCTGCAGCCTCCAGATGAACGGCCTCCATTAGCGCATTCCTCACCTCTCCCCATTCACAAATACACTGCAGTGGTACCTTGTCACAGCTTAACTTCTAAAAAGGGGAAATAACATGCATACCTTTGCTTTAAAATGTAATTGAGCAAGACAGTAACATTGTGTTATATTGTCATTTCTATAGTGCTTTCTCAAAACTTGTAAGGCCCAAGGCGCTATTACTTCAGAAACGATTTAAGAAGGATATTACATGTCAATTAAAAGTAAAATATTTACGACAATAGAATATAAATGTTAATGAATGTTTTTTCTTAGTGCCTTGAAACCATTTCTAACATAAGGCACCATTTAAATAGAATCTTAAATGAAAAAGTTGCATTCTGCCATGAGGTTCTATGAATGATTTTATTTAATGGCCCAGCCCTCCACATTCCTCAGCTCTTCTCATTCCTGGTAATTGTTGCCTTTAGCACAGTTTATTTTGGGTGCAGTAGGTTTGGTTGTACTGTGAAGTGCACCTGGCATTTTGCTTCCATAGAGGCTGCTTTGGGTGTAATTGGGTAAAGCTTTGTATCCTTTAACAGCTTGAATAACTATTTTTGCACCTTTGAAGGACAAAACCCTTCATCTCATACCAAAACATTCCAAACAAAGGCCACCATGCACTCACACTTCTATCCATCCATACATTAGAATCAGTCGAGAACACCTGTCTCTCACTCCTTTTCACTTCAAATTCATGCACAACAGCAGCGACAACTAGAGGTGAGCAAGCCACTGAAAGGTCGAGCCAGACTCAAGTCTGAAGCCTAGCTGTTACTCAGCTCGATGTCCTGTTGGAACCTTAAGCCCTTAACGAGGCCAGTGCTTCCGACTTTGAAACTGGGGGAACCAGGTTCGAGTCTGTGTCATCTAAAAATCATGTGAGTCTGAGCAAATAGCTTAATCTCTCCATGCCTATATGCAATTAATGTGATCTTGTGTAATGAAACTGGTGGCCATCTAAAGCGCTCCAATTCTGTCTTTGGGTGGAGGTCACAAGGAGGTAAAAACAAAGCGTTAACATAAGGAAAGACAAAGAGATACCCATTTCCTGGCTGATTTGTACAAAGTGAAACCAGAAAACCTGGATAAATCGTGACTTCACTGCTTAAATTGTGTGATCTTAAGCAAATATTTTATTGCACCAAAACTCTTTTTTCTTCATATCTTTCAATAAATACTTCTCAATGCAGTGCTCTAATGTGACGTAGTAATGTCAAAGCTTCGCATGTTAAAGAAATACGCTTTTTGAATTTTGAATAACTTTATCATATTTATGTGATATTAGTTGTGTGATTTACATAGTGTAGGAAAGTAGGATCTGCTTCTTATGGCTACCCCCACTTTTTGCTTGATGTTACACTGTTTTTGACTAGTCTGACTGGGATCCTGCTAATCAGGACCCCAGTCTATCTGCTTTCTCCCTAAAATGTAATGACATGCACTTAGGTACACTCCAGATTGGATACTGGGGTAACCTTATAAGTCCCTAGTATATGGTACCCATGTACCCAGGGCATAGGTACCCCAGAGGCCTCCCATGGGCTGAAGCATGTATTATGCCACCCCTGAGAGGCCATGCAAAATGAAACTACAGGTCTGCCAATTTAGCCTATGTAAGCTGGTGCATGCACCACTTACGATAGATATAGGTTTACTATATCTATAGGTCACTACACTTAAAACCTATAAGTCACCCCTATAGCGGGCCTTAACAATCCTGAAGGCAGGGTGCTGGGTTTTACGTGAGAGGGTGCCCCTGCATGAGCAGAGCCCCTCTGCAACCTTCGGAGACCATTCTCCCGGGTTGTCTATGACACAGCCAGACATATAGGTAGAGGTGTATTATAATCTTGCGGTAAATGCTATCTCGAAAACGGCTGAAACAAAACATGTCGTGTTTGGTATCAAAAACCTTGGAATCATACCTCCACACCCGTAACCGGTGTGGGAGGTATGATTCCGTCCTCCAGAAGCAAGCTCTGGTCTTCCCGGTACCAGCCTTCTCGACCCGGACAGCACAAAATTGATGCTGCCGACCAGAGACACATTTCTGCCCTCCTGCTGCTGAGCCAAGCTCGAGCAGAGGAAGGCAGCACAATAGGCATCCTGTCACAGGGAGGTGTGACCACCTCCCAGACAGGATTTAGTGTATTGGACCTGGGTGGGTGCACTTCCAAAGTTCCTGAAAGTCTGCACGAGGGGCACATTTAGTGTCCCTGTGCATAGTCCAGCTCAAACCAGTTCTGGGAGCCGTTGGCTCCTGCTCTGGCGCGAAACTGGACAAAGGAAATGTACCCTTTTGTACCCACGGGAGAGGGTCCCCTGAATCTGTCCAACCCTCTCCCGTGGGTACAAAAGGGCTTACCTGGCTGTAGGACCCTAGATTCGATGTGGACAAGATTCTGAACAAGAAACCACTGACCTTCGACCGTCTGGACACTCTGGACTTTGCTGGACTTCGATTGGGCCCGACTTCGTCTCCCTCTCTGTCCAAAGCATCGTCTGTGCCCGTGCACCATACAGGCTCCGTGCAGGACCTGTGGAGCATCAAGGACAACTGAAGTATCTCCCTTGGGGTGAAGGAGTCACTCCCCTGCATTCGCAGGCACCATAACGCAACTGACTGGTCTGCTGATCCTGAGCTCCTGTGGACTCCGAAGGCTCCAGCAACACAGGAGGTGGGTTCCTATGTTCCTTGAGGTCGAGCTGCCCTCTCATCGAGTTTGAGGCCAGTATCCATCGTGGGGACCACATAACCCGAACCCCTGTGCACTTCGTACTTTTGCAATTGCATATGCTTGTTGGTGTTCCCCAACTTCATGCATTAGGCTGTCAATAGCCCCAACCTCTGCGCACATTTCGTACCAAGGACTTTGTCCTCCTCACACTCTGTACCCTGCAAGCTGTTGTTTGGTGAAACGGCTAGAGGTCCCCTCGCGACTCCTGTGCCTTTGGCCTGTGGGTCCACTTGAGGGACAATCCGGATTTTCTTGGGCTCCCCTGGTTGCTCCAGGCCTGCCCTGATTCCCCTTGCTGTGGTGAGCCCTCCGGTCCTTGCTGAGCCAGACTGTAACCTTTCTTGACCTTCTTCATGGGTTGCCGTTGCCAAGGCTTGTTGGTGCTCCCGCCAGACACCGACCCCTCAGCACTCGACATCCTTTGTGGGACAGCTTGTATCCAGCTCCTGGTCATCCTCAACATCTCCTGGTCCCTGCAGCTGTAGAGTCAAGGTCTCCTTCTTCGCACCTGAAGCACCCGACATCGGTGGGCATTCGTCTACCGAGCCCCTGGTCACTCCTGAGTGACCCAGACTCTGTCCCCTCTGCTTTCAGGTTCCTTCCATCAAGAATCCACCAGCAGATTCCACCGGACACTTTTCTTCTTTCCAGCAGTGGCATTTCTTTGAAGACTCCCATTGAGAACGACGGCGGTTTCCGACGCCACTTCAGACCTATGCACCCGGCTTCCCTGGGATAGGTAACTCTGGTACTTCGGTATCCATGGATGGGGTGGCTCTCCAACCTTCTATGTTCCAAAGGGTTTTCTCGTAATCCACTGGGAAGGGTCCTTTAACTTTAAAATTGCAACAGTGACTCTCCCATTGAATTGTACGTAGCACGCAGTCGTATCCTCACACTGCACCCGTCCTCCTTGGGGTCCCTACTTACTCACCTTGGGTGGTTCCTTGGGGTCCCAGCGATTCTACACATTCTAGACATTGACTTGACTCGAGTATTGGTTCTTATACCACTATTTTAGTATATGGTTTGGTCTCCCCCTGGTGCCCAATGTGTATTAGTGCTACTTACGATTGTTTCTGTGCTACAGTATTATGTGCTTTGTGATTATCTGCGTGTAGCAGATACTGTAAGGTATTTAAGGTGTTATAATAATAAATATATATTCTTATAACTACTGTGTGGTTCTCCTTTCATTTAACCAATACAATAAGATTGCATTCTGGTAAAACAAGCTGCTTAACATTCCTTCAAGACTAAGCCTGAAGGCTGCTCTCCACAGCTACCACTTGGATAGCTTTCATAAGGTTATCTTTGGTCGCTTAACTCACCATAAGGGTTGTTTGGACTGGTGCAAGGTGCCCACTTTAATTAGTGGACATCATATACCAGGCCAACTTCTCACATTGGTGTGCAGCGGTTGGGATTCAAGCCTGCATTGTTTTACCAGATAAATATTTGTATTGATTTACTGAAAACCACTACGTACTAGGAACATATAATACTAGCTTAGAATAAGTAAGTTCTACTGAACTTAGGGTTGGGTAAGTCAAGGGTCTAGCACACCCTTTCTCCAACCTCAGAGAGTTTAGTTCCAACTTGGTTATGTAGGTGCAACACCTCACCACACTTAGTATGTCTTCTAAAGGAGATGCCAGTGGCTTTCTGCCCCCTAGATATAGTGAGCTTTCATTCCAAGAATTGAAAGCCCTGTGTGCCTCTAGAAAGCTGAAGACAGGGAGAACTGCATACACCCACCGCCTCATAGAGGCCTTACTGCTTGATGATCTTAGGAAGACCCCTGGGTCAGATGAACAGGAGAAAGTGGGTGGGGCAGGGAATGAGGACAGGTCAGGAGGTGACACCTTTTATGACCCAGAATCAAACCCTGGCCAGGAGGAACAAGATGGTTCCCACCTGGACAACTCAGATCTTCATGGAGATGATGAAGATGAAGAAGGCTAAGATGGCCATCTCTTCACCCCTCCTGAAAGAGTGCAGAGTTTACCAAGGAGATCTAGATCTCCCTCTGCAGAGTCACATCACTCAGGACAGTCTGTAGGGACCTCTGTATCTAGCAAGAGGGACCACTCTTATGACAGGGAGTACCCATTTCAGGAACTTGAGAAAGCTAAGCTTAGGCTCAGGCAACAGCAATTGGCCCTGGATAAAGAATCCATAGAAGTCCAGAGAGCTAGAAAAAAGTTGGGACTAGAGTACCATGGTGGCAGCAGCAGTGTCCCTAGAGTTAAGGAGCATTCTTTTGACAATAGGAACCTGAGCAAGATTGTCCCTCCCTACCACGTTGGGGATGACATCCATAAATGGATAACTGCTTTAGAGAGGGCCTGTAAAGTTCAGAGGGTCCCTCTAGAGCAGTGGGCAGCTATCTTGTGGCTCCCCTTTGCTGACAAAGGTAGAGATAAGCTCCTCACTGTTAGAGAAGAGGATGCTGACAATTAGTTCTGAAGAGTGCTCTCATTGATGGATTTGGCTTAACCACTGAACAGTATAGGATTAAGTTCAGAGACACCCAGAAGGCACAGAATCAGGACTGGGTAGACTTTGTGGATAGTGCTATTAAGGCTCTGGAAGGCTGGTTGCTTGGCAGCAAAGTGAATGATTTCAAGGGATTGTACAATTTGATTATGAGGGAGCAGATCCTTAATAATTGCCAAAATCAGTTGTTGCATCAATACCTGGTTGACTCTGATTTGACTTCTCCCCAAGAATTGGGAAAGAAGGCAGATAAGTGCATCAGAACCAGGGTGAAGCAGAAAAAACAGAACTCTGGTGGTGACCAGAAGAGGCAAGATTCTAAAACTCCAGATAATGGTGGGGACAAGGGTAAAGATCAAAAGTCTTCATCAGGGCCCCAAAAACCTGCATCCTGGGGGGGAGTCACAATCCAAAAAAGGAAATGGCAAGAGAAAACCTTGGTGTTACTTTTGTAAGGTAAAGAGCCATTGGACAAATGATGCTGATTGTCCAAAAGCCAAGGAAAATCCTCCTACCACCACTGCCACTAAGGCAACTGAGCCCTCTAGCATAAGTACAGGTGGTGGTACAGGGAACAAGGGATTAGTAGGGCTAACCTTGGGCTCTGAGGTGGGTTCTGGCCTAGTCAGAACTCCAGCTCAGGCTGTGCTAGTCTGTGATGATGGCATGGATATTGCCACATTATTTGTCAGTCCCAGTAACTTGGGCAAATACAGACAACAGCCTTTGATTAATGGTAAGGATGCCATGGCGTACAGGGACACAGGTGCAAGTGTCACTATGGTGACAAAATATCTTGTGGACCCTGGTCAGATCATACTTGGTGAGATGTACCAAGTGACCAATGCTAACAATATCAGGACTGATCATTCCTTGGCAGTTGTTAATTTCAGCTGCAGAGGGGTAACTGGCCCAAAGAAAGTTGTGGATAGCTCAGACCTTCCAGTGGAATGCTTATTGGGCAATTATTTGGAAACTTCAGCTTGGGCTGAAGTAGAATTAAGGACTCATGCAGCAATGCTGGGCATCTCTGCAGATGTGTTTGCTGTGACCAGGTCACAGGCCAAACTGATGTCTACTGAACAGGCCCTGGGTTCTGAAAAAATGGACCAGGTGCCTTCCAAGAGTAGGAGCAGTAGGGGTAAGCCTGTCTCTTCCCCCCAGGCTCAGAGAGAGGATCCATCTCTTGAGGGAGATGATTCCAGTCCCTGTGAAGGAAATGTCTCAGATGAACTGGAACCTGATCAGGTTGAGTTCTTGGGGACAGGGGGCCCTTCCAGGGCAGAGCTGAGCCAGGAGCAGCAAACCTGCCCCTCTCTTGAACCCCTCAGACAGCAAGCTGCTGCTGAGGCTGCTGGGAGTGTCAGTGGGTCCCACAGGATCTAGTGGGATGAGGGTCTCCTTTACTCAGAGGGTAGAGACCCCAAGCCTGGTGCCACCAGGAGGTTGGTTATACCTCTGACGTTTAGGAGCTTCCTACTCACCTTGGCACATGACATTCCCTTGGCAAGACACCTAGGCCAAAGTAAGACTTGGGACAGGCTTGTCCCTCACTTTCACTGGCCTCACATGTCAGAGGACACCAAGGAGTTTTGTCACTCCTGTACCACCTGTCAAGCCAGTGGTAAGTC
Source organism: Calotriton arnoldi (assembly GCA_963921515.1). NCBI lineage: Eukaryota > Metazoa > Chordata > Amphibia > Caudata > Salamandridae > Calotriton > Calotriton arnoldi. The sequence continues at coordinate 2,795,683 of CAWUFW010000501.1, forward strand.
CGGTGGTGCTACAAAGGCCCCCCTAATACTACTACCTGTGGTGGGGGTTCCCTTTGAGAGGGTTGGGATTGACATAATTGGTCCCATGAACCCTCCAACTCCATCTGGGCACACTTACATTCTAGTGGTGGTGGACCATGCCACTAGGTATCCAGAGGCTATACCCCTTAGAACGACCATAGCTTCTGTGGTGGCCAGGGCCCTCCTGGGAATTTTTTCCAGAGTGGGTTTCCCTAAGGAGGTCTTAACTGACAGAGGTACAAACTTCATGTCTAGTTATATTACTGCAATGTGGAAGGAGTGTGGAGTGAATTACAAATTCACCACACCCTTTCACCCACAATGCAATGGGTTAGTTGAAAGGTTCAACAAAACCCTAAAGGGCATGATCATGGGCCTCCCAGAAAAGCTTAGGCGAAAATGATATGTTCTGTTGCCCTGCCTTCTCTTTGCCTACAGAGAGGTCCCACAAAAGGGGGTTTGCTACAGCCCTTTTGAACTTTTGTTTGGGCATCCAGTTAGGGGTCACTTGTGTTTGGTGAAGGAAGGATGGGCGTTACCTCTCAAACCTCCCAATCAAGACATAGTGGACTATGTACTTGGTCTCCGCTCCAGGATGGCTGAGTACATGAAGAAGGCCAGCAAAAACCTTGAGGCAAGTCAAGAATTGCAAAAAGCTTGGCATGACCAAAAGGCTGTACTGACTGTTTATCAGACAGGATAGAAAGTATGGGTGTTGGAGCCTGTGGCCCCAGCAGCTCTCCAAGACAAGTGGAGTGGACCCCATACTATACTTGAGCAAAAGGGAGAGGTCACCTACTTGGTGGACCTTGGAACTCCCAGGAGCCCCCATAGGGTGCTCCATGTAAACAGGCTCAAACCCTATGTGGACAGGGCAGATGTGGGCTTGCTCATGGCTACTGATGAGGGACAGAAGGAAGAGAGTGACCCACTCCCTGATCTCCTCTCACAGAACCATGATGATGGCTCAGTAGATGGTGTAGCCTTGGCAGGCAGCCTCACTGAGCAACAGCAGATTCATTGGAGAAAGGTCCTCAATCAATACAGACACATGTTCTCTTTGACTCCTAGTCAGACCATTTGGTGTACCCATGAAGTGGACACAGGTGAGAGTCTGCCTGTTAAAAATAAGATTTACAGGCAGCCTGACCATGTCAGAGATTGCATCAGGACTGAGGTCCAAAAGATGCTGCAATTGGGAGTGATTGAACCCTCAGATAGCCCTTGGGCTAGTCCAGTGGACCTGGTACCCAAACCTCATACCCAGGGTGGTAAAAGAGAAATGAGGTTTTGTGTGGACTACAGGGGGCTCAATGCAGTCACTAGGACTGATGCTTACCCTATTCCTAGGGCAGATGAACTCATTGACACTTTGGCCTCAGCCTGTTGTATTCTGCTTTAGGAGTCCGTATATAGGTTTTCCTGAATCATGTCCTTATATAGGCACAATTCGCATTGCCCTTATATAGGCATAGAATCCCTGTCCTTATTTAGGCATTAACCGTGCACTCCAAATACAGGCATGGTCACCGACATCCGTCTACCCTAACATCACAACGAGTTCTTAGAAACCAGACCCTTAAGCTTCGGGAGTTCCCCTAGCACAGGACTATTGATTTCTCCCCCTGGTGCCCACTGTGTATTAGTGCTACTTACGATTGTTTCTGTGTGTAAAGAACTCATCTATTATGTATGAACCGTTATACCTTAATGGTTCATTCCTGACGTCTTCCTCTATCCGACTTCACGTCAATGCTAACATTCCACGACACCTACCAGGTATAAATATACCTTCCCTTGCCCAAGCAAGTTAGAGGAGACCTCGACTTCAGAGGAGCCCGTATCCCGGCCTGACGCACTGAGAAGACGCTGTCATTCCTGCACGCAGACGAATCCAGCTTCCAGTGTTCTGACTCCCTTCGCGGGGTGTTAGAGTTCCAAGATCCGGCAGGAGATTCCCACCTCTCTCATTCTCAAGGTATGGAGCTGACTAGATCCTAGAGGGACTCTTGGCATACTAGACTTAACATACTCTTAGTCTACCATACTAGAGAATACTCCACCTACTTCTACTCTTCCCTGCACCTAGACTAGGTTAGGTACACTGGGGTAGAACTAGCATAGAGACGCATCATATGAGTGCTCGCATTTTTAGCTCATGTACATTATTTATCTTGCATACTGTCTTGTGATTATAACAGCACATATCTCTTACACGAGAAACAAGACTGTTCAATAAAACCCTTTTTATTGAAACACCCTTCTTTCCTTTCTGTGTAACTCTGCAGAAACTAAGCATGCACGATTGAATGAGTGAAACTGTTATCTATTGTTTCCACGATTCTGAGACATGTTCCGCTTCTAAAGGGAAACAAAGTTGTCATGTTTTTCGGTTGCCAGAAACTACTCCCTTCTTGTTCTCAAGGAGTTTCTAGTGGCCTCTGAGCTAGCTGGCACAGGTAATTAAGTTGAATATAATCGATAGGGACATACCGACCTTAGTCCTATGTCAAACCTATAGGTTATATTATTCCAATGCGCAGAGCCTATTAGGGAAATAGGAACTACACTACATGGCGCCCAACGGTTTGGTAAGGTAGTAATTTAACGCTAGATACTGAGTAACTCATTTGTGCTTTTCTCAGAGACCCCTACTCACATACTCCATAAGACGTCCGGAGTGGGTAGGGTTAAATATCCGCCATAACTAAATAGGGAAGCACCCTATATATTAGTTGTTTGGTTTGTTCAACGTTGAAGGATACAGTGTTCCAAAATATTGTGCACCTTATCTTTTGTTTCCTTGAAACTTGTTCTGCATTTTTCAAAAACAAATGTCCAACAGGGAAAATGCCACCGAAACCGGTGGAGCTGCGGCTGACCCAGCCATGGCAGTTTTTAACTTTACAGGTTTAAATGAACCTGAGGAGGGTGTTATAGACATCGCTCCAAACTTAAGAAGAGCCATCACTTTAAAACTTAAAAAACATGGCCTACCGCCAAGAGGCGGTAGAGCAGTTTTCGTGATAGAGCCACACGAATCCTTTCAGACAGAGGTATTCTATTCATGGGTAATATTTCCTGAATCAAATTCAGTGACAAAACTAATTCACTTCTACAAAGAAGATGATCCACCAGAGGAATATATTCCTTTCGAGGATATTGAAATTCCACTAACATACCAGGAGCATCAGCTCTGGTTTAAAGGCGCCCTAAAACATCACAGAAACATTACCAGGCTTGGTCCACTAGGTAGACCAGGAGCAACATGGCCGATTCTAGCCGGCTACACTCCTCATCCTGAACTGGATATAATGACGGATTAGGAATTACTTACTCAATTTACAGAGTTAATAAAAATCTACAGACAACTAGTCCAATATGTCATGCAGACTTTTACAGTCCAACCACCATTGACACTTCCAAATCAAACTCCTCAACCGGGGAATACACTAAAAATTACACCACAGACTCTATACGCAGTCATGGGAAAAATGCCCACAAAACGTGAGCAAATTCCATTCTGGATAGCTCAAAAAATTACTCAAATCGAAGCAGTATTTCCAAATACTAGCCCGTATGAGAAACACAGAATCCTAACAATCTGTTTACCGATGGGGATCACACCACAACTGGAAGACTGCACCACTTGGGGCTCAGTCTTTGCTGCCATCTATACTAAAACACATGGTATTCCATCAATTGCAGTAATACCTGATGTCCTGAAACAAATTCAAAACGAATACGGGGCAGAGCCTGCTCTAAATTTACGTATGAAATTACTGAAAAATTTCGACCAGGTCTCAACAATAATATTATCTAATATTAAAGGAGAGGCAGCAGCAGTGGCGATCCACCAACGATTAAGGGAATTCGATGTTACAGAACATCAAACAGAGCTACCTAGAATAATAGAACAATCTTATGCAGAATTAGGCAGAGATAGTTTGGGTGGAAGACCAGTGAAGCCAAAACTATCTGAAAGTCCTGAGAACGACTCTATTAAACAAACTCCTACATCTTCTAAAAAAAAGTGGGAAACTAATAAACAAAATTCAAACGAGAAACGTTCTCAATCCCGAGGTAGGTCTCCTCAAAAGGAGCCCTCTGAAAGGAGGTATAACCTCAGGAAAAGGGATAATTTGAAAAAGCCTGACAGGTATCAAGATACTGATACACGTTCCTCTCGTACCTTTCAGGTCTCGTCACAGACATCGGAAAGAAGAGGACGGTCAGAACATGGAGAAGAACGCGTGAAATCGAAAGACGACAAACACGTTCCGAAAAATAAATCAAAACCTCAATTCTCGAAGAAGAAGGTAGCAGGTCTGAAGGTCAGACATGCCGAGGATACTGAGAACACAACTCAAGAACGGAGAATGGGCTCAGACAATGCTGGACAGTGCAGCAGAAGTCACAATAGCTCGCCAGAACCTGAAGGAACTTCTGGAGATAGTGGACTTGAATGAGTACATTACATTTGAGACTGTAGACACCAGGGTTAGTACTCCACAAAAGTTATATGAAATAACACTCCGGATGGAGGGAGACATACCTAGACAGGTGACAGCACTTTTTTGGGAAAAACTTTCAAGGGGCTTGTCTTGTGGATTGTTACCTGCCTTGTTATGTTGGCCTAGGCCTGGCTGCCATGCTGCTTTTCTTTGCGCACGTTACACTGAGCCGGGCCTTCCTCGCCCTTTGCTCGTGCCAAGTTCTTTTGCACTGTCTGCATTTTCTGTTGTTCACCTTTTTGGGCTCAGTCTGCACAAACATGTACAAGGTCGCATAACAATGTATTCTGGTTCTTCCTGATATGGCCAGTCTCGCGCACCCAGACATAACATTATGTGCAATTGCCATGAAGAATTTGGTATGCTTTTAATACTGTGGTTTACTAGCGTTTAACACACTTGGAGAAATCCCTTTCAGTGAGAAGAGCTATGATGTCCTGCTGATGTAATTCTGCATCTAGAGACTGAGGTATGGGGGTTCGCTAGTCAAAGCCCAGAGGTCTTCTATTATTATAATAAACTATCTTACTGCAAGGGGAGGGTGGTAATGTTATTTATACGTTTATCCACTGAGCTCTGAGATGCTTTCCCCGTTTGTATTCTATGGAATTGTAACCATGCTGCTTATATTAGTCATATGCATTATGCTATTAGTACTGACACGTGTACTGTACATTAGAGCACGTAAGTTGGAATAAACATTTTAACCTATCCAGTGTCTCTTACTACGCACCTTGTGGACAAGTACGAGTGAGTGACGAAAGAGTGTTCTTGCTTCTGCGAGTCCTGAGATAAAGATACCGTGTTCTGGGTTGTCCAAACATTAGTACTTGGGTGCTAATGGGATGCTAAGCTAGTTGGGTTGGGGTTTTTGGGTGCTACTGTATATGGTGGCAAACCACTGTATTCCGGGGTCCCATTTTCCTGTGCATAGCTCTGTGTATGTGCAGAAACCTTATGACATGGCGCGACCACCGTGGGGCAGCTTATCTGCGAGACGCTTGAGTAGTACTTGTGCTTGTCCACAGACCCCTCGCGTACGCTTCCGGAGGCGTATGTGACGGAGATACCTCCTATATTGAATGTTTTATAGGTTCTTTCAAGCTTGATATTATTAAAAAGGTTAGTTAACAGACCCATTTTTGTGCTCCCTGTTAGGTTGTCGAATATATATTTGTTTGGTCATGGCTGGTGTGGCGATAGCTGCACATAGTCGAGGAGCACTCCGAGACCACTTAGCTGTGTATGGAGTGCCCGATGCTGGGGTCGAGTTGGTCTTTGTGGTTCAAGCCGATGCGGCTTATCACTTTGAAGTGTTTTACACTTGGATCACTTTTGAAGCGGTGGATGCAGGTGATAAGCTGTTTCATGAATATAAACCCACCGCAATTCCTGCTGCCTATCGACCCTATACTGCTCTTGAAGTGCCTCTCACGGCTTGGCAGCACCGTGTTTGGTTCAATGGCGCCCTACCACAACCAACTACCGCAGTTCGTTTAGGCCCCTTATCAATTCAGGGGCCACTTGGCCTGTATTGGCCGGGTATACCCCGCATCCAAATTATCTGGCATTACCGCTAGCGGAATTGCGCACTATGCATACCGAATTGGTGCGAGTGCATCGAGCCTTAGTGACATACGTTACAGGTAGCCTCCATGGAGCTGCTCCTGTAGTCGCAGGCCAACCAGCTATTGCAGCTGGAGTGACTATAAGTCCTGTCATGGTAAATTCTGTGATGGGCAAACGTCCACAAAACAAGGACGACTATCCTTACTGGCTTGCAGAAAAGTTCGATCAGATAGAAGCAGTGTTTCCACATACATCCCCAGTAGATAAACACCGCATCCTCACGATAAGTTTGCCAAAAGACATAATCCCCGATTTGACAGCATGTGAAAACTGGGGTAAGGTATTCGCAGCAGTTTATTCAAAATGTTTTGGAACTCCTTCCATGACGGTTCTACCCTCTGTAATTAAAAAGTACAGGATGAACATGGCCCTGAAGCGGCTGTGGAATTAGGGATGAGACTAGTGGGAGTGTTTGATGTAGTAGCAGAGCTGATCCTTGGAAATGTCAAGGGCGATGCTATGAACTTTCAAGTAGCGAATGCTTTGGCTTTGGTCCCAGAGTTGGACAGGCCTCGCGAATTACCGAAAATAATAGCCCGGGCTTATAAAACAATTGGAAGAAATAGCCTAGGCAACAAGCCTTTTGTAAAAATGCAAACTCAATCGCAATCACAAGTTATACAAACAAAAAGTGCATCTGAGAAAGATGATAAACCGGTCTTCACTAAAAAGAGTTGGAGACAGAAAAAGCAGGGTAAGCAACAAAAGAAGCCGGGGTCGAGAGGCGCTTCCCAGTTTCGGTTTCTTCTGAACGTACTTATGATTTACGTGATAGGTCAAGGATTAAATCACCAGAAAGGTTTCAGAGCTCTGATACGCGTTCTCCTCGTTCTTCACAGGCCCAGACATCGTCACAGGCTGGTGGAGGAGGACGGCAAGATAGAGGAAGGGGCCGAGAGGCTCCCCAGGAGCGAGACCAACCTCGACAACAAGTCAGAGGTAAAGCAGAAGACTTTCATCTTCCTCGACCGCAATTTCAGAAGAAAAAGGTTGCCGCTGTTACAGCGAAATATGCCTCAGACCGTGAGAACGAGACTCCAGAATTGGACGTGGGCAGTGACCCTCCTAGACAGCGCCGCGGAAGTTACCATAGTGCGGGAGGCGCTACGTCCTCATATGGAGGCGACAGCAACTGAAACATTCGTTACTGTAGAGACAGCTGACACGAGAGTGGCACCCCCTGACAGACTATATAATATAGTTATACAAATTGAAGGTGACATACCGCGTGAAATAAAAGGGATTTTTTGGGAAAATCTAACCTCTTCATATGACATTTTGTTAGCAGAGGTGGATTGGCCACCCCATTCGTTTTAGCTGCACATAAAGGAGAGGAGGTAATCCTTCCAAGCTTTTCAAGGCATGTCCCAAAAGACAAAGCTGAAGCACTTGCAGCTGAGTGGGCTGTGTACCTGGCACCAGCGTTATACCGCAACCATGTGGGATGGGATGAAGAATCACCTCCTCATGCAATACCTTTGCGGTCACTACCGCAGCCACAACCCCAATATCCCATTAAACGGCAGGCAAAAGGCCCCGTCTCCGAAATTCTGACACAGTTGGAATATCAGGGAGTAATTGAACCATGCGTATCACCTATGAACAATCCCCTTTTCGTGGTTTCTAAACCCGATGGATCGTACCGCTTAGTTTTGGATTACCGGCATTTAAATACTCATTGTCGGAACTTTGCGGTGCAAAATACACACAGTTCTGCGCTTGTAGACAGTCTTGTTCGTAAAAAATACAAAACGACACTTGACCTTTCAAACGGTTTCTACACGCACAACCTCGCCCCGGAGAGTGGTCAATGGACCGCATTCACATCCGGTGGTAAATTATTCCAGTTCCGGCGATTACCCATGGGCTATAAAAATAGTCCGGGTATATTCGCCGCCCGTGTTGTTTCTTTGTTAAATGACATTGATCAAGACGCATGTTCGTATGTAGATGACATCTATCTGACAGACGACGAGTTATATCAGCATCTGACCCGTGTGGACCGCATTATTCTTGAATTTGCGGAGCAGGGTTACAAATTTAACTTTGCTAAGTCACACATTGCTGAATTTACCGTTCTGTTCTTGGGCTATGAGCTCAATAACGAAGGTAAGGGCTTAGCCCCCATTTCTTGGAAAAATGTGCACATTTGTGCCCCCAAATACTCTGAAGAAACTTCAGTCTTTGCTGGGTTTCCTGAATTTCGGGCGTACTTACATTCCCGAATATGCCCAGCGTATCAAGCCTTTGTATGCTTTGATACAACCTACTTATTCAAGGTCTTGCTGGCTGCCTGAGCATACCTCAATTCTGCAGTCTTTGCAGACAGACCTTTTAGAGTCTAAATATCTTTTGACTCGTGATAACCACACAAACCTGGTGATTAGAATAATTCCGGGGGCGGTGGGATTCACCTATTTAACCTTTAATGAAGGTGATACAGTACCTATTGCATACAAGTCACATCTGTACACTTCCGCTGAATTGCGCTTTACATCTGTTGAAAAAGTACTGACTGCAGTGCAAATGGCGATTCTAAAAGAACGCGCACTGGCACAGGGTAAGCGGATTCTGGTGGTAACACCCTGTCCTGCCCTGGAGGCAGTAACAAAGGCAAGTGTACCGAACTCAAAAGCAATGCATCCCCGTTGGATACAATGGGCTACATCCTTGACGTCTTCGGACGTCACTTTTGTTTTTGATTCTTCTCTTCAGACTCAGGAGTATTTACAGTATGAATTCGTTCATCCTCCTCCTTTGTTTTTACTACCGCTTGAGGATTACAAATGTGTGATCTACACAGATGGTTCGGCGCAACCGGCCACTGGGTCCAAGCACGCTTATTCAGCTGCATGTGCTATTGTTGCGGGATCCTTTGTGGATGGCAAGTTCAAATCCACTGTAGTGCACACACGCACACTTGGGGATAGTACCGCACAATTGGCCGAGCTGCATGCATTACTACTTGCACTTGAGTTCGCTTCTCAGGATGAGACCACTCTTATTGTATGTGATTCTTTTTACTGTGTACAATCTTACAATGACAATCTGTTTTTCTGGTCGAAAAACGACTACAAGGACGCAAAAGGAAGCACAATTAAGCATAAAATGCTTTGGGTTCGAGTGGCAGAATTGCAACAACGTCTGCCCCTCACACAGGTGGTACACACCTTAGGCCATCAGCGGGTGGGCGCACACGCTATTGGTAACGATCTGGCAGATGAAGCTGCCCGTTCAGCAGTAGTCACGTGTTCAGTAGCAGCGGTTACCAGGTCCATGTCTAAAATAGACCCTGTTATTTTAGCAGCTATAGCTGCAACCAAGGAAGGTGATAATTACCCTACAGGTTTCCCTTCCAAGTATTCTTACAAATTAAGTCCCGATCAGGTTCCTTATGTAACTATACCTGACGTTGGTGATCGGCTGATCCCCAACGCGGACCGCAGGAGTGCCTTGATATCAGCTGCACACGAAGGCATGGCTTCAGCACATGCAGGTGTGTCAGCTACGGTTTCCATCTTGCAGCAGCGTTATTGGTGGCGTGGGTTGTATAAAGACACCCGTGCTTTTGTGCTTTCTTGCGACGTTTGTCAACAGATTAAGCCTTCCACGGTAACACGTCCACCACAAACACCGCTCTGCATTGCTAACAGACCCTTTGGGTGTGTTTACTTGGATCACTGCGGTCCATTCTCATCAGACACTGCCTATAAATATATCTTAGTGGCAGTGGACTCGTGCACACGGTTTCTCTGGGTCTGGCCACAACGGAGTGCTGACGCCCGAAATGTAATCAGGGATTTGCGTGTCTTTGTGGGAATTTTCGCATGCGGCACCTTCCATTCGGACCAAGGTCCAGCGTTTGCCTCTAGGGCTTACAAGGATGCAATGGCTTCGCTTGGGGTGCGGGTGAAATTTTCGTCTCCGTATAGGCCTGAGGGCAACTCTATCGTTGAACGAATGAACCGTGACTTAAAGCAATCCTTAACAGCTAGGGTTATAGGTACTGGCAGGAACTGGCTGGCCCATTTGTATACCGTTCAGCGTGCACTTAATAATCTCCCTAGAAGACCTCTGGGTGGGCGGACCCCATACGAAATGCTCTTTGGCATAAGAATGTTTGTGCCTGACCTTGAGGGTCCAGACATCGCGGCGCAATCCGCCAAGTTTGATGTAGATAACCATTCTGCTATGTTACAGGACTTACAAGAAGCCCGAGACAAACTTGCAACTACACATTTGCCTTCAGCCACAGATCCTGCGTTGCAGATTCCGGTAGCCGGCTGGCTTCCGAAAGTTGGAGAACTGGTTCGAGAGAAGGTTGAAAACAAAAAGAATTTGGCCCCTCTTTTCGTGCACCGGTTCCAGTTCTTGGCCTGAAGGGAACACGTACAGTCATTTTACCACCGCTTCCTGGTCGCAAAGAGAACAGATACATCTCAGTTGAAAATGTCAAGCTACAGCGCCTGGCCGATCCTGAATAGTGTCACACCAGCGGTCTCTTGTCCTGCCATTTATCGGACACATGTTCATAGTCCATCTGCACGAACGATCGCTGATGCTGTAATTGAGATGGTTGATTTGCCTGAAACTATGATTGATCCCCAACTCTCCACCAATATCGACGAGGACGAGTATACATATCCTGCATCAGAATCGGTGGCACATCAACCAACAACGCCACTAAGCCCGACTCGTTATTCCTTTGATTCGGATTCCACATCTTCAAAAGTTCCATCCAAGTTCAGTATTTTTATATCCTGGTTTAGAGACAATTTTTTGATTCCCCCTGGACATACCTCTGGTTGGTACTTTTCTTGATATTTTTGTTCATGTCCATTGGCTTTGTCACAGTGTTTTTCTACTAATCAATGGTCACTATTTACCTGAACGCTCTGCTGTAGACTATGTTTCTGGAACTTTGGCTCCTCATTCCTCGTCTCACATCATGAAGCGTGACCACACATTTGTGAACATTTCAGCCTTCCCAGTTGCTGATGGCATCGTATGGGATGCAGTGAACTATCAAATCCATGGTCCGACGGAAATTATTAATGTACCTAATGTCCTTCGTGTTTCAATGGGTGATGTAGTACAAAATAATATTCATTCTGATGATTGGGATGTGCATGCCGTTGAAGCATTGTTTGCCGATTTAAAATATTATGCATCTTTTAATGCTGAAGATTTATATATGAATTCTGCTAATTATGCCGATTTGTATTGTTACCAACATTGGGGTAATCATTTTCTCCATAAGCCCAGTGCCCTGCGTAGTTCTGTTAACCATACCCAATGGGAACATTGTCCAAACCCCTTGCCAGGTAGCTCTCAAACTCTTCGAAATAAGTTTAATTATTTCACTGATTTTAATCGGTCGAACCCTGCATCCTATTATTTTAGATTAAATAACACATCAACTCAGAAAATTATGTTAACACACACCAAATTGCTTTATTCAGGTTCCTTTCTAAGTGCCTTAGCTGTGGGTGGTTATGAGTACTGGGATAATACAGTGGATTTAAAATCTATTTGGGGCTCCAAGCCATGGCAGGTACAGGGAACTGAGGCGTTGCATCGTGCGTGCCTCATCCCTACCCAAATTATGTTCCTAAATGCTTCCATCTATCAGACTACATGTTGGGGCTTAGCAACCACTAAACAATTGAATACGCCATCAATACCATCCCTGTCGAGTTTTCCAAATGAAAGCTCACGATTCAATATGTCCCTCGTGTCCCTGCAGGCAATGTTACAAAATAATTCGTTTAAAGTTTCTGAGCTGGTTCAGTCACCCTGGTTAGTATGGCCTATATCATCTAATGCATGTCAAATGCGTTTTCATGATACTGGTGCTAGCTACACACAGAATAGGCCTGATCCGAGGTTTACTGATGCCCGTACTGTCACTACATACTCTGTTGGTAAATTATGCAAACAATGGCTGCAACATTCGTCCCTTGATTCTGTTAAACAACATTTGTCCCTCCTTACAGGCAATATTGATCTGTCCGACTTTGTTTTGGGACCTCGTGGTCCCCGACCTAAAAGATTCATTTATGAAACATATAATGAACTCTGGAAGCTATCACAAATGGAAGCTGCTTCCCGTCTTCGGGAAATAGATCAAGCAAATATGGAAAAGGTGCTTGCTGTTGTTGACAATAGTATTAATACCCTGTCTTCTCGCATTTACACTTTGGAGAATATTGTGTCCTCTGTTGTTGATATTGTACAAGATGATGTTTCTGTGTTATATCATGGTCAGAATCAATTGCGTTCAGTTATGCAGTTTGCATGGACTTTACAAACACTCAAGTTAGGTAAAGTTCCTTGGCATTTTTGAACACCTCTGCCTTGTTTCTACCTTTTAACTTAACTGACAAACAGCAATTTATGTCCATGAAGGATGCAACTTACACTCTATTACATATCGAAAAGGTGGATCCTTTGCCGTTCTCTGTTGCAGAACTCGATTCTGCTGTATGGCTAGTCCATGGGGTTATAGCTTTACCATTTTCCTTGTTTGAATTTGACTCGTGCATGAAACATTATCCTGTGGGCCGTTACCGGCCATTGGGCAGTGCTTTCCTGCATGAACTCTGGTCCTTGCCTTTCATGTATAAATGCCTTCGGGACGGCAAGGAAGTCTTTCTCACGGGGAGTACTGCGACTCGACTATAGGTCATTCGCTTATTTGTAAACACATTAAATTGCATGGCTCATGTAGCGTTTCCTCTCCTAATCTTGCTTGTGTGCTGAAAGGTATTCCTGCTCCTGTTATTTCACCTACTTTCACTCTCCTTTCCAATGGTAGTTATTTACTTTTAAATAACGAAAACTGTTGTGGCCTGCAGGCTGGCATTCCTTACATTGTAACAGTTTCACACAGGGTTGTCTGCTGCAAAAATGTGCTTTTCCCTCCCCCTCATGGCAAGGTTGATATCTCTATTTGGCCTTCCATCCCTACCATGGAAGCAGATTTCAATAGACTGAGCAGAATAAAGGCACTATTATTAAACGAGGAAGTTGTGCTCACGTCCGCCCGGGAGACATTCATTCTCCAGGTGGCGAGTACCCACAGTGAAATACAGGCCCTTTTGAACACTAATCTCCCCCAACATTTTGGGGAGTTAATACATCGTATTTTTAACGCATCTAACACTGAAGGCCTAGTACTCTTTTTTAAGGTCGTTGGGTCAGGCTTGGTGTCCTCCTTCCAAACTATTTTTGGTGTCATCCCGGCTTTCATACATTCTATATTTTCCAGTGTCTTTGGCGGTTTCCCATTGATCCTCGCTTTAGCGGCTGGTGTCTTGCTCTTAATTTGCTTTCTGCGCAATGGCTGCTCCCCGATGGGACCTGCTCGATCCAGAACGCCTCCAGCTGCTCCGTGAGCGCCTTTTGGCCGGTTTTGGTGTCTTGCCATTGGCGACACTGAGTGTGTCGTATACTCTTTCATTTCGCTTTGCGTATTTCACTTGCGTGCAACCTGTGATGACTTGTGTCCGCTGTCCTTTCACCTGGACTCTGGATTATTGCCTCTCCAATTCGTCATTGTCTGTTCCGGATTTTGTTCAGTTGATGGGTCCCTTAGAGGCCCATGAGCAGGACTGTTCCGTTGCTGGCTGTATGGCGCGTGCGGCTGCACTGGGGATTTTGGCGCAATGGGATATCTGGGCGGCTGCCCAGGATCTCCTACAACGAAGCTGTTTTAATTATCACGCAAGCTGTCCCGCATTGCTTATGGATGCTCCCTTTGCTGAGGAGCATTCCTGCTCTTTTGAACTCATGGATTGGATGGCATCTATGTTTTTTGACGATTCCAATGATGAACTCTTGGAGGGTATGGCTTTTTCTGCACTTTCACTTTCATGGATTGACCTGCCCTTCGCCGTTTGGGCGCTCCCTGTGCTCCGACATCTGTTTTTTTTTCTTTTTTTCTCCTCTGATGGGCCTCTGTCCTGGCCGCCGGACTGTCCAGGGGAGGGTGTCTTGTGGATTGTTACCTGCCTTGTTATGTTGGCCTAGGCCTGGCTGCCATGCTGCTTTTCTTTGCGCACGTTACACTGAGCCGGGCCTTCCTCGCCCTTTGCTCGTGCCAAGTTCTTTTGCACTGTCTGCATTTTCTGTTGTTCACCTTTTTGGGCTCAGTCTGCACAAACATGTACAAGGTCGCATAACAATGTATTCTGGTTCTTCCTGATATGGCCAGTCTCGCGCACCCAGACATAACATTATGTGCAATTGCCATGAAGAATTTGGTATGCTTTTAATACTGTGGTTTACTAGCGTTTAACACACTTGGAGAAATCCCTTTCAGTGAGAAGAGCTATGATGTCCTGCTGATGTAATTCTGCATCTAGAGACTGAGGTATGGGGGTTCGCTAGTCAAAGCCCAGAGGTCTTCTATTATTATAATAAACTATCTTACTGCAAGGGGAGGGTGGTAATGTTATTTATACGTTTATCCACTGAGCTCTGAGATGCTTTCCCCGTTTGTATTCTATGGAATTGTAACCATGCTGCTTATATTAGTCATATGCATTATGCTATTAGTACTGACACGTGTACTGTACATTAGAGCACGTAAGTTGGAATAAACATTTTAACCTATCCAGTGTCTCTTACTACGCACCTTGTGGACAAGTACGAGTGAGTGACGAAAGAGTGTTCTTGCTTCTGCGAGTCCTGAGATAAAGATACCGTGTTCTGGGTTGTCCAAACATTAGTACTTGGGTGCTAATGGGATGCTAAGCTAGTTGGGTTGGGGTTTTTGGGTGCTACTGTATATGGTGGCAAACCACTGTATTCCGGGGTCCCATTTTCCTGTGCATAGCTCTGTGTATGTGCAGAAACCTTATGACAGGCTATGACATACTTCTAGCAGAAAAAGACGGGCCACCACAATTTGTCAGGGAGTGCCCACATGGCGAGGACATTATTATGCCTGCCTTCTCCAACCATATTCCAATTCATCTAAAATATACTTATGCCTGGAAATGGGCAGTTGCCCAGGCCCCAGCATTATACAAAAATCATGTAGGATGGGATGAGGATTCACCTCACCATAAAATACATCTGAAAAATGAACCTACTGCACAAAGGCAGTACCCAATAAAGCAAGAAGCTAAAAAACAGGTCAGGGAGATCTTAGATCAACTTGAATACCAAGGGGTGATTGAAACATGCACCTCTTCCATGAACAATCCTTTGTTTCCTGTCTCCAAACCAGACAATACATATCATCTAGTTTTGGATTACAGACACCTAAACACTTGTTCAAAAACCTTTGCAGTGCAAAATGCACATAGTACAGCATTAATGAATAACATTGTGCGTAAAAAATATAAAACCACATTAGACATCTCAAATGGTTTCTTTTGTCAAAACATAGTACCTGAAAGCAGGTACTTAACAGCTTTCTCAATAATGGGGACCCAGCGTCAATTTTGTCGACTCCCACAAAGGTTCAAGAACAGCCCGGGGTTATTCTCAGCGAGAGTAACGGAATTACTACAAATTTATGATAATGAGGCATTGTCATATGTCGATGATATTTATCTGACAGACGATGACCTGGATAAACACTTGAACAGGGTGAGCACCATTATACTGGGCTTCGCCTCTGAGGGCTACAAATTCAACTTCAAAAAGTCCAGAATTGCCCATCTCAATGTCCTGTTTCTAGGATATGAGCTTTCAAGTGAAGGCAAGAGCTTGGCAGCTAACTTTTTAGAAAGGTGTGCGCTGCTCCAACCTCCAAAGACGCTGAAAAATTTAAAATCCATCCTGGGTTTCCTAAATTTTGGAAGAACTTACATTCTAAATTACGCAGAAAGGGTTAAACCTCTCTACGCATTAATCAAACCTGATTTTTCAATCAAAAACTGGACACAGGAACACACAGAAATCTTGCGTTCACTCCAGGCTAACATGTTAGCAACAAATCACTTACAAACACGCGTAAGTCAACGCAACTTAGTGATCCGAATAATTTCGGGTCAATGCGGATTCACCTACTTAACATTTAACAAGGGTGAAAAAGTACCAATTGCATACAAATCACACTTGTATACACAAGCAGAAATGTGCTTCACTTCAACAGAAAAAATTCTGACAGCAGTTCAAACCGCTGTAGCAAAAGAAAGAGCTCTAGCCCAAGGGAAACGCATTATTGTCGTAACCCCAGTTCCGGCCTTAGAGGCGGTAACAAAAGCGAGCATTCCAAATGCTAAAGCTTTACATCCGAGATGGATACAATGGGTTAATTCTCTTGCTGCAACAGATGTTGAATATGTTTTTGATCCCGATTTAATAACACAAGCGTTCCTGCAATATGAACATGAATGTCCTCTGCCTACTGAGATTCTGCCTCTCGATCAGTACGAATTCATAATTTACTCTGACGGATACGCACAACCCTCAACAGGGAGTAAGCAAGCTTACAGTGCAGCGTGCGCAATCGTTAAAGGTCGCATGCGCGATGGCAACTTCAGACCTATGGTCACAAAAACCCAGTCTCTAGGAGATTGCACAGCTCAGAGAGCTGAACTACAAGCATTCAAACTGGCACTTGAAAGTACAGATCGAGAATTCCCCACACTAATAGTGTGCGATTCTTTCTACTGTGTACAGTCGTATAATGAATATATACAAACTTGATGGCGTTCACGTTGCAGGGAATTCATTGGCTGACGAAGCCGCAAAGGGGGCTGTTCAGACGGCTTCCGTAGCTGCGATCACTCGTTCAAAAACGAAAATAGACAGTGAGATAATGTTGGCTGTCAATGCTACGAGCAAAGGCAGTGGTGCAGCGTTACCAAAAAGTTTCCACTCAAGTACTCTTATGTAATTGATGCGAACAACGTTCCTTTTGCTCGAATCCCTGGAGTGGGGGATAGGGTAATTCCAAACAAGGAACGCAGATTAGGACTAATCCTAGCAGCACACGAAGGGATAGCCTCTGCCCATGCAGGCATTTCTGCAACAGTATCTTTACTAACACAAAGATATTGGTGGCCTGGCATTAGGAAACAGACCAAGAACTATGTTCTGGAATGTGAAATTTGCCAACAGATGAAAGTCTCCACAGTGAAACGTCCTGCGCAGACACCCCTGTTAATTTCAGACAAACCATTAGCTTGTGTTTACCTGGACCACTGCAGTCCCTTGCAAAGGGACGGTAACTATAAATATATCATGGTCGCAGTGGATTCTTGCTCTAGGTTCCTATGGAACGCTCGAAATGTTATAAAAGATTTGCAAGTCTTTAACGGCACATACGCAATAGGCATGCTACATTCTGACCAGGGCCCTCCGTTTAGCTCTCGGGCTTACAAAGACGCCATGGCCAGTCTGGGCGTTGCATTGCGGTACTCCTCTCCATTTCATCCTGAGGGAAATTCTGTTGTGGAAAGGAAAAACCGGGACATAAAGCAGTCTATAACAGCTAGGGTATTAGGTTCGGGTGATGGGTGGGTCAAAC
This sequence comes from Calotriton arnoldi, assembly GCA_963921515.1. Lineage (NCBI taxonomy): Eukaryota > Metazoa > Chordata > Amphibia > Caudata > Salamandridae > Calotriton > Calotriton arnoldi. Next base: position 2,813,335 of record CAWUFW010000501.1, read on the forward strand.
ATCTTTATGGGGTCCAACGCTCCTTAAACAACTTGCCAAGAAGTTCTCTAGGGGGGGTCACTCCATATGAGGTCCTATTTGGGACAAGAATGTGGGTGCCAGATCTGGAATGCAGTGGCACAGTGGTGGAAAATAAACCCTTTGATATCAAAGATCGTTTGGCTGTTTTACAGGACTTAAATGAACTAAGAACGAAACAAAGCAACGTATTCCTGCAGCCAACCACCACTGGGGAAAAACCGGCGGTCCCAGCAAGGCCTGTCTGGATTCCAAAAGTTGGGGATCTAGTCAGAGAAAAGATTGCGGACAAGAAGGAATTTGGACCTTCTTACAGACAACCAGTACCTGTCCTAGCCATACACGGAACAAGAACAGTACTTCTGCCGCCCCTTGCTGGAAGAAAGGAGAAAAGATTTGTGTCCATCGACCTCATCAAACCACAGTATGTGGCCAATACTAAATAGGAGGCCTCGTGGACTCCGACCTAGTAGCAGACACACTCCTCTCGCTACTATCCAAGAGGTTCAGACTGAAAGACTGATAACCATCGAGAATTCAGCAGTAACAGATGAAGGACTGAGCAACAATGCTATGGAACTCATCCCTCTTGAAACACAAGTAACAGTTCGTCCAAATACACCTGTCTACACCAATGTAACAAGTGATCAACTGGTTCCAGCGATTTCTACAAATCCTGATGCAATTCCAACAATTGACAGAACTGCTTCTGGCTACTTCATTAACTTTGATACGTTTTCCGAGGATCCGAGTGAGCCCGAGACGTCACCAGCATCAAAAACTTTTAAACAGCAAGTACAAGACTTTTTACTTTTTTGAAAAAGACTTATCTAGTTTCACCATGGATTGAACTTTGGGTTATTTCTGGAATATTTTTCTTCCTGCTTTGGCTAGCTTTGGTTATGACTATGAGCGTGCTTATAAATGGGAGATACATCCATTTGGACATTGAAAGAAAAGAAGTGAACTTACTTTTGAAACCTCACAAACCATCCCATCGTGAAACAAGAGACTTGTCTGCAGTGAACATCACAGCCGTTCCTATACAGGATGGTATAGTGTGGGACAAAACTGATTTTGATATTTTTGGCCCGACGGAACATTTGAACTTCCACATTTATTTAAGATCTCACTAAGTAATTTTGTTTCATCCAGTACCTTTTCTGATGATTGGGACTTTGAGACTGTAAATGATATAATGTTTGACCTAGAAAAATCTGCTGCATTTTCTAATAATGAATATTTAGAGGGTTCATCAGACTATGAACAGCTGTATTGCTATAACCACTATGGTCATCATTTTTTGCATAAATCTGCAACACCTAGAAATGTGTTTATGTTTAACCAATGGGAGCATTGTCTTACACCACCAAAAGGTAGTTCAAAAACATTTGCTAAGAAGTTTCCATATTTTTCAGGATACAATACATCTGAACCAGAAACATTTTACTATAGAAATGTAAACAAAACAGGACTGAAAATTATGTTAAAAAATATACAAAACAGATTTACTCTGCAGCATTTATTGCCCAACTGTCTAGACAGGGTTTCGACTTATGGAAAGACACAATAGACACAAAATCTGTCTGGGGTACTAAAGATTGGCAAGTGCAGGGGATAGAAGCTTTATTTAGAGCCTGTATCGTCCCTCAGCAAATAATGTTTTTGAATGACACGGTCCAACAAACGTCTTGCCTTGGGTTAGCCAAGATCAAAGACATGAAAAATCCTTCTGTACCAACACCTGCAAGTGATAACAATACACAGGCAGCGGTTACAGTTGACACCATACTACAAATCAACAGAACAAATCCTGATTGGAGAAAATGGTTGATCTGGCCCACAGACACAAACAACTGTCAAGGGAGATTCCTGAATAAAACACAGGGGTTTACTATTCATAGGCCAGACCCACGATACGTCCAAAGACAGCATCCGGGGTAGTAACAACATACAGTGTAGGAAAATTATGCCTCGATTGGCTGCAAAAATCTACACTTAAGGATGTGAAACAACACTTATCTTTACTTAAAGAAGACGCAGACCTTAGGGAATTCTTGCTTGGACCAAGAAAACCGCGTCAAAAACGTTTCATATATGCCGGCATTTATGCTGCTTATAATGAAGCATGGAAGGTGTCACAGATGGAGGCCGCAGAACGAATATGTGAACTTGATCGTATTAATTTAGAGAAAACTCTCTCTGTGGTCGAGAATGGGTTAACAACTTTGTCCTCCAGAATTTATTCATTGGACAGTATTGTATCCTCTGCTATCGACATACTGGAACAAGATTTAGCCATGTTACAACAAGGCCAAACACAGTTACGTTCTATTATGTTATTAAGCTGGACGCTGCAATCTTTGCGTGCGGGCTATGTGCCTTGGCGTTTTATCAACACGACGGCTCTGTTTGCAGAATATAATCTAACTGATAAACAGATCGAACTGGCACAAAGGGGAGCAAAGTATACAGTACTGAGCATTGAAAAACTTGAAAAATTACCAATCACAGTGGCAGAAAAACCAGCTACAGAATGGCTTATTCACGGCAAAATTAGTCTACCTGTGACTACTTTCCAGTTTCAGTATTGCCTTAAACAAATGCAAGCAGGCCAATATGAAAAGTTGGGTAAAGAATACATTAAGACATCCTGGAATTTACCTTACACCTATAGATGTTGGAGTGGGGATCGTGAAGTGTTTCTAAGCGGTACACACTGTGAAAGTGCACTAAGCGGTTCACTGATTTGTCAGGACATTTCTTTACACGGGGCTTGTAATGGTTCTGTGGCAAACTTGTCCTGCCACCAGCAGGGTACACCAGCTGCTGTGATTAATCCAACGTTTGGACAACTTTCTAATGGGAGTTACCTCATGTTGAATGATCAGAGTTGCTGTGGCATGTTGCCAGGCATCCCATATCTAGTAACGGTCAACTCCAGGGTCACTTGCTGTATGCAAGTATTGTTTGCCCCAATAGACACAGTCAGGGAGTCGCCTCTATGGCCTTCGTTGAATGTCTCTTTTATACAATTTGATACTTTAAGCTGAATGAAAGCCATGCTTATACAACAATCAGTGCCTTTGACCTCGGCCAAAGAAACCTATGATCTACAAGTTGCAAGGACTTCGGCTGAGATACAAGCTTTAATTCGTACAAACTGCCCTATACATTTCGTAGAAATGATAGGACTTATCTTTAACATGTGAGATACAAGCGGAATTGTACATGTATTTAAGACCATCTGTTCCGGACTATTAGCACCTTTCCAGGCTGTCCTCGGAATCATCCCAAACTTCGCACATTCGGTGTTTGGTGGTGTGCCGTTAATTCTAGCACTTGTTGCAGGAATTCTGTTTCTATTCCTCCTACTACGCTATGGCAAGCCTCTTTGCCAACATCACCCCGAGCGATGTGGAGAGAGCCCTCCTTCAACAGAAATGCTGTGAGCGAATAGTACAGCTTTTGGGCATGCCTCGTCTACGGGAACTTAATACAACGTGGTTCCTGTCCTTCAGACCAATCTGGCAAGATTGCATCTTACCTGTTCTACGCTGCCTGTTTTGCAGTGAAGAATGCGTGCTGGACACCTGTCTAACACTCCCATCAGTCATGCCAACGGATATCGATACTCTGCTGGTCCCAATAATGGCCCATGCTGTGTGTTGTCCCCAGAGGCTTCCAATCCTGATGGCGGCATTCATTGAGATCTCACAGACGCTTCCGGCTGCTGCTGAGGTACGAGATGGATCAATGGGCACACAGGTAACAACGGACGCGAACATTGCATCTTCTGCTGAAGGCGATGTTTCTCATCTCTATGCAATTAACCTTCTGAACGAGGTGTTCCAAATGTCACCGACTTCGGTGAATGATATTTTGGCTACGGACATAGATGATCTAATGTTTACGCCAGACCCATACACTGACTTTGATTCGGCTCACAGTGTACCAGGGCAACAATGAAATTTGGTCTTCATATTTTTCAAACTTGGAACTTTTCCCAGAATTGAACTTTTTTCTTTTTTTAAATGTTTTAAATGACATGGCAAAAGAACAATCTGCTTACAGTAGAACTAGTCTTATAAAAAGGACTTCTTTGATTACTTCCAGGGACACATTGTCACCTTACTTGTCTACAATTTCATTTATTTCCATGATATGCAATGGCTTTGAGTGTAAGAACTTATCGACCATTTCATCATATGTATATATTACTGTTTCATTCACGTTGCATTCTACTTCCGTTATATGCTTAGAATGAAAACAATGCTTTAATGTACAGTACCTATGACATTTCAACAGTTTTGAGCTTCTTTTAAAATGCTTTTAGAAATGTTTTTAGTAATATGTGGTACTCAATTTTATGTTTAGCATTTAAAATGTTTAGCATTTAGTATTATCGTTCAATCGAAGATGGAGTGGGTGTTGTATTCCGCTTTAGGGGTCCGTATATAGGTTTTCCTGAATCATGTCCTTATATAGGCATAATTCGCATTGCCCTTATATAGGCATAGAATCCCTGTCCTTATTTAGGCATTAACCGTGCACTCCAAATACAGGCATGGTCACCGATATCCGTCCACCCTAACGTCACAACGAGTTCTTAGAAACCAGACCCTTAAGCTTCGGGAGTTCCCCTAGCACAGGACTATTGATTTCTCCAAGAACTCATCTATTATGTATGAACCGTTATACCTTAAGGGTTCATTCCTGACGTCTTCCTCTGTCCGACTTCACGTCAATGCTAACATTCCACGTCACCTACCAGGTATAAATATACCTTCCCATGCCCAAGCAAGTTAGAAGAGACCTCGACTTCAGAGGAGCCCGTATCCCGGCCTGACGCACTGAGAAGACGCTGTCATTCCTGCACGCAGATGAATCCAGCTTCCAGTGTTCTGACTCCCTTCGCGGGGTGTTAGAGTTCCAAGATCCGGCAGGAGATTCCCACCTCTCTCATTCTCAAGGTATGGAGCTGACTAGATCCTAGAGGGACTCTTGGCATACTAGACTTAACATACTCTTAGTCTACCATACTAGAGAATACTCCACCTACTTCTACTCTTCCCTACACCTAGACTAGGTTAGGTACACTGGGGTAGAACTAGCATAGAGACGCATCGTATGAGTACTCGCATTTTTAGCTCATGTTATTTATGTACGTGAATATATGCTAAAAGATAATGCTAGCGCAGTATTATTTATTTCTACTGCTTATGCTGTACATTATTTATCTTGCATACTGTCTTGTGATTATAACAGCACATATCTCTTACACGAGAAACAAAACTGTTCAATAAAACCCTTTGTATTGAAACGCCCATCTTTCCTTTCTGTGTAACTCTGCAGAAACTAAGCATGCATGATTGAATGAGTGAAACTGTTATCTATTGTTTCCACGATTCTGAGACATGTTCCGCTTCTAAAGGGAAACAAAGTTGTCATGTTTTTCGGTTGCCAGAAACGACTCCCTTCTTGTTCTCAAGGAGTTTCTAGTGGCCTCTGAGCTAGCTGGCACAGGTAATTAAGTTTAATATAATCGATAGGGACATACCGACCTTAGTCCTATGTCAAACCTATAGGTTATATTATTCCAATGCGCAGAGCCTATTAGGGAAATAGGAACTACACTACAAGCCAAGTTCTTGAGCACATTTGACCTTACTGCTGGATATTGGCAAATCAGACTAGCTGAGGATGCCAAACCAAACACAGCATTTTCAACCCCTAGTGGGCATTACCAATTTATGCCCTTTGGTTTGAAGAATGCACCTGCCACATTCCAAAGGTTGGTGAACAAAGTCCTTACAGGCCTGGAAGCCTATAGTGCAGCATATCTTGATGATATAGCTGTCTTTAGCTCCATCTGGGAGGATCACCTGGTCCACCTAAAGAATGTTTTGGAGGCTCCGCAGAAAGCAGGCCTCACTATCAAGGCCACCAAGTGCCAGATAGGGCAGAGTAAGGTTGTGTACCTGGGCCACCCTGTGGGTGGAGGCCAGGTTCAACCATTGCAGAGCAAAATCCAGACCATCATGGACTGGGTTGCTCCCACCACCCAGACTCAGGTCAGAGCCTTCTTGGCCTGACTGGGTACTACAGAAGATTTGTAAAAGGATATGGGTCTATAGTGACTCCCTTGAATGATCTTACATCAAAGAGAATGCCCAAGAAAGTTCAGTGGACAGTTAGCTGTCAGAAGGCATTTGATGATCTCAAGCAGGCCATGTGCACTGCTCCCATTCTGCAAAGTCCTGACTATTCCAAACAATTCATTGTCCAAACAGATGCATCTGAGTTGGGGGTAGGGGCTGTGTTGTCACAACTTAATGCAGAGGGTCAGGATCAACCAGTAGCTTTTATTAGCAGAAGGTTGATCCCCAGAGAGAAACGTTGGTCAGCTATTGAGAGGGAAGCCTTTGCTGTGGTTTGGGCTCTGAAGAAGCTGAGGCCATACTTGTTTGGCACTCCCTTCATTGTTCAGACAGACCATAAGCCCCTCTTATGGCTAAAACAGATGAAGGGTGAAAACCCCAAACGTTTGAGGTGGTCCATTTCCGTACAGGGGATGGACTATACAGTGGAACATAGACCTGGGAGTAACCATGCCAATGCAGATGGACTCTCCAGATATTTTCACTTAGAAAATGAAGACTCAACTGGGCAGGGTTAGTCTCATATCCTTACGTTTGGGGGGGTTGTGTAGGAAAGTAGGATCTGCTTCTTATGGTTACCCCCACTTTTTGCTTGATGTTACACTGTTTTTGACTAGTCTGACTGGGATCCTGCTAGTCTATCTGCTTTCTCCCTAAAATGTTTTGACATGTACTTAGGTACACTCCAGACTGGATACTGGGGTAACCTTATAAGTCCCTAGTATATGGTACCCATGTACCCAGGGCATAGGTACCCCAGAGGCCTCCCATGGGCTGAAGCATGTATTATGCCACCCCTGAGAGGCCATGCAAAATGGAACTACAGGTCTGCCAATGCAGCCTGTGTACCCATGAACTTGTGAAATCTGGAAGTCATTGCTTTTGAGTAACCTTGTTTTGCCCTGTCTGGTTGGGGGGGTTTGACTATTGGATTTCTGTATTACGAATTTTGTGTGTATATTGTGCATTGCTTCATTTGTTCAAAATGGGGAAAAGGAAGGCACAGGGTACATCTAAGATAAGTCAGACAACAGGCCCTAGGCAGACTTTGCTAAACTATCTGACGGGGGCCATAGGGGCTATAGAAAAACAAATTAGTTCAGTGGAGGAAGTCATCAACACAGAGAGACTAAGTACTGATGGGGTTAATGTGGCTGAACTAGAAGTAGGCCCGCCCATATGTTCTCCCACTCCTCCACTTCCCCATACAAGTCCAACAAGAAGAGAAGTCATAATAAATGGTTGTATACTTGATATATCTGACCATATATCTGAACATTTTTCGGGTAGTGACCAGGAGAGTGTATTACAGCCTCCAGGCATACGTCAAAAGAAAGTTAAACCTTCCTATGCCCCAATTATAGACCTCGCCTCTGAGGCGCCAATCCCTAGCCCTAATCCTTGTAACAAAATTGTAAAAAAAGGTAAGATTCAACCTAAAGCCAAACAAAAGATTAGAGAAACTTTAGCTAGGGAGAGTGGAAATGGTCTTAAAAAAGATTTAGAATCGGTGAAACTTACATTAGAAACCTTAGCCAAGTTTATCAGAGATTTTACGTCCTCTGTTTCCACCAAATTGGACGTTTTGGCATCATCCTTGGCAAGACGGGAGGAGTCTACTAATGACGTTAATCTGCCTAATCGATCCGTCGCCGTGGGGGGGAAATCCTCGACGAGGGTTCCTTTAGGAGATAGAATTCCAAACTACAACCCGGTACAGCCCGATGCCCTGCATAAACTCCACATGTCTACTCCCCCACTCCTGCCTAACCCTCATAGTTTCGGCGCAACAAATCACCATCAAAAACACACGTTAACTGAAGGGCTAGCCCTCGGCACACAATCTAAGGTAGCGGTAGATAAGGGAAATCTGGGGGCGCATGTTAAACAGGCTAACCAGACAATCCCACACCAAGCTACTATATTAGATCTCCCTCTGGCGGCTACGCCATATACTGTGATTTTAGACAATGTACCGACATTGCCTCCTGGGGCTGAAGAATCCTGGGTGTCACTAAGAAATAAAAGCCTTGGCTGGCTAGGTACTAGGATAGGCTATTCTGAAAAGTTATTTGCTGAATTTAAGATGGCGAGACGGATAAGATGGGTAGGACGGGGGCAAAAAAGGTTAAATGGTGACTGTGTGGTACTATCATTTGCCGACCCACGGTTGGTACAAATGATTTTGTCTAGGGGTGGAGCTCAGACCATTTCTCAAGGTGGCATAAACATTCTTCCCCTGGGATATTTCTATCGACCAGTGTATGAACATCTTTCATTGGTACATTCAGCCCCTCACCCAGTAAACCAGAAACAATACTATAATGTCCAGATCCATAATAGGTTTGAAGCTCTTCACAACCTAGAAGAGGTAGATTGACTGCATATACACAACCTTGGGAAGCAGGTTTCCCCACCTATTCTTTCTAGCCATAACCGTGAAAGGATCCTGATACCTGAACAGGAAGAAATCATAGAGGTCCTAAATAGGCCCAGCAGGGGACAAAATCACGGACATAATGAGGATGTCATTGTGGCAGTTGGAAACCTTAATTCTAGTTCCTCTACCACCACTATCTTTGATATACCATGGAATGTACAGCCCTCACAGCCTATTCTCCCGTTAGCTAATGCCTGCGAGCCAGAAATGGCAAAAAGGACTGATAGGAGGAATTGTTGTCAGATCTGTTTTTGGAATGTGGCTGGGTTGAAAACAAAGGTGATTGATCATACCTGGAATGACTTTGTGAAAGAATATGATGTACTTGCTATTCAGGAGACTTGGACTCAGGAACCCATACATATAATTGGCTATAGATCCTTCCATACCCCAGCTATTCCATCAACTCATAGGAGAGCTAAGGTACTATGCATTTATGTGTCGAACCTTTTGAACCTGGAAAGAATTGTCCTGATTGGCACTGACATTTATTATCAGGTCCTGACGATTGACATAGATAGGTCATTACGTCTGCTGGTGGTCAATTTCTATAATAACATTCCTTCTAATAGGTTTGAAGAGGTAGTGAGATCTATTAATATTATTATACATAATACCCAGGCTGCATCCCTCAGAGAAGTATGCATTATATGGGGGAGACTTTAATTGTAATATTTGCATGTATGCAGACAGTGGGTGCTGTGGTATTTCATGTGATAAGGATCATCCCTTCCAGCACTTTGCTCATAACAAATGTGGGTATACCTTAAATGAAATTATGTTTGACGCAGACCTGGGATTTGCTAACATGTTATGCTCTAAACCCGTGCCTTTTAGCACTACTTATAATGGGCATGGAAAACCTTCAACCATAGATTTTATTTTGATGTCTTGCAGGTACGCTACTAGAGTGGAGGATTTTTATACCCACAAAATTTCAGTTAGTGATCATTTCCCTCTGAGCATATCCCTTTGGTTAAATGGAAACATTACTGATCAAACATGTTTAACCATTGGGAATCTTACTGTTTCTAGGCAAAATGGATATGCCATAAGATGGGATAAATTGGACCCTGGTTTATTTACAGGGAAGGTCATTACGAATTGTATGGAGGCAGTCAATGTGTGTTTAGATGAAAGTTCCTCGCATAAAGACATCATTGACGGTTTTCTGGTAATTACAAAGTACATTAAGCAGGACTTGCTAAGGAAACTTAACAACAACAAAAAACCTAAGTCAGGTTGGTTCGATGCAACATGTTCTAAGGCCCATGCTAAGCTTAAGCAAGCGTTACACATAGAGCCAAGAGTCGTGGAGGATGTTAGACTTGCGCGTAGAGAGTATAATGCAGCATTAAAGTTAAGGAAAACAACTCTCAAAAATGAAGCATGGCGGGACTTGCACATAGCATCGAAGCTAAAGGACTCCTCCGCCTTTTGGAGGGCTGTCAATGCGCCCTTTTTGATAGAGAAAGATAGGGCTATGATTGAGATAGCTATTAGTGAGGTAGAATGGCTGGAGCATTTTGAAAAATTATATAGTAACTCCGTTCCCATGTCAGAGGTAGAGCCAGCGACTGAAGTGTTCTTGGCCACTAGACAAGGCACTGAGGGTAACAACCTAAGATTCGAGTTGAGTGAAGTTATTTTAGCTATTGAATCGAGCATGGGAGGAAAGGCACCGGGACCGGATGGTATCCCTGTAGATCTTTTCAAATATAATATTTTATTATGGGGCCCTCTTTTAACTCAAGTTTTAAATTCATGCAGTGCAACCACCCTTTTACCTTCCTGGTACGAATCAACCGTGGTTCCCATTTTTAAAAAGGGGACAGGTCGGACCCAGCCTGTTACAGGCCGATATCATTATTAGACTCTACAATAAAGATTATTGGTAGAGTCTTGTTATCAAGGCTACAAGATTGGGCGGAAGACCACTCGATTCTTAGTGATTTACAGTTTGGCTTCCGCAAGGGCATGGGTACAATCGACCAGGGATTAAATTTGAACATGATGATTGGTAAATACATGAAGGCAAAAAGGGGAAGGTTGTATCTAACGTTTGTAGATTTATCTGCAGCGTTTGATTGTGTAATCCATGAGGAACAGTGGAGAATTTTAATGAATCTGGGGGTGGATAGTTCCATAGTTTTATTTTTAAGACAATTATATGCGGGGGCAAAAGCTAGGATTCGCTACGGGGTTGGAGGGGAATGCACTAAGCACTTTAGGGTGAGGAGGGGTGTGAGACAAGGATGTGTCCTGGCACCCTTCCTGTTTTTACTATATATTAATGACCTGGGTAGTACCCTGGAGAAAGAGTGCCAGGACCTCCCACAAGTTGGCAAGAGACCTATTCCCGCATTAATGTACGCCGATGATACGGTTCTTATGTCACGGACCCCAATAGGTATGCAGAGGTTAGTTAGTTGTTTTACTAATTATATGGACAAATTAGGATTAAAAGTTAATATCGCCAAAACTTTTGTGATGAAATGCGGGGCAGGTAATAGGAATTTTAGACCGATCTTAATAGGTAAGAAGCATATCGAATGTTGTAACACCTTCTCATATTTGGGAATACTATTCGATAAGAAGGGGTCTTGGACACAGGCAATCAGGACTAGAAGATTACTGTTCTCCAAAGCGGTAGCCGCACTTTTGAATTTTAGTAGGAAGTTGGGAAACGGGCCCCGGAGATCCTTTTACAGATCTACAAAGCTAAATGTATTCCCATAGCCACTTATGGGGCAGGTATCTGGGGCTCTGAGAATGTTAAGTCACTTCAATATATTGAGAATAGGTTTCTAAGATTTTTATTGATTGTTCCCGATAGCATTTCTACTTTTATCTGCCACACTGAATTAGGCATTTCTCACATTGTGGACTTGTGCAAAATCCATCCGGTACTCTTGTGGCACAGGATCTGGACCTCAGAATCATTGGAGCTTAATAGACAGATACTTAGAGACTGTGGTCAATTGGATGGGGCTCTGAACATTAGATGGCTTGAGTATATTAAAGACTTTGTTTGTAAACTCGGCCACCCTGAATATTTTTTGGAGCCCCTTAGCCTACAAGATGTCGGCAGGAAAGAACTTAAATTTAGCTGTTTAAACTTCTTGGAAAACAAGAGAAGAAATATGGAATTGGAAAAATTTTCGGTACAAGCACACCAGCTAATATCCCCAATTGATAGACTTCAGCCTTACTTAGGTATGTTTACAAGAGATTATGATAGATTTTTGTTGACCCGTCTGAGATTGGGTATTTTTCACAGGCTTGTTACTTTTCCCACTCAGAATGATTGGTCAAAGGAGTTGCAGAAATGCCCATGTGATGATGTGTCTGCTCAATCGACTATCCATGTTTTGTTCTTTTGCAAATTTTATTCTTGTAATAGGAAAAGGTGGATTTTGCCTATTTTAAAAAAAAGTGGTTTAAGACAGTGCCGCCCCGCTTTTTTGTTTATACAAATATTAGGAGAAGAACAGTTGATTGTATCAGTTTTAATATTTTTAAAGTATGTTCTAAAATGTAGGAATTCAATCATGGTGTAATCAAATTCTTTTAAATGTTATTGGATCTGTAATGTATTGATATTATATTGTGCTTTTATGATTATTACACTTAATCAAATAAAGCTGATTGAATTGAATTGACTTAGGTACATTCCAGATTGGATACTGGGGTACCCTTATAAGTCCCTAGTATATGGTACCCATGTACCCAGGGCATAGGTACACCAGAGGCCTCCCATGGGCTGAAGCATGTATTATGCCACCCCTGAGAGGCCATGCAAAATGGAACTACAGGTCTGCCAATGCAGCCTGTGTAAGCTGGTGCATGCACCACTTACGATAGATATAGGTTTACTATACCTATAGGTCACTACACTTAAAACCTATAAGTCACCCCTATAGCAGGCCTTAACAATCCTGAATGCAGGGTGCTGGGTTTTACGTGAGAAGGTGCCCCTGCATGAGCAGAGCCCCTCTGCAGCCTTCGGAGACCATTCTCCCGGGTTGTCTATGACACAGCCAGACATATAGGCAGAGGTGCATTATAACCTCGCTGTAAATGTTATCTCGAAAACGGCTGAAACAAAACATGTCGTGTTTGATATCAAACACTTTGGAATCATACCTCCACACCGGTAACCGGTGTGGGAGGTATGATTCCACCCTCCAGAAGCAAGCTTCGTGTGTCCCTGGTCTTCCCGGTACCAGCCTTCTCGACCCGGACAGCACAAAATGGATGCTGCCGACCAGACACACATTTCTGCCCTTCTGCTGCTGAGCCAAGCTCGAGCAGAGGAAGGCAGCACAATAGGCATCCTGTCACAGGGAGGTGTGACCACCTCCCAGACAGGATTTAGTGTATTGGACCTGGGTGGGTGCACTTCCAAAGTGCCTGAAAGTCTGCACGAGGGGCACATTTGGTGTCCCTGTGCATAGTCCAGCTCAAACCAGTTCTGGGAGCTGTTGGCTCCTGCTCTGGCGCGAAACTGGACAAAGGACATGGGTGTAACCACCCCCCTGTCCTGACCCTCCCCTGGGATGGTCCCCTGAATCTGTCCAACCCTCTCCCGTGGGTACAAAAGAGCTTACCTGGCTGTAGCACCCTAGATTCGACATGGACAAGTTTCTGAACAAGAAACCACTGACCTTCGACATTCTGGACACTCTGGACTTCGCTGGACTTCGACTGGGCCTGACTTCGTCTCCCTCTCCATCCAATGCATCGTCTGTGCCTGTGCACCATACAGGCTCCATGCAGGACCTGTGGAGCATCAAGGACAACTGAAGTATCTCCCTTGGGGTGAAGGAGTCACTTCCCTGCATTCGCGGGCACCGTAATGCAACTGACTGGTCTGCTGATCCTGAGCTCCTGCAGACTCTGAAAGCTCCAGCAACACAGGAGGTGGGTTCCTATGTTCCTTGAGGTCGAGCTGCCCTCTCACCGAGTTTGAGGCCAGTATCCCTCGTGGGGATCGCATAACCTGAACACCTGTGCACCGCATACTTTTGCAATTGCATATGCTTGTTGGTGTTCCCCAACTTCGTGCATTGGGCTGTCGATAGCCCCAACCTCTGTGCACAATTCGTACCAAGGACTTTGGCCTCCTCACACTCTGTGCCCTGCAAGCTGTTTTTTGGTGAAACTGCTAGAGGTCCCCTCGCGACTCCTGTGCCTTTGGCCTGTGGGTCCACTTGAGGGACAATCCAGATTTTCTTGGGCTCCCCTGGTTGCTCCTGGCCTGCCCTCACTCCCCTTGCTGTTGTGAGCACCCTGGTCACTGCTGGGCCAGACCGTAACCTTTCTTGACCTTCTTCGTGGGTTGCTTTTGCTAAGGCTTGTTGGTGCTCCCGCCGGACATTGACCCCCTCAGCACCCGACATCCTTCGTGGGACAGCTCGTATCTGGCTCCTGGTCATCCTCGACGTCTCCTGGTCCCTGCAGCTGTAGAGTCAAGGTTCCCTTCTTCGCACCTGAAGCACCCAACATCGGTGGGCATTTGTCTACCGAGCCCCTGGTCACTCCTGAGTGACACAGACTCTGTCCCCTCTGTTTTCAGGTTCCTTCCATCAAGAATCCACCAGTGGATTCCACCAGACACTTTTCTTCTTTCCAGCAGTGGCATTTCTTTGAAGACTCCCCTTGAGAACGACAGCGGTTTCCGACGCCACTTCAGACCTATGCACCCGGCTTCCCTGGGATAGGTAACTCTGGTACTTCGGTATCCACGGGTGGGGTGGTTCTCCAACCTTCTATGTTCCAAAGGGTTTTCTCATAATCCACTGGGAAGGGTCCTTTAACTTTAAAATTGCAACCGCGACTCTCCCATTGAATTGTACGTAGCACGCGGTTGTGTCCTCACACTGCACCCGTCCTCCGTGGGGTCCCTGCTTACTCACGTTGGGTGGTTCCTTGGGGTCCCAGTGATTCTACACATTCTAGACATTGTCTTGACTCGAGTCGTGGTTCTTATACCACTATTTTAGTAAATGGTTTGGTCTCCCCCTGGAGCCCGCTGTGTATTAGTGCTACTTACGATTGTTTCTGTGCTACAGTATTACGTGCTTTGTGTTTATCTGTGTGTAGCAGATACTGTGAGGTATTTAAGGTGTTATAATAATAAATATATATTCTTATAACTACTGTGTGGATCTCCTTTCATTTAACCAATACAATAAGATTGCATTCTGGTAAAACAAGCTGCTTAACATTCCTTCAAGATTAAGCCTGAAGGCTGCTCTCCACAGCTACCACTTGGATAGCTTTAACAAGGTTATCTTTGACCTCTTAAATCACCATAAGGGTTGTTTGGACTGGTGTAATGTGCCCACTTTAATTAGTGGACATCATATACCAGGCCAACTCTCACACATAGCAAACATTTTCATGGCTCGACTCGTGCACGGGCTCTAAGATCCGAGCCAGGCCCTTGGCTCAGCTCTGGCTGAGTTCTCCCTGTAAATGCATTGCCCAACTCTAGCGACAACACATGGCAAGAGCACAACTCTGAATATCATGCATAACATGTCCACAACCTTTATAGGTCACATGACAAAGACACTCCATCCATAGCACTCCCACCGAGCAGCGAGCTTCGGTGTCTCGTAAGGAGTATCAGGCCTTATAGAAATACAATTAAAATACAGTACAATATACTTGAACCCTACAGCACTACTGGGCTATTATCATAGCAACACAGACATGAACAATTCTCTGTGAACATAGCCTATCCCTCCCTTCTATAACTTTACAGACTTTACACAGGCCCAAGTTGTGTTTTTAATTTCCTGAAGAGTGCAAATAGAAGTTTGTGCACCGATCGGATTCTTAATTGTGTACCTATAACTATACTGCACAATTTTCCCTTGACAGACTTTGCTAACACTGTGCATGGCTGGTGAGGGGCCTGATTGGGAAGGCTCTGGGTGCAGGGGGCCCCGCTATGGGCCCCCAAAGTCTGATTCCAACTGCTGATTCGAGTCGGACAGCACGATTCGGAAAGGCTG
The DNA here is from genome assembly GCA_963921515.1 of Calotriton arnoldi. Classification (NCBI taxonomy): domain Eukaryota; kingdom Metazoa; phylum Chordata; class Amphibia; order Caudata; family Salamandridae; genus Calotriton; species Calotriton arnoldi. Next base: position 2,828,979 of record CAWUFW010000501.1, read on the forward strand.
TCTGAATCCAGCACCATAATCGGTCGTTCGGAAACACGGCCTGTAGAGACGTACGATTCTGCTCCGTACGGCTCGGTCATTTCAAATGGCGTTGGGTTCAGATTGGGATATTCCTAACGCCTAACTAGCATCGTACTCGGTCGGTCGGAAGCCTTTCCGATTCGGTCGGAAAGACACGTTCCCGATCCGATTAGGACGGAGCAAATGCCATTAGGAGGCCTTCCTAACCGCATCGGAATCGGGCCCTGAATCGGAAAGGTTTCCGACCGACCGAAAACAATGCCAGTTAGGCATTAGGAATATCCCAATCCGAACCCATCAGGACCGCCGACCGGGTGTCGGTCGGTCCCATGACCGAGACGATGTCGGGCGGAGGGAACTCCACCCGACATCCTAATCAGCCCCAATGTGCGGTTGCATTGTAATAGCGGTCGGTCCCGAGACCGCAACGACGTCCGCCTGACATCGTAATGAGGCCCACTGTGTTCAGTACAGTAATAGCCTATGCCGTTTCTCCAAACAAAAAAAGGAGTGCTCTGTGATGGTAAGCATAAGTCCCAAGTGCTCCATCCTATATCGGTATATAACCAAAGGATTCCAAATCTTACAAAATCACCTATTTGTCTATGCCAAAGGCTGTGTAATTTTCTCTAGAACAAACTTCTGTCATAGTTTGTGAAACTAGTACATAATGTTTACATATTTATTTGTGTTAAAAAAAAATTAATCAAAACCAGGACGCATGGGGAGAGGCCGCTTTACTATAAAAGAGTTGTTTCCAAGTGTAAAGCATTTGTAATATGGAATCTGCTGCAGCTCTCATAAGTTTTTTAAAAAGAAAATCCGCTCTCCATTGGGGTTTGGCTTGGCAAGTTTCGTGCTGGTCCATCAAGTAAGGACGTATGGGGATGGGGTCCAAAAAGTATAAATAGTGAGGTTTTTCATTTTAATTCTTACAGGAAGCTGTTGACAGATATAAAAAACAGTTGAACGGAATTACACCAAACTTGGAATGAAAGTAGAACTTTACTTAAGGAAGTACCTTTGTTTAGTTTGGTGTAAGTCCGTTTAGTAGTTTTTGAGAAACTGGCATTAGAAAAGTGATTTTGTAGGCCTCAAATTGAACCAGCCTATCAGTCAAGCTTTGGAGGATAGACATATTGGACTATTGGTTCATGGATGGTCTATGAACCTGAGTTTGCAAAAAACCTGAAAGATCCAAATAAAAAAAATAAGCAGCCTTTTCTCCCATTGTCCTTTTTGGGTCTGCAATCCTAAAGCTGTGTTTGCCGACCCAACACTCTATGACTTGCTGGCTGCAACTTGAACAAAAGTATTGCAGCTTTCATCACAGAACATGGAGACTCAGTCCTGGCATCCTGAAAAAATGAAGGTGGGTAAGGGACAGGGACAGCATCCCCTGACCCTCTGGCTCAGGTGGAGGGCCCCAAAGGGAACCCCCATGTTATATATATATTTTTTTCATTACAATTTTGCCACAAGGTTTGCAGACCATAAGGTTGGGTTTGCGGTCATCCTTAGAACAGCCCCTGTGTTCCACAAACCCTCATATATATCTGTAGTTTTATGTACCTTAAATATATTACCATAATACAAAAATAAAGGGCCTGACCGACCGACAGCCTTTCAGCCTGAACGCCAGATTACAATCCAGGCGGTCGGACCCTGAAGGGCCAGCGGGTAAGACCGCTGCCTTCGACAGCATCACTGATCCCGTCGGGGTGGTGGTCGGAATCGCAATCCTGAATGGAGGTGGTGCCAAGGCAGGCACTGCCGTCAGGATTACAATATTCCTTTCCGACAGCCTTTGCATGTCAGAAAGACCGCCATGAAAAGGCTGTCAGAAATGGATTTTGGGGGCCCCAAACAGGGCCTCCTTCCATCGTGGGCCACTTTAAAGTGGCACAGGGGGCACATGTAGTGCCCCCACACACCTCCATGCACAGTGGGCCATGCACCACATGGTGCATGGCACACGGTGCATGGAGGTGCTCCTTTACACGGCGGCTTGTGCTGCGCCCCTTTTCCTGGGCAGCTGTACAAGTCGCCGTGTAAAGGAGCACTTTCCGACCGCCAGCCCAGCGGTCGCATCGTAATGCGGTGGTCAGAACACCATCATAATAAGGCCCAAAGACAGAGTTGGAGATTTAAACTCTGATTCTTGGGGCCCGATTTCGATGCGGTTTGGAAAACTTCCTGACCGAATCGGTTTGGGAATGGTTTCTGACCGACTCGGATTGGGCTTGTCCGACCGACCGATTACGATGCATCCGGATACTTCCAGATACGATTTGGTTGCAGCCTATGTTCCGACCGAATGCATAGTCTCCCATTGAAGAAAGGGGTGGCTGGGGAAAATCGAGCACCCTGTGGTGGGCACCCCCTGGTGCCTGCCACACTGTGCATGGCTGGTAAGGGGGAAAGCCCGACATGGAAAGCCTGTCGGAAACCGACATCGTAATCCTGATGGCAGAAACACCATCCTCAGGGATTGCGTTGGGGCCTCCAACGGGCCGACGGGCTCCTTGAGCCCGTGGGAATTCAGACGGAATGACCGGCCGGTTTTGAATACGACCACCTAAATTGTTATTAAGAAATTGGAATCGCAACCGCAGATGTTGGTCGGAAAGTCTCTGAATTGTTAAAATGGTGACACTACCCTATAGCTGCCTCTAACACTAAAGTATTTCTGTAGTAAAGGCCAACATATATCTGTCTTCCCCTGTTTCTCCTTTGGTGTGTTATGTTATGTGAGTTTGTAGAGGACATTATCAACCAGGTAAAAGTCTAGCCCCGCTTAAGGAGGGTGGATGTATTCGAACAGTAAGGTCTTCAACGTCTTGCGGAACTCAGGAAAAGGAAGAGGCTCTAGGAGAATGCCTGCCTCCGGGTCTGTTTGTGTGTATGCTTGGGATGGGTGTAAGTAGGGGTCCAGCTGAGCAGAGGTGTTAGACTTGTCATCCTTAGGGTGGTCTTTCCCCAAACATTTTGCCTGCTTACCGCCTCTTTTTGCTTTTCCTTTTGTTGGCCTTAGGACCCTTAGCACTTTACCAATGCTGACCAGTGCTAAAGTGCATGCGCTTCTCCCCTAAACATGGTAACATCGGTGTATACGCAATTGACATATTTAGTTTACCTGCAAGTTCCTTGTAAAGTAGTATACCATATACTCAGGGCCTGTAACCAAAATGCTACTAGTGGGCCTGCAGCACTGATTGTGCCACCCACACAAGTAGGCTTTCAAACCCGTCTGAGGCCTGCCATTGCAGAACCTGTTTGTGCAGTTTACACTCACTTCGACTTGGCATTTAAAACTGCTTGCCAAGCCTTAAACTCCCCTTTTACTACACACAAGTCCCCCCAAAGGTAGGCCCTAGGTAGCCCATAGGGCAGGGTGCTGTGTAAGTAAAAGGTAGGGCATGTAATTTGCAGTGGCGGCTGGTGGAATTTAAAACTGGTGAGGCGTATGCAGAACGAATCAACGTATGCGAGCGAGCACAGCGAGCGAGCCCGACGGCAATAAGGGAGGTTCGGGGGGGTTCTCCCCCCGTGAAGAAATTTAAAAAAAATTGGCATCTTTTTGGTGCGATTTTCAGCACTATTTCTGTGATAAATGAACTAAAAATTCAGTTCTTCTAGGCATTCATAAAAGAAAACTCATACATTATTTCAGAGAATTTTTGGGTTGCCAAGCAAGTCTGACTTCTGAAGAGGGCTAGGGTACTAAGCAAGACTGCTTTGGCTCTACCCTTTCCAATAGAAAACACTAGTTAGCGATGTGAACAAGTTCAATGGACAAACCTGGGGTCTAGGGGGAGTCCCTCTCCTGAGAAAGAAATTTAAAAAAGATTGGCAAATGGTGCATTTTAAAGCAAATTAATGCAGCGATAAAGCAAGGCTTATTAAGCAGTGGGAACGTATAGTCTTGAAATATTAAACACATTAAAAACTGCCCTGTATCTTCTTGCATTCATTTGTTCAACAGTTACTATAATATGTAAATTGTTCTGCATGACAACTTGCCCTCCAGATCGCACAGGCAGTTCAAGAGAAAAGTCCTTGAAAAAAAAACCAGATATGTCATTAATACAAAACAAGAAATCTAGGCAGCGAAATCAAACACACCCCTTCAACCTACTGCTCAGTATGACAATAGGAACTGGGAGGGGAGCAATAGAGAATCCTACCATAATCGCTAGGCAACAATTATTCCAAACCTTGACAACGACATGAACCTCGATGAATCAAAATCCCAACTTTCACCCAATGCCTGGTCACTTGGAATCATCCTGGAAACTAACTTCACCCTCATTGAAGACACTGCTTAGAAAACCAAGCCCACCTGCCACCAGCGCTCTCTACTACAGAAAGTGAAACCATTTCTCCCTGACAGTCACTATAGCACTATTCATAAAGCTCTCCTGCTCTAACATCTTGAAGGTGGCAACGCCCTGCTCCATGGCCTCCTACACTCCACACTAGCCACGGTTGAAGACATCCTACACACCAAAGCATGCCTCATCAACAATCTGAATAAATATGCCCACATCACGCCCACTGTGAAGTAACCTCACTGGCCCTCCCCATCTGAAACCCAGCGCTGCATTATCTACAGTCATCATGACCAGCAACTTTTAATTTACCACCTCCAGTGGCTTTCAGCTCACCAAGAGGAAAGACACCATCTGAATGGAAATGAAGAAATGCAAAAAACAAAACAAAAAAGACAATAGGCGGCCTCCTTCTATGAACCTAGGATCTGGAATTACATCCCCGTACCCATGAGGACTGCCTCAGCCCTGCTCCAATTTATAAAAGCGCTGAATACATACTTCTTAAAATAATATTACATCATGATGCAGTAAAAATCAGAAACCAGATATCTCTCCAATCACCGTGCCTTCGTCTTTGACCCTATACATAGCTAAGTTGCCTTTTGACTAGGTTTGCACTAGAAAAGTACCACATCCATATATACATACATAGAGTGACCGCAGGTTGCAGCACAACATTCATAAAACTGCCAGAAAAGCAAAAGATGCAAAGCTGCTCCATGCAGACTGTTCACATTACAATCCACTAAAACAATGTAACATAAATGCAGTGCAAAGGCAGACAACTTCTCTAAACCCTCCATGCCAGAGCAATTTCAGAGGGAGTCTTTGACTATTAAATTATCCCCTGTTCCAACGCACCGTTCTTCTGAACTTAACTTGGCACGTTACTGTCGCTACTGGATGAGGAATGAGCACTTTTGCACAGCTCAAATTATTTTGTTACGAAATCTAATTTACTAAACCTAACGTTCTGGCACATGTGTGCCTCTGCCCAGCCTCAGTTCCAAACATGTCTACCAGCTTTCAAAGACTCCATTCCTTTCTTCAGTTCGTTGACCACATGCTATGCGAGATGTGTCATCTGCAGGTTACAGGCTTCATTTCCAAAGAGACAGCTCAGTGTCTGCTGCAGTGAACGGATTCACAGGTTGATTCCAGCAAGGGTTTAATGCATCTGCTGTGCATGTGTGTGTGTGTGTGTGTGTGTGTGTGTGTGTGTGTGTGCATGTGCGTGCGGTCATAAGCTATGGGACTTAAGGGTTGGTGAGCAATTGTCAGTGCCTTCATTGACATTTATTTAAATACCTTACTAAAGTGACTGCACGTGCTCCATACCCCTCTGAGGACACAACAGGAGAACTGTATTAAACTTAACAATTTATCAGAAAAAGAAACGGGGAGATCTTTAAGGAAAACACTGAGATTTTCCCCTGACCCACGGTTCTCAAAAATCAATGGTAAAGTTTGCATCCACAGAGAGCAGAGTCCTGAGTCTGTTCAGGCGTAACAAAGTAGGAAGCGCTGCAAACCGCGTCATAGATCTGATGCTGCTCATAGTCTGAAGGTCCATTGCTATGCCCTGGAAGGCCAACACGTTACCGGGGTTAAAGCACTGGTGCACAGCAACACTTAAGTGGGATTAAGCTGAATCTGTGGCAATGAGGCGGGAGGAGGCCCGGGCTGTGTAGGGTCCCCATAGCTACAGACTGGGTCAATCTGCTCCATGAGTTGCAAGAGTTTCATGAGGAGCTCTCTGATTAAGGAGAAATAGAGCCTGGTTAGTGGTCGGCACTGAACTTTAGGGGGCCTGGCGATTTCCCATGTTTCCTTATCCCGAATCTGAGCCCTAAACGAATGATGTAAATACAGCGTGGGGTGATGCCATCCAGCAGGCACATAGCACTATTCCTATGTGTAGGAATGTGAATCCATGCGGGAGGTTCACTCAAAGGGAAGACGAATGTATTGCTTTTAAATATCAATACCTGAAAATGCAACTATTATGACCTAGAGTTCTTTTTGTTTACTTGTTCATACTTTGTACGAATCACTCCTTTCAGACTAAATATATTGTCATGCATGCGCAGAGACCATGGTGGTATTACTAAACATAGATACTGTAAAAAGAACAGACCGCAGCTAAAAACATTTGCAGCAAGTGACAGACGGCAGAAAGATAACGGGGCGCGCAATAAACTTGAGGACAAGGAGAATAATCACAGATCAATCAATTCCTACGTAGACCAAGTACTTTAACTCATGAAGCAGGCAAAAGAAGTACACACCGTGCCTCAGGCAAGCAGAACAACAGAAGCGACATCGCGGCGCGCACTCCCTGCCGCTCCCTTCGCCCATGCCATATATACCAGGGAATTGCCCTACGGAGTTCTTGAATCTCGCTACACTATGCATGGATTTATAATATGTCCATGCAGACTTTTTAGTGGCATTATTTAAAATAAGTAGTGCTATCTGTCAAAGTTTATGACATATGCTGCAGCAGCTGCAGGTTCTCCAGCACCCGTAGCACAATCCCTTGCTTTCCCTGGGTGGCCTGGTGTGCGTGCATGGGGCACTGCAGGAGACACAGAAGGCTCCGGGGCACCTGCCCTCCTCATTTCTGCCCACTCTCGACACCCCCCATGTAAAATCTGTATCTTTTGTCAGACGAGATGTTATTTATGAGAAGTTGTTGAGTGGACTGCAGTAGTCTGCCACCCCCTGGGAAGCTGCTTAGCATATGTCCAGAGCAATGCGGGGTAGGGCAGTACCAGTGCCTCGTACGAATGCCCCTTTATGCAAGTATATGCAGCTCTGTACCTTTCGGTGTCGACCATATGTAAGCAGTTTATTTTCACTATGATAAGGTAAGCTTCATGGCGATTTCAAAGCGAAATATGAAGCAGAAGGCATCATTTTATCAGTTACATATTTTAAAATGTTTTTGCGTCATCTTCATCAGGATAGCGCATTAGAGTTCTGTGTGCACTTTTTAGTGTCATAAATTCATATGCCCTTCTTTGATGTCTAAGGTTCCAACGCAGCCGGGCAGCAGAAACTCTTCAGCAGTCGCGGCTCGCATCGCAATACTCGGGGGGGGGGTCGCGCGGGGGTGGGGGCCGGGGAATTAAAAGAAAAGAAGAAAAAAAGAAAACTTACCTGACCGCCGGTCCGCGCCGCCTCTGCTGGGCCCTTGGCGCCTTCACTGGAGTGGCAACCCCTCAGCCAATACTGGCGCTGCTCCAGCAGCGCCAGGATTGGCTTAGAGCAGGGTTACTCGCCACCCGCCTGCCCATTAGGAGACCGAGGGTTGAGTCTTTGATCAACCCTCGCTCTCCTAATGGGCATGCGCCAGCCAGAGCAGACACTAGTGCGCATGACTGGGCACGGCGGAAAAATTCACCGACCTTCACCAGTCATGCGCACTTGTGGTGCTGCCTGCCCCTGGTCTGACAATGCATCATGCATGTCAGTCAACATGACGCCGGACCGCCCACCCCCTTCAGACTCTGAAGGGGGTGGGCGGTCCGACGTCATGCTGACTGACATGATTGTCAGTTCTCCCTCGGTGTCTCTGAACTTAAGTAAACTGAGTCAGTTTACTTAAGTTCACAGACGCCGAGGGAGCTGCGGGCGCGGGCGGCTTGTGGGGCAACGCCCCAGCGCCCTAATGGACGCACCGCCACTGGTAATTTGTTGTTCACTACTGTGAGGCCTACTGCTCTCAGAGGTTTACATTGGGAATTCCTTAATACACCTTTAAGCTGTAATTCCTGATTAGAAAGGAAGCTACATCATATCTCATATCTTTGCAATGGTAATGATAAATCCTCTTTAGTGGTGAAGTTAGATTTAACATTACTAATTTTGAAATGCCACTGTTAAAAGTGGGCATTTCTCTGCCCATACTGCTCTGTGTGCCTGCAGCCTGTCTTCAATACACGTTTGAGGTGGGTGATAGCTACATGTTGTGCATTCCCTCTAGACAGTCACAAACACAGGATGGGTAGGTGTGACAGAGAGCTCATCTGCATTCTGATAGCTCTTTCTGGGCAGGAAGAGAGGGGGAAGGTGATGCTTACACCTGAATAGGCAGTGTCCTGTTACCCCCTTCTGATAGTCTGGAACCAGGGCTGGGAAGAAAGGACTTGTGTGCATTTCAAAGACCCTTCTTTGAAATCACCCCCACTTCAAAGGCACAACTGGGTATAAGTACTAGGGCTCTGACCCTACCAAAACAGTACTCTACTGGATCTGTAAAGAACTCTGCCAGGAGTAAAGACTGCTCTGCTACAAAGATTGCCACTCTGCTTGACTGCTGCTCTGGAAGAACTTCTTTTCTGCTTTGCTGTGCTGCCCTGCTGATCTCTGCCCTGCTGAGGACAAGGACTGGACCCATCTCACTAGAACCCAGAGTGAGTCCAAAGGGTTACTGGCTTGCCCCCTGTTCTGACGTCTCAGGGCAATCAAAGAGTCCCTTCAACTCTGCAACAGACCTGGACTCTGCCATCTGTGAGTCCTGCCCTGCCAAGTGGTGCCAATCCAGGGTCCTTGAAAGGTGATTTTTGCTAAGCTCATCCATCAAAATCAATGCATCGACAACTTTCCTTTGACGGACTGCGCGGCTCGACGGTGACGGACTGCACAGCGACAATGCATCGCCTGCATTGTAAAGGGGTTCGTCAACGAAGCCTTCATTGACTGCGTAGATCAGAACCGACGCATCTCCTGCATCCACAGGATCAACGACGCATCGCCACCTCTGCTCCTTGCATCGAGTCTTCGACCTCGACGCTTCCTCCATCCAAGGTTCTTTTTCAGCTGCACCTGAGTGAGTTTTGTAGCCGGCCTGCCCTCCATCGCGGTTGACCGGAACTTTGGATTACCCCGATCTAGTGCGATGAGATGTCCCCTGTTGGTGCTTTATGACTGTAAGCATTATAATTTAATTTAATCTTTAAAAATTTATAACTCCGGTTCTACTCGTATTTTTGTCATTTTGGTCTTGTTTTACTCATAAAAGTATTATCTATTTTTCTAACCCTGTGTGGAGTATTTTTGTGGTATTTTCATTGTGTGTGTTGTGTGTGTGTGTTGTGTGTGTGTGTGTGATGGACAAATACTGTACACATTGCCTTTTTCGATAGGCCTGACTGCTCTTTGCCAAGCTACCAGAGGGCGAGTACAGGTTATCTTTTAGTTTGTAACTAGCTTATCATGAATAGAGTGGTGGTTCCTGTTTGTACAGGGTGCATACTCTGACAACCAGAAACCCCAATTCTAACATTGGTGATCAGCGGTGAGGATAGGACTTGTGTTTGTGCAATACCATATAGAAAATCATTCTTCACTACAACTCTATACTAAGACCATTTCAAACCTTTTTCAATTCTCCCTGGTCGGGCTTTAGATTGGAGAAACAGCACCTGCAGTAATTAATTTTGAGCTGGCCAGGTTAGAGTATTACACTGTGCCCCAGCTATGAGATTTTTGCAAAGATTTTCAAGTTTCTACAAGAGGCTTCAGCTGGAAGGTGTAGCTGCAAAAATCTTTGAGGGCCTGGGCAGAGACCCAGGTTGCAGAGAATGACAATGCAGAGGAGGTGCAGGAAATTCCTGAGGAGGAGGATGACTTGATTCTGGGGTCTGATGTGGCTCTGGAACTGCCTGTGGAGGGGGCCAACAACTTGCTGGAAGCAGTGGTGGTTCCCAGAGCAGGGAGCAGTGTCTCCTCAAATAACTTATCCCCAGAGAAGGTGGCATACAGGAGGGAGGTTTGACATGTTCTGTGCGGAGCGGAAGGTAGGATGTCTACCGGAGGACCTTGGCTTGCTACAATAGTGGTCATCCCCAAACCGGGTAAATCACCGGTATTATGTGGGTCATATAGACCCAACTCGCTGCTCATTTTTGAGGCCAAGGTATTGGCAAAGGTGCTGGCTAATAGACTACAATTTCTACAATAATTCACCCCGACCAATCGGGGTTTATGCCGCTGAGGAGCACGAGGCTGAACCTTCGTCGTCTATATGGAGTAATTAGGCTTTCCTGTTTTCAGTTTCTATTTTTGGTAAATTCTGGTGGGGTTTATTCAGTGTTTTCAAGTGATTTCTATACCTTAAAAAAACAGTGGTTATCAGTGGTTACACATTTTCGCACCATTAAAAACTATAGAAACAGTGTTTTTCCAGTGCTTATGGAACATTTTACTTTTATTATTGCTTTCTTTCTGCTAGCGCATGGTATATAGACAGTGTAAGTATAGTGTGTATGAGGTCCAAATAGATTTTTGCAAATTAAACTTATTGTAGTTCACCATACAATACTTCTTCAGTGAGTCTTTGGTCATGTGCGCTCGCTCTTTCCTTCCCATGTAAACTTCTGTGAAAAGGCCCTCTCAACATTGGCACTTGAGATGGGCAATGCCAAAATAGCCAGTACACAATTTGTTAACTCTGGCCACTGATATAGCTTTCCATGCCAATACTGGTTCACTTGTAGATTGAGATTCTCAGGGCAGGGTCTACAATATTTGAGCTGATCTGGGCGCTTATGCCCTCAGAATTATTGAAGCGGTCATAAATGAAGCAGCACTTTTGAAACTACAGAGGAAATTCCCCTTTACAGCAGGGATCTAGAACAGATTACCACAGTGAGGTTTCATTGACTTCAAATGCCATTGGTGGTGAAGGGACATTTCTATGCATCATTGTAAGCCATTTCTCATACATTGTAAAATAAAAGTTCCTGAATTGCTCTTCACCATTGATTTGCTTACCAAGTGGCAATCACTCTAACATGGAACATGTTGCAGTGCCAAAGTCACTAAAGGTGTTGCCCAGCCTACTCTCAAGGAGATGTTTCATATCTACACCAATTATGCTGAACACTTGGCAGACAAGGGTGTTTTCAGACTCTAGTTTTTTTATTATGTCCACTACAGCAGGTATGTTTTCCTGTAAAAATCTAAGAATGCAGTAAAGTGTACTTTTTTCACATCACTATCAATATGTGACCAAAGATCCTCACATTTCTTGCCTTTGGCATCATCACTCAGCAAAAATTCTGTAAACGGTTGCCACATGGATAATATAGCATTCATAGCCCCTTGGACTGAGAACCATCAGCTAAGGGACACAGTTGGGATGACTCTTTCTTTGATGCCACACAAAGGACGAAATGATAAATATTTGCGTTTTAGTTCCTGTGCATAAGAAAACAGTGCACCAGAATGGACTAAATTCAATAGCATTCCTCATTAACTCTGAAGATTGCAAAGATGCTTTCAGCATACCATCTAACAAGTGGCAAGGAGCTCTTACAGGGAAGCACTTCAGCTCAGGTATCAATTTTGACAGGTCATCACACAACTTTTTCATATACGTAGCTGAATCACTGCAAATGCAAACAATATCACTCCAATCTTTGTTGAACTTGGAAAGAACCTTTTTGCAGAGCATTCCAAGTGACACTGCGTTCCGTGTTTTCCAAAAGTCTGGTGTCATGTTTTAACCACTATCCCAGATGCTTGGTGATAACGCTCTTTTCACATATACTTGTCACTATACCTTGCATTGAATGTTTAAAGCCTGAGGTGTTGGCAATTTGCCTACTATCAATACTGACTCACTAGAAACTGGGGGCTGATGTATTAAGAGTTTTTACCCATTCTCTGTGGGTAAATGTGATGACACATATTAGGAAAGATTCTTATGAAATTAGCCATTTTACCTATCAGTGAAAGAATCAAACGCAGCCAAAATATCAAATATGATTTTGATATTGCCTGATTCTCTACAATTTATAAAATAATTAAACAAGACCTAAAACATGCTTCTAAACCCTGCATCTTTAGACCAAAGACCACAAAACTGTAAAAAAACAAAAGGAAGAAGAAACAATATTTTAGTGGCATCCCTAAACAACAAAACGCAAGCAGAATAATGTTAGCCTAGACTTTCTTACTGCTAGCTTGTATAACAAAGTTACATTGTATTGGCCCCTACAGGAAGAAAAAAAATGACTCTTTCACTCTCTTTTTCCTTTCTTTGAATGGCATTTAGTTTGTCCTTGTGCAGGTGTTTTTTCAGTGTTTATATGTTTTCACTGGTGAGGGCTATTTCTCTTTCAGGGGGGTTTTATTAGTTATTATAGGTTTAAACCTAAAACCGGACAGCCTAGGAGTAATGCACGAGGTAACGGCGCGCCCAACAGATGACACAACAGTGGTGTCGTCGGATGCCCGTATGGCATTTGACAGTTTCGAGTGGACGTGCTTATTTATGGTTCTTTCCAAGCTGGGCTTTGGGCCGGGGTTCTGTGCCTGGGTCCGGCTTTTATACTCAGACCCCATGGGTAGAGTTCGACTCAAAGGGGCGATATCTAGACCATTTGCGCTCCACAGAGGCACGTGCCAGGGATGTCAGCTATCCCCGATACTATTTGCGATGGCTCTGGAACTGCTTGCGGCATGGGTACGTGGGGATCCTTTGGTGCAAGGAATAGATGGCTGGGAGGAACGTATCTCCCTATATGCGTACGATGTCCTGCTTTATGCGCATAGACCGCGCCACACAATTCATAGACTTATCCATATCTTTAGAACATTCAGTAATTATTCTGGTTATCAAATAAACTGGGATAAATCACTGGTCTTTTCCTTGACGGGCCAAAAACCACACCTTACGTCGGCATGTGCGGCCTTGGAGCAGCAGGAGGAATTTAAATACTTGGGAATCTGGGACACTAAGTCGGCAGAGAGGTTTCTAGAATTGAATCTAAATCCGCAGCTGGAGAGACTACGCAGACATGTGACAAACTGGCGGAAGCTACCCGTCTCTCTCATGGGAAGGGCTGTCTTGTTTAAAATGATGGCCCTCCCATGTTTGCTATATGTACTCCAGAATACTCCATATCAGATCCCGACCGCAGTATTTCGAACAATTGGTGCAGAAATACGCACCCTGTTGTGGGTGGGGGGAAGCCCCCGAATTGCTCTGCGTATGCTGCAAAGGGTAGTGTATGAGGGGGGACCGGCGGTACCTGACGTCAGGTGTTACTATCTGGCGGCTCAGCTTGTGAACGTGAACGACTGGGTATTTGCACCGTACGAGGAACCAGCCTACAGGGCAGCCCGTCAGGCATTGGGGCCTCGGGGATATCAAGCGGCATTGTATAGGGGTGTACGTAAGCCGTATCTGGCGGCACATACGATGACAGTCATCCGGGCATGGCGGGTGGCCACAAAACTACTGGGGTGGGAATCCAAACTGATGGGCCAATCCCCATTGTGGGATTGTGACCAACTGGCAGAGTTGGGACGTCTGGCGGGCTTCCCTAGATGGAGCCTTATGGGAATTGACAAACTCTGGGATGTCTGGCGAAATGGGAAAATGTGTACATTTGAGAACCTGCAGTCAGAATATAAATTGGCAGAGGGGGAGAGACTCCGGTATTTACTGCTGAGACATGCCCTGAGGCGCCATGTGATGGAGGGAGTGCAGTTGCCTGACTATTCCCAAGGGAGGATAGATTACTGATGGACCCGATGGTGGGCAAGGCCATATCGCTTATATATCACAAGATCATGAATAACCTAGCAGACCCTCTGGGCCCCTTGAGGGAAGCGTGGGAGACAGATGTGGGACTATTGGAAGATGACGACTGGGCGGAGGCCATACAGAGCTCTAGGGAAATTACAATACACGCAAGATTTAGATTAGTTCAACTCAGGATTCTACACAGGTCCTATATCAAATCAAATCAAATCAGGAATATTTATTTAGCGCAAACATATCACCCGAAAGTCTCATGGCGCTTGCAGAAAAGCTCAGATGTTAATTTAAGCAGAGCCGTTAGAAGTCAAACAGCCAAGTTTTTAGCTCCCCACGAAAATGATTATGACTTGAGATGGTGCGCAAGTATAGGGGCAGTTTATTCCAGAAAGCAGGTGCGAGGAAGGAGAAAGATCTCCCCCCCATTCTGGTTGCACGGATTTAAAAGAAATTTGTTGCTGGATCTTAGAGCCCTGCATGGGCAATACCAGCTGAGTTTCTTTTTCCAGTAACCAGGACCATTTCCATAAATATTTTTATGAGTTAGGCAGAGAATGTTAAAACGAGTTCGTTTTCTGACAGGGAGCCAGTGGAGGAGTCTTAAGTTTGAGGCCGAGGGGGATCTCGGAGGAAGATTCAACACCAGTCTGGCAGCCGTGTTCTGCAGGACTTGGAGCCTGGTTAGGAGGTCTTCATTTACAGAAGACAACAGAGCATTGCCATAATCCATGCGATTTATGATCAGGCCTTGGACTAATGGTTTCCTAGCTTCGGTCGGGAGCCATTTAAAAACTTTACGTAAATTCCGCATGATGCCGAAACAGGAACCAACTAAATGATTGACCTGATCTTTCATAGACAATTTATTGTCTATTTGGATACCTAAGTTCTGGACAGATTGTTTTGGCTCTGGGCAGGGTCCCAGAGATTGGGGCCACCAGTCACTGGACCAGCATTCGTGGGCTTTGCCAAAGAGGACTATTTCAGTCTTTCCTCCGTTTAATTGAAGATGGTTCAGGTTCATCCATCTATCAATGTGGGTCATACAATTTTTTTAACGTATTTTCGTGTCAGTAGGGTCCGGGCCGAGGGTGATCAGGACATGAGTGTCATCGGCATATGACACGACATCAAAGCCGTAGGATCTGATCACCTCAGCCAGCGGAGTTACGTAAAGATTAAAGAGTGTCAGGCTCAGAATAGAGCCCTGGGGTACTCCCATCCTTACAGGTCTATTTCTGGAAACAATGTTGTCAATCTAATGATTACATTAGAGGAGGTCCTCCACTCTTTGGCTTCTGCTAAATCGGGTTCACCTGAGGATCTCTGTCGGCCCAAGACAATGGCTTTGTTGGCCCCCTGCTGTGCCCCTGAGATTTTACAAATGTATAACTGCTCGATACAAACGGGATGTTTCCCCAGGGCCTGGAAGGAAGCATTTGTACGGCCAATATTGAAGAAACCGATGGCGGATCCGCTGGTCCTTAGTAACTATCGCCCCATCTCTTTGCTTCCCCTGTTGGGTAAGCAATTGGAAAGTCAAATAAATAAGCAGTTAGGGTGCTATCTAGAATCAAACAATATCTTGGACCCCTCACAATCAGGTTTTCGAACTGGATTCAGTACAGAGACCGCCCTTCTGGCCGTGACTGACTCCCTAAGAAAGGAAATGGATTCTGGAGGATCAATAGTTTTGATCCTATTAGACTTGTCTGCGGCGTTTGATACCATCTCGCATTCAAAGCTCGTGGACCGACTTCTGGCCTGTGGAATCCAGGGTACAGCCTTAAAATGGCTGCAACAGTTTTTATCTGATAGATACCAAACCATCACTTTGGGCTCTTACCGATCAGAAAAAATGCATTTGGATAAGGGGGTTCCTCAGGGGTCTTGTTTGAGTCCCACTCTGTTCAACGTTTATATGGCTCCAGTGGCAAAAATAGTTGAACAGTTTGGGTTTGAGATAATATCATATGCTGATGATACTCAGCTTATGTTTAAAATTAGCCCTAACCTTGAGACAGAGAAAATTCGCTTTGCTACAGGAATGCTTGCAATATCTAGTTGGATGACGGATAATTGCCTCCAATTGAACCCCGGTAAGACTGAGATTATGTTAATGGGGAAAGCCTCATCCATCTGGGTGGGTGACTGGTGGCCCACCCAATTGGGAGAGGTCCCCGTACCCAGAAAAAGTGTGAAAAACCTTGGGATAAAATTGGACCAATCATTAACAATGAAGGATCACATAAATGCCACCACTAGCTCTTGTTATCATGCCCTGCGCCTTTTGCGTAGGATCTTTCCTTATTTACCTATAAATTCTCGTAAAACTCTTGTTCAAGCTATGGTGATTAGCAAAATGGATTACGGAAATGCCCTACTGGCAGAGGCGGATGAGTCCTCGCTTGCCAAACTACAAGTGATCCAGAACACGGCTACAAGGTTAATTTTAAACCGCCCTACAGGCTCCTCGTCCGGTCCTCTGCTGAGAGAATTACATTGGTTACCGGTAAAGAAGAGATCCGTCTTTAAAATCTGTTGCCTCACGTACAACGCTCTCAGAGGCAAAGGGCCTCGGTACTTGCAGAGGAAACTATTAAAATATGTTCCCAGCCGAACTCTTAGATCTAGTTCACTTGGCCTCTTACAGGTGCCCCGAATACGCCTCAAGCGTACTGGGGGGAAAGCTTTCTCCCACCTTGCTCCTAAATATTGGAACAAGTTGCCCCTGGCTCTTCGTGAGTCCCCTTCCTACAGCACCTTCAGAAAAAACGTAAAGCCTTTTTGTTCTAGGACTCCAGGCAGTCCCTCTGGTATGTCTCAACACAAGCGCCGAGATGCCCCCGGGTGAGTTGTGCGCTATAGAAGTGGTTTTAACATAACATAACAATCTGAACAGCAGTGACTCGGTCAGTTAGATAGCTTCTCAGCCATTTGAGGGCTTTCCCTCTGACACCAATCTCCCAGAGTCTTAGATCTAAAATGCTGTGGGAGATGGTGTCAAAGGCAGCCGATAGGTCTAGCAGGACGAGAATAGATGATTGTCCTCTATCCAATGCTAGCCTGATGTTGTCGGTATCTTCTACCAATGCTGTTTCAGTGCTATGTGCGGCCCTAAAGCCGGACTGTGATGAGTCCAGAAGACCATGGCTATCTAGGTAAATGACGAGCTGTCTATTGACCAGCGACTCAAGCATCTTCCCAAAGTAGGGGAGGAGCGAGATAGGGCGGTAGTTTATTGGAAGATTTGGATCGGCAGTGTTTTTTTTTAGAATAGGTCTAACTCTTGCGGCCTTCCATATTTTAGGGACGACAGCTTGTGACAGTGAGTTGTTAAATAAGTCTGTCAGGCGGTCTAGAATTTCAGGTGCAATTATTGGAAGGAAACGCGGTGGTATAGGATCCACTGGTGAGCCAGATTTAATTTTATTCATGGCGCTAATCACATCTTCCAGATTGCATGGAGAGAATTCTTGCAGGGTAGAGATAAAACTAGGAGGAGTAGAGGGGTGATTTTGTGAGATATTAGTGACTTCTTGAAGTGGAAAGGAACTGTGAATTGTGTTTATTTTGTCCTCAAAATATTCAGAGAGAGAGTTCACCCAGTTCTGTGAAATGGAAATCGGTGACTGGACTGGGGGCGACGTGAACTCGTTTAAGATGTTATAAAGCTCTTTATTTGAATTTGCTGCTTTTTCTATTTGATTTAGGAGAAATAATTTTTTTGCTTGTCTAATACTTTCCAAGTAAATACGATGGATACTTCTATATTTTTCCCGATCTTGCTGATTCTTACTTTTCCTCCATTTTCGTTCCGCGGTCCTGCAAGAGAGTTTCAATTTCTTCAGTTGTTCCGTGAACCAGGGTGAGGTTCTAGGTTTAAAGTTGACTTTGGTGAAAGGAGCAATTTTATTTAAAGCAGATGTTATGGCTCCCTCAAGAGAGGTTGCAGCCAGATCGGTGTTGTCTTCTTGGCATATGAATGGAGGGTTAAAATGGGTAGAAAAGGAGGTAGAAGTGACTTTCCGCCATGACCTTCTCCATTTTGATTCGGTTTTTAGCTCATTTTTAATTTTCTGGGCTGGGATAGTAAATTTCAATAATTCATGGTCTGACCATAATAGTGGGGACGAGGGTTCCACCATAGTACATGACGAGTTTGTAAATATTAGATCAAGTGTGTGCCCAGCGGAGTGGGTGGGGCTATCCACCTGTTGTACAAGTCCAAGAGATCTCATGTTGGTAGTAAGCTGATTGGTATCGGGATCGGATAAAATCTCTGCATGGTAATTAAAATCTCCTATTAGGAGAAAGAAATCTGAGGCTAACACATGTGGGGCAATGTTCTCTAGTAGCTTATATGTAAAGTCGTTTTTCGGGCCAGGAGGTCTGTATACTACGGCTCCTCTCCAGGTGACCTGGAATAAACCATCAATTCTAAAAATACATATTTCTAATTGATCTGTGATGGCGGAGTCTAAGGTTGTGATGGTCATACTAGGAGTTGTGGCAATTAACAGACCACCTCCTCTTTTTCTCCTTCCATCTACCCTGGTGATTTTATATTGGGGAGGGAAGGCGGCTACCACATCTGTGGAGGAGTGTTCATGCAGCCAGGATTCCGTTATAAAACAGATATCTGGTGACTCCATGTCCATTAGACTCCATATGGCCCAAACACTCCAGCAGAGACTGGGCCGATGTGAATCTAGTCAATGTGCTAGGGGTTGTGGGGAGGCGGGCACCTTTTTCCACATCCTCTGGGCCTGTCCTAAGATTTGGAGGTACTTGGAAGGGGTATCCCGGGTGATGGAAGCAGTAGTGGTATGGAAAGGTTCCTGTTGAGGCGAGATGGCACCTGCTGAGTGTGACAGGGGAGGTCGTCTGGCCCAAGCATACAAAACGTGGCTGGCACTGGCTTCTGGTGTGGCAAAGAAGAATATATCGAGAGCATGGGGTGAGGCCGAGCCGCCAAGGGTGGGGGCTTGGAAACGGGACCTAGACTGGTGTCATCAGGCCGAAAAAGTTTACAAAAATGTATACATTTTAATTTAAAAAAATGTATTTAATATTTGGGAAATATTTAAAAAATGTAAATAGATTTTTAAATTATTTAACACATATTTTTTATAATGTATATTTTTAATTAAAAACATTTAAAATTTGAAAATTATGGTATTTAAATTTAAAAAGAATTGTGTAAATTTAAATTCTATCTGCATTTTTATTGGTATGTTTGTTGGTAAATTAAAAGTTTATATGTATTGTTTTGTTTTGTTACTTTTTTTAGTATTTTATAAAACAAAAATAGGTTACTATAGGATAATTTTTTAGTATGTTATTTTTTTGGGTAGGAGTAGTATTAGTGAATTTATAAGTTTATTTGTTACGTTTTTAATATTGGTAATTGTTTTTTGTTTAGTGTTTATTAATAGTTTTTGAGTTTTAATAGTTTTAAATTGATTAGTTATATATTTGTCTGGGTTACAGTATGGTATTTTTTATGATGTTTGTTAGTTTTGTTATATTTCATATAGGTTCCCAGATATAGGTCTAGGTAACATCATAACCCTATACCTACATTCTCTCCTACACTACACACATAACGGATTTGAAGGACTGACCTTTTACCCAGTTACAATACTACACACAAGTATGTAGGGTTTTTCCCTGGACACTGGCCTCATAAATTATGCATGAGGATTCTTAGTTTCTTGGAATCACAGCAGGACCATCATCTCCTGCATAATAACTGTGTATAAAGTTCATTCCCGACGTCATCCTACGTCGGACACTGGCACAGCAAGGTAGAACCCCTGGGGATACCTTAGGGTATATAAACACCACATCTTGCTGAGATAGCGAGAGGAGATCAGGACTTCCCAGCTGACACACTGAAGCAAGACGCTGAGGTTCCTGCATGAAGATACTCCAGCTCGCAGTGGTCTGACATCCCTTGCGGGGTGTTCAGCTCGAGACCAGAACGGGGTCCCGCAGGCTCACATCTGGTAATTGGTTGGCTTTATCCTAGAGGGATTCTTGGCTTTACAGCTACTCACATGCTAGGTACATTTAGGTCCATCTTGTTAGGGTGCATCGTAGGAGTACACATTTTATTGCCATGTATTTTATATACTTGCCTGAAGTTATGATTTTAGCAAAATGGTAGAAACCTACTGTTAGACCTGGCATCCTTGGCGTGGGTCTCCCTTCCATTTTTTCGTAATGCCTCCACTGTTGCCGATATGTTTTTGCTGGACTAGATGCTCATGGGCACTTTGCCGCTGCTAACCAGTGCCAAAGTGCAAGTGCTCCCTATCGTGAATTTATGTAAGTATTAGTGACTCCATGATTGGATGATTGGTTTACTTGTCAGTCCCTAGTACCGTGCACTGAGTGTGCCCAGGGCTTGTAAATCCAATGCCGCTGGTGGGCTTGCAGCACTGGTTGTGCCACCCACAGAAGCGGCTTGTAAAATGTGTCTCAGGCCTGCCATCGCAGAGCCTGTGTGCAGCCTAGGGCTGCCATGTCGACTTGGTGAGTACACCCTCTTACCAGTCCCTAAACCTTCCCTTTACTGCATGTTGGTCACCCCTAAAGTAGGCCCTAGGGCAGGGTGCATTGTGAGTATAAGGTAGGACATGCCCTGGTGTGTGTGGCATGTCCTAATAGTGAATTACAGCCATTTTCGTTTTCACTATTGCAAGGCTACCTGCTCCCCATAGGCCAGAATGGGCAGACTGACTATTACACCTTATAGTCAGAACTGACCCCGGGAACATGGTAGAAAAACGAATTTAGTATGCCTGAACTCAGGATGATAAAATACATCTTTTAGTGAAGTTGGTTTTAACATTCTGTGTTTGAAAATACCACTTTTAGAAAGTGGGTATTTTCTTGCCTAACTATCCAAGCCTGCCTCTGCTAGGTTGTGTATTCCTTGTCTGGAGATTGAGTGACAGGGGCTGGGGGTGGCTACAGGAGACAGGGTGAGTCAGCGCATGGCTGAATAGAAAGATCTGCATCCAGAGTGGAGGGAGGAGTTGCCCCTGGGTCTGAATAGGGCTGTGCCTGCCTTCCACAATGCTGGCTTCACCTCCTGCCGGGCGGCTGAGCACTCTGCCCCACATTCTGAAAGGAAAGAAGGAGTCAGAAAAACAAAGTGCTCCAGGACTGACCAGAACTGGTTTTGGACTAGGCAGAGGCCTCTCTGCCTCCAGAGAAGAAAGAGAATCAGGGTATAAGAGGGGCACCCAGACCCCAGGAAAATTAGATCACTTTTGGGAACAAGAAGAAACCTTTGCTGAGGAGCGGAACCAAGAAGAAACTGAGGAGAGACCATCCCTAAGCCTGAAGTGCTGCTTGGGGGATTGGCCTGCAGTGGTTTGCCTGACTGCCAAAGAAAGGAGAAAGGAACTTTTGCTTTGCTGTGACTTTCATCAACTTGTGAAGGATCTCCAAGGGCTTGGAAGAGAGCTTGCCCCCTGACCGAAGTCCCAGGACCATTGGACTTCACCCCTTTGTGAATTGCTGCTGGAAACTCTGTTTCAGTGGCTGCAGAGGTAGGGAGCTGTGACCGACTCTCACGACCGACTCGGTGTCCTGTAAGCACCGCATCGAAGCACCGTCTCGCCCTGCAACGCACGGCCCTGGTCTCACCGACTCCGTCAACGAGCCGCTGCCTGCACCGCATCGAGGGACAACGCGTCCTGCAACGCTTCGCTACGCCGAATCGAACTGGTCCGACCGACACGGTCACTGCTGCTGAGTTCGAGTCCTGTGACCGCACCGGAGTTGGGCACCGCTCGCACACTTTGCGACGCACAGCCCGACTCGCACCGCTGTCCGGACTGATCGACGCCAGCTCCTGAATCCGGCTCCGTCGCCGCACCGCAACCTGCCAGCACCGCATCGAAGCACCGTCTCGCCCTGCAACGCACGGCCCTGGTCTCACCGACTCCGTCTCGACGACGTCAACGAGCCGCTGCCTGCACCGCATCGAGGGACAACGCGTCCTGCAACGCTTCCATTTTTGCATCGCGACCGCGACGAACAGCCATCCGGCTCGCACGCCCGTGCCTGCCGCTTCAAGTAAAGGTACTGTGACCGAGTCTGTCTACGCTGTGTTGGCCCGTCTCGACGCGGTCAGCTGGATTTGTTAGACTCTGTTTGTTCTCGACATCGCCGTAGCCGGAGGAGGCTACCGACTCGCACAGAACCTTGAATTAAGCCTTTTTGATCAGAACTAAGCACTCTTGACAGTATTGTGGATTATTTTTGTCGTTTATGGTCTTGTGATAAATCTATATAAAGTATACCTATTTTTATAAATATATAACCTGTGTGGTGTCCATTTGTAGTGTTGTCACTTGATTACTGTATGTGTTCACAAATGCTTTACACACTGCCTCTGAACTAAGCCTGTCTGCTCGTGCCAAGCTACCAAGAGGGTGAGCAGGGGTTATTTCGGGAGTGTACCTTCTTTCCCTGACTAGACTCAAGGGTCCCTATTTGGACAAAGGTACCTACCTCTGCCAACTAGAGACCCCCAAATCTAACACCTACCATCTGTTTACTTTCTTAGTGCTGCTACTCATTTATATATGCTACTGCCGTCTGGTGATTTCAGTGCACTTATTTTATGCTAGAATAACGACTGTTCAATAAATACTTATTGAAAACGTCCCAACCGTTTATTCTGTGTATCTCTCTAAGAACAAGTGAGCACGAGTGACTGAGCGAAAAGTAAGTTACTGTTTCCACGGTCCTGAGGGATCAGGGTTGTCCTGTTCGATAGTTGCCAAGAACTATTCTCTCCTTGGTAGGAGGAGGTTATAGTTGCATTGCGAGCTAGCTGGTACACAGGCCAACATACCCGGTGGGGGTGTCTAGAATCAGTCTAAACACCAGTCCTGCAGTGTATGTTGTCTAAATGCGCAGATCCTATATAAGGTTTATAGGAACTACACGACATGGCGCCGCCAACGTTGGTATTGGCACTTATTTAACAGTTAAATCTGAGTATTCCGTCGTGCTATTTTTCAGAGACCCCTACTCACAATTCCCCAGAGACGTCTGGAGTGGGAGGGAACAAAATCCGCCGCAGCTGAGTAGGAAAATTCCTATGGATTGGCTGTTGGTTTAATCAAGCTTGAAGGATAGATTGTTCCTAATTGTGCATAACACCTTATCTCAGTTCCCTTGAAATGCTCTCCTTTCTAAAACTAATGACTGAGCAGGGAGACGTAGATGAAGGGAATGCACTAAACTTCACAACAGAAGAAAATGATGCAGATGCAATATATATTGAAGAAAATGTTAGAAATGCCGTAACCCTAAAACTAGTAGCATATGGTGTTACAATTAGGGGTGGGCAAGTGACTTTCGTGATTGAGGCACACAAATCATATAGAACAGAGGTATTCTATTCATGGATTAGATTCCCGCAGGCAAATGCTTTGACAAAAACTTTCACTACTATGTTGAAGATGACATACCAGACGAATATAGTCCATATGAGGACATTGAAATTCCACTAACTTACCACGAACATTTTTACTGGTTTAAAGGCGCTCTCCCCCATACAAGAAATAGAGTAAGACTCGGCCCGCTCGGAAGAGACGGAGCAACTTGGCCAGTGCTAGCGGCCTACACACCACATCCTGACATTGACACAATGACAGGAGGAGACTTACTAGTACAGCATAAAGAATTAATAAGACTTTACAGAAACATGACACAGTTTGTGATGAGAACACTCACACTTCAACCAACACCGTCTACACAACCAGGACCAGTCCAAAATAATACAACCAAAATGACACCACCAACACGGCACGCAGTGATGGGTAAAATGCCCACTAAACGTGAACAAATGCCCTTCTGGATAGCACAAAAACTAACACAGCTGGAGGCAGTGTGTCCACACACTGGTCCTAAGGAAAAGCATAGAATACTGACGATTTGCTTGCCAATGGGGATAGATCCCTCTATAGAAGATTGTACCTCTTGGGGTACAGTTTTTGCTGCAATATATACCAGAACTCATGGTATCCCTTCTTTAGCGGTAATACCAGATTTATTAAGACAAATACAGAACGAGTATGGAGCAGAACCTGCTCTAAACTTAGGGATGAAATTGTTAAATAACTTCGCCCAGGTATCTGCGATAATATTAGCAAATATTAAAGGGGAAGCAGCATCAGTGGCAATACGCCAACGTCTGAGAGATTTCACTCCTTCACAACAGGAGACAGAGCTACCTAAAATAATTGAAACTGCTTATGCGGAATTAGGTAGAGACAGTCTGGGAGCTAGACCTGTAAAACCTCAACTAGTGGGAGGTACAGATAAAGAACAGGCAAAGCAAACACTGGTTTCTTCCAAAAACAAATGGGACAATAATAAACAGCAAAAGAACAGATCTCACTCCAGGGGAAGGTCTCCTCAACAGGAGCCCCCAGAAAGGAGATATAATCTTAGGAATAGAGATAACATTAAAAAACCTGACAGGTATAAGGACACTGATACACGTTCCTCTCGTTCCTTTCAGGGTTCATCAAAAAACTCGGAGAGGGAAGGACGGTCAGAACAGAGACAAGAAGAGCGTACAAAGCCCAGAGACAGGCAACGCACTTCGGACTACGCTTCAAAGAAAGAAGAAAATCCCAAAGCAAAACCTCAATTTAAAAAGAAGAAGGTAGCAGGTCTAAAAGTTAGACATGCCCAGAATTCTGAGGACTCAACTACTGAACGGGGAATGGGCTCTGACAATGCTAGACAGCGCAGCAGAAGTAACAATAGCTCGCCGGAACCTGATGGAATTTCTGGTGACAGCGGAGTTGAGTGAATATATCACGGTGGAAACACCTGATACTAGGGTGAGTGTCCCACACAAGTTACATGAAATAACACTCCAAATGGAGGGGGACAAGCCCAGACAACTTAAGGGTCTCTTTTGGGAGAACCTGACTTCTGGCTACGACATCCTATTAGCAGAAAGAGATTGGCCGCCTACTATTGTTATGGAATGCCCAAAGGGGGAAACTGTAATCTTTCCAGCTTTCTCCGACCTAGTCCCCGCACACCTAAGACATACATATGCGCAGGAGTGGGCGGTAGCCCTTGCTCCAGCATTATACCGCAACCACGTAGGGTGGGATGAAGAGTCACCCCACCACGTAATTCCAATAAAAACAAACCCAACTCCACAGAGACAGTATCCCATAAAACAGGAAGCTAAAAAACAGGTCAAGGAGATCTTAGATCAACTTGAATACCAAGGTGTAATTGAACCATGCACCTCATCAATGAATAATCCTTTGTTTCCCGTAATGAAACCTGACAATTCATATCGTCTAGTTTTAGACTATAGACACCTAAACTCATGCACGAAAACATTTGCAGTTCAGAATGCACATAGTGCCGCATTAATAAATAACATTATGCGGAAAAAATACAAAACAACATTATATATCTCAAATGGATTTTTCTGCCACAACATAGCGCCTGAAAGCAGATATTTGACAGCCTTCTCAGCGCTAGGGTCCCAGGGTCAATTTTGTCGACTCCCCCAAGGGTATAAGAAAGGCCGGGGTTATTCTCAAGGAGAGTAACAGAGTTACTACAGAATTTGGATGAAGAAGCATTATCCTATGTAGATGATATTTATCTGACGGATGATGACTTAGAGGAACACTTGACCAGGGTGAGCACCATAATTTTGGGTTTCGCCTCTGAGGGCTACAAATTTAATTTAAAAAATCGAAAACAGCCCACCTCAATGTCCTATTTTTGGGATATGAGCTTTCAAGTGAAGGCAAAAGCCTGGCAGCCCACTTTTTAGAAAAGTGTGCACTGCTACAACCTCCAAAATCATTAAAAAATTTACAGTCCATACTGGGATTTTTGAATTTTGGCAGAACATACATTTTGGATTACGCAGAGAGAGTAAAACCTTTCTACGACCTAATAAGACCTGACTTTTCAGTTAGACAATGGATACATGAACACACAAATATACTTCGTTCCCTACAAGCTGATATGATATCATCAAAACATTTACAGACACGCGTAAACGTACGCAACCTGGTGATCTGCGTAGTCGCAGGTCAATCAGGGTACACTTACTTAACCTTCAATGAAGGTGAAACGGTACCAATTGCATATAAATTGCATTTGTACACTAACGCTGAAATGCGTTTTGCACCCACAGAAAAAATTCTGACAGCAGTACAGACTGCTGTAGTGAGAGAAAGAGCACTGGCTCAGGGGAAACGAATAATTGTCGTGACCCCGGTACCGGCCCTAGAGGCTGCCACAAAGGCAAGCGTCTCAAATGCAAAAGCGTTACATCCAAGATGGATACAATGGGCTAATTCTCTCACTGCAACAGATGTAGAATACAGATATGACCCTAGTCTAAAAACACAAGCATTCCTGCAATATGAACAAGAATATCCTCTACCAAATGAAATAATGTCTCTAGATCGGTATGAATACATTATTTATACTGACGGATCTGCTCAACCGGCCATAGGGAGTAAGCAACAATACAGTGCAGCATGCGCTATTGTAAAAGGTAAGATGCAGGACGGCAAGTTCCGTCCAAGCTGTACAAAAACGCAGTCTCTGGGAGACTGCACGGCTCAGTTGGCAGAATTAAAAGCACTACTACTGGCACTGATAAATACGGATCCAGAATTCCCCACACTGATAGTGTGTGATTCCTTTTACTGTGTCCAGTCATACAACGAATACCTCCACTATTGGGGACAAAATGGGTTCAGAGATTTAAAAGGTGGCACAATCAAACATAGGAAACTATGGGAACAGGTAGCAGAGTTGAAAAACAAACTACCAAGAGCTCACGTGATACACACGCTGAGTCATCAACGTGATGGCGTTCACGTTGAAGGGAATTCATTGGCTGATGAAGCCGCAAAGGGGGCAGTACGCACTGCGTCCGTAGCTGCAATCACCCGTTCAAAAACGAGGGTAGACGATAGCACAATGGTAGCTGTGATTGCTTCGCGCAATAACAGCAAAGCACTACCTAAGGGTTTCCACTCAAGTACTCCTACAAGTTAGATGCAAACAACGTTCCATTTGCTCAGATTCTTGGAGTGGGGGATAGAGTAATACCAAACATGGATCGCAGGTTAGGTTTAATCTTGGCTGCACACGAGGGTCTGGGTTCTGCTCATACAGGAGTTACGGCGACAGTTTCTTTACTGAAACAACGCTATTGGTGGCCAGGGTTAACAAAGCAGACCAAAGACTTCACCTTAAAGTGCGATATCTGTCAACAGATAAAAGGGTCCACCATAGCTCGCCGAGCGCAGACACCATTGTTAATATCAGACAGACCGCTCGCGTGCATTTACCTGGACCACTGCGGCCCCTTACATTCTGATGGGGCTTACAAGTATATCATGGTGGCAGTGGATTCCTGTTCAAGATTCTTATGGGTATGGCCCCAGCGCTCAGCTGACTCCCGAACTGTTATAAAAGATTTGCGAGTCTTCATAGGGACATACGCAGTTGGCACATTACATTCTGACCGTGGCCCCGCGTTCAGCTCTAGGGCTTACAAGGAAGCCATGGGAAGTTTGGGTGTAGCATTGTGGTACTCCACTCCGTACCATCCCGAGGGAAATTCGGTTGTGGAGAGGAAAAACCGGGACTTAAAGCAATCTTTAACAGCTAGGGTATTAGGCTCGGGTGGTAGTTGGGTCAATTATCTATATGGGGTCCAGCGAGGCTTTAATAACCAGCAAAGAAGCTCTCTAGGGGGTGCCACTCCTTACAAGGGCCTGTTTGGGACAAGAATGTGGGTACCTGATCTCGATTGTGAAGGCACAGTGGCGGATGAAAAACCGTTTGACATCAATAAACGTTTGGCTGTTTTACAGGATCTGAATGAATCCAGAGCCTCCTTAAGTAACGTCGAGACAAAAAGAACCGCCACTGGGGAAGTCAAGTCAGCCACGGCAAGACCTGCCTGGATTCCTAAAATTGGGGCTCTGGTCAGAAAAAAGATTGTGGACAAGAAAGAATTCGGGCCATCCTATCGAAAGCCTGTACCTGTCCTGGCCGTTGAAGGATCAAGAACTGTACTTCTACCGCCTCTTGCCGGAAAAGAAAAGAGATTCGTCTCAATTGATCTGATCTAACCACACTATGTGGCTGATACTAAATAGTAGGCCTCGTGGGCTCCTGAGTAGCCAACGTCCTCCTCTCGCTACAATACAGGAAGTTCAAACTGAAAGACTGATAACATTTGAATAGTCACCTTTACAAAGCAATGGAATCAATAACAATTTAATGGAACTAGTTCCCCTCGACACAAACTTTCAAAATCAGAATGAAAGACAAATTTCAATTCAACCTAATAAGGATGTCTACGTCAACATGCCTTTTCAAGAGCAATCGAGAAGTTCAACAAAACCTGCTGAGCTACCAAAAATAGATCGAACTGCATCTGGCTATTTCATCGACTTCGATACCTTTTCATTGGATCCAAGTGAACCTGAAACGACGCCAGCCCAAATTTCTCGCAAACAACGGATCAAAGACTTTTTTAACTTTCTTAGAAAGACTTATTTAGTATCACCTTGGCTAGAACTTTGGATAATCACCGGTATATTATTTTTTCTTTTTTGGTTAGGATTAGTAATCACTTTCCACTTGCTCATCAATGGAACTTATCTTCAACAGAGCTCTGCAACGTCAGAAGTAAACTTAATTTTAAAACCTCATGTTTCATCTCATCGTGAACAAAGAGACTTGTCCCTTGTGAACATTTCAGCAGTTCCTATACCGGATGGTATAGTGTGGGACAAAGTAAATTATGATATATTTGGACCGACCGAGCTTTTAAAGATTCCACATTTGTTTAAAATTTCATTGAATGATATCATTACCTCCAGTACATTTTCTGATGATTGGAATTTTGAAACTGTTAATAACTTATTGTCTGATTTGGAACAATCTGCCGCATTTTCTAGCACTGAAATGTTAGAGGACACATCAGATTTTGACAAAATGTATTGTTACCAACATTATGGTCATCATTTCTTGCATAAATCTAGCAAACCTAGAAATGTTTTCACATTCCACCAGTGGGAACATTGCCCTACACCACCGAAAGGTAGTTCAAAAACATTTGCACAGAAATTCTCATATTTTTCAGGGTTTAACACTTCTGACCCAACCTCGTACTATTATAACGTTGCACCTATATCTGCACAGAAAAATATGTTAACAAACACCAAACAGATTTACTCTGCTTCCTTTATTACCCAGCTGTCTGAACAGGCTTTTGACTTATGGATGGACACTGTAGACTTGAAATCGATCTGGGGTTCTAGGGACTGTCAAGTCCAGGGAACAGAAGCACTATTTAGAGCATGCCTCATTCCACAGCAGATGATTTTTCTGAATGACACTGTGCAACAAGACTTCCTGTCTTGGAATAGCCAAGAATAAGGACTTGAACACGCCTCAAATTTCAACACCTTTAAACACCGAGGGGAATTTTACATCAGAAAGAGGGGCTAAGTTGGATAACATATTGCAATACAATAGATCAGACCCCAATTGGAAGGGATGGTTGGTTTGGCCGACTGACACAAACAGATGTCAGGAAAGATTCAGGTGTACCACCGAAGGGTTTAGTGTCCATAGGCCAGACCCACGTTATGTACAACGAGAACATCCGGGGGTAGTGACATCATACAGTGTTGGGAAGTTGTGCCTTGATTGGCTAAAAACCCCAACACTACCGCAGGTGAAACAACACTTGTCTCTACTCACAGAGGATGTGGACCTACGGGATTTTTTATTAGGTCCCAGAAAACCATGTCAGAAGCGTTTTTTGTATGCTGTCTATAATGAAATCTGGAAAATCTCCCAACAAGAAGCTGCAGAGAGATTAAGAGAAATAGATAGAGTTAACCTAGAAAAGGTGTTAGCCGTAGTTGACAATGGCATGACTACATTACCATCCAGGATATATTCACTGGGCAACATTGTATCTTCTGCTATCGATGTATTAGAACAGGATTTGTCCATATTGCAACACGGACAGTCACAGTTACGTTCTATTATTTTATTAAGCTAGACGCTTCATTCAATTTGCGCCGTTTATGTGCCTTGGTGTTTTATCAATATTACGTCATTATTTTCTGCATACAATCTAACAGAAAAACAAATGAAAACAGCACAGAGGGGAGCAAAATATACAATGCTGCGTATTGAAAAACTGGATAGGTTACCCTTTACTGTGGCAGAGTCACCGTCCACAGAGTGGTTAATCCATGGCCATATAACATTACCGGTCGCAACTTTCCAGTTTCAGTATTGCCTAGAACAACAACAGGCAGGCACGATATGAAAAGATGGGTAAGGAATTCATCAGGGAATCCTGGGATTTACCATACAGATTTCGATGCAGGACTGGGGATCTGGAAGTGTTTCTAAGCGGAACTAACTGCGAGAACGCTTTAAGTGGATCTCTCATATGCCAGGATATTATGCTACACGGGGCTTGTAATGGGTCTGTGGCGAACTTGTCCTGTCATTTGAGGGGTACCCCGGCAGCTGTGATTAATCCGGTATTCAGGCTTCTCTCGAATGGGAGTTACTTGATGCTGAATGATCAAGGTTGTTGTGAGATGCTTCCGGGCATCGCATATCTAGTCACTGTGAGCTCCAGGGTTACTTGCTGTATGCAAGTATTGTTTCCACCAACACATACAGTCAGGGAGGCGCCGTTATGGCCTTCGCTAAATGATTCCTTTATACAGTTTGATACTCTGAGCAGAATGAAAGCCATGCTTTTACAACAAACCGTGCCCTTAACCTCCGACCGGGAGACTTTTGATCTCCAGATCGCAAGGTCCTCAGCTGAGATACAGGCACTTATACATACGAACTGCCCCTTCCATTTCACAGAAATGGTAAGTCGTATCTTTAACATGTCTGATACGACGGGTGTTGTACACCTATTTAAGACCATAGGTTTCGGACTGTTAAGCACCTTTCAGATGGTCCTCGGAGTTATACCAAACTTTATACACTCCGTCTTTGGAAGCATTTTTGGAGGGCTTCCGCTGATCCAGTTTCTAATAGCAGGAATCCTGATTGTTACCTTTCTGCTATGCAATGGACGCCCCAGCCACCAAGGAGATAGCAACAGCTCTCCTGAAGCGTAAATACTGTGATCGCATGGTACAACATCTCGCCTACGGGAACTGAGCGCCTCTTGGTTCCTGTCATTTCGACCAGTCTGGATAGACTGTGTCCTACCTGTTCTCCGATGCCTGTTCTGCGGAGAAGAATGCATGTTGGACCTCTGTTTGACACTTCCATCGGTTGCGCCACCAGACGTTGATGCTTTACTGGACCCGATAACGGCCAATGTTCTGCAGTGTCCTCAGCGCATTCCCATGTTGTTGGCAGCATTCTTAGAGCCACCACAGGTAGTTTCTGCTCCTGTTGGTATGGACACCGGCTCCTCCAACACTCAGGCCTTGGATGTGGCACAGGCTGCCCCGGCATCTGCTGCAGGCAGTACGGAAGATTATCTGTGCTCATTTGACATTCTTTGTGAGGTGTTACAGGGATCGTCAGCTGCGTATGCAGACAGCAGCAATGTTGCATCTACCAGCAAGGACACATAAACATTTGGCATGTCGCACGCTGGGAAGATTTGGCTTTTTACCTTTTTTCGAAATTCCAAATTGAAACATTTTGACCTGCATGGCTTTCAGATGCTTGTAGTTGTTCGGACTATATAAATGGACACGGATCAGTGACATAATATCGAGGACCAAAATATCGATTTGACAAAATATCAACGCCAAAATATCGAAGTACAAAATATAGTCTCCCTATCTACAAACAGGTAAGTACCAAAATATCAAATACAAAATATCATTTGTCAAAATATAGAATGTAAAAATATCGAATTTTTAAAATATGTTAAAAGTAACATTAACGTAATTAAATAATAAATATAATTAATTAAAACATACTTAAAATTGTTTAACAAATGTTAAATTTAATAAATGTTATATATGTAATAACTTTAAAAAAATGTAAATCACTGTTGGATAGCGGGAGTGTAAAATTTACTATTCCCACTCCAGCGAGTGTAATAGTAGGGAGAGCGTTGGATAGCGGGAGGGTAAAAATTACTATTCCCACTCCAGAGAGTGAAACAGTAGGGAAAGTGTTGGATAGCGTAGGGGTAAAAATTACTATTCCCACTCCAGTGAGTGCAATAGTAGGGAAAGCGTTGGATAACGTAGGGGTAAACATTTCTATTCCCACTCCAGTGAGTGCAACAGTAGGGAAAGCGTTGGATAGCGGGAGGGTAAAAATTACTATTCCCACTCCAGAGAGTGCAACAGTAGGGAAAGCGTTGGATAGCGTAGGGGTAAAAATTACTATTCCCACTCCAGAGAGTTCAACAGTAGGAAAAGCGTTGGATAGCGTAGGGGTAAAAATTACTATTCCTACTCCAATGAGTGCAATAGTAGGGAAACTAATTATTTAATATTTAAATAAACATAAATTATCAAAACCAATAAATAATTATTTACAATTAATTATCAATTAAAATTGATTTAATAATTAAATATTTATAAATTTCTAGAAAATAATATTTATTAAAAATTAATTACCTATTAATTAATTAATTAACAGCCAATTAATTTTCAAAACCAAATATGTATTAAGTAATACAAAAAAATCCAATAAATAATTAGTTAACAAAAAATTAATTATCAATACACAAAAATTATTTCAATAATTAATTGTTTACAATTAAATGACTTCCCACCCTATTCTCCTATAAACCCACAACCCACTCCACATAATAAATTAATACAATTAACATATTTATCAATTAATCAATTAATTACTATTAATTACCAAGTATTAAAATGTATTTACCAATTAATAAAAATTATTTACCAATTAATATTTAATTAACAATAAATTAATTATCAATACCAATAAATAAAAATAATTATTTACTTAATTACAATTAAATTACTTCCCACCCTATTCCCCTATAAACCCACAACCCGCTGCAGAACTAAATCGCAAAAATAATTTAAAAACAATTATTAATTCCTAAAAATTAACATTTAATTTACTATAATTAAATTACTTCCCACCCTAATCCCCTATAAACCCACAACCCGCTGCGGAAGTAAAATACGCAAAAATTATTTTACATACATTTCTTAACTTAAAATAATAATTAACCATACATTACAAAAATATTATACACTTTTAACACATATACTAACATACAAAACACTTTAAAAAATTCGATATTATTAAAAAATCGATATTTTTTAATGCCTATATTATGTACTTCGATATTTTGACTGTCGATATTACTTACCTGCAATTCGATATTATTACCCACTATAATATGTCCATTCGATATTATGTCCATTCTATATTTTGTACTCGATATTCTGTCAATTCTATATTTTGGATTCGATATTATGTCTCATTACCACGGACACTTTAGAGCCGCTACTTGAATGATTTTTTTTTTGTAGAACACTTTTAAAGGGTTTTTTAACACTTTTTAACTTCTCTTAAAAATGTTTTTATTATTTGTTGCGTACAAACCTCTAGACGCCTTGGTAGTACGCTAGATTTTAGTAATGTCGTCCAGTCGGCTGAGGAGTGGATGTTACATTTCAGATAGATACCCCGATATAGGTCTAGGTAACATCATACCCCTTCACCTACATTCTCTCCTACACTACACACATAACGGATTTGAAGGACTGACCTTTTACCCAGTTACAATACTACACACAAGTATGTAGATTTTTTCCCTGGACACTGGCCTCATAAATTATGCATTAGGATTCTAAGTTTCTTGGAATCACAGCAGGACCATCATCTCCTGCATAATAACTGTGTATAAAGTTCATTCCAGACGCCATCCTAAGTCTGACACTGGCACAGCAAGGTAGAACCCCTGGGGATACCTTAGGGTATATAAACACCACATCTTGCTGAGATAGAGAGAGGAGATCAGGACTTCCCGGCCGACACACTGACGCAAGTGGTCTGACTCCAGCTCGCAGTGGTCTGACATCCCTTGCGGGGAGTTCAGCTCGAGACCAGAACGGGGTCCCGCAGTCTCACATCATGGGGTTGGCTTTATCCTAGAGGGATTCTTGGCTTTACACCTACTCACATGCTAGGTACATTTAGGTACATCTAGTTAGGGTATATCGTAGGAGTACGCATTTTATTGCCATGTATTTTATATACTTGCCTGTAGTTATGATTTTAGCAAAGTGGTTGAAACCTACCATCTGTTTGCTTTCTTAGTGCTGCTACTCATTTATATATGCTACTGTCTACTGGCGATTTCAGTGCACTTATTTTACACTAGAATAACGACTGTTCAATAAATACTTATTGAAAACATCCCAACCGTTTATTCTGTGTATCTCTCTGAGAACAAGTGAGCACGAGTGACTGAGCGAAAAGTAAGTTACTGTTTCCACGGTCCTGAGGGATCAGGGTTGTCCTGTTCGATAGTTGCCAAGAACTATTTTCTCCTTGATAGGAGGAGGTTAAAGTGGCATTGCGAGCTAGCTGGTACAAAGGCCAACATACCCGGTGGGGTTGTCTGCAATCAGTCTAAACACCAGTCCCGCAGTGTATGTTGTCTAAACGCGCAGACCCTTTATAAGGTTTATAGGAACTACACGACAGTTTGGATTTGGAATAGTCATTTATTTAGATTTTATTGTCCAGCACTTTCCCTGAATTTAGTTTGTTTGGAGTTGGAATAGTAATTGTTTTTAGGTTTTATTATCCAGTGCTTTCCCTGAATTTAGTTAGTTTGCAGTTGGAATAGTAATTTTTTAGGTTTTATTATCCAGCACTTTCCATGAATTTAGTTAGTTTGGAGTTGGAATAGTAATTTTTTAGGTTTTATTGTCCAGCGCTTTCCCTGAATTTAGTTAGTTTGGAATTGGAATAGTAATTTTTTAGGTTTTATTATCCAGGACTTTCCCTGAATTTAGGGGTCATTAGGATGGCGGACATCATATTTGGGACTGCCAGCCTACAAGGCGGCGGTCCCACAGGGCAAAGTAGGATGCAACCGCCACTGTGGCGGTAGCATTGCCCATGTTTTGTATTGCTGGTGGTGCTGCACTCTTTAGCACCCGCCGCAAGACAAAATAGACACTCCACACTATGTGGCAGGCACCATGCCTATGTCCCTGGCCCAGCGGGTTAGGGGGGCCCGCTGCAGGCCCCCAAATCCGTTTCCATCTACCGTTTTGCTGCGGGTTGACCGCCGCAGAACGACTGGCAGAAAGGCATATTGTAATCCCTACAGGCACTGCTGCCATTCTGGGACTACAGGGAGGTCCGACAGGCGGTCAGATAAAGACCGCCTGTCAGGACCGTGGCGGTCGGTGTTTCTGACCGCCACCCGTCCAGAAGCCATTGTAATATGGCAGACGGAGATCCCTGTTACGATGGCCGAGGGACCGCTACCGACAGCCAGTCGGTGGCGGTCCCTCGGCCATCGTAATGAGGCCCTTAGTTAGTGGAGAACTTCCAAATCTGCTGAGGATAAATTCATCTATAAATCTGCATTAAGAAAATATTTAAAAAATATCAATGTGGCAAGAATGATTCATATAGTTGATAGACTCAACACTGCAGGAAATTCTTCAAAAGAGCTTTATAAAATCCTAAAAGAATTTACCAACCCGATGATTTGTATTCCTACCATTCCAGCATCTCAGGCGTTCTATGATGATCTTGCAGCCCATTTTGAACAAAAGATTGATAACATTTACCAATCCTTTTCAAACAATGCAGAATAAGGCAAGCCCCACCAGAATCTTTGGCTAGCCCTCTTTCTATAACTTTGGAGTCTTTCAATCCTGCCTCTCCTAAGCAAGAATTAGGCCTGCTTAACAGGATTAAATCTGGATCGCCTAATGATCCTTCCCCTCCTCACATTATCGTTACTTTGGCCCCAATACTCCTTGCTCCAATTACGCCCCTATGTAACCTTTCTCTCAATCTAGAAGCTCTTCCAACCAAATGGAAAGCGGCCCGGGTTAGACCCATTCTTAAAAAACCCACAGCCAACCCCACAGATTTGGTCGATTATAGACTGATAGCATAGCTTCCCTTTCTTGGGAAAGTTACTGAGTCCCTACTTAACCAAAAACTTGTTTCCTTTCTAGAAACCCATTCCCTATTAGACCCATCCCAGTCAGGTTTCCGTACTTCAGATAGCATGAAGACAGCCTTGGTGGAGGCCACTGGCACAATCAGGCTTGCCATAGATCAGGGGAACCCTGCCATGCTGGTTCTCCTGGATCTATCTGCAGCTTTTGATACCGTCTCTCTTTCAACCCTAATCCATAGATTAGGGGAGATCGGTGTCAGTGGCAAAGCCCTGGAATGGCTAAAAAACTTTCTGCTGGAGCGAACCCACACGTTACAAGTGGACATCTTTAACTCCGGAACCATGGTCCTGGATAAAGGAGTCCCACAGGGATCCATTTTGAGTCCTACCCTCTTTTATATGTATGTGGCTCCCCTGGCTAAGGTTATCAGGTCATGCGGCTTTGATACCATTTCATATGCTGATGACACCCATCTTGCCATCACAAAGGGGCCAAATCCGGAATCCACCAAACACAAATTTAGGGACTGCATCTTAAAAATTGCCTTAAAATCTTCA
The DNA here is from genome assembly GCA_963921515.1 of Calotriton arnoldi. Lineage (NCBI taxonomy): Eukaryota > Metazoa > Chordata > Amphibia > Caudata > Salamandridae > Calotriton > Calotriton arnoldi. Next base: position 2,865,658 of record CAWUFW010000501.1, read on the forward strand.
GCTTAATTCCAGTAAGATGGGCATTATGCTCTTTGGGAAGGCACATGCAGTCTAGTCCACCGACTGGTAGTCGTCTGAATTAGGACTGACTCCTACTCCCAAAAAATGGCTAAAAATCTAGGTGTTCTCTTAGATGACAACCTTTCCATGAATGAGCATGTCAATTCAATCTCTGGGACATGTTTTGGAGTGATGTGCATGCTCAGAAAGGCATTACATTAGGTTCCTTTGCAGACAGGGAAAACGCTAGTCCAGGCACCGATAGTAAGCCACCTGGACTATGGGAACTCCCTTATAGTCGTAATGAACGAAGGCCTTTACTCTAAACTCCAGGTGGTGCAGAACACAGCTGCCCGTCTGTTATGTTTCATAGGGTACCCCAATATAGGCCTGAGTAGTCTCCTGACCCCTCACCTACATTTACCATACCATTACACCACATAACGTGTTTTGGTATTGACCTTTTACCTAGTTAAGTACGGCATAAAATGTTGTGTGGTTTTCCCCGAAAACTAGCCTCATTAATTATGCATGAAGAGTCTCAGAATCACAGCAGGATTACCATCTTCTGCATAATAACTATGTATAAGGGTCATCCCTTCTATCATCCTCCACCGACATGACACAGCAAGGTAGAATCCCCTAAGGGTACGTAAATGGGTATATATACACCATATCTTTGCCAAGGCAGGCAGAGGAGAAAGACTTCCCTGCTGACACACTGACACGAGACGCTGAGGTTCCTGCACGCAGATACTCTAGCTCACAGTGGTCTGACATCCCTCGCGGGGTGTCCATCTCAAAACCAAGACGGGGTCCCACAGTCTCTCACTTCAGGTTATGGGGTTGGCTTCAGCCTAGGGGGATTCTTGGCTCTACACCTACATACATGCTATGCACACTTAGGTACATCTAGTTAGGGTTGCATTGTAGGAGTACATATTATTACTGTCATGTATTTATATGCTTGCATATATCCATTGTTTTAGCACTATGGTAGAAATCTACCATCCATTTACTCTGTTGTTGCTTAATATCGTTTATATCTGTTTATGTCTTATGATTGTTTCAGCACACCTATTTTACAATAGAATGATGCTGGTTCAATAAATACTTATTGAAAACTTCCCCACCGTTTATTTCTGTGTATCTCTCTGAGACAAAAGTGAGCACGAGTGACTGAGCGAAAAGTACTGTTCTGTTTCCACGATCCCTGATGGGACAGAGTTGTCATGTTCGATAGTTGCCAAGAACTATTCTCTCCTTGGTAAGAGGAGTTTACAGTGGCACTGTGAGCTAGCTAGGTATACAGGCGAACATACCCGGTGGGGGTGTCTGGAATCAGTCTGGACACCAATCCCACAGTCTATGTTGTCTAAACGCGCAGATCCCATGTAGGTTTATAGGAACTACACGACACGCCTTGTCTGCAACCTTCCTCCTCAGTCTCCTTCTGAACCTTTATTACATTCCCTTCATTGGCTTCCTATAAAAAAAGTGTGCTCTTTTTAAAGTTCTTTGTTTAGTTTTCAAATCTTTGCATGGGAATCGTCCATGCTCTCTTAAAAACAAGCTGCTGCCGTATATCCCGGCTCACCAACTTAGATCTAGCTAGTTATTACTGTTACTTCCTAGTTGTGTCTGTACAGCTAGGTATGGGGGCCGTTCTTTTTCTTTCTTGGCCCCCAAACACTATAATCAGTTACCTCTACAGCTATGTTCTTGTCCGAACCTACCTTCATTTAAGAAATCTCTGAAAACATGGTTGTTTAATCTTTAAGACTATCATCAAACTGTGACCTGTGCGAGCTGCTTAAGCGCAGAGAGATCCCCTCGGGAATGATTTATGTGCTCAATAAATCTACAAATAAATAAATACTCATCCATACTTGTGGCTTGGCTCCGCCATATCTGGCTAGTGCTCATTGCTCCCCAGCAATTGGGCTTCATTCACAACATACAGGCTAATGACAATACTCGGGTTGCCATTGCACTCATGGAGGCTGCAGAACGGCGGTGAGAGCCAATGGCCCTCCTCTCTTTAGACACTAGAAGGCGTTCGATAAGGTGGATTAGACATTCCTGTCAAAAGTACTAGACAAACCTCATCTAGGCCCCTAGATAAAAATATTCATACAGACAAATTTTTTAAAAACTTCCGCCAACCTAAAAATCAATGCCTATTTCTCACCTGCCATTAGACTAACCAGGGGCACGTGCCAGGGGTGCCCTCTCTTACCCCTGGTCTTTACCTTGACAATGGAGCCCTTAATAGATAAAATCCAGAGCAATCCCAAAATCTGGGGCGTGATGGTAGATGACAGAGAGCATAATATAGCCGATGATATTTTGAGCTTCATCACCGATCTGGACTCAAGCATTCCAGCTTTGATGCGGGAGCTCGATTTGTTTGCTCAAGCTTCGGTCTTCAAAATTAATTTCTCAAAATCATGGGGCATAGGAGCAGCAGACCCTCATGACAGCCCCAATGGGCGTGTCCATTCGTGTCAGGGTTCAACTTCCGACACGAATGGACACGTTGTATGATAGTAAAATTCCCCCCTTGCTCACCACCCCCTTCAAAGAACTCTACAGATGGGGTAAGCTAGAGATCTCCTGGCTAGGCTGGTTAAACTGGCTTAAAATGAACTTTATGCCCTGATTACTATATGCCCTTCAGCCCCTCCTCCTTACTATCCCGAAAATTATGCTGACTCAAATACCGAGCAATATGCATAGCTTCGTCTGGAGGGGCAAGTCACCATGGGTGGCACGGGCGACCCTCTTTCAACCAACGGCAGAGTGCGGGTTAGGATTTCCTGATGTTGCCACATACATACTGGCAGCGCAGCTTCGTCCTTCACTGGACTGGAACCACAATCCCCACAACAAAACTTGGGTACAGGTGGAGCAGGGCTTTTCTCCTTCTCCCGGGGCAGGTTCTTGTGGCTTCCCATGTCAGCTAGGGCAGACGACCCCAACCCCTACCATTGACATTTATGCTCCCAGTTTATTGGAAGGAGGTCCGAGGGCGACACCTGTTTCTGCCACACCCTTTCCTCACCTCTCACTCCCCTGGCCAACAACCCAAACTTTCCCTCGTGCACGGTACTCCCAGGTTCCTTTAGTTGGGATCAAGACCGATCTCCCAATCTCTGAGACTTCTACACAGATGACAAATAGGGCCCCGACCAAGAAGTACGCCCTGTGCAGGAGGGACGCCTATAAGATTGGACAGGTACTACACTGGGCCAGAAGACCCCCTGCCCGCTCAGCTATGCAAAGAGAAGAAACCCCCATAAAACCCCTATACCTCAATAACATTCGCTGTGGAGGCATATCATGATTATATCATTATATCCTCAAACTCACTCCCCCACCCTCAGGACACATGCCTGTGCGAAATTATGGTGAAGGAAATTGGCCACTGACATTACGGATGAAACTTTGGGAACAATATGACCCAGGGCCTCCAATTCCTCCATTTGCCTCTGATACAAAGAGAACTCATAAAATTCTAAGACGATGGTACCTCACACCTGTATGTCTTCATAGGATGTTTGGGGGCTCAGAGCTCTGTTGGAAGGGTGCAGCGAAAGGAGCATTTTCTTACACACATGGTGGACATGCACAGCTATACAGCTTTTTTTGGTCTAGGTCCTTAACACGATACACTCCATCAGTAGCATATAAATGCCACATGAGCCACTTTTAGGGCCAGATGTACGACCATTTTTGCATGTGCAAACGGGTTTGCGAACCCGTTTGCACATGCAAAAACAGCATGGGGAATGTACAAACCCTATTTTGCAAGTCGCAATATTTTGCGACTCGCAAAATAGGGTTTTGCGACTCGCTATTAGGAAGGGGCGTTCCCTTCCTAATAGTGAGCGCAAACCTATGTAAGAATGTTTTGCATCCACAATTGCGGGCGCAAAACACTGGCAAATTACCACCCTCTTCAAGAGGGTGGTAATGCACTCGCAAAAGGGAAGGGGTCCCCAGGGGACCCCTTCCCCTTTGCAAATGCAGGGGAAAATATTATTTAAGGGCAGTCAGTGGTCCCAGGGACCACTGGCTGCCCTTAAAAAATGAAACGAAAACGTTTCAAATCTTTTTTAAAAATGCATCCCGTTTTTCTTTAAGGAAAACGGGCTGCATTAAAAAAAAACTGCTTTATTTAAAAGCAGTCCCAGACATGGTGGTCTGCTGAGCCCAGCAGGCCACCATACCTGGGAGGGCCTGCCATTCCCAATGGGGCCGCAAATTGCGAGAGGCTCATTAATATTCATGAGCCTCTCTATTTGCGACCCCATTGGGAATCGCTAACAGTGTGAAAAACACTGTTGTACATTGGAAATAGCGCCTCGCAAATTGCGAGTCGCAAAAAACTCGCAATTTGCGATGCGCTATTTCCAACGTCGTACATCTGGCCCTTTGCCCTCTTGGGAGACCTGGGGGCGGACAGACTTTTTCCCACAATGACTCTGCAGGGGTGGCTATTCACCCACCTCATTCTAGCTGTGAGGTTGAGCATTGCCTAGATGTTGAAACAACAGCAAGCACCCTCACCGAACTTATGGTGGGGAAAGGTGTGGTCTATCTATGCCATGGAGAAGTTTAACGCAATCATAAGGGACAGAGTTGCCAAATATGACACGAAGTGTCGTCCGTCTACCACCTACATATGGACACAACAAAGAACTGGAGGGCTGCATCTAACTATGTCCATGCTGCAAGCTTCAGAGTTATGGGTAATATCCCCTTCAGACACGGAGAGTAACCCAGTGTAAGCTCCATGCTAACAATGACTGCTGTCAGCCATCAAAATTTAAAGGGGTTGGAAGGAGGATCCACTAATTTGTGTGGAGACACGATGTCAGGACCTGTCTGTATTACAAATTTGGTAAACTTCGGGGATGTGGACGTGTGCTGAATCTTCTCCAGTTAAACGCTCAAGATGTAACTGAAATGTGTGCCATGTTTTCTTAGGGCCTTATTACGACTACAGCTGTCCATGGGACCGCTGTAGTCGTGGTGGCAGTCCGACCACCTCCACACTACGGGACCGCCTGCAGTATTATAAGTGTGGTGGTCGGACCGACACTGAACCGCTGCTACCGCCACCGATCAAGAATCCATGAAAAGAGTGTTGGTGAGGCAACTTGCCCCTGTGCATGGAGGTACATGCAGGGGGGCACATGTTGTGCCCCCCTGTAGTTTTGCACCCCCAGTTCCTGCCTGGGAAGGAATGTACGACATGGTGCATTCCTTCCAGTGCAGGAACGTGCACTGACGGTCCAGCAGCAGTGCTGTTTAAGGCTCACAATGAGCCTTTAAACAGGACCGCCACACCACCCGCCCTTCCAGGCTACAAAATTACTTGTAATCTGGCAGGCGGCTGTGAGTTTTGGCGATCCTGGAGCGCAGCGGTCGCGTGCCGCCTACTCCAGGACTGCCGAAACTCGTAATAAAGCCCTTATTAAGAAAATACAAAATAAAGTGGTTTTTAAAAAAAAGAGAGAAGCTTGTGCTGTGGTTTGGGCACTGGAGAAGATGAGGCCATAACTTTTTGTCACTCACTTCTTGATTCAGACTGACCACAGGCCCGTCTAGTGGCTCATGCAAATGAGGGGTGAGAAGCCATCCAAAACTGATGAGGTAGTCCATTTCCCTACAGGGTATGGACTTTATGGTGGAACACAGACCAGGAGTAGACAATGCCAATGCTATTTTTCTATCCAGGTTTTTCTGCCTTAGTGATGAGAACACCCAACAGGTTGGGTAGATCTTACCACTTTCAGCTGGGGTAGACATGTGATAGACCCATCATCCTTAGGGTGGTCTTCCCCCAAACTTTTTGCCTGCTTACCTCCTCATTTTGCTGTATCATTTTGTTGGCCTTAGGACTCTGAACACTTTACCACTGCTGACCAGTGCTAAAGTGCATGTGCTTCTCCCCTAAATATGGTAACATTGGTGTATACACAATTGACATATTTAGTTTACCTGTAAGTCCCTTGTAAAGTGGTATACCTAGGCTGTCCGGTTTTAGGTTTAAACCTATTATAACTGATAAAACCCCACCGAAAGGGAAATAGCCCTCACCAGTGTAAACATATAAACACTGGAAAAACACCTGCACAACCACAAAATAAATGCCATTCAAAGAAAGGAAAAGAAGAGTGAAAGAGTCATTTTTGTTCTTCCTGAAGGGGCCAATACAATATAACTTTGTTATACAAGCCAGCAGCAAGAAAGACTGGGCTAACATTATTCTGCTTGGGTTTTGTTGTTTAGGGATGTCACTAAAATATTGTTTCCTCTTCCTTTTGCTTTTTTCGGTTTTGTGGTCTTTGGTCTAAAGAAGCATGTTTTAGGTTTTGTTCAATTATTTTATAAACTGTAGAGAATCAGGAAATATCAAAATCATATTTGATATTTTGGCTGCTTTTGAGTCTTTCACTGATAGGTAAAATGGCTGGCTTCATAAGAATCTTTCCCAATATGTGCCATCACATTTACCCACAGAAAATGGGTAAAAACCCTTGATACATCAGCCCCCAGCTTATAGTGAGTCAATATTGATAGTAGGTGAATTGCCAACACCTCAGGCTTTAAACATTCAATGCAATGTATAGTGACAAGTATATGTGAAAAGAGTGCTATCACCAAGCATATGGGATAGTGGTGAAAACATGACACCAGACTTTTGGAAAACATGGAACGCAGTGTCACTTGGAATGCTGCTGCTATAAGGTTCTTTCCAAGTTCAACAAAGATTGGAGTGATATTGTTTGTATTTGCAGTGATTCAGCTACGTATATGAAAAAGATGTGTGATGACCTGACAAAATCGATACCTGAGCTGAAGTGCTTCCCTGTAAGAGATCCTCCTACTTGTTAGATGGTATGCTGAAAGCATATTTACAATCTTCAGAGTTAATGTGGAATGCTATTGACCTTTTAGTCCATTCTGGTGCACTGTTTTGTTATGCGCTGGAACTAAAACGTAAATAATTCTCATTTTGTGCTTTGTGTGGCATCAAAGAAAGAGTCATACCGACTGGGTCACTTAGCTGATGGTTCTCAGTCCAAGGGGCTGTGAATGCTATATTATCCATGTGGCAACCGTTTACAGAATTTTTGCTGAGTGATTATGCCAAAGGCACGAAATGTGAGGATCTTTGATCTCATATTGATAGTGATGTGAAATAAAGTACACTGTACTGCATTCTTAGATTTTTACAGGAAAACATAACTGCTGTAGTGGACATAATAAAAAAACTAGAGTCTGAAAACACCCTTGTCTGCCAAGTGTTCAGCATAATTGGTGTATATGTGAAACATCTCCTTGAGAGTAGGCTAGGCGACACCTTTAGTGACTTTGGAACTGCAACATGTTCCATGTTAGAGTGCTTGCCACTTGGTAAGCAAAGCAATGTTGAAGAGCAATTCAGGAACTTTTATTTTACAATGTATGAGAAATGGCTTGCAATGATGCATAGAAATGTCCCTTCACCAACCATGGCATTTGAAGTCAATGAAACCTCACTGTGGTACTCTTACAAGTTCTAGATCCCTTCCATAAAGGGGAATTTTCTCTGTAGTTTCAAAAGTGATGCTTCATTTTTGACCGCTTCAATAACTCTGAGGGCATAAGCGCCTAGTTCAACACAAATGTTGCAGAACCTGCCCAGAGAATCGCAATCTTCAGGTGCACCAGTACTGGCATGGAAAGCTATATCAGTGGCCAGAGTTAGCAAATTGTGTACTGGCTGTTTTGGCGTTGCCCGTCTCAAGTGCTAATGTTGAGAGGGCCTTTTCACAGAAAAAGGTTTACATGGGAAGGAAAGAGCGAGCGCACATGAACAAAGACTCACTGAAGAAGTATTGTATGGTGTACTGCAATAAGTTTGATTTGCAAAAATGTAGTTGGACCTCATATACACTGTACATACACTGTCTATATACCATGCACAATCAGTGCAGAAAGCAAGCAATAATAAAAGCAAAACTTTCCATAAACACCGGAAAAACACTGTTTCTGTTGTTTTTAATGGCGCGAAAATGTGTAACCACTGATAACCACTGTTTTTTTAAGGTATTGAAATCACTTGAAAACACTGGAAAAAGAACACCAGAATTTACCAAAAATAGAAACTGAAAACAGGAAAGCCTAGGTATACCACATACCCCGGGCCTGCAACACTGATTGTGCCACCCACATAAGTAGCCTTTCAAACCTGTCTCACACCTGCCATTGCAGGACCTGTGTGCGCAGTTTACTGGCACTTCGACTTGGCATTTAAAACTACTTGACAAGCCTTAACTCCCCTTTTATAACGCATAAGTCACCCTTAAGGTAGGCCCTAGGTAGCCCATATGGCAGGGTGCTGTGTAAGTAAAAGTTAGGACATGTACATTTAAGTTTTGCATGTCATGGTAGTGACAAACACCCAAATTTGTTTTTCACTACTGTGAGGTCTACTCCTCTCATAGGTTAACAATGGGAATTCATGAATACCCCTTTAAGCTGTGATTCCTGTTTAGAAAGGATTAGTTACATGATGTCTCATATCTTTGGAATGGTAATGATAAATCCTCTTTAATTGTAAAGTTGAATTTAACATTACTATTTTAGAAATACCACTTTAGAAAGGGAGCATTTCTCTGCACATACTGCTCTGTGTGCCTGCAGTATGTCTTCAATACACGTCTGGGGTGGGTGACAGCTACACTTTGTGCTTCCCTCTAGACATTCCTAAATACAGGAAGGGTAGGTGTGACAGAGAGCTCATCTGCATTCTGACAGCTCCTCCTGGGCAGGAAGAGAGGAGAGAAGCTGACACTTACACCTGAATATGCAGTGTCCTGTTTCCCACACAAAGGGCTGATTACCCCCTACTGAGAGTCTAGAGCTAGGTCTGGGAAGAAAGGGCCAGTGTGCACTTCAATGACCCTTCTTTAAAGTCACCCCACTTCAAAGGCATAACTGGGTATAAATACTGGAGCTCTGTTCCTACCAAGACAGTACACTACTGGCCCTCTGACAAACTCTTTCAGGAGTAAAGACTGCAGTGCTCAAGGATTGGTACTCTGCCTGACTGATGCTCTGGAAGAACTGCTTTTCTGCTTTGCTGTGCTGCCCTGCTGATCACTGCCCTGCTGAGGACAAGGACTTGACCCATCTCGCTTGAACCCACAGTGACTCCAAGGGCTTGCTGGCTTGCCCCTTGCCATGGCCATCAGAAAACTCTCTTCAACCCTGCAACAGCACCTGGACTCAGTCATCTGTGAGTTCCTGCCCTGCCAAGTGGTGCCAATCCAGTCCTGGGAAGTTGATTTCTGCTTTGCAGATCTATCAAAACCAACCGATCGACGACTGTGCGCCGATCGGAACCGACACATCGCCCTTCCATGCCGATGTGGCTACTGCTTGATGACATCGCTTCAATGGACTGTGTGGCTTGACGGAGACGCATCACCTGCATCGTAAAGCGGTTTATTGACGAAGCCCTCATCAACTGCGCAGATCAGAACCGACGTATCGCCTGCATCCATGGGATCAATGATGGCGTATCGCCGCCTCTGCTTCTTGCATCGGGTCTTCGCTGCCGACGTTCCTCTATCCAAGGTATTTTTCAGCAGGACCTGCGTGAGTCCTGTAGCCGGCCTGCCCTCCATCGCAGTCGGCTTGAACTTTGAATTTACCCTGGTCTAGATCGACTAGATGTCCCCGGTTGGTGCTGTTTGACTCTAAGCACTATAATTTGATTTAATCTTTAAAAATTCATAACTCCAGTTCTATTTATTGGATTTTTGTCATTTTGGTCTTGTTTTACTCATAAAAAAATTATATATTTTTGTAACCCTGTGTGTAGTCTTTTTGTGTTGTTTTCATTGTGTTAGTTTGTGTGTGTTGCACAAATACTTTAACATTGCCTCTTTAAATAAGCCTGACTACTCTATGCCAAGCTATCAGAGGGTGAGCACAGGTTATCCTTTAGTGTGTATCTAGCTTACACTGACTAGAGTGGTGGTTCCTGCGTGTACAGGATGCATACTCTGACAACGAGAAACCCCATTTCTAACAAGTGGTCTCTGAAGGGTTTGCGGATGGAGATGTAACTGTTTAGGTAGGTGGGGCCGATGTTGTGTAGTTCCTTGAAAGAGTGAATAGGGACTTTGGGTATTGGGAGGCAGTGGAGCTCCATGAAGTGTGGTATGATCTGGGCACCACGTGGGAGGTTTAGTGTGAGTCTGGCTGCCAAGTTCTGGATATTTTGAAATACTCTGGTGAGTTGCTTGCTGATTCCTGCATAGAGGGTGTTCCTGTTGTCTAGTTTAATGGTGACTATGGCATATGTGACGTTTTTAGCGTTGCTTGTGTGTTGCTTGTGAACCATTTGAAGATTTTTCCCAGTATGTTGAGGGCATGGAAGCAGGATGCTGTGATGGCTTTGACTTGCACATTCATGTCCAGTTTGATGTCAATGATGATCCCGAGGTCCCTGGCATGGGAGAGGGTCTAAGGTTGGACACCCACTAGGTGAAGTCCCATGGAGAGGTGTTCTTGCAGAAAAATCACTTCTACTGTCTTGTCAGTGTTTAGCTTGAGATAGTTGACTTCACCCAGTTGGTGACTTTGGTCATGCAGGCTGTGAACTTGTTCCACGCGTTGTGGGTCTTGTCCGAGAGGGAAATTTTGAGTTGCTTGTGTTCGGCATAGGAGAAGATGTTGATGTTGTTGGTGTGGAGGACCCTGGCTAGAGGGATCATGTAAGCATTGAAGAGGGTAGGGCTGAGGGATAATCCTTGTGGCACTCCACAGACAAGTCTGTGAGTTTCCGATGAGCACAGGGCCAGGCTGACAGCTTATGTTCTGCCTGTCAGAAAGGAGCAGATTTAGAGGAGAACAGGTCCTTGGATGCCAATCTCCTGCAGGCATCAGATAAGGATGGGATGGTAAACTGTGTCAAATGCTGCAGAGAAGTCCAGAAGGATGAGGGCCACCATGTCTCCTCTGTCCAGGATCATCCTTATGTCATCTGTAGCGGTGATGAGCACTCTTTCTATGCTGTGGTCCTTTGTGGTAATAAGTGGCATGCATAGGTTTGCATTGGGTTCAGTGGTTGCCTCCAGGTGCTAAATGAAGGGCTGGTCCAAATTTTTGAGAAAATCAAGCAGTAATAGTGGGTTTTGGCTCTTGCCCTTTGGTGAAGAAGCATTGTTCCATGAGGTATAGATCAGGTGTTTGGAGCAGGACCTCTAGGTAGACTGAGAGACAGCTTGGATATGTGAATGCTGTATAAAAAATGTATGTGTAACCTGAAGCACATCTCTGTTGCCTAAAGCAAGAACTACTACGATCAGTTCCTTATAGTGCAAACAAATGTGGCAAATGCTGGAATGGTGTTGATAGAGAGGCCGTACAGCGTAACAGCAACACATCCCTTCTATAGGTATTGTATCACTGCGTTGTGCTTTTCTAACTCCTCTGCTGTCACAATAAACCAGGGGCTGTCAATGCAGTATAACTCTGAGCATATTGGATTACCAATACAAAAGCATTACACTAAGAAAACACACATCTTTGTGCACAACATGTTCCAGTGATTCAATGTGTACATCACACTTTTTTCTGTAATTACTGCAGACAGTAAAGAATCACCTTTACAGAGAATGTAGTCATTCTCCCAGAAGGTGGTCTGAAGGAATTAGTAACAAATTACGCATTTCATCAAGCACATCGCCCATCTAAGATTTAACTCTAATGTATTTAGTGCTTTTGACACTGTATGTACTGTGGGTCTTGGAAGAGAATTGAAAGTTGGTTGTTATAATGTGTGTTATTACAAGACACAATTTTTTTTTTTTTGGGGAGTGACGTAATCACAGGATAAAGCACCACCTTGGTGGCTTACTACATCGATGAAACTCAATCATGCATTACATATAAGAACTGGCTAATGTGTGGTGCTAACAACAACTGTGTTATGTTTATGATAGTGCAGATTCATGGCAGTGCAAATAACATGTTATAATATTACCGATTGGGTGGTATTCAGTCTATTTCAGAAGGAATGAATGATGAATCAGAAATCGAGCCTGTCACTTGCTAATCATATACCTCAACCGGGCGTGTTAACCCACTAAGTTCAGTTTTTTTTAGACTTGTGCATGAGTACAACCTATAACAAGCATATGTTGCAACTTCCTGATGAGAAGACAGTAAACATACCTTTGGCCAACAATCGGGCAAGAGTGCCTTTCTGGACATGCAATAATAAATACTTAATGAGCACGTTATCCTGCCAGGAAGGAATTGTCCGAGAATTGGAAAAAAGGGCCAAGATTTTGAAATAACTTTATGAAAACTTGTTTATTGTGCTTTGTACTGAAATCTGTTCAAACTGCTTGTTACTTCATTTCTCTCAACTCCTCCTTTAAGGTTCTGTATAGAGTAGTCTATAATGTTGTCAAATCCACAAAATCATGTTTGTTCTATTATTACTGGGTTTGTCCAATATGTTTAATATACACAGTTTATCACAATTTTGTTGTACCGGCTCTGAGGATAAGTCCACTCCCAATTGTTTGAAGTATTAGCTCCACCTCCATTGCTTGGTGTGTCACCCCCCAAAGTTTTGCTCTAATTGCGCATATATATATATATATATATATATATATATATATATATATATATATATATATATATATATATATATATATATATAATAATATATGCAGCGAGTGATGCAAATAATGTGATAACGGGTAGTGGCAACAACTTGTGGAAGAACTTGCAATTATGGGAGAGACTAAAGAAGAGGGAAATCTCACGGTGGTGGGAGTGTGCCTCGTTGAAACAATACATACAAGTAGGACGTGTCCCGATCACCCCCAAATATGAAAATCCAAACCCCGAGTTGCTGAAGGAATGGGCTGAGCACAGTCCTCAGAGCTCGATGGGAATGATAAATATGCTTATCAAGTATGCTGAAATTGAGAGAATGGATATAATCAAACAAATTAAGGAGTTAATGGCTATCCTGGATAAAGAACCGGATCAAGGTAAAATCATCAAGTTTAAAGGTGAACTAAAAGGACGCCTGACATAATATGAGCAAAGGATAAAGGATAGGAATGCCACAAAATGTTTACATGATCGCCTAGATTATGAGAGAGGCCAGATCCATACCTCTGCCAAGAGGTTTGATACCATTAGATGACAAAAAATACAGAAAACCCAACAACAACAGGAGGTGGATAAACGACAGCAGGAGACCTCCCAAAGTGAAATGAGCTCAGAAACAGGTTCTGAAGTGGAATTAGATTAAATAACTGGACAAGATGGAGTAATGATGAGACCTTCAGTAATGGATAAGCTGTTTTTTTTTTTTAAAGCTGGACCAGAGAACGGACCACAAATCAACACTGGGGAGAGGAAGACCCAGAGGAAGAGGCAACAAAGGAGGGGTGGCCAGGGACGAAAAAGAAATACAAGCAGAATCAATAACAAGATCAACTTGTTCGAACTCCAAGCAAACATCCCGGGATTAGAAGAAAATAGAACAGTAGTTAACCTAAGTCAAATAGATCTTTCAGAGGAAGAAAATCCCTGTTTAAACTTGGGACTGTCCTATTGCCATGCCAATGGTTATACTTATCCGCAAAGCAGAATAGATTTCTACAAATATGTACGAAAATTGAAGTTGACTAAAATATATTTGATGAAAGAGAGTAACAGTATACAACTAGCAAATATAGACACCATCAGGGAAAATGGAAACACCCACCTTACAGTGTCAGACCTGGACATACTGGAAGACCTACGTTCCTTAAAGGAAGAAAGTAACTCCACTCAAAGCACACAAGAGTTGAGTACCCTCACTATCAAAACTGAGGGGATGACACCCTTTAAATTGAAGTCCAAATATATCTCACAAACAATAAAGGACAATTTAGAATTTGTTTCAGAGAATGTGATAAAAGATCTATGGTCCCTATATCACACTCCATCAAGGAATAATAAAAAGAGCCTTCCTTGGAAAGATAAAAAATTGCTTACTACCATCAAAAGGATTAATAAATGTACAGACGTTGTAGTAAAACTTTCAGATAAAGGAGGGAACATAGTTTTATGGGATAAAGAACTATATAAAATGAAAGCCCTACAACAAATGAATAATCCGCAATGTTACAAACGCATTATGATGGAGGAATATGTCCATGTCACAGAGCAGTTCGTAGAGAAATTTAAATATTGGAGAGAGAAAGAACTGATCAGCTGGGATGAATATAGTTTCTTAAAACAAGATCACCCCATGATTCCTGTGTTCTACATGATACCCAAAGTTCACAAAGATCTTCAGACACCCCCTGGTAGACCTATTATTGCTGCTCAAAATAGTATCTTTGAAAATGTATCTAGGTATATAGATTATTTTTTAAACCCTATTGTGACCACTCTGTCATCCTATATAAAAGACTCTGCTGACTTTTTAAGACATATATATGATGTGAAATTGGAAAGTGATATGCTTTTGATGACATTGGACTTCTCCACATTGTATACCAGTATCAGGCACCAGGATGGTCTAAGGGCAACTCAGCATTTTTGAGGATGAGACCAATAGGCTTTGTACTACATAATCAAATGCTTATAGAAATGATGCAGGGGTGCCTGACAAAAAACATTTTTATGTTTGACAGTGAATTATTCCAATGAGACCAAGGAACGGCCATGGGTACCTGCTTCACCACCAGTTATGCTAATTTGCATATGAGCTGGTGGGAGGAGCAGGTGCTTGGAGGCCCGACCATGGAAAATTGGGCCGCAAAAGCCATAATGTGGCTTAGGTTTATAGATGATGTCTTTGTGCTGTGGCAGGACACAGAGACAGAGGCTAAACTGCTTATACAGGATACCCTGAATTTGACATTTACAGGAAAAACAAGCACCATGTCAATAGAATTCTTAGACATCCTGATCTGGGTTGGAAATGAGAAATTAGAGAAAACCATATTCAGAAAACCAACAGCAGGGAATACTATTTTACATGCACATAGTTTGCATCCTGCCCCACTGATTAAAAGTATAGCTTTTGGTGAATTTTATCGGACCAAAAGAGCTTGTAGAACTGTGGAGGAATATGATAGGATAGAGGGAGAAATGAGAAATCATTTTATAAAGAGAGGATATCCTAGCGCAATCTTGGAAGCGGCATCTAAAAAAGCTAGAGCCCTTAATAAGGAAGCTGCCCTCTTTGAACCCTCTAATACAGCGAGGAAAAAACTATCCACAAAGATAGGGCCACATAGGTTAATAAACAGATACAATTCTGAACACAGTAAAGTTAGAGAAATGTTAAATAAACACTGGCACCTTGTGAAGCAGGACCCAGTTTTATGCAAAATAGTCCCTAAATGACCACAAGTTACCTATAGGAAATCTAAATCTTTAAGGGACTACCTAGTTAAAAGTGATTTCTCTTCCTACAATACTAATAGAACGTGGCTCACAACCAGAGAAGGTTTTAAGAAGTGTTCGAAATGCAAAGCTTGTAAGAATGGAGAAAATTTAACAACGATAACTACGCCATTCCATAAAGACTTAAAAATAAAGGGAAATTTAACTTTTAAATCAAGTTTTGTTGTCTTTATACTCAAATGCCCATGTGAAAAGCTATATGTTGGGAGTACAATTTTACTTGCACATAAGAGCATTTTACAACATATTCGTGCTATTAACAGCAAGTTATCCCATAGCAAGACATTTTGAAAGATGTCATCAGAGTAATTCAGTACACTTGAAATACAGCTGCATTGCTCAAACCCCAAAAAAAAGAAAAGAGGGGGGGTAGAGAGAAGGAACTTAGAAAGTCAGAAACCTTCTTTCATCGTGGAACTAGACAGCAAAGAACCAAATGGTTTTAACATTGATGAAGAGCTCTACACATGCCTATATTAATTGAAATCCTCAAGCATACTTTCCTCTTAGAAAGATCATGTTGTATGATTTATATTTATTTATTAATTTGTTTTAGGTAGCACTAACACACTTTATACACAAAAAAACAAGCAATAATTCTCACTTTAAAGTGTTAAAAAGCTATATATAAATATACTTTTTTCCTTGTTGATTTTAGCAAACATCCAATATTGTATAGTAGAGGTGGACAATTTGAATCACCTATAGATATATAGGAGTGTGACTATAGTATAGGATCACCGTATAGTGAGTGCATATAGATTGATTTGAGCTATATTATCCACTCCAATCTAGGTATAGGATATAATATGTGGGTTTGGTCGAAGAAAATAGAATAGAACAAGATAAAATATATTTATTTTTTTACGGAGTTTTATATAGCGCGAACTTGACCCGAAGTTATCGGGTATCAGAGTGCCTTACACAAGCACCAGTTGCGTTACATGAGGACACATTCATTTTTGTTAGGCATGGGGAGATTAAGTGATTTGCCCACAATCACAGGATGTTCAGCGTCATTGCCGAGACTCGAACCCGGTTCCCCAGATTCGAGGTCGACCGCCCTAGCCGTTAGGCCAACTCCTCTCCCCAGTTATATATATATATATATATATATAAATAAAGAAGCCAAGTCCTTGCTTACAAACAGCCTCGACGTGCAAAGCAGGTACAGACACCCCTACATGTGCGATTATTATGTGCTTTATTCCATATTCAGTGCAATTCACAATTCCTGGCTAATGCCGTTGTCCATGACGCGTTTCGACCGCCGAGACATATATGTATATATTATCTGCTGGCGGTCGCCAGTAGATAGTTATAGTTACAACCTATTATCCATAGGAAATCCGCGACATTCTATTTGAAATAACTCTCTTGCCGGTTGACGTATCTTCGCGAAATTTTCAAACTTTGTGGCCCGCTCCGGTCCGCTCCTACCCTGAAAGTCTCGGGGGATTCGTCAAGCGGGGCCGAGAAAAAGGGGGTCCCAAAACGCGTTTTCCCCATGCACTTTTCCATAGGAAACTTTAGACACGGTTACAGCCCGAACTGCTGAACGGAATTACACCAAATTTGGCAAAGAGGTAGTTCTTGGTTCAGAAAGAACCCTTTTTGTTAAATGGTGTAAATCCGTTCAGTAGTTGCTGAGAAAATGAAAAGTAAAAGTTCGTGATATCTATGGCCGAGTAGGGTCCGCGTACCCTCAGCGCACCCTGCGCGCACCGTCCCGATCACGAGCTGCATGTTAATTGGCTGTCAGCTGGCTGTCAACATTCCGATTCAGGAAATGTTGGCAGCCATTTTATCCCTCGGTAGAACCGAGGGACAGAAACAAGTGTGCAAAGCGCACAAAGGGGGCAGGGTAGAAACACCCTGACCCCTAGGTTTGCTCAGGGGGTCCCACAAGGACCCCTGGGCAAAAAAAAAAAAAATTTTTTTAAATCGGCAGGATGCGCTCAGGGTGCGCGAATCCTGCCGAGAAAAAATCGAGTGCGGTCTCCGCGCTTCGATGCTAGTGGCCCCGGGTGGCCCAAGTCCCGGGGGCATAGTGGGGGGATAATTTAATGTGTGGGGGCCTCAAAGGGCCCCCAAGCCCGAGGACCGCCACCCCCGGGGCTTTTTTAAAAATGGTGCGGGAGGGCTCTGAGCCCTCCGCAGCCCGAGGACCACCACCTCCCCTGGGCTTTTTTTAATACATTATAAAACCTGTGTGGGGGGGCTCCAGCCCCCACACACCCCGGGACCGCCACCTCCCGGGGCACTAAACATTTTAATATGGGGGTCCGTTCACGGACCCAGAGCCCGGGGACCACCACCTCCCGGGGCTGTGTACTTAATGGGAGGGGGCCGCGCGGCCCCCTCCTGGAGCCCTTGATGGCCCTGGGGACCACCACCCCCAGGGCCGGCTCCTGCAGTGTCCCGGGGTGCCTACCCCGGGACACTGTAGTTTGCTATGGCAGGACGGGAGCCTCGCGGCTCCCGTCCTGCCATAGCAAACTGCTTTGGATATTGGAAGAGAGAGCAGGGAAACCTGCTCTCTCTTCCAATATCCAAAGCGATTGCTTTCCACATGGGGAGCAGCATGTCAGCTGCTCCCCATGTGGGACAGCTATGCTCGGCTCCCAAGGGACGTGGGGAGCCGGCGAAACTATGGGGGATTGGGGACCCCCACAGTCCCCCAACGTAGAGGGCCAGCCCCGGGGGATGGGGTCCCCGGGGCAAGTAGTGGCTCGGGAGGGGGGCCACGCGGCCCCCTCCCCAAAAAAGAGATATATATTTTTTTTTTTTAAATGGAAAGGCCGGCCCCGGGAGATGGGGTCCCCGGGGCCTTAAAATGGCCAGAAGAGGGGGGCCACGCTGCCCCCCTCAAAAAATAAATATAAAGGCCATGCCCCGGGGGATGGGGTCCCCGGGGAAAATACAGGCCCAGGGAAGGGGGCCACGCGGCCCCCTTCCCGTTTTCTTTTGGTAATTTAAAAAAGCGGTAAGGCCCTGGGGGATGGGGTCCCCAGGGCCCAAAAGAGAAAAAAGGAAGGGGGGCCACACAGCCCCCCTTCAGGGGACAAAAAAAAAAAAACGATCGGGCCCGCAGGCCCCGCCCCCTTACTTCACCACTCTGCAAACGCGCCCCCTGGAACTTTAAAATATTCCTCTAAAATCAGCCGAAATACGAATTCCGATTTACTCACCTGTTATCAGAAGAGACCTCAGTGCTGCATCTTTCAGCCCAGTACTGATCCTGAAAAGTAATTTTAACCGTACTTACCGGTAACTTGAATTTCCTTCATAGGCTAACATTGACTGGTTTCACTTGGAAATTCTTCTAAGTGTTGATTTTTGAAACATACAAATATTCCTCTAAAATCAGCCGAAATCCGAATTCTGATTTACTCACCTGTTATCAGGAGAGACCTCAGTGCTGCATCTTTCAGCCCAGTACTGGTCCTGAAAAGTAATTTTAACCGTACTTACCAGTAACTTGAATTTCCTTCCATAGGCTAACATTGACTGGTTTCACTTGGAAATTCTTCTAAGTGTGGAGTTTTGGAACTTTAAAATATTCCTCTAAAATCAGCCGAAATACGAATTCCGATTTACTCACCTGTTATCAGGAGAGACCTCAGTGCTGCATCTTTCAGCCCAGTACTGATCCTGAAAAGTAATTTTAACCGTACTTACCGGTAACTTGAATTTCCTTCATAGGCTAACATTGACTGGTTTCACTTGGAAATTCTTCTAAGTGTTGATTTTTGAAACATACAAATATTCCTCTAAAATCAGCCGAAATCCGAATTCTGATTTACTCACCTGTTATCAGGAGAGACCTCAGTGCTGCATCTTTCAGCCCAGTACTGGTCCTGAAAAGTAATTTTAACCGTACTTACCAGTAACTTGAATTTCCTTCCATAGGCTAACATTGACTGGTTTCACTTGGAAATTCTTCTAAGTGTGGAGTTTTGGAACTTTAAAATATTCCTCTAAAATCAGCCGAAATACGAATTCCGATTTACTCACCTGTTATCAGGAGAGACCTCAGTGCTGCATGTTTCAGCCCAGTACTGATCCTCAAAAGTAATTTTAACCGTACTTACCGGTAACTTGAATTTCCTTCGTAGGCTAACATTGACTGGTTTTCAGCAAAAAAGTTTCAAAGTGTTGATTTTCACAAACTACAAATATTCCTTAAAAATCGCCTGTATGACTTAAACGCATTCTTTCAACTGTTTACAGGAGATGCACCAGTGCTGGATCCAGGATCCAACACTGAGTAAGAAAAAGTAACGATAACAGTTTTTACCTGCTAAGTGAATTTCCTTCCATAGGATAACATTGGTGATTCTATGAGAAAAAGTTTCTAAGTGTCAACTTTTAAAATACAATAATATTCCTTAAAAATCACGACTGTAACCAAAACGCTTTTACTCAACTGTTTACAGGAGATGTACCAGGACTGAATCTAGGATCCAGTCCTGTGGTTAGAAAAGTAATCCATAAAGTAACTAATTGCATTTAACTAGAAATTCACATTGAGCTGAATGTTGCATTGTGTTTGAAAATGTGTTGCCCATTGCAACAACTGTAACTACTGTACTTAAAAGTGTATTGCCTATCTGCAAAGTATTTAAACTAAAGTAATTCATTAAGAGAAAGTATTTTTTGTAATGTAATGTATAATGTAATTACAATGTAATTTAAAAAATAAAATATGTAAAAAAAAATTGTTTCTAAAAATGTAGTAAATCAGTATGAAAAAAATTAATATAACAATTAATACATTTAAAAATTGTCATTTACAAAACCTTTGAAATTCACTAAAAAAACGTAGGTTTCAGGCACGTTATAGTTAGAAATTAGCATTTAAAAAACCTTTGAAATTCACTGAAAAAACCATAGGTTTCAGACACGTTATAGTTACAAATTAGCATTTAAAAAACCTTTGAAATTCACTGAAAAAACCATAGGTTTCAGACACGTTATAGTTACAAATTAGCATTTAAAAAACCTTTGAAATTCACTGAAAAAACCATAGGTTTTAGGGACAGTTATAGTTACTTGGACATTGCACTCGTACAAAACCCGTGAAATTCCCCGTTATAGTTAGTTCAGCTAACTATAACTCGCGCCCCCGCAATGCACTGCTGATGACTTCACATATTACATCACTCATGACATGGTCAGTGACATCACTGATGACATCACTGATGACATCTCAAATGACATCACTGATGACATCATCCACGTGATAATCTGATGCACCTCCTCACACCCTAATATAACCTTTGATACACCCACTCTAAATTACAGACTGCCATTCGCAAAACCATAGACACTCCAACACCAATAACTACATACCCACTCACTGATTCTTAGGTCTACACACACACATCCACTCACTCACCCGTACAGTCACTCATACTTACGGTCACTCAGTAAAGGACTATCATATGCACTCATACTCCTATATAGACACTCAAACACCGCCACTCATCCATAGAGGTACTCACACACCTAGTCAGTCATGCAAATAATTAAACACACTGCCATTTACTCACCTATACAGTTATACACACACCACCCCACTTACTCATACAAATACTAGCACATTCTTACGCTCTTATACAATCACTGATACAAGCACACACTCATCCATACAGCCACTATCACAATCAGTCACTCTCGCTTATAGCTATTTATATACTCCAACACACATATATACTGCCTTTCACATATGTAGTTACTCACACATGTACCACTGGGACATACATTCACTCACTAACACACTCTTACACACACTTACCCACCCATAAAGTCTATCACAGATGCACTCTTGAAACCATCCACCCAGTGAATCACCCACTCACACATCTATGCACAGAGTCGCACACACCCCTCCCACACAAACACTCAGGCACCCATACAGATACTCACACAAGCATTCAATAACTCAAATAGACACTCATGTAGCTATTCACAAACACATGCAGCCACTTACACAGCAACAGACAGACGGATACAGACATTCACCCAGTTTAGTCACTAACCCATGCATTCAGTACGATACGTTAAATCACTCACTTATACAGTCAGTCACGCACCTACTAAATCATCCATACAGACACTTACACACCCACTCATTCTTCAATACGTCTTTTCCTATATATATTAAAAATATTTAAACTTTAGAGAAACACACAGTCACTGGATGATGTCATCAGTGATGTCATTTGAGATTTCATCAGTGATATCATCAGTGATGTCACTGACCATGTCATGAGTGATGTAATATGTGATGTCATCAGCAGTGCATTGCGGGGGCGCAAGTTATAGTTAGCTGAACTAACTATAACGGGGGAATTTCACGGGTTTTGTACGAGTGCAATGTCCAAGTAACTATAACTGTCCCTAAAACCTATGGTTTTTTCAGTGAATTTCAAAGGTTTTTTAAATGCTAATTTGTAACTATAACGTGTCTGAAACCTATGGTTTTTTCAGTGAATATATATATACATATACATATTACCTACTGGCGGTCGCCAGTAGGTAGTTATAGTTAGGACCTATTTTCCATAGGAAACTCACAACATTCTATTTCCAATAACTTTGGCGCCAGTTGATGAATCTTCGCAAAATTTTCAAAACTAGTGGGGCGCTCCGGTCCGCTCCTATCCTGAAAGTCTCGGGGTGATTCGTCAAGTGGGGGCCGAGAAAAAAGGGGGGTCCCAAAACGTGTTTTCCCCATGCAATTTTCCATAGGAACCTTTAGTCGCAGCTACAGCCCGAACTGCTGAACGGAATTACACCAAATTTGGCAAAAAGGTAGCCCTTGGTTCAGAGTTGTGCCTTTTGGTTAAATGGTGTAAATCTGTTCAGTAGTTCCTGGGAAATTTGAAAAAGAAAACACATATATATCTGGGCGGAGCCTAACCACACATGTCATCGTGAGATCTGATTGGCTGTCAGCACTTCATCCTGGAATTGCTGGCAGCCATCTTGGGACCAATATAAATGATAGTACCCCATTGAAATGCATTGTAGTGAATCGAAGATTTTGAGGGTTACCAAAAGGAGAACTATAAAGGGTGATAACAGACTTTAGTTACATTAGAATTCATTTGTTGATGGTACCATACTAATTTCAGGAATTGTGGTGTGTTCTAAGGTGATTTTAACCTGTGAAAAACCTTCTGCTGGGATATCATGAATCATGTTTGAGAGAAAACTATTTTCACATGCTTGTCCCATACAGTTTTGGAAGGTGCTCCAGAAGCTAAAATGAGAGCATATTTTCTGTAAATTCACATTATCTTTCTCAGTCATGTGAGAATGAAGTCTGACATTCTCAGTAAAACATGTACATCCAACAAGGGCAGAGACTGTCAGTTGATTCCTTTGTGTTCTACTGCAGCTTCCCAGAGTGTTCTAAAGAACAACTAGAGAGCTAACAGTCTTACTTATGACAAAAGTATGGCACACCTGAAGCCATCTTGATTGGAATAAACTGGTAACACTTAAAACATTTAATTTAAAAAGGAACAAAATGAGGGGTTCATTTTGCCATAGAAATTATGGTTAGTGCTGTAGAAAGAAAAATTAGGACATGTTTTAAGTGAGATCTCAAATATCTTCCTGTTATATTTCAACAGGAGCAGCCTGTCAGTTGATGCCTTTGTGTTCTACCGCAGCTTCCCAGAGTGTTCTAAAGAACAACTAGAGTGCTAACAGCCTTACTTATGACAAAAGTATGGCACACCTGAAGCCATCTTGATTGGAATAAACTGGTAACACTTAAAACATTTAATTTAAAAAGGAACAAAATGATGGAGTTCATTTTTTCATAGAAATTATGGTTAGTGCTGTAGAAAGAAAAATTAGGACATGTTTTAAGTGTGATCTCAAATATCTTCCTGTTATATTTCAACAGGAGCAGCCTGTCAGTTGATGCCTTTGTGTTCTACTGCAGCTTCCCAGAGTGTTCTAAAGAACAACTAGAGCGTTAACAGTCTTACTTATGACAAAAGTATGGCACACCTGAAGCCATCTTAATTGGAATAAACTGGTAACACTTAAAACATTTAATTTAAAAAGGAACAAAATGAGGGGGTTCATTTTGGCATAGAAATTATGGTTAGTGCTGCAGAAAGAAAATTTAGGGCATGTTTTAAGTGAGATCTCAAATCCTCTTCTATTTCATTAGAAAATTCTGACATGCAGACTGAAACAATCACTTTCAATACCAGCAGTAGACTTCCAGTTAACTCCCTGGTGAGCAGTAGCTTTACTACAGTGATCTAATGAACAACTAGAGTGCTAACATTCTGAATTTATGGCAAATGTGTGACACATCTGAATGCCTTCATGATGGAATCAAAGTAAAAAACGGAAAGCATTTCCTACTGAGGAGACTGCAGTAAATGACGAAATTAGGAAACTTCATAACAAATAAGTCTCCCAAGATGGCCACCAGAGAGAAAAGAGCCCAAATGTAGCACAAATATCACCCATATGTAGCCCACATATAGCCCAGTGACAGAAGTGTGCAAAACACTTTTTATTTTTATTTTTCTGCAGTTTTATATAGTGCAAACTGGTCAGGTATTGGAGCGTTACATCTTACTTGGACCCCTTATTGCGTATTTTGCACGAAGTACATGAGATTGATCTTGCGAAACATTGAACTTTACGATTCTGTTAACCTGAAGTTGCTCTGAACCGGGCTTTGTAACACCCGTTTTTACCTACTGGTTTTAATTAATTCTCACTGTATTGTATTAGGAAAGAAGATTTACTGTTTTTATGTACACTTTTATGATCTATGTTTCTAAATCAGATCAAATAAAGTTTAATGAATTCTATGGCAGGACGGAGGCGAGGATTATGCATATCTTTCCTCACTTTATTTGCATAGCAGTTCAAAGAAAACGTAACACAACAATCATTAAACAAAAGACTACACAACCCATGCACCATTAGGGGGTAGTCTCCAAGGCAACTATAGTCCAATCATATCACAGTCCATCGTATATAATATCGTGACGTCCCTTCCGCTTCCTCTTTCTTCACTGCTCGTCAGTTAAGTGCATTCCTTACATTCTTGGCTTAATCTGACGTTGTTGCTGTTTGTATAGCGGTTTCTTGTGCACGTTATTAGCATTATTGCCTTGGTATTGTTTCATATTCCCTGCGCAGCAGTCTCTTGCCCGAGCGCGTTCTTCCCCTCGCAGTTTCTCCCGCTGTGTGCTCTGCGCGCGGTGAGATCCTGTCAGGCGCGTCTGGTCCGAGCGAGGCAGCTCCGTCGAGCACTCCCGCTGGTCTTTACGCGCGTTTGGGAATCCGGTCACTCCTTTAGTGTCCGCTTGATTCCCGACCAACCCTCGCCTAATTTTGACACCGCTACGCGGTGATTTCCCCACACGGCCACGTTAGTGACCAGCGCCACCTGGTGGTGGTAATTGGTATTGCGCCTCAGTCTATTCTTATAACAGCTTCGGGGAAAGCCCAGCTGTTGGAGCACCGGTGAGGGGGCTGTCTTAAGGATTTTAAGGGCATTTGTTCTGTGCTCACACCCTCTGCTATCATGTCTTCTCCAGAAGACCATTTTTACTCCTCCTACCAGGAAGTGGAGGAGGAATGGCCCCCAACTTCTCCCTCCAGCAGTGGACCAAGCCTCTCTCTGGCTATTTCTAGGGCGCTGGCTCCTCTTAGGGATCAGGTTGATAAGCTGGCGAAAAGCATCCCTGGGGTGTTCAGTGACCCAGATCTGGTGGTGGCGGGTCCAAGTAGCTCCCAGATGGGGAATTAAAGGGCCGTTAAGCATAACGCGGGGCACTTGGAAGGATTTGATAAACTTACGGAGACCTTCCTCAAGAGTGCGCGGACGCAAAAACATGCACCCTGCCGGGAGGAGGAGGGACCCAGAGAAAATTGCGACACTGTCACCACAATTGTAGACCCCGACGGCGGGTTTCCCTTAGAGGGAGAGGGTGTATCGGAGGACGATTTCTCCTCCGATGAGGATAAGGACTCGGGGCGTCCCTGGCGTCCAGAGTCCCACTCCTCTCAGTCCCCGGTTGGGGACGGGGTCCACTCGGACATGTTCGAGCCTACCCAAATTTACCATCCTAGGTCGGCAGAGTGGACACCTGACGCCAAAGTGGCAGAGTATGTGGTGGGGAAAATCCATCAACCCTTGAAAGGGAGGTCAGGAATAGGATGAGGGGAGAATGCCCCAGGCCCTCACTGAAGGGGAAGGTGGCACACACGCTTGAAATTGATGAGAAACTATGTACCTTTTTCTCCAAGTATATGAGGGATCCCAAGAAAGGAATTGATAGGTCTTGGACGTGGTAGGGCCCTTGACCCAAATTATTCAATTGACGGAGCGTTCCAAAGAGTCAGGATCCCCTTTGTCCACGGATATTGTGGCTGGTTGGGCGCACTACCCTAAACCCTAAAACACTACCCCCTCCACTACCCAAACACCACTGCACTACCCTAAACCCTAAAACACTATCCCCAGCACGACACCCTACACTACCCAAACATAACTGCACTACCCTAAACCCTAAAACACTACCACCAGCACGACTCCCTACACTACCCAAACACCACTGCACTACCCTAAACCCTAAAACACTACCACCAGCATGACTCCCTACACTACCCAAACACCACTGCACTACCCTAAACCCTAAAACACTACCCCCAGCACGACTCCCTACACTACCCAAACACCACTGCACTACACTAAACCCTAAATATACCCCCAGCATGACCTCCCACACTAAACCAACACAACTGCACTACCCTAAACCCTAAAACACTACCCCCAGCACGACCCCCTACCCTACCCAAACACCACTGCACTACCCTAAACCCTAAAACACTAACCCCAGCATGACCCCTTCACTACACAAACACCACTGCACTGCCCTAAACCCTAAAACACTACCCCAGCACTACCCCCTACACTACCCAAACACCACTGCACTAACATAAACCCTAAAACACTACCCCCAGCACAACCCCCTACACTACACAAATACCACTGCACTACCCTAAACCCTAAAACACTACCCCCAGCATGACTCCCTACACTACCCAAACACCACTGCACTACCCTAAACCCTAAATCTACCCCAGCACGACCCCCTACACTACCCAAACACCACTGCACTACCCTAAACCATAAAACACTACCCCCAGCATGACCCCCTACACTACACAAACACCACTGCACTACCCTAAACCCTAAAACACTACCACCAGCATGACCCCCTGCACTACTCAAACACCACTGCACTACCCTAAACCCTAAAACACTACCCCAGCACGACCCCCTACACTACCCATACACCACTGCATTACCCTAAACCCTAAAACACTACCCCCAGCACGACCCCCTACACTACTGCACTACCCTAAACCCTAAAACACTACCCTCAGCACGACCCCTACACTACCCAAACACCACTGCACTACCCTAAACCCTAAGACACTACCCCCAGCACGACCCCCTACACCACCCAAACACCATTGCACTACCCTAAACCCTAGAAAAGAAACCCCCACCCCATGCCCAATCCCCCTTACCTCTCACTCCTCATGGTTCCTCTCTCCTCGTGGTTCCTGCTTCACGTCATCTCTGAGGGGCGGTGCACGTCGTTGTGAGGAAACGGAACAGCCTCTGTTTCCTTACAACGACATGGATCGTCTACATGTTTTTTAGAACGCATGGTCATTTACCATACATACCTTTACAACAAAATTCATTGTAAAGGCATGCGTGGTAAATGACCATGCGTTCTAAAAAAATGCGTAGTAATGACTTCGTGATGTACAACGCATGCGTGGTAATGCATGTAACCACTGTAACCTTGTAACCGCTGCTACCGCAACCCCGTGAGGCGCCCTGCAGGGTGAAAGCGTCTCCGTCATGGCGGCGCTCCTAAGGCAAACCTTCGTCACCTAGAGCAATAGGTTGCACAGAGGAGACTTCACTGCTGCGAAATGGCCGCTCAGAAGCAGAGTGAGGCAGCGAGGCGGTGAGAGACTGGGCCCCTGTGAGCACATGAACGGGCGGTGCACTGAGGGTGATGCGCAACCAGGAAGCCCGCTTGATTTCCCCACTCGTACCTGAAAAGAGAAAAGGTATTTGGGGCATGTGAGAGATTCAGCAGGAGGCAGACAAGCTTATCCTAGTCACTCCTGACTGGTGTTTTTGCCAGTAGAGCTTCACTCTACTGGCTTCTTATTATGCTCGGACAGCGGCGTTGAGCTTCCCATGCCTAGACCAAGGAACTACGTTGGCACGCTCGGCTCTCCTGGGGTTGAGCTGGAGGGTGTGGCGGGCGACGTTTCCCAGTAACACCGGGACTGGTACGGCCGATGGAACTGTTGATGATGCCCCCCGGGCTGAAACTATATTGAATGTTTTACTGACCGCAGAGCCCGAGCAACATGACCGATGCCCAGTGGAGCTCTTTAGGCAGCTATAGAGGAGTTTGGCTCTGGTTCACCCCTCGGCCGGCACCTACCCAGCCGGACATTGGACATAGTTTTTCCTCGTCTCTCCGTTTTGTTCCCTCCCTTCCTGCCTCCCCCCCTTTCTTTAGGTCACCTACACCCTTCCCATCCTATACTTTCACCGACACAAGTGGTGTTTTGGATTGTTGATCCCCAGCCGGTTTGTTCCTCCTGAAGTACTTTCCACTTTGCCGGTATGCCTGACACGATCTGCATTCCTTACCCCTTTTTTACCATTGCCCCTCTACCTTCCATTTCCCTTTTGACGTGTGTCTCGGTTACCCTATGAGCTAATAACTCATGTTAATATGTAATCACTGTTTTTCTCCTTTGTTTTTTTCTTAGCTCCAGTAATTGATGTTAATTCTGTAACTTGTAACTTGCTGATCCTCATGTAAAGCGCTCTGATACCTCCGGGTCTAGCCAGCGCTATATAAAACTCTGCAAATAATGGTATCGCAAAGTAAAAAAGTCGTTGTAACGGCTGTTTACCGATCGAAGCTGGCCCCTGTTCTTCAGTGAGACGTTTATTTGATAATTTAGGAGGAAGGAATGTGTTTTTTTTACCGAAAAGTGCATTCCCGGCTGTTGTATTGTGAAAGTGTCCGCATGGCCTGGTTTCACTTCCGGTGAGAGAGTGGAAGAGTCTGTTTGGATCTAAAGGAGTTCTGTTGTTGGACGGGGCCGGCGCGACATGTCATCAGAAAACATAGCTAATGGAAAGCGTCCTCCCTGAAGTGTGGAGCAGTGCCATGAGAGGTCGAGTGTGCATCCCACCGCAGTATGACCGTACCGCGTGACCCATGTGCCGCCTCCAGGGTACGGGAGGCAGAAGCGGCATCGCAGGTCCTCTTGAAGACCGTTGTAGCACTAATTCTACATTTTGGTACTAGGGCATTTTAACTTCGTTGTTCCTGCCAGATACAAAGAGAAGATCCTGTGTTATTCAGTGCCCTCGTTACCTTTTTTGTGGGTTGTGGTGCTTGTCACTTCGCTGCCCCGCCGGTGCACACGACTGGGCACCCCACCTCGTGTGCCATCTGCAGGACCTCTGCCCTCGGATCACTGGTTTCGGTTTCTGGAGTGGCAACATAAACAGTTGCTTCCAAAGGACTAGCCTGAACACTTAGGTGAATATCCCCTGCACCAGCATTCCATGGAAATTCTTTCCTAGCTCTCCCACGTCAACGAGCACGGCTCCGCTCGCGACACCGTATGACGTCATCGGACACATAAAAGGACCTCGTCGGCGTGCTGACGTCAGTTCCACCCATTTTTTCCGTGCCACCGAGGCAAACAGGGGACCGAGACATTTTCACATGTATACATGGTATAATAAATATATATATATTCACTGAAAAAACCATAGGTTTCAAGCACGTTATAGTTAGAAATTAGCATTTAAAAAACCTTAGAAATTCGCTGAAAAAACCATAGGTTTCAGGCACGTTATAGTTAGAAATTAGCATTTAAAAAACCTTAGAAATTCACTGAAAAAATCATAGGTTTCAGGGGCGTTATAGTTAGTTGGACATTTCACTCGTACAAAACCATAGAAATTCCCCCGTTATAGTTAGTTCAACTAACTATAACTCGCGCGCCCGCAATGCACTGCTGATGACGTCACATATTACATCACTCATGACATGGACAAAGGAATTCCTCAGCACACGTCTGTTATGTCACAATATACATAAACATGCTTGATGTGAGCATAAGTAAAATACAAGTAGGTAAGTTCTTATTTCTTTTTCCTTTTTATTTTCCGATGTTCAGACTAGCCGACACGTGTTTCAGTCGCTTACATGGGAATTATTCCGCGACTTTATCAAGGCTATTGTCTTCCTATGTATAACCTTTATTAGTGGTGTTAATTCCAACCCACACTGGGATTCAATATCTCGCGACGTCTCAGGGATCCCTTGGATTTAACATTGAGAAGTGAGACGTCGCGAGATATTGAATCCCAGTGTGGGTTGGAATTAACACCACTAATAAAGGTTATACATAGGAAGACAATAGCCTTGATAAAGTCGCGGGAATAATTCCCATGTAAGCGACGAAACACGTGTCGGCTGTCTGAACATCGGAAAATAAAAAGGAAAAAGAAATAAGAACTTACCTACTTGTATTTTACTTATGCTCACATCAAGCATGTTTATGTATATTGTGACATAACAGACGTGTGCTGAGGAATTCCTTTGTATATCTGTCAATTGGCCAAGGCCATTTTGTGTTTTGGGGAGGTCAGTGGTTCTCTTCACCTTGCAGCACCGTGATTAATACAGCAAGTAAATATCAAATATTTGTGTTATCTCTCCCGAGTGGCGCCTTCATTTACCCAACTAAATACCACTGCTTATAACGTGCCTGAAACCTATGGTTTTTTCAGTGAATATATATATATATATATACATAAAAAATATATAGATTCTCCTATTGAAGTGGGAGCTATAAGTGAGATGAGTAGCTCAAATTGTATAGCACCTGCCACTTTAGTATATGGGCACTGGCTATATGATAAGAAACCTCAGCACTTTGTTTTTTGAAATGCAATGGCTAAAGCAATATATAATGAAATTAATTTTAGGAGTTTTTATGATCAACCAAGGGTTAAACTCCGGTGTAATTTGGAAAAAATTAGAGTATTATTCAACTATTTTTAACATTGATGTTGTAGAACTGCTCCATGTTTCCAAACAGAGTATTTGTTGCTTTTAAGTATTGCTGTATTTGCACATTCTAAGATGGCGCTGATGAAACTATTCATGCTGGCCTGCACTTTTCTTGTGCTTGTCTGTTGTTGATTTTGATGAAAGAAAATACTTATAAAATCAATTGTACACGTGGTGTGTTTCATCGTGAACAAGGCTGCGAGGGGCAGCCGAATCGCGTAGATGAAATTTCCTTGAATGAATTAAATAAATAAGAACGTTTAAACCATCGCGAATGGAGTGCCGCTTTAATGTCCTTACCGGGGACGTGCTTTTTCCTTGATATATATGTATATATATATATTCACTGAAAAAACCATAGGTTTTAGGGACAGTTATAGTTAGTTGGACATTTCACTCGTACAAAACCATAGAAATTCCCCCGTTATAGTTTGTTCAGCTAACTATAACTCGCGCCCCGCAATGCACTGCTGATGACGTCACATATTACATCACTCATGACATGGTCAGTGACATCACTGATGACATCACTGATGACATCTCAAATGACATCACTGATGACATCACTGATGACATCATCCAGTGACTGTGTGTTTCTGTAAAGTTTAAATATGTTTAATATATATAGGGAAAGGTGTATTGAAGAATGAGTGGGTGTATAAGTGTCTGAATGGATGATTTAGTACGTGAGTGACTGACTCTACAAGTGAGTGATTAAATGTATCTTACTGATTGCATGGGTTAGTGACTAAACTGTGTGAATGTCTGTATCCGTCTGTCTGTTGGTTTGTAAGCGGCTGCATGGCTTTCTGAATAGCTACATGAGTGTCTACATGGGTTATTGATTGATTGTCTGAGTATCTGTATGGGTGCCTGAGTGTTTGTGTGGGTGGGGTGTGTGTGACTCTGTGCATAGATGTGTGAGTTGGTGATTCACTGGGTGCATGGTTTCAAGAGTGCATCTGTGATGGACTGTATGGGTGGGTGAGTGTGTGTATGGGTGTGTTAGTGATTGAATGTATATCTCAGTGGTACATGTGTGAGTAACTACATATGTGAAAGGCAGTATATATGTGTGTTGGAGTATATAAATGGCTATAAGTGAGAGTGTGTGATTGTGAGAGTGGCTGTATGGATGAGTGTGTACTTGTATCAGTGATTGTATAAGAGCGTAAGAATGTGCTAGTATTTGTATGAGTAAGTGAGCTGGTGTGTGTATAACTGTATAGGTGAGTAAATGGGTATGTGATTAAGTTTTTTGCATGACTGACTAGGTGTGTGAGTACCTCTATGGATGAGTGGCGGTGTGTGAGTGTTTATATAGGTGTATGAGTGCATATGATAGTCCTGTACTGAGTGACTAAGTATGAGTGACTGTACGGGTGAGTGAGTGGATGTGTGTGTAGACCTAAGAATCAGTGAGTGGGTATGTAGTTTTTGGTGTTGGAGTGTCTATGGTTTTGAGAATGGCAGTCTGTAATTTAGAGTGGATGTATCAAAAGTTATATTAGGGTGTGAGAAGATGCATGAAATTATCACATGGATGATGTCATCAGTGATGTCATTTGAGATGTCATCAGTGATGTCACTGACCATGTCATGAGTGATGTAATATGTGACGTCATCAGCAGTGCATTGCGGGGCGCGAGTTATAGTTAGCTGAACTAACTATAACGGGGGAATTTCTATGGTTTTGTACGAGTGAAATGTCCAACTAACTATAACTGTCCCTAAAACCTATGGTTTTTTCAGTGAATTTCAAAGGTTTTTTAAATGCTAATTTCTAACTATAACGTGTCTGAAACCTATGGTTTTTTCAGTGAATTTCAAAGGTTTTTTAAATGCTAATTTCTAACTATAACGTGCCTGAAACCTATGATTTTTTAAGTGAATTTCAAAGGTTTTTTTAAATGCTAGTTTCTAACTATGCCTACAGAGGTAGGACATGTGAAGAAAGAAGAAAAAACGCACAGAAAGAAGCAAAAGATGTGCAGAAAGAACCAACAGAGGAGCAGAAAGAGGCCTTGTTGCAAAATCATCCTGTGCCCACAACTTTTTCAGACGGGTACTGGTGGTAACTGACTCTGACTAACCAGAGCCAGTGCTATGCTAAAAGACACTTAGAATACAGTGAAAACACCTACATACACTAGGGAACACTATGCGTTGGGGTACCCCTGTGATTAGCATGACCTCCTCTGCAAGTCCCTAGTACATAATAGGGCAGGGGGATTAAAACTACCTCTTAAAACGCGCTACAGGGCGTATTTGCACAGTGGTGAAGGGAGGGGGGGCCTGAGGTGACATGTGTGCAAACGCACCCCGTGGCGTGTTTTAAGTTGCGGGATTAAGTCCCCTTGAATTTTGAGGGTCCCTGGGGCCCAACTAGCCCCCCAGGTACCTACAGTTAGGACCACAGAGCTGAGTTGCAGAGAGGCGTTCCGAGGCCACGCACCTTTTTTCACCTCTCTGCAACGCAACTCTGTTGTGCTTACTGAAGGTACCTGGTGGGCTAGTTGGCCCCCAGGGTCCCTCAGGATTCAAAGGGAATTAATTCCCCAACTTAAAACGCACCACAGGGCGTGTTTGCGCACATGTCACCTGAGGCCCCGCCCTCCCTTCACCACTGTGCAAACGCGCCCCGTGGTGCGTTTTAAGTTGGGGGATTAGGTCACCTTGAATCCTGAGGGTCCCTGGGGCCCAACTAGCCCACTAGGTACTTCCAGTAAGCACCACAGGCCTGCGTTGCAACGCCTGTAACAAATTGTGCCGTTGTGTTTAGGTAGTGAAGAGGGTTGTGCTGGGGGTAGATTTAGGGTTTAGGGTAGTGCAGTGGTGTTTGGGTAGTGTACGGAGTCGTGCTGGGGGAGTGTTTTAGGGTTTAGGGTAGTGCAGTGGTGTTTGGGTAGTGTAGGGGGTCGTGCTGGGGGTAGTGTTTTAGGGTTTAGGGTAGTGCAGTGGTGTTTGGGTAGTGTAGGGGTCGTGCTGGGGGTAGTGATTTAGGGTAGTGCAGTGGTGTTTGGGTAGTGTAGGGGGTACTGCTGGGGGTAGTGTTTTAGGGTTTAGGTTAGTGCAATGGTGTTTGGGTAGTGTAGGGGTACTGCTGGGGGTAGTGTTTTAGGGTTTAGGGTAGTGCAGTGGTGTTTGTGTAGTGTAGGGGGTAGTGTTTTAGGGTTTAGGGTAGTGCAGTGGTGTTTGTGTAGTGTAGGAGGTCATGTTTTAGGGTTTAGGGTAGTGCAGTGGTCTTTGGGTAGTGTAGGGGGTCATGCGGGGGGTAGTGTTTTAGGGTTTAGGGTAGTGTAGGGGGTCATGCGGGGGTAGTGTTTTAGGGATTAGGGTAGTGCATTGGTGTTTGGGTAGTGTAGGGGGTCATGCGGGGGGTAGTGTTTTAGGGTTTAGGGCAGTGCAGTGGTGTTCGGGTAGTGTAGGGGGTCGTGCTGGGGGAGTGTTTTAGGGTTTAGGGCAGTGCAGTGGTGTTCGGGTAGTGTAGGGGGTCGTGCTGGGGGAGTGTTTTAGGGTTTAGGGCAGTGCAGTGGTGTTCGGGTAGTGTAGGGGGTCGTGCTGGGGGTAGTGTTTGAGGGTTTAGGGCAGTGCAGTCGTGTTCGTGTAGTGTAGGGGGTTGTGCTGGGGGTAGTATTTTAGGGTTTAGGGCAGTGCAGTGGTGTTCGGGCAGTGTAGGGGGTAATGCTGGGGGTGGTGTTTTAGGGTTTAGGGCAGTGCAGTGGTGTTCGGGCAGTGTAGGGGGTCGTGCTGGGGGTGGTGTTTCAGGGTTTAGGGCAGTGCAGTGGTGTTCGGGCAGTGTAGGGGTGGTGTTTCAGGGTTTAGGGCAGTGCAGTGGTGTTCGGGCAGTGTAGGGGGTCGTGCAGGGGTGGTGTTTCAGGGTTTAGGGCAGTGGTGTTCGGGCAGTGTAGGGGGTCGTGCTGGGGGTGGTGTTTCAGGGTTTGGGGCAGTGCAGTGGTGTTCGAGCAGTAAAGGGGGTCGTGCTGGGGGTGGTGTTTCAGGGTTTAGGGCAGTGCAGTGGTGTTCGGGCAGTGTAGGGGGCGGTGCAGGGGGTGGTGTTTCAGGATTTAGGGCAGTGCAGTGGTGTTCGGGCAGTGTAGGGGGTGCTGCAGGGGGTGGTGTTTCAGGGTTTAGGGCAGTGCAGTGGTGTTCGGGCAGTGTAGGGGGTCATGCAGGGGGTGGTGTTTCAGGGTTTAGGGCAGTGCAGTGGTGTTCGGGCAGTGTGGGGGGTCGTGCTGGGGCTGGTGTTTCAGGGTTTAGGGCAGTATAGTGGTGTTCGGGCAGTGTAGGGGGTCATGCTGGGGCTGGTGTTTCAGGGTTTAGGGCAGTGCAGTGGTGTTCGGGCAGTGTAGGGGGTCGTGCTGGGGCTGGTGTTTCAGGGTTTAGGGCAGTGCAGTGGTGTTCGGGCAGTGTAGGTGGTCGTGCTGGGGCTGGTGTTTCAGGGTTTAGGGCAGTGCAGTGGTGTTCGGGCAGTGTAGGGGGTCATGCTGGGGCTGGTGTTTCAGGGTTTAGGGCAGTGCAGTGGTGTTCGGGCAGTGTAGGGGGTCTTGCTGGGGCTGGTGTTTCAGGGTTTAGGGCAGTGCAGTGGTGTTCGGGCAGTGTAGGGGGTCGTGCTGGGCGTGGTGTTTCAGGGTTTAGGGCAGTGCAGTGGTGTTTGGGCAGTGTAGGGGGTCATGCTGGGGCTAGTGTTTCAGGATTTAGGGCAGAGCAATGGTGTTCAGGCAGTGTAGGGGGTTTTGCTGGAGGTGGTGTTTCAGTGTTTAGGGCAGTGCAGTGGTGTTCGGGCAGTGTAGGGGGTGCTGCAGGGGGTGGTGTTTCAGGGTTTAGGGCAGTGCAGTGGTGTTCGGGCAGTGTAGGGGGTCATGCAGGGGGTGGTGTTTCAGGGTTTAGGGCAGTGCAGTGGTGTTCGGGCAGTGTAGGGGGTCGTGCTGGGGCTGGTGTTTCAGGGTTTAGGGCAGTATAGTGGTGTTCAGGCAGTGTAGGGGGTCGTGCTGGGGCTGGTGTTTCAGGGTTTAGGGCAGTGCAGTGGTGTTCGGGCAGTGTAGGGGGTCGTGCTGGGGCTGGTGTTTCAGGGTTTAGGGCAGTGCAGTGGTGTTCGGGCAGTGTAGGTGGTCGTGCTGGGGCTGGTGTTTCAGGGTTTAGGGCAGTGCAGTGGTGTTCGGGCAGTGTAGGGGGTCATGCTGGGGCTGGTGTTTCCGGGTTTAGGGCAGTGCAGTGGTGTTCGGGCAGTGTAGGGGGTCTTGCTGGGGCTAGTGTTTCAGGATTTAGGGCAGAGCAATGGTGTTCAGGCAGTGTAGGGGGTTTTGCTGGAGGTGGTGTTTCAGGGTTTAGGGCAGTGCAGTGGTGTTCGGGCAGTGTAGGGGGTGCTGCAGGGGGTGGTGTTTCAGGGTTTAGGGCAGTGCAGTGGTGTTCGGGCAGTGTAGGGGGTCATGCAGGGGGTGGTGTTTCAGGGTTTAGGGCAGTGCAGTGGTGTTCGGGCAGTGTAGGGGGTCGTGCTGGGGCTGGTGTTTCAGGGTTTAGGGCAGTATAGTGGTGTTCGGGCAGTGTAGGGGGTCGTGCTGGGGCTGGTGTTTCAGGGTTTAGGGCAGTGCAGTGGTGTTCGGGCAGTGTAGGGGTCGTGCTGGGGCTGGTGTTTCAGGGTTTAGGGCAGTGCAGTGGTGTTCGGGCAGTGTAGGTGGTCGTGCTGGGGCTGGTGTTTCAGGGTTTAGGGCAGTGCAGTGGTGTTCGGGCAGTGTAGGGGGTCATGCTGGGGCTGGTGTTTCCGGGTTTAGGGCAGTGCAGTGGTGTTCGGGCAGTGTAGGGGGTCTTGCTGGGGCTGGTGTTTCAGGGTTTAGGGCAGTGCAGTGGTGTTCGGGCAGTGTAGGGGGTCGTGCTGGGGGTGGTGTTTCAGGGTTTAGGGCAGTGCAGTGGTGTTTGGGCAGTGTAGGGGGTCATGCTGGGGCTAGTGTTTCAGGATTTAGGGCAGAGCAATGGTGTTCAGGCAGTGTAGGGGGTTTTGCTGGAGGTGGTGTTTCAGGGTTTAGGGCAGTGCAGTGGTGTTCGTGCAGTGTAGGGGGTGGTGTTTCAGGGTTTAGGGCAGTGGTGTTCAGGCAGTGTAGGGGGTCTTGCTGGGGTTGATGTTTCAGGGTTTAGGGCAGTGCAGTGGTGTTCGGGCAGTGTAGGGGGTCGTGCTGGGGGTGGTGTTTCAGGGTTTAGGGCAGTGCAGTGGTGTTCCGGCAGTGTAGGAGGTCGTGCAGGGGGTGGTGTTTCAGGGTTTAGGGCAGTGCAGTGGTGTTCGGGCAGTGTAGGGGGTCATGCTGGGGGTGGTGTTTCAGGGTTTAGGGCAGTGCAGTGGTGTTCGGGCAGTGTAGGGTGTCGTGCTGAGGGGTGGTGTTTCAGGGTTTAGGGCAGTGCAGTGGTGTTCGGGCAGTGTAGGGGGTCGTGCAGGGGGTGGTGTTTCAGGGTTTAGGGCAGTGCAGTGGTGTTTGGGCAGTGTAGGGGGTCGTGCAGGGGGTGGTGTTTCAAGGTTTAGGGCAGTGCAATGGTGTTCGGCCAGTGTAGGTGGTCTTGCTGGGGGTGGTGTTTCAGGCTTTAGTGCAGTGGTGTTCGGGCAGTGTAGGGGGTCTTGCTGGGGGTGGTGTTTCAGGGTTTAGGGCAGTGCAGTGGTGTTCGGGCAGTGTAGGGGGTCTTGCTGGGGCTGGTGTTTCAGGGTTTAGGGCAGTGCAGTGGTGTTCGGGCAGTGTAGGGGGTCGTGCTGGGGCTGGTGTTTCAGGGTTTAGGGTAGTGCAGTGGTGTTTGGGCAGTGTAGGGGGTCGTGCTGGGGCTGGTGTTTCAGGGTTTAGGGCAGTGCAGTGGTTTTCGGGCAGTGTAGGCGGTCGTGCTGGGGCTGGTGTTTCAGGGTTTAGGGCAGTGCAGTGGTGTTCGGGCAGTGTACGGGGTTGTGCTGGGGCTGGTGTTTCAGGGTTTAGGGCAGTGCAGAGGTGTTCGGGCAGTGTAGGGGGTCATGCTGGGGGTGGTGTTTCAGGGTTTAGTGCAGTGCAGTGGTGTTCGGGCAGTGTAGGGGGTCGTGCTGGGGCTGGTGTTTCATGGTTTAGGGCAGTGCAGTGGTGTTCGGGCAGTGTAGGGGGTCGTGCTGGGGGTGGTGTTTCAGGGTTTAGGGCAGTGCAGTGGTGTTCGGGCAGTGTAGGGGGTCATGCTGGGGGTGGTGTTTCAGGGTTTAGGGCAGTGCAGTGGTGTACGGGGTCTTGCTGGGGGTGGTGTTTCAGGGTTTAGGGCAGTGGTGTTCGGGCAGTGTAGGGGGTCTTGCTGGGGGTAGTGTTTCGGGGTTTAGGGCAGTGCAGTGGTGTTCGTGCCGTGTCGGGGGGCGTGCTGGGGGTGGTGTTTCAGGGTTTAGGGCAGTGCAGTAGTGTTCGGGCAGTGTAGGGGATCGTGCAGGGGGTGGTGTTTCAGGGTTTAGGGCAGTGCAGTGGTGTTCGGGCAGTGTAGGGGGTCATGCTGGGGGTGGTGTTTCAGGGTTTAGGGCAGTGCAGTGGTGTTCGGGCAGTGTAGGGGGTCGTGCAGGGGGTGGTGTTTCAGGGTTTAGGGCAGTGCAGTGGTGTTCAGGCAGTGTAGGGGTCGTGAAGGGCTGGTGTTTCAGGGTTTAGGGCAGTGCAGTGGTGTTCGGGCAGTGTAGGGGGTCTTGCTGGGGGTGGTGTTTCAGGGTTTAGGGCAGTGCAGTGGTGTTCGGGCAGTGTAGGGGGTCTTGCTGGGGGTAGTGTTTCAGGGTTTAGGGCAGTGCAGTGGTGTTCGTGCAGTGTAGGGGGTCGTGCTGGGGTTGGTGTTTCAGGGTTTAGGGCAGTGCAGTAGTGTTCGGGCAGTGTAGGGGGTCGTGCAGGGGGTGGTGTTTCAGGGTTTAGGGCAGTGCAGTGGTGTTCGGGCAGTGTAGGGGGTCGTGCTGGGGGTGGTGTTTCAGGGTTTAGGGCAGTGCAGTGGTGTTCGGGCAGTGTAGGGGGTCGTGCTGGGGGTGGTGTTTCAGGGTTTAGGGCAGTGGTGTGGTGTTCGGGCAGTGTAGGGGGTCTTGCTGGGGGTGATGTTTCAGGGTTTAGGGCAGTGCAGTGGTGTTCGGGCAATGTAGGAGGTCTTGCTGGGGGTAGTGTTTCAGGGTTTAGGGCAGTGCAGTGGTGTTCGGGCAGTGTAGGGGTCATGCTGGGGGTGGTGTTTCAGGGTTTAGGGCAGTGCAGTGGTGTTCGGGCAGTGTAGGGGGTCGTGAAGGGGGTGGTGTTTCAGGGTTTAGGGCAGTGCAGTGGTGTTTGGGTAGTGTAGGGGGTCGTGCTGGGGGTAGTGTTTTAGGGTTTAAGGTAGTGCAGTGGTGTTTGTGTAGTGTAGGGGGTCATGCTGGGGGTAGTGTTTTAGGGTTTAGGGTAGTGCAGTGGTGCTTGTGTAGTGTAGGGGGTCGTGCTGGGGGTAGTGTTTTAGGGTTTAGGGTAGTGCAGTGGTGTTTGTGTAGTGTAGGGGGTCATGTTTTAGGGTAGTGCAGTGGTGTTTGGGTAGTGTCGGGGGTCGTTCTGGGGGTAGTGTTTTAGGATTTAGGTTAGTGCAGTGGTGTTGGGGTAGTGTTTTAGGGTTTAGGGTAGTGCAGTGGTGTTTGTGTAGTGTAGGGGGTCATGCTGGGGGTAGTGTTTTAGGGTTTAGGATAGTGCAGTGGTGCTTGTGTAGTGTAGGGGTCGTGCTGGGGTAGTGTTTTAGGGTTTAGGGTAGTGCAGTGGTGTTTTTGTAGTGTAGGGGGTCATGTTTTAAGATGCAACGCTCCAATACCTGACCAGTCTGCACTACATAAAACTGCAAAAAAACTAAAAATAAAAAGTGTTTTGCACACTTTTGTCATTGGGCTATATGTGGGCTACATCTCGGTAATATTTGTGCTACATTTGGGCTCTTTTTTCACTGGTGGCCATCTTGGAAGACTTCTTTGTTATGAAGTTTCCTAATTTCCTCATTTACTGCAGTCTCCTCAGTAGGAAATGCTTTCAGTTTTTTACTTTGATTCCATCAAGAAGGCATTCAGATGTGTCACACATTTGCCATACATTCAGAATGTTATTACTCTAGTTGTTCATTAGATCACTGTAGTAAAGCTACTGCTCACCAAGGAGTTAACTGGAAGTCTACTGCTGGTATTGAAAGTGATTGTTTCAGTCTGCATGTCAGAATTTTCTAATGAAATAGAAGAGGATTTGAGATCTCACTTAAAACATGCACAAAATTTTCTTTTTGCAGCACTAACCATAATTTCTATGGCAAAATGAACCCCTCATTTTGTTCCATTTTAAATTAAATGTTTTAAGTGTTACCAGTTTATTCCAATCAAGATGGCTTCAGGTGTGCCATACTTTTGTCATAAGTAAGGCTGTTAGCACTCTAGTTGTTCTTTAGAACACTCTGGGAAGCTGCAGTAGAACACAAAGGCATCAACTGACAGGCTGCTCCTGTTGAAATATAACAGGAAGATATTTGAGATCTCACTTAAAACATGTCCTAATTTTTCTTTCTACAGCATTAACCATCATTTCTATGGCAAAATGAACCCCCTCATTTTGTTCCTTTTTAAATTAAATGTTTTAAGTGTTACCAGTTTATTCCATTCAAGATGGCTTCAGGTGTGCCATACTTTTGTCATAAGTAAGACTGTTAGCGCTCTAGTTGTTCTTTAGAACACTCTGGGAAGCTGCAGTAGAACACAAAGGCATCAACTGACAGGCTGCTCCTGTTGAAATATAACAGGAAGATATTTGAGATCACACTTGAAACAAGTCCTAATTTTTCTTTCCAGAGCACTAACCATAATTTCTATGACAAGATGAACCCCATCATTTTGTTCCTTTTTAAATTAAATGTTTTAAGTGTTACCAGTTTATTCCAATCAAGATGGCTTCAGGTGTGCCATACTTTTGTCATAAGTAAGGCTGTTAGCACTCTAGTTGTTCTTTAGAACACTCTGGGAAGCTGCAGTAGAACACAAAGGAATCAACTGACAGTCTCTGCCCTTGTTGGATGTACATGTTTTACTGAGAATGTCAGACTTCATTCTCACATGACTGAGAAAGATAATGTGAATTTACAGAAAATATGCTCTCATTTTAGCTTCTGGGGCACCTTCCAAAACTGTATGGGACAAGCATGTGAAAATAGTTTTCTCTCAAACATGATTCATGATATCCCAGCAGAAGGTTTTTCACAGGGTAAAATCACCTTAGAACACACCACAATTCCTGAAATTAGTATGGTACCATCAACAAATGAATTCTAATGTAACTAAAGTCTGTTATCACCCTTTATAGTTCTCCTTTTGGTAACCCTCAAAATCTTCGATTCACTACAATGCATTTCAAAGGGGTACTATCATTTATATTGGTCCCAAGATGGCTGCCAGCAATTCCAGGATGAAGTGCTGACAGCCAATCAGATCTCACGATGACATGTGTGGTTAGGCTCCGCCCAGATATATATGTGTTTTTACTTTTGATTTTCTCAGCAACTACTGAACGGATTTACACCATTTAACAAAAAGGGTTCTTTTTGAACCAAGAACTACCTCTTTGCCAAATTTGGTGTAATTCCGTTCAGCAGTTCGGGCTGTAGCCTTGCATAAAGTTTCCTATGGGAAATTGATTTTTTGACTCTTATTTTTTAATTTCTCCGCAACTACTGAACGGATTTACACCATTTAACAAAAAGGGTTCTTTCTGAACCAAGAACTTACTCTTTGCCAAATTTGGTGTAATTCCGTTCAGCAGTTCGGGCTGTAGCCGTGTCTAAAGTTTCCTATGGGAAAATGAATGGGGAAAACACGTTTTGGGACCCCCCCTTTTTTCTCGGCCCCCGCTTGACGAAT
The DNA here is from genome assembly GCA_963921515.1 of Calotriton arnoldi. Lineage (NCBI taxonomy): Eukaryota > Metazoa > Chordata > Amphibia > Caudata > Salamandridae > Calotriton > Calotriton arnoldi. The sequence continues at coordinate 2,907,202 of CAWUFW010000501.1, forward strand.
CACCCTGAGACTTTCAGGTTAGGAGCGGACCGGAGCGGGCCATAAAGTTTGAAAATTTTGCGAAGATTCGTCAACCGACGCAAGAGTTATTTCAAATAGAATGTCGCGGATTTCCTATGGAAAATAGGTCCTAACTATAACTATCTACTGGCGACCGCCAGTAGATAATATATATATAAAATCACAGAAAAAACCACAGGTTACAGGAACGTTCTAGTCAGGCTGACATTTTACTTGTGCAAAACCTGTAAAATTCAGCTGTTATAGTTAGCTGAGCTAACTATAACTCGTGCCTCTGCAATGCACTGCTGATGACATCACATATTACATCACTCATGAAATGGTCAATGACATCACTGATGACATCATCCACATAATTTCTGATGCACCTACTCACACCCCAATATAACCTTTCATACACCCACTCCAAATTTCAGACTACCATTCTCGAAACCATAGACACACCAACACCAGTTAGTACAAACCCACTCACTGATTCACAGGTCTACACACACATCCACTCACTCACCCATACAGCTACTCATACACCCAGTCACTCACCAATACAGCCACTGACATATCTACTCATACACCGATACAGACACTCACACACTGTCACTCAGCCACAGAGCGACTCACACACCTAGTCACTCACCCAAAGAGTCAATCACACTGCCACTTACTCACCTATGCTATTATTTACACACCACCTCACTTATTCATACAGATACTAACACATACTTACTCTCTTATACAATCACTGACACAAGCACACACTCATCCAAACAGCCACTCTCACAATCACTCACTAACACATACTGTAACTTATATACTCCAACACTCACATATATTGACTTTCACATATGCAGTTACTCAACCATATACCACTGAGACATCCATTCACTCACCGACACAGCCATACGCACACTCACTCACCCATACAGCCCTTCGCAGACGCACTCATGAACCCATACACCCAGTGAATCACCCACTCACACATCCATGCAGGGAGTCACCAACCCCCTCACCCACCCACACAGACACTCAGGCACCCATACAGGTACTCAGACAACCAATCAATAACCCATATAGACACTCATGTAGCTACTCACCAACCCATGCAGCCACTTACACACCAACTGACAGACTGATATAGACATTTACACAGATTAGTCACTCGCCCATATATTCACTGAGACACCTATAATCACTCACTTATACAGTCAGTCATGCACCCACTGAATCATCCATACAGACACTCATACACCCACTCATTCTTCAATACACCTTGCCTTGTATATGTAACATTCTTAAACTTTTTAGAAACACTCAACGTCACTGGATGATGTCATTTGAGATGTCATCAGTGATGTCACTGACCATGCCATGAGTGATGTAATATGCAACGTCATCAGCAGTGCATTGCGGGGGTGCAAGTTATAGTTAGCTCAGCTAACTATAACGGCTAAATTTCACTGGTTTTGTACAAGTGAAATGTCAGCCTAACTATAACATTCCTGTAACCTGTGTTTTTTTCTGTGATATATAGATATATATATATCAAGGAAAAAGCAAGCCTCCGGTAAGGACATTAAAGCGGCACTCCGTGCGGCCCCCCTCCCCAGGCTGATTTCAGCCCCGGGGACCCCATTCCCTGGGGCATGGCCATTTTTTTTGCATTTTTGAGGCTCTTGGGCCATTTCCAGCCCCCGGGACCCCATCTCCCGGGGCCAGACCATTTTATTTTGTAAGGAGGAGGGCCCCCCTCCCGGGCCATTTTTGGCCCCAGGGACCCCATCCCCGGGGCCAGGCCATTTTATTTTTATAAGGAGGGGGGCTCCCTTCCCGGGCCATTTTTGGCCCCGGGAGCCCCATCCCCCAGGGCATGGCCAGCTAGTTTGGGACCGCGGGGGAGTCTGAAAGCCCCTGCGGCAGCCAACATGGCTTTTTACCCCCAGGGAGCTGCTGACATGCAGCTCCTTGGGGGTAAAAAGCAAAGTGTGCTTGCTTTGAACAAGCGAGAGCAAAGTGCTCTTGCTTGTTTACAGCGAGCACAGTTTGCTATGGGCTGGCGGGAGCAGTGCTCCCGCCATCCCATATCAAACTGCAATGTCCTGGGGTGGGCACCCCGGGACATTTTTTTGCGACAATATAGCCCTGGGGAGGTGGCAGTCCCAGGGGCTGCAGGGGAGCTGCGTGGCCCCCCGCATTCAATGTATAAGCCCCAGAGAGGTGGCGGTCCCTGGGGCTACGGGGGCCCACACAGCCCCCGCATCTCTTTTTATTATTGCCCCCGGGACCTGGCCCACCCGGGGGCCTAAAGGAAACGAAGCGCAGGAGCCTGTGCTTTATTTATTTTTTGGGGCCGGATTTGCGGATCCACCGCAAATCCCGCCCAACTTTTTTTTAAGTGCTTTTTTGGCCCTGAGCAGGGCTTTTTTCAGCCCTGGAGCATGCCTGGGGGGTCAGGGTGTTTCTACCCTGACCCCTTTTCTTGTTTTTCATCATTTTTTAACCTTTTTTCTTGTGACTCGGTTCAACCAAGTCACAAGATGGCTACCAACACTTCCTGGTTTGAAGTGTTGGCAGCCAATCAGATTGCAGGCTCGAGAGCGGGAGGATTCGCGGATCCTCCGCGTCCCCAGTTGTATATCTGAGAAATGGGTACATTTCTCAGGAACTAATGAACGGATTTACACCATTTAACAAAAAGAGTGCTTTCTGACCCAAGAGCTACCTTTTTGCCAAATTTGGTGTAATTCCGTTCATCAGTTTGGGCTGTAGCCCTGTCTAAAGTTTCCTATGTAAATTAACATGGAGAAAACGCGTTTTGGGACCCCCCCTTTTTCTGTGCCCCCGCTTGACGAATCACCCCGAAACTTTCAACACAGCAGCTGACCTGACCGCCCCATTAGTTTTGAAAATGTCATGAAGATTCTTCAAACAACACCAAAGATATTGGCAAATCAATAAACGCTTTTTCTATGGAAACTAGGTCCTAACTATAACTACCTTCTGGCAACCGCCAGTAGGTAATATATATATATATATATATACATATACACTTGCATATTTAAACATTTTAAGCTAACATCAACACAACACTGCTTTGATGTAAAAGATAGGTTGACAAATTAATGCGTGGTAAAGTGCAGTGTCTTTTTAGGTCGAGCATCAGAGCGCATGCGCTGTCTGCAAGACCTGCTGTAATAACTTTACGAAGTGTAATCCCGCCTGCTGCTTGCAATTGGTTCACTCCTACGTCGCTTTTATTTCCTCGCTCCTTATTGGTTAGCGCTCCGATACATCATTTCCGGTTTTCCGTGAGGAGCACCGGCCAACTACAGTTTCCTTAGACTCGTAAGTGTTATGTGTTCGTGGGGACTACTTGTGTACTTAATTTCATGCTAGTATTCCTTTGCGCTGTTTATTTTTTCATATTATGTATTTGGGCGCTGCGCTTTATATTTAACACGGCGACCACTTTTTTTTTAGCTGCACATGTAAATTGTATGTATTTGGGGGCTGCGCTTTATATTGAGCACAACAGGCTTTTGTCCTTATACTACCTGGACTAGACCACACAACCAGTGTTAAACAAACATAGTGTCCAGATAGACCATTCGTGGAAAATGAGTATTGAAACGAAACCTTGGATGGCACTTCCAAAGTACGTGTGATTTATTTCACTTTTCTTTAGAAATTTTTAAGAAACAGCATGTCCTAAACATTCTTTTCATGTCATATGTCGGACAACACTTTTTGTTTTGACACATAAACAAAATTATATGGTGTAATATTCAAAGCATCATACATAGATTAAATAGTGAAACAACACAGTGAAACACATAAGACACATTTACATTTAACGTACAAAAAATACAATGTGAACAGAACGACCAGTCCTGGCTTGAACTACCACTAGGCGGACATTTAATTATTCGTGGACTGAAGCTACAGCCTAAAGTCCTGCCTGTGTACAAAGCTAAGGGTATGTTGAATTGGAAAGGGTGTTGTCTACAAAGGGAAAATTAAATCAAGAACATTCCCTCGTGGCACACCCAAAATCGCTTAACCCATTAGCATGAGCCAACACGTTTTGGACCCCATGTCATTCTGGGGTTCTCCTCAGGACTAGGACTTGGTCTTGGGAACTGTGAAGGGAATAATGATAAACAAGTATTATGATAGTGAAACCTTGTTCCCCACTGCCACTCCCTTGTAGAGTAAAACTCTGTGATTAAGTACCTGTAAGTTTGTCAAGGAGACAGCTGTTATATGAATCAGGGACGCATGGTTCTCGTAAGTAAAACACTGCAATCATCATGAAGTTTGACACAGTGATGCGGGGTCTAAATGAGTTGTCGGAAGCTGCCAAACTATAATTCCAGTTTAAATGTTACCTAGAAGCACTACAGTTACCACAATGCATTGGCCCCCTCAGCTGATTAATAATCCACTCCAGGTCTTCAATCCAGCCCCAGAATGACATGGGGTGCGAAACGCGCTGGCTCATGCTAATGGGTTAAGCGATTTTGGGTGTGCCACGAGGGAATGTTCTTGATTTAATTTTCCCTTTTTAGACAACACCCTTCCCAACTCAACATACCCGTAGCTTTGTACACAGGCAGGACTTTAGGCTGTAGCTTCAGTCCACGAATAATTAAATGTCCTCCTAGTGGTAGTTCAAGCCAGGACTGGTCGCTCTGTTCACATTGTATATTTTGTATGTTAAATGTAAATGTGTCTTAATGTGTTTCACTGTGTTGTTTCACTATTTAATCTATGTATGATGCTTTGAATATTACACCATATAATTTTGTTTATGTGTCAAAACAAAAAGTGTTGTCCGACATATGACATGAAAAGAATGTTAGGACATGCTGTTTCTTAAAAATTTCTAAAGAAAAGTGAAATAAATCACACGTACTTTGGAAGAGCCATCCAACGTTTCGTTTCAATACTCATTTACCACGAATGGTCTATCTGGACACTATGGGCCCGATTCTGATGCGGGTTGGAAAAGCTTCCCGACCGAGGGCCTGATTCTGATGCGGTTAGGAAGGCCTCCTAACGGCATTTGCTCCTTCCAAATCGGATCGGGAACGTGTCTTCCCGACCGAGGGCCCAATTCTGATGCGGTTAGGAACAAATGTTCCCATTGAAGTCAATGGGAGTTCAACCAAATCGTATCTGGAAGCATCCGGATGCATCCTACTCCGCCGGTCGGACTTTCCCGATCCGAGTGGGTCGGACACCATTTCCCAACCGATTCGGTCGGGAAGCTTTTCCAACCCGCATCAGAATCGGCCCCTAAGTTTGTTTAACATTATATTGAGCACGGCACCCGCTTTTATGTTTTTTTTTTTTTACCATACTGCCCACTTCACTGGCTGCCAAGCGCATACGTTTTATGTAGACGGCCGCCATGCTTTGTTTCACCATGGAGTCTGTGTTTGCAGGCGGATGCAGATATTCACCTTTCCACACATGCCGAATGACAGTTTGTCTCTTATTGCTTATTCCATTGCCTTGGGCTGTTTTTTATTTAGAAATGTTCTTGTTTTGGATATTGAGCCATTTTGAATTCTGTGTTTTCTATTTCCGCCTCTCATGATAAGCCCTGTTCAGAGCTGATGTTTCTAAGCGATGCAGTTTAAGAAGCACTTTCCCACATTCTGTGCATGAGCTGAGCCGCACTCACACAGATTGAACTCCATTAATCTGTAAGTGTCTCTGAGGCGGCGCAAGAAGCCTGGGTATCAGTCTCCATCGCCGAGGCGAGCCCCTGCCGCCGTGGCCTATTATTGCGCATTTCTGTGGGTGAGATGAGTGCAGGTCAGAGGGAAAGTGACAGCGAGTGCTTCCGAGTGCTTCCGTCTCTGACCCAGCAGGGGGAGGGAAGGGATTGCCAGACGCTATGATTTTTATTGATAGTGTTGTGCTTTCTTTTTTGATCTGATGTGTTGTGCATCAGAATCTCTGACATCCCGGGGTTATTTGTGGGTGTGAGAGCCCTATTCTGGCACATTTGAGTCTTATCTGCATCTGTCTGCTGCCCCCATCAGAGCATTTCAAATGCTTACATTTTCCAAACATGTAAATTGAATATTTCATTCAAGGTATCTCACAGGGGTGAGACAAAAGACAAAGTGTGTGCGTATATATGTGCGCGTGCATGCCTGCATGCACATGCGTCTAAGTGTACACATATGCGTAGGGATGTAGGAGTGCCTGTGTGTGTGTTCTTGTATATATATGTATCTCCTCTTGGTAATGCTGTATATGTATGTGCATGCTGCCTTATGTGGATGTCTATGTGCGAGTGTCTGTGTTTGTATGTGCTCGAGCCTGTATGCGTATGTATGCATGAGTGTGTGTATGTATGCTTATATGGTTGCATCTATCTGTGTATGTGGCTGCAGGTGGCTGTTTCCAAATGTGTGCATGTCTATGTGTGTGTGTTTGTGTCTGTGTATGCTTGTTTCTTTGTATCTGTGCTTGCACATTTGTGTGTGTCTATCTGTGCATCTATGTTTATTTTGAAGGTTTTTTGAATGCACATAAAAGGCCCAGGGGGTGGGTGAGAGCACTTTACTAAAAACAATATCTGTGACAATAACTACTGGCTGCAGAAAATATTAACCTCAATAGTACCACTTTAGTACTTGAATTCAACACTCAGCAACTGTACGGTGACAGATTAAACTTTGGAGAGAGAACATGCCAGTGCCCGTCACCATGTCATGCTTTTTTTTTGCCTTCGTTTGAGCTACGATGTGTTTGTTGTTGTAGTAGGAGATTATGCAGTAGGTTGTAGATTGTGTGTCTTGTTTGTGAAATACATTGTCCTGTTTAAAAACTTGTGGCTTCAGGAGCATATAATTCCATTGTTGTAACTTTTGTTTTTCCTAGCCAGCATATTACTATTGTCTCCCCTCCCTTATAACCTATTTCCCATTTTCTGGTTCTCCAGCGCAAGGAGCTCATGCGAATGACTATGACTCTATGCTAAAATATCATCATTCCACTACATACAAAAAACAAAAGTAAAAAACATTGCCATTTTTAACACCAAGAGCTCTAGCTTTCACAAAGCGAGACCTGTTGAATTGCAAGTGCTTGTTTGTTGTTGAATCGCCTTCTGGCACATTCAGCAACTGTGCTGGTGGTGCCAGGCCTGGGGGTGCAGGCCAAACAAGCTGGACCATGAGCCCCATCTCGCACCCTTCTAGATATGCCAGTGGACTGTAAACCATAAAAGCCCGTTCAAAAGTGATATCGCACCAAACATTCCTCACTTTCACGAGGCGAAAATGCTCTTGTTTACAATTTTTTCCAGTCGCATAGTAACGCGGCATCGCATCTGACAACTTACTGCCTGCACCTGCTTTTTTTGATTCGGAACAGAAATACTGCAGTAATAAAGATCCCACGGAGAGCGACTGTCTCAAAAATAACAGCAGGTCCGAGGAGGTTGCTAGTTGTGACAGCAGCGCTAGTTCTATGTGCTTTAAAGTGTGTAGCATGCAGCTCCTGCGTAGTTTGGTTTCTCAGGGTCCCGGTGGCTCAGCATTGGTATTCAGGGTGCAGCCTAGCCCCGGCGCTGTCACTCTGTTTCCTTTTTTATCCTCCGGTCTCCAGGCTGGGGATCTCCTCCGCTCGGTGACGTGTGCGTGACGCCGGGCGCCGCTCGCTTTCCATGCTGCACAGGTAGCAGCGCCGCGGCCATATTGAGCGTTCAGCGGGGGCTCAGCTAGGGAAAACGGCCGGAGACAGCTGCGGGGCCCCGGCGGAAGGAAGCGGAGGCGGCTCTTGCAGCCCACTCTATGTACACACCCCCTCGGGCGGCGGTAGCTTGTTGGTGCTGCACGGCTGCTGCTTCAGGAACCGGAGGAGGCGGCAGCGGGGAGCAGAAGCGGCGATGCCTGGTCAGCCCTGAATGGGATGCCGATTGCTGGGCTGGAGGATCCCTGGCCCAAAATGGAGGTGTATTCCAGCAGTGGCGGTGGTGAGGTGGGTGCTTTGTTCAGGGGTGCATGGTGCTGTGGGGAGGGCTGTTTGGAAGCCACATCCCGCTGTAGCTTTGTGGCATCCTGGAGGGGTTGCCGCCCGTCCCCAGGGATTGTTTTGTTGTGACGTCTGTTTTTGCTTCACCCCACCCGAGCCTCAGATAGTGGTATAATCTTGGTACCCATTGACAAATCCCTGTGGGCATCCACTGTCAAGTGCCTCAGTAAGAAGGCCCTCCCCCCAGCAAGTGTTTGCGATACATGTGTCGGTGTATTTGGTGGAGGGACAAGTTTGGAAAACGTGTCTATGGAGCATCCTTTCTGCTCTACTGTAGAGTACCGGCAGCCCGAACACGGGCAGCACATGCACTTTGTAGAGTGGATACGTTGGCCCCTTCCCTCCTCTCAGTGCTGTCAGACTGTTTTCTCTCCGAGGGGTGGATGATGCCCTCAGAGCTCCTGCTGCTGCAAACAAGTTGCGCGTGCGTCATCCGACCGCCGCTTCTCATCACACAGTGTAATTACATCTCACGAATATGCTAAGGAAGAATTGTACACAACCAGCTTTGACAGTACTTGTGTATTTAGTAATGCCAATAGATGATTACTGCATTGTTGGTGCAGGGGGAGAGGGGAGTCACAGGGAGCTGGCTCTTTCCTTGTGCCTCTGGTAGAGCAAACTCCGGCAGTACTTGTAAGAATAGGATGGAGGGTGTATGACAAAATGAAGTGACCCCTGTCTCGTGAGGGATGCATACACCAACAACATTGCTATTCTTTTCGGAGCTGTGAACAAAGCTATAGTACTGCACCGTTTTTTGGGTGGTAGATGCGAATGTATGGTACGACAGTGCTGAGCAGTGTATGACAGGGGTGCATGCGTGAGGGGGCGGAGGATGATAACAGAGCTGCAACCCTGTTATTTAGGGAGGAGGGAGCAAGCACGCAGCAGCCCAGATATCTGTCCGCATTGGAGAGAGAGTGCAGTCCTGGGAGATGAGGAATTCACACTTTTTGTCCGGTGTGGGATAGGGGAGGAGGAACAGGCTGCTATGCTGTTCTGCAGTGCTTAGAGGGCGAGGATGCACACGGTCGCCTCTTTGGCAAGGTTCCCTTGTGAGATAAGATGCCCATAGATCTGAAGTCCTGGGGGAGGATGGACTCCAAACCGCCCGTGGACAGTGACGGAGAAGATAACTATTCTTCGCCGGACTAGCAGGGCTACATTTTAATCTATTTATAATTCTGTTTGTGGTGGAATGGATAAGATGTATGTTGTGTAGGAGAACGCCAGCTCCGACGCCAGGAGACATCATCCTGCATAACAACGAAGGGACTGAGGGTTCAGGCTTCTCACTGTTTTGGGGGTTTCAGTCCTCGGGAGCGGATGAGGCTTAATGCGTGGGTGGGGTGTGTTGTTTTTTTCACTGTTTTAGTAGGATGGTTAATGTATGTCTTAATGGGTCGATGCTACACGCCGACGCTCCCTCTGAAACTTGTTTGTAAAAAGTAGGCGTCGGCCAAAAAAAAGCTCCTGCCTCACGTGGTCATGGTTTCCACTAACGCCCACGTGTATTTATGCTTTCGGAGCTAGACCTGACACAGATATAGCGTGAGCGTAAAGCAATGGGAGAGAAAAAGGGCCATTGCCAAAATCAGGCAACAATAGGGTGGCAGTGTGTGTAGTAATAGTACTGACTTTCCTTGGGGCATGATAAAACCCTCATACAGCCGCTCCGTAACTTTCAGATAGTGCATGTTATAGGTTAACCACTGGTGTACTTAACATATAACTTGGGGATTACTGCCGCTTAGTATTACAGGAAATCTCTGCATGTAATATTGTCATAGATGTCTATCGGGACGAAGTTGTGAGCGCGACAAGTTAGTCGCGTTTTTCAGCCTGCAGTACTAACCAACCCCATACTGTGTCTCGCAGTCCCACTTGACTGTTTTCAAGTTCTGGCCTTCAAGTAACATCACACTTGTTTCTATTGGCTGAAAAACTAGGACTGTCTCAAGCTCATCTTTTGGGCGCGTGGCCACTTGACATCAGTGCATGACTTACAAATCAAACATTAGCTGACTGTCCAGTACTTTTGCAGGTGGTTTTGAAAGCCGGAATGGTATGTTTGAGAATCTGAATAGGTAGGGACTTCAGCTTTATCCAAACAGTATCCCACAACTTGTTGGGTTTTGTGTCTGTTTAAAAGATATGCGAATCCTCATTGTCACTGCTGATTATTTTTCAAGACCTCATATCGTGTTGTAACTGAAGAGCCGAAGCTAGATCGTGTGGCCAGAAATTATTTTGTGTTTTTAAGGCACTGATGTTTTAGAGATCGTTGTGGAGCAAGGGTAGTCTGTAACGCAGCCAAACTAACTTCAGGTTTCACATGAGGGTCTGGATGGCGCTATTTGGGGATGAGGATGGGATCTTAACAAAACCAATCGCATTCCTATTCCGATAAACGCTGGCAATCAACTATTTCAGGATGGCTGAATATGCAGAATTCTGTCTCCTGCCGATTCTCCTAGAACACGAGTTTAATCCAGTGGCCAATCTGCACAATGTTTGGCCTCTTCAAGGATGACTGTGTGACAAACGTAGGTGGATGGCTTTCAATAGCTCACTATTTTCCTGGCATGTTCAGGTATGCCTAGGTGGAAGGGACAGCAATATTAGCAGCAAAAGCGTTTTAGGTCTTGCTTGACAACCCAGCTTAAGACACACCATTATATGATCAACAGAAAAAGAACTTTATGAAGCACTACTGAGAGAGGTGCGCTGGCCCCAACCAAATGTTGATTGTTTTAGTACAGATTTTCATTGGGCATAAGTTGTATGTATGCTTCTACTGGGAAAGAGTGCTTTCATTGCGCTTTTTGCCCTGTAGGAAAGCTTATGCTCAATACAGGAGGATTGAGTTGGTTACTGTGACAAACCATTGATCAAGGGCATAGGCCTAATCTGTTTATTGTGAAAAGTTACTGTAAAGGCAGAAGGCCTGACTGGGTATGGCTTGCGCATCCAACATGACGGATGTGCTCTAAACGAGCTCTGCATTCAACCCTGGTTATTAGTTGTTTATCCTGGGGTGACCCCAACATCCGTCACCTGGGGATACCATCCCGTGCTCCCTGATTGTCCCGCTGTGCCTGCAGTTGTAAATGCTGCTGTGAGCGGTGTTCTGGTGGTGCTATAGGCCTCAGTTTACTGGGCCGGGGGCCGGGCCTGCGGCTGGCGTGGTGGATTACTGCCTTGGGTTGCGGACTCCCGAGGCAGAGTAGCGGAGGACCTGGCGGCTAACCCAATGGTGGACTGTCGTTCAGTGGCCAGGGAAGCCTGGAGGTGAGGTGCGCTGGAGAGCGGAGTCGCATTGTCTGCCCCCATGAGACCGACAGGGGAGTGCGGCTTCCGTGGACTGAGGGGGCTGTCATTGGAGCTTCCCAGTGTGTGGTAGGTGGGTCCCCCTCCCCTGACCCAGCTAACGGGTGCCGCCCGGTGTGTGGGGGGGCTACATGAGAGCGCACTTACTATGAGTGACTCTTGCCTCTGGAGTCGTTGTGCTGTTCATAGCGGCACTCCCCAGTGACTGGCGCACAGCTGAAGTGATCTTGGGACTGGTGTGCCCGTGAATGGAGGTCGCTGGCGCTCCATGCAGCGGGTGAGAGAGACATGTGCCACGCTTGCCTTTGAACGGGACTGGAATCGATTGGGCCCTACCCATGAGTGCATTTTGCCCAGACAGTATCCCTAACAGAGGGTTAGGACATAGGGGTATTGAACTGATGTATTATCCCCTGGGGCTCTGCTGATACCTACACTGTATCAACGTAATCCCTGCTGTGCTGCAACATATGGGCTGTTCACCCGGGGCCCTCACGACTTATCACCTACTGCATCCTTCTGTGAACTACTACCTCTCTCTCTCTGTCCTGGCTGCTATACTTGCTAGAGGGTCCTGTTGTGCTGCGGTTGCTTGAGGCTGCTCGTGCTCATTGTTGCTAAATGATACAGGTAATCGGGCTCTCTTTAACTACCATATCGTGACGGCTGCTACAGTAATACTGATGCGGTGCATGGACTGCAGTAGGAGTTGAATGCCCGCAGCCTGCCTCGCTGGCCTCACCACAGCTCCACCCCAGTTTTTGTATGCAGCAGTCAGTCTGTGTTCCTGAGGTCCTAGGGCTGCTTGTGCCGCCTTGTGCATCTCCTTGCGTGGTGCTGGCAAGTAGGCCCTGGCCAATGGAGTAAAGTTGTGTAGCACAGATTTTCTGGAGCTGGAAGCAATGGGGCGTCCACTCACGGGCACTCAGGGCGCACTGTTGAAGTCCTCCGCTGAACAGGGCCGGTTAACAGGCGACACTGGTCATGGTGATGACTGCTCTCAAGTGCCTTCTATAAGCGACAAACCTAATGCTGTCCTTGCAGCTGTGGACAAAATTGGTACTGCACTGGAGATGACACGTGCGTCCTTGGAAAGTAAAATCGATGTGGTAATGACAGATCTAACATTGCTCCATGCAGATCATCGCAAACTGGCGGATAGACTACCTATCACTTAGCTGACCCTCACGGAGATACAGCCCAAGGCCTGTGAACTTGACTCTTCAATGTGCCTAATGGTGGAGCGCGTGGTGGTACTGGAGCGCCACATGGAAGACGCAGATGGGTGCTCGCGCCGCAACAATGTCTGCGTCATGGGACTCCTGGAGGGCGGGGAGGGGACAGATGCCATGGCGTAGGTGGAGGAATGGTTGTGTTAGCTGCTACCCCAGGATATGTTTTTGCAGTTCTTCTTTGTGGAGCGCGCTTACTGTGCCCTGGAGCGCTGGCTGCTGCCAGGCTCCAATCCCAGGCCATTGTTGTTCTGCCTGCTACACTACTGGGACAGAGATGCTGCCTAGTGTGAGGCACGGAAGCTGCAGGAGATCGCAGTGGACAATGCAAAGATATTGTTTTTCCCGGACCTTTGTTGTTTGTTCTGCGATGTCGAATCCATTTGTTCCTCTCTTTCTTTTGCTGGGAGTGCGAAATGTGAAGGGGTAGGTTTTTGCAACTCTCTTGTTTCATGGCACAGGTTAGGAGGAGGCACAACCATGCAGGATGCCAGGTCTTAGACCTTGAAAAGGCCTTTGACTTGTTAGAATGGGGGTATCTCTTCGCTGTACTGGTCTGATATGGTATTGGTCACCTTTTTCTCCACCTAGTGAAATTCTTATATACCAGTCCTCTCATTAAGGTCAAGACAGGGCTTCTCATTTTGGATATCGTCACCATATACAGGGGGAATGAGACAAGTCTGCCCGCTGTCGTCACTGTTGTTTTCGTTGGCAATGGAACCACTGGCACTGGGGCTGCGCTATTGGGGGACACAATGGGCCATCCCTCTGGGGGACAGGGTACAATCAATATTGTTACATGCGGATGACTTGTGCTGTACATTTGGGACACACAACATATCCATGAAACAATTGCTTTGACCCTGGCCCGGTTTTCCACCATTTCTGATTTGCGGGTCAACTGGGCGAAATCTTGTCTATTTCCGTTTCACTCGGATGTGCCAGACCCACGTTTTTTCCTTGGTGGTATACGGTTGGAGTGGCAACAGCACACATTTAGACACTTAGGGGTGCGGGTGTACCACTCCCTGACTGATATTTTTGAGGGTAATGTCGTCCGGGCGGTAACAACGTTGCAAGCACAAATGGCCTTCTGGCGCACACTGCCTCTGGCAGTCAATGGCGGTGTGACGTTGCTGAAGGTGGTGGTTTTGCCCCACATTTGTACTTCTTTGCAAACCTCCCTATCGACATCCCTAGCATGTTCTTCTGTACGTTGGAGCAACAGACTTGCAGGTTCATTTGGAACAAGTTGAGATGCAGGGTGCCCCTGGCGAAACTGTACTCGCCCACAGACAAGGGGAGACTAGCTGCCCCACATTTGGAGCAGTATTATCTCGCTGCCCAAATCTAATGGCTAGCGAAGTGGCTAGCTGGCCTACATCTGACGGACGCAGCCACGACTTCCCCCGGTTGAGGATTGCCCGCTTTATTGCACTTCTTTCACTCCTGCACACGAACAAGGGTACCCAATTCACTTACTGGGGGTTGCGTTTCGCTGCTTTCACAGATCCCCTAAGCACCAAGTTTGGCTCTATTGGGCATGCCTAGGCTTGGGTGGGCCCACATCGATAGCTGAATTAGCAGTGTGGCATGAGGTGGGCATACATACCTTGGGGCACCTATACAGGGAATGCACTTTGGCAACATTAGAGGTGTTAATGGAGGAGGATGGCCTACCTTCGGGACAATTCTTGTTACACAACGCGCTACATGCCACGTTGGGGCGCCACTTGAGGGATGTGACCTCCGAACTTCCCATGCATCTCACGATTCAATACCTACATGTGATGGGACGGGGCAGACATCTCAAACACTGGTTTGCTGACTCTCTCTGCTCCCACACTGCTCCCCAGCTCCTCCCTTTGTGCCACCGATGGGAGGCGGATTTAGCACGCCCCTGCACTGGGCTGCTTTATTGGAGAGCCCAAACCACGTACCACGCAATGCCTGAGTCAAGCTCATTCAGCTTTGCATTGTGCATAAAGCTTATTTCACACCTGCCAACATCAACAGGTTTTATCATAGAGTTGACGCTGCCTGCCCACTTTGATTGCATTTAGATGCTGACCTACTTACTACATACGCTATGGTCTTCCCCAGTCTACATACATACTGGGCCACCATCACTTCCAAATTCTCTGCCTGCAGTGAGCGCCCTGATCTGCACAGGTGGGAAGTCTCCTGGGACTATTCCGCAGGAGGAAGAAGAATAGGGTTACGTCCCGCTTTCTAGATCTGGGCTTCATTGTGGCCAAGCGTCTCGCCACCCGCAGATGGAAAGCACCTGAGCCCCCACGTGTTGCACCTTGAAAGAAGTCAAAGCTCAGCTGGGCGCAAGCTGAGAGTGTGGCCCTGCACATGGAGGCCATGCTAGGGCTGCGCAAATACCCTATTTCTACTTATTAAGACACAATTTTAACTGATTTGCAGTTTAATCACTCTTCCGCAATTGGCATTAGCCTGGGTACAGTGGAAGACATATCAGTTTAGCTAACGACAGCTGTGAACTGACATTGCTTGCAGTATTTTTACCCCCCCCCCCTCCCCATATACACTCCTGCCTGATTCCTTGAGCTCTGTGGGGATGACTGCGTTGCATACCTTTTTATCAGGCATGGTTACCGGGAGGGTTGGTGCTGTGCTGTTGTTATGGGGATTATTACTTTGTTCTGTGTGGGTTTACTACTATACGTTTATTAAAATGTATGGCTCTGTTTATGCTGTCTGGAATGGCTCCACGGCACTCCGCTGGTCCTGTAGTTTATTGCAGACGTTACCATGACAGAGTCCCTTTGCTTGTGCACGTACATACGGCTGGATCACATGTCTTGCTGGGAAACTCTGCATCGAGTTTCTCCCCCACATGGGCAAGTTAATTCATTTCATTTCAAGTTAATGCAAGTAGTCGATATGACACAATTGTATAGCTGACTATACAACCATATTGCACTGTGATGTAATTGTATGGAATAGTAACTCCCATTGCCCTGCTATTGTGTTGTATGGAACTGATTAAAATAAAATAGTAGATTGCAATAAACGGATTAAAGCAAAAAGGCAGAGGGCCTGACTTATTTATTATGAAAAGCATATATATATTTTTGAAAACTTTATACATTTAACATGAACTGCTGTATCAGCAGGTGAAAAAAAAATGATTAATATTATTTCATGACTCAAATCATTCATTTTCATCACTACTTCTGTTTGCTGCCCTCAACCCCCAGCATCAATGTGTGAAGAATTGCAGACCATATTTACAGAACTTCTGGAAGTTTATATTCTGTTTCTAACCATTTTCATTCTCATATCCTCTGTAGTTGCTCATTCCAAGAGATCCTTCTCCCAGTAGGTGATTATCTGGCCACAAGACTTGAACTACTGAATAGCAATGCAGCATTTTGCTAACACCAGCACCAGTGTAGCAAGAACACCATCTTCGCAAGAGCGATGTGACCTATAATAGGGAGAGGGTTCCAAAAGCTGATCGATTTCCGGAATCCCTGTAGCAGTCTACTCATATTATAAGTATACTGTCTGTCTGATGTATGAGCTGTCTGTAGGCCAAAGTATCTAAATTGCTCAATCTCCCATCGTAGCCCAATATCTGGAAGTCTTTCGGGTGTAGCTCCTGTAGCACCCTCACCAGCCTGGGTACATGTAAAGGATCACGCCACACACAGAGCTTGGCATTGCACCTCTTTATTCCCCAGCTTGTAACCATAAACGAAACATTCTGCAGCATGAATTCTATCCCCACACCCAAGCACTTATGTGATTGTTCCAAGGAGTCCGTCGGGGACCAAAAAGTCCCCATCATCTCTAACTCACAAGACACTACATCTCCCCCTTTGTTAAATAAAAAGTACAAATAATCCATATATACATCACAACTCATCAATAAGTCTTTTTTGGTGGTTGAATCAATCGCCCAGGTCTTGTCATGTGAGGCTGCGGAGATACAGGAGAAGTGTCCATGACTGGCACTGGTGACAAAGACATTGGTACAGTCATTGAGCTCTCCGAATTCTCAGGTGGGTAAGCCTCACTTTTGACATCTGGAGTTGGCAAATGTCGAGGCATGTGCTTGAAATGGGACAAGTCTTGCGTAATGGACTTTCCAGCATGATGAGCAGTCACTATGTATCCTTTACTAGTCGCAATCCTCAGTAGGCCAACATCAAAAGGAGCATCAGACTTGCGTTTCCGTTTCTGCCTGATAATGATGTGGTCTCCTCTTTTGAACACAGTGCTCCAGGCACAGCGATACCTATACCCATATGTCTTCATTTTCCGTTTGTGAGATAAATCAGTAGTGCAAAGTTTATAAATGTCAATAGATCTTTCAATGGTCCATTGTGGCAACCTAATTCCTATGGTTCTCCCAAACATTAACGTGGCTGGGCTTTCACCCATGGTAGAACGGGGAGTTGACCTGTATGCACGAAGCGTAGACTGAAGAACTGATATGAGGTCAAGCTTAAGGTTCTTCTTGAGGGTCCTCCTAAACCTCTTGACAACACCATTCACCTGTCGCCTGAGAGGTGTGCTTTTCTGATGCTTGACATTCAGATGAGTGAGAAAATCTTTGAATTCTCGACTATTGAAAGGATGGCCATTGTCAGATTTCAAAATCGAAGGAACACCCCATGTTGCAAAAATACTTTCTAAACTCTCAATGACTCTGTCAAGAGTAGTTGATGACAGATCTTCCACAAGGAGAAAACGGGAGTATTCATTAACAATGACTAGTAGATGATGTCCATTGTCAAGGAGTCCTAAGAAATAGATTGCAATCTTCTTCCATGCATGCTTTGGGAGATCAGACGTGTTTAATGGATGCGGGGTGGTTTTGATAACAAGCAGTTGCACAAATGACAGGCCCTTAATTCTTTTTCAACTTTTTCATCAAGACGAGGGAATCAAACTCGGTCCTGTAGAGCTCGTTTAGTAGCAACGATTCCGTGATGTCCCTCATGTGCCAGTTCAATGACTTGTTGTCTCAGACTCTCAGATATGACAATTCTCGACCCTCGTAAGATGATGCCTTCTGGAGTGACTGAAAAGTATTCCTGCACATTTTTGAATTTCTGGTATTCTAGGTCATCATGAAGAGGTTGAGCATGCTTTCTCCACAACTGATGGGTAATAATGTATTTGAGGATTTGCAAATCTCTGTCCGTGCTTGTGGCAGCAATGATTTGTTCTACTGATATGGCAGCAGGTGTACTGGATTTCACTATAAAGTTAACATTAGCATCAGCTGCTTTAAAAATGGTGCCATGACATGGTATTGGTACACGTGAGAAGTAGTCAGCAGGGTTTTGATTTTGTTTCTTGGACGATGCACAATCGTATAATCATACTCCTGCAGTCACAACTCTCACCTCTCAATGCGAGGGGGATTTTGGCATTAGGATTGCCGAAAATGGTGAGCAATGCTTGGTGATCGGTAAATGCTCCCCATACAGGAACACATGAAAATGTTCACAAGCCCACACCACAGCAAGGCTTTCTTGTTCAGGTTGGGAATAGGCATGTTTCATCGATGACAAACTGCTGCTAGCATATGCCACAATGTGTCTTGGTGCATTGGGATGTCCAGTGTGCTGGGCAAGGATGGCACCCAACCCCACTGGGCTCGCATCAACAACAACCTCCGCCTGTGATTTCGGATCTAAGTATGCAATTTCAGTGGCGTTATCAATTGTATGTTTGATTTTCTTGAATCTTTGTTCACATCGAAATGGAACATTTGGTTTCGTTAAGTCTCTCAGTGGGGCACTCACAGTGGCAAAGTCACGTATATACCTTGAACAGTAACTGGCCATACCAAGGAAGGATTGCAGCATAGTTGCATCTTGTGGGAGAGAAGTGGATGAGAAGGCTTGTACTTTATTTGGATCTGGAGTCAGTCCCCCATTAGAAAAGATATGACAGAAGAACTTGAGGTTTGTTTTATGAAACACACACTTTTCTACATTTAAAGGGAGACCTGCATCTGTAATTATACAACACCCTTGTGTAAGGACTTTATCATGTTCTTTTCATGTGGCCCCCGAAAACTAGTATGTCATCAATGTAATTTGAAGCATTTGTGACTGGCTGTATTATGTGACAAATGACATCCTGAAAGAATTCTGCAGCTGATTACACTCTGAAACTTAGCCTCTTATATCTAAACAACCCAACCTGAGTCGAAAAGGTACTAATGTACCTGCAATTTTCTTCCAGTTCGAGTTGGTGATGCCCTTTGTTCAAATCGAGAACAAAAAACAAGGGAACCCTACTCACGGGGAGCCTGGGTAAGTAAGTTAATGGGGAAACATTGGCTCCTGTGGAGTCATAAAAAATTATTTCTAATGCAATCTCATTAGAAATAATTTTTTATGACTCCACAGGAGCCAATGTTTCCCCATTAACTTTGTTCAAATCGAGGCAGGGGAAAAAACTTTGGCTCCATCCAGCTGTGTAATCATGTCAGCAATGTGTGGACCTGGATGTCATTCTCTTTCAGTCGCCTTGTTCGCTTGGCGCATATCAAAGGAGATGCGCACAGTGTCTCTGCTATCCTTCTTCGGCACTTCCACTATGGGGGACACCGATAGTCAGACTAGTGGATCGCACAATGAAGTCCTGTTTTAATAATGTCTCAGTGTCTTTCTCAACAGCATTTTGTAAATGAAACGCAATTCGACGATGTCTTTGAGCAACAAGGCGGATGTCCTAATTTATGTGAAGTTGCACTTTCATTGTCTTAAGTCTTCCTAGTCCATGAAACAAAGATGGAAACGGATTCACTATCTCATGATAGGCACTGATGTAGTATGACAGAAATCCGCCCCATGTCAGCCTGATTTATTTAGAGTGATTAACATATATGCAATAGGCCTTTAAGGGTGGATTGGTATTGCAGCTTGGTAAAGCCTATATATATGTATTTTGTTACATGGAAACTGACATTATATGGTAAACAAACCTAGGGATAGAAGACTCACTGTGATTATCCTTGACAAACCCTATTAAGACTAAGTTGTATACTGTTGCAAACTGTAATTTTGTACATATTTTTATGACCGCTTTTGTGTCAAAACTTTCGCTTGATATAGTACTTAAACACACAAAATGTGATAGTGATATTGGTTGTGCCTGGCATAGGGCCTCTTAGTAGTTCGATATTAGTGGCAGTTATGCTAGATGAGGAAGTCTCATCCACGTTTTGTGGCACGCTTCATCATTCGTTTCTTCACCCCATCTTGGTAAGATGATACTACCAGGGCAGACTCAACCTCTGTATGAGGGAGTTCTTTATAAAAGAGACACTGGATAGGTGGGATCAAGAAAAACTAAAAAAAAAAATAACAGAAGCCTGAGGTAAACCTAAAGAATTACCTTAAATATTTGGTACCTCCGGTATTATTAAAAACGAAAGTGGACAATACCCTGGTATAATGACCAGTTCATCCATGTAAGGCCAACTTGTTTCTACCCACGCTAGTGCCACGCTATTGGGTCAGGGGCATTCATCAGGGCTCAAGGGATCTCTGTTACTCAATTTGTTCAAGGCTTTCACACGTGGGTAAAAGAACCTTACATTTCCATTTAAAAATAAAATAAAGTAACAATAACACTGGGTTATTGCTGCATCATGGTCCGTTCCGAGGGAGGTACCCCCTGTAGTCACACATTCATCTGGCAGTCCCACCCACTTGCCCTCTGTTTGACCAGCTGTCCTCGAGTCCGTGGTAGGGAATTTATAAAGCATAACTATCGCGGAAGCTTCTTGGCTCTGAAGTTTCCTACATTAATGCACCTACAATCTGTTATCTTTTTTTAAAAAGGTGAGTTTTTAATAGCTTTTTAAACCTTAAAGGTTTCAACTCAGCTTGCAGATGTAGGGGAAGAGTATATTTAGCTACATTCACTGTGAAAGTTTATCATCCACCATGGCTGTCCTGGTTTTAGGGGGGGTTACTAGAAATTGCTGACTAGTTCCTAAATTTCAAACTGAGAGGTACCCCTGAAATTTATCGGCTAATAGGTCTGAGCTGTGTCAGGAAATAGCTCGATAAATGCGGACAGCAGACTTACAGATGATTGTTTAATTCGAAGCCAATGTGTTCTGGGTAGGAGAGGGGAAATATGCTCTCTCCTTAATTCCTTTCTGGTTATGAGTGCAGCAAAATTTTGTACTAATTGTAGTTATTGAATAAGTGAATTAGGTGCTACAAGGTAAATAACATTTCCATAATTGAGGCTTAATTGTATTCAAGCTTTGTTACATGCATTTGAAGATTATTTTCCAGAAAGAATTGTAAAATTTTAATGTTTTTAGTTGCCAGAAACACAATTTAGCAACATAGGCTATTTGATTTTTTCAGAGGCGTATCCGAGACAATAATGATCCCTGGATCACTGAGTGATTTTAGTGAAGATGGACTCGCTCCAATCTCCCGATCCCTGTATAGTAGGCTAGAATCTTGTAACCCAACAGGGGCAAGCAAGATTTCCATTGTAGATGGGTTTAAGTTTAGGAAATTTTAGACATCCAGCATAGTGGAGGCAGTTCGGTAGATCGGCACTAAAGGAAGAATTTGAAAATTTCACTTTCTTTAGCCTGAACACACATTGTGCATCATCCGCATACATGTAAAAAGCCTTACTCCTGTTATGGCGGTCCAAAGCCAGAAGGCGCAGATAGATTTTAAACAAAATAGGGGATAGCATCGACCCTTGGGGAAAGCCATACTTAAGAGTTTTAGGATAGACTTGGAAGGGTTTAAGAGGTATTAGCTGACTTCTGTTATCCAGAAACGATTTAAACCATTTCAGAGACGTGACGCAATTACCAATTTTTTCCAGTCTAGAGATCAAAATAGAATGTTCTACAGTATCAAAAGTTGCAGCGAGGTTAACGGAAAACTAAAACTGTAACCTCTCCTTTATCTAATGCTTTTCTGATTTTATGAAGGTCTGAGACAACAACCAGCTTTGTATTTCTACCATGCCAAAACACAGCCTGATCATGATTTAATAGTTTGTCCGTCAACTCGAGCAACTGATTGTAGGCCCAATTTTCCAATATTTTCCCAAAAAAGGTAAGAGGGGAATAGGCCTGCGGTTGCTCATGATATTTACATTTGGATTATTTTTTTTTGAGAAGAGAACTAACCATTGCTTGTTTCCAGATTGTGAGTACTAAGCCATACTTTAAGCTGCTGTTAAAGAAAGTCAATATAATATCCAGTTTCAGGGATATGAGGAATTTAAGCAATTTAGCCTGAGCTGGGTTATTTGGGGATCCTTCTGGCTGCATAGTGGATGGTACCTCTTTTAGTTGAGAGGAGGTGATTGAGTTAAAATGCTCCAGAAAATGTTATTCTGCTAATGAATTGCTTTCCTTACTAGTCTCTATTCTACTGGTTACCTGGGGCTCATCAGTGGGGTCAGCAGGTAACTTTGTGCAAATTTACCAATTTTCTTTTGAAAGAAAGTCGCAAGATGATTGCATATACATGTTGTAGCAGGCAAAACAACAGCTGGTGATTGTGCGTGTTATAGTTTGCCAACAATTCTTTACATTTCCTTAGATAAAGTAGTTGTTGTTTATTCTAGCAGACAAGTATTTATTTTTTGTCTGTTTTGACAATTTCCTTTTAAAATTTGACTTATTCCTTAACTTACGTTTCATCTCTTCACCATAGGCCCTACTATACATGCGCTACAGGTGATGCATTATCGGTTTGATATATGAAAATTCTGTATTGAACCATGGCTTGTCTTTGGAAGATTATTTAGATAATTTCAGGAGTGAAACATTCTATTACCTCAGTAAATGACTTGTGAAGAGTCTCAATTGGGTTATTACTATTATTAGAAGTAATAGTTTTTAATTTATCTGCTAGAATGGAGCTGTAACTTCTGGGGGCACTTATTGCAGTCTATTAATTTAAGTTCCTTACCTTTTTCCCTTCGTTCAGCCTCCACTGAAATAGGGATCTTAAATGGGATAGTGAGGTGATCGCTCCAGATGACTTAAATTGTGCCATCTATGCTAATAGATTTGACTGAAGAAAAAATGGAATCTAAGAAGTTGTGTGTTGGTTTCTCATTAAGGTAGCTCTAGGTTAAAGTGTACATACTTAGTTGGAATCAAAGAGCGATGCTCACTGTCCGATCAAACCATTTATTGAAATCTCCTAGAACAGTTAGCTTTTGGTGTTCTAAAGCTCTAATACCAGTTCCCTAAATTATTTTATTAAAATAGGTATGTCGTGTTTTGGGTGTGGGGGTGTGTGATATATTCTAAAATGAAAACAAAAGTAGTGTTATTACATTCACTTTAAAGTATAATGCTTTGACATTAGAATCAAATTCAGTTCTTTCAGCTGTCACTGTTATCAGAATATGAGCAATAATAGCAACAACAATCATCATCCTGCCTAACCTGGCGATCAGTACTAAAGATGTCATAATCGGGAGGCATTAACTCTTCAAGAACTGCACTTTTGTGCTCCGAGATCCATGTCACCACAGATCTAAGGCATCAGTCTTTCAAATCTCTCTGATAAAATGACGGTGTGCTACAGCCGATTGAACATTGCATAGTATTAACTATAAAAATGTGACATTTCTTTGTGCACAGTGGTGAGGAATATATTGAAGAGAGTGATGGCAGAGGAAACCTTTTTGTAATTTCGAAGTCATGTGATGATGTAGGGGCAGGTTTTTGAGAGAAGTGCTAATGGTGTTGAAAAAGAGTATACTTTCTGATTGTTACTTACACATATGGATAGCATTAGAGGAGGGGGCTAGACTTGCTTTCCGCTGGTCAGAGATTGGTGCTGACAGGCTTGCCTTGCAGAAATGGGAATTTTAGGTATCCCACTGGTGCAGGGACACCCTCAGTCTACGGGTTCAATAAAGAGGATCGACACTGGAGTGGAAAACAAAATACAAGTTTATTACGCTCACGAGCGGGCTCCGTCTTACAGACACTGCGAGTGTATGAGAGGGAATTGATAAGCATACGTTTCAATACAGCATTTATACAATTACTCCAAGCCATAGCGCAGCA
Organism: Calotriton arnoldi; assembly: GCA_963921515.1. Classification (NCBI taxonomy): domain Eukaryota; kingdom Metazoa; phylum Chordata; class Amphibia; order Caudata; family Salamandridae; genus Calotriton; species Calotriton arnoldi. The sequence goes on from CAWUFW010000501.1 coordinate 2,930,920, forward strand.
TGACACGCACTGAAGATTCCCTGTTCCACCCAGATACAAAGCTGCTAACTCTTGATAAACCCTGACCCACATTGTCTCCAAAGATAGATAAGGGACATCTACAGGCGTTGGTGGTTTTAAGATAGGAACATCTGCGTGCCAGGGGCATTTCAACAGGGCCAAGCCTTTATTCTCGCACGCAAGTATGTTGAAACAACCAGCTCTCAAACACATGATGACCTGGAGTAGTTCCCGTCCTTGCAAGATCCCTCATAGAAACACAAAATGGGTGTCCATAGACAAAATGGCAGAGGCATAGGCTAACTTAGCATGATACATTTTTTACCGTTTAACAGTCCCTCCTTTTAGCCTATGCTAAGCACATTTTGTCTAATTAGGTGGCAAGGCAGCACAATCAATGGGTTGGACAGATGAAAACAGGCAAGCATAAGAAGCATCTGTAGAGGTAGCAAGCGGGGTCGGAGTGCATGGTTGTACTATAACTTGGGCTACTTCACTGACATCATCATTTCTACTTCCTATATCTATATTCATGAGATCGTCTACCTGTTGCTGAAGCATAAGCTGTCTGTTAACATCATGGATATTTATTTTCTTAGGAATACAGAACATACATAAAGAGGTACAAAGGGAACATATAATGGGCATACACTGAATGCAAAGGCAACATCCCAGGATAGCACCCACTACACAGGCTGCTTCGATGAGTAATTTCCACCCCCAGGATGTAAGAATGCTCCAGAACCAACCAGACCAGGTCCATGTTCCAGTGTCTTGGTGTATTTCGGCCGCTATTTTATGCAGCTTAGAAATAGCCTGATAAACAGAAGGTGCGTTATCAGGCATGTAAACACAACAACTGGCACCTATAATCCGGCATGCTCCACCACGATCCGCAAGGATGACGTCTAGAACCAGACGGTTCTGCAAAGCCACAAGTCTAGTAGCTTGAAACTCCTCGGTAATATTGGCGAGAGCTAATATAGTTTGATTCACTACTGCCTCCACTACCCTAGTGAGTCTTCGGATGTTCCTACTATTAAGAGGCGGGCCAACAAAGAAAAAGATACCAAAATTTACATCAACATACTCTTGCAATGAGGTGTCAGTCTGGTCTATTGCAATGATATCTATCATTCTTTTAGACCTGACTAAGGAAGGACTGAGGGGTAGTAATCATTTTCTGTGATAAGAAGTGGGGGCCAGATAAACGGGAGGAAGGAGAAAAGACACATAGCATGTCCCCGACCAGCCTTGTGGCAAATAAAAATAGCCCTTATTCCCACAAATAAAATATGTATTATGGGACGCTAAAAAACTACTATGATTGGGACTTATCAACGTCAGAACGGTGCTACAGTTACTGTTCCCTACGGGAATGATACCAACACTCCTTACACAGAGGGGAGCCCGTGTTTCTGTCACTGTTATAACTGGAAACCCTTTTTCCAATTTCGTTCGAATTTTCCGTGGTGTAAAAACGAACTTAGTGGTAGAATCATGGCCTGTGTATTCCTCTACCTCTAAGTCTGATCCCTTGGCCTGTGGATTACCATCATCATCTGGGTAACAATGCGAATTTAACTGTTTATTAAGACTCCCTACATCAAAACTAAAAACTTTGTTGACATATGCTGCCCACAGAACTCTGAACCAAGCCATGCAAGAGCCATTGTGGGAGAAGGGGAGTGGCGTTCCCCCCCTTCCTCCTGATGTGCAGGTAACAATCTACATACCCAACAATTGGAAATGTTAGCAATACTGTGGGTATAGTGCAACATTCGAATAAATGAATTGTTCTTATAAGAAAGCCTATGCCTTTCCTCTAATGGCGGAAGGGTAAAGTAGTGATGTTCTAGGGTTGTTGGTGTCGGTGGTACGAGTATATGCACAGGAAAGTTGGGCATGCAAAAACCAAGCTATCACAAAAATACATATGACACAAAGGAGACCCGCTATTAAACAAATAATTGTCCGCTTATGCTTGAGCGACCTAGATGTGGGGTGTCGGATAATCAGGCGATCTTCCTTCATAGTGAGCTTTTGCAACGTCCGATTGGAATGTCTCTAACTTAGTTCGTTGCCTATAACTTGCAGAGTTAATCTGTAGATATTTCTTCTCAAACTTTGCAGTCTATGTCCAACGCATATGTTATTCAGTGGGGAAGATGAAAAGAGAAATAAAACATTGAAGCAGAGGGATGCAATTTCGCTTTGACAAACTCCGATGCCAGGAGCTGAACAAAATCGTTGGAACTTGCAGTCCAGGGGTGACTATGGTGATGTAGACGTAGATTAATCCTTTTATTCTTCCCATTCAGATACTGGAAGACGGATACCACAAGCTTGACGATGAAAATGCTGGGAGTCAGGGTATCTCACGGATTCAGGATGCTCAGGTCACAAACCGCACCTGAACCTAGTTCGGCCACTTCCGTGGCGCAGAGCTTCCTGCCAAGTAGGCCCTCTAACCGGACCAGACTCGCCGGACCACTTTTTCCCAGTATCTCTGTTCAGTTGGTGTTGCGAGATCTCAGGTTATACCTGTCTCTTCCGGCTGTTGTTGGATCCGCAAAGAGAAGTTCTTCAGGTGTAGCAAAATAGTGGTCTGTCTTTTTCTCGTTGCTGAGAATATTTTGTGCGATTCCTCCGTTCTCAGTTTCCGTTGTTTGAACCAAATCCGTTGGCACCCTTTGGCAGTGCGAAGCGTGGATCCAATTCCTTCTGTTCGTGACCCGAACTGCTGTCCGTGTGGCCAATAGGACCTGTTCAGGCCCCTTCCAACGAGGTTCCAAATTCCTTGAGCGCTGAAAGTTCTTGGTCAAAACCCAGTCACCGGGCTGTAACAGGTGCCCAGGACCTTCAGAATTGTCAGGCAGGGAATCATGTACCTGTTGGTGACTCAAAGAAAGATTGTCTGTCAGTTCCTTCATATAGTCTAATAAAATAGGATGCTCAAAATCCTTCATTTTCTTGGGACGTGGAGGACCCCATACATTCATCGGTCTCCCAAAAACTACCTCATAGGGCGTGAGACCGGACCTGCTATGTGCAACAGCACGGGTCGACATGAGTGCTAGAGGCAGAGCATCTGGCCATTTAAGTCCTGTTGATGCCTGTATTTTGGCTAATTTAAGCTTCAGAGTTTTGTTATGTATTTCCACTAACCCCGCAGATTGTGGATGATTAGCAGCGTGAAACTTCTGACGTACGCCTAGACTCTCAGTAATCAATTTGATAACCTGTCCAAAAAAATGAGGTCCATTATCACTCCATAAAATTCTACAAACTCCAAATCGTGGTAAATATTCTTTCAAAAGTATTTTGGCTGTGTTAAGTGCAGTATTATCTTTCATAAGATAAGCCTCGACCCATTTGCTAAAGGCGCATATTGTTATTTTAATTTTATAAGGCGCACAGCTACCCTAGGGTTTCCCGGCGCCGCCTGAAAGGAGCCAACGCAGACAGAAGGGATCTACATATTGAATAGCCAAGTTTTTAAGCCCCTTCGGAAGTTCTCATACGAAGATTCAATTCGAAGATCGATGGGAAGGGAGTTCCATAAGGAGGGGCCCAGATGGGAGAAGGAACGATCGCCCATGCGCACTAGTCTCGTCCTAGGAACAATAAACTTGGCCTGGGTGACTGAGCGCAGAGCACGAGACGGCATATAAGGATGAACAAGAGTCTTCAAGGAAGGAGGTGCCTTTCCAGATTTTATCTTGAACATAAGACTCGGTGCCTTAAACTTAATGCGGCTTTCAATCCTGAGCCAATGAAGATCCCGAAGTGAACTGGAAATGGGAGCAGTTTTAGGTATCTTGCAAAGCAGCCTCGCAGCAGCATTCTGCGCTAATTGTAGCTTGCGTAACACCTCCTTGGCGGCACCCAGATACAAGATGTTGCTGTAGTCCAGTCTTGAGGTGATAAGAGCCTGGACCACCGTACGTTGGGTAGAGGAAGGCAACATCCATAAGATTTTTTTTTAGCCATCTAAGGATTGTGAAGCAAGTCGAGGCTACTCTCACTGCTTGCTGCTTCATGGACAGTTGGTCATCAATTAAGACACCCAGGTTTTGAACTTGATGTTTAGGCTGGGGCAAAGGACCCATTTCAGTGGGCCAGTGCTGGGGGCCCCACAGGTCTTTATTTCGGCCCACAATCAGCACTGCTGTTTTCTCGCCGTTCAGTTTCAACAGGTTGGTATGCATCCAACCTGCAATATTCCTCAAACCGGCCTGAAGTAAGGAAGGATTGCGAGCTCCATCCGCAGAGAGGGAGAACACAATCTGGGTGTCATCGGCGTATGAAAAAAGGGACAACCCTGCTTCCTCAGCAATCCTCGCCATAGGTCTAACATAAATGTTAAATAGTAATGGGCTGAGGATAGAGCCTTGGTGAACCCCATAAGGGGAATTATGAATCTCGGAACATGCTGTCGGCGAGAAAACCTGAAACGTTCGATTAGTCAGGAAGTCAGCAAGCCACTTGAGTGCTTTATCAGTCACTCCCAGTAATTGCAGCGCATGCAATAGCACAGAATGTGATACAGTGTCAAATGCGGCACTTAGGTCCAAGAGTATAAGTGCCACAGTACCACCCGCGTCAACTTGCTGGCGCACCATATCTGTGACCCCGAGCAAAGCGGTTTCAGTAGAAAAGCCCGCTCTGAAGCCTGATTGAGAGCCATGGAGGAAATTTTGGGAGGTCACAAAAGATGTCAATTGTGAATTGACATGCTTTCCCAAAATTTTGGAAAATGCAGGAAAGAGGGAAATGGGCCTAAAATTAGATAATTGCGTGGGGTCAGCAGTGGCCTTCTTTAACAACGGCAAAGCCATTGCGTGTTTCCAAATAGATGGAACAATAGCCTCTGCTAAAGAGACATTAAGCAGCTCCATAGATCAAGATCAAGGATGATGGTGCAAATTTCTGAAGCACAGTAACAGGGATGGGGTCTCTAGGGGAGCCAGATTTCAGGCTGCCCAATATTCGCCTGAAGGAATCAATGTCTAGGGGTACCCAGCAGTCAAGGTTATCAGAATGTTTATCAAGCAAGTCAGGTTGTGCGGGCTCCTCATTAGTCGGAAAAAGGGGATACTATTACTAAAACCTATTTCAAATTATTACATCTTTCAAGCTCAATGAAATCCATCTGTAGGACCTCAAATGGTGCACTGGGTGGGGAGAACCCACCTTTTGGGGTGGCTATACCTTTCCCCGGATTGTGTTGCAAACAGATCATACAATGTTTAACATAATGTTCAGCTGTCTATTTGATGTCTGAGTGTTCCCATACTCGCTCTAATTGTGTGGCTATGGTTTTGGCACTAACGTGGGCTGGACCGTGCGCCATAGTTACAAATGGCAATACATAGGAACTAGGTAATTTCCACCTGTCCCCATCTGGTCCTTTTCTCCAACAATTTTCACTATGAAATGAAATGAAATGAATTTGTACTTGTAAAGCGCACTGCTACCCTGAGGCTTCCTGGCGCTGAACGCATACCGCTGTGGAACCCTTCCTGGCTTTTCCCTGTGAAATGTCCACTCCTGGGCACCCCCAAGGTGAAGCCAGGCATCCCAGCGCTGGTGGGGCCGTTGTGGAGATTAAGCAAGCTATTGCCCAGAGTTGCAGAGTGGGACCCATGATTAGAATAGGCACCGAGGCGAGAATTATCAGGTCCGAGGAAGTTGAGCCCAAGACCCGCCGAGGCGGGAATTGAACCCTGGTCCCAGGCCAGATCTCTGCATCAGGGTCTGTCGCTCTAACCATTGAGCCACAATCCAATATTCCTGTCATCTTCCATTGTTCTATTTCTTTTCCAGTCGCCATGTGTTGTATCTCCCTGACTTCTTCATTTACACTTACAATTTTCTCTATAACAGAGTGCATCACATACATTTTTCACTGTTGACCACTTGCTGTTTCTTTTGCTGTACTGTCTGCAAAAGCATTTCCTCGGCCCACATCATCTACTATTTTCTGGTGTGCACTACACTTAATAATGGCCACTCGTTTTGGTAGTGTTAATGCAATTAACACATTTTTGACTAATTCCCCATGTTGTATCTTGCTGCTATGTGATGTAAAAAACCCCCTCTCTTTCCATAGGCGCCCAAAATTGTGTGCTACTCCAAAGGCATACTGGCTATCAGTGTAGATGTTTACAATTAAACCTTGACTAAGCTCACAAGCCCTCAAGAGTGCAATGAATTCTGCTGCTTGCGCAGATTTGTAGGGGATACAAGCTGTTTCCCCAATTGTTTGCAATGTAGTAATAGCATAAGCCGCTGTAGTGGTGCCATCTGGTAGCTTAAAGCAAGATCCGTCTACATATAGATCGCATTGGGCGTTAAGCAGAGGGGTATCAGTAAGGTCCACTCGACCCTTTGTTTGTTCCTCAGTGGTAAAAATGCAATCCTGTATATCACTGGGTTGTTTGGAGGGTAATGGCAACAGGGTAGCTGGATTCAAAGTCGGGCAGCGTTTAAGTGTGATGTGTGGTGCTAACAAGGTGAGTTCATACCCAGTAAGACGAGCACTTGTCAAATGTTGTGTTTTAGTCTGATTCAACAATACATCAACCGAGTGAGGGACCAAAACCGTCAATTTGTGGTCCAGTTCAAGTCCTGCTGATTGTCTGATTGAAATGGCAGTTGCTGCCACAGCCTTCAGGCAACCAGGGAGCGGCCTGGCCACGGGATCCAAAACTGCAGAAAAGTATGCGCATGGGCGTTGTTTATCCCCATGTGGCTGTGTTAGGACAGACAATGCGCAACCTTTGCGTTCGTGCACATAGAGAAAAAATGGTTTCTTATAATCAGGTGTTCCTAGTACAGGGGCAGAACATATAGCTGCTCGAAGTTGTTGGTATGCACTTTGACACTCTAAGGACCAAGGCAAAGGGGATGGAGTATTTTTGGTCGTAAGAGCAAGAAGAGGTTTGATAATGAGGGAAACATTTGGAATCCAGTGCCGACAATAAGATGTTATGCCAATCAATGCCCTGACTTCCTTTTGTGTTTGAGGAATGGGTGTGTGTATGATAGCTTTGATTCTGTCTTTGGTCAATGTTCTCCCCTCCTTCGACAAGAGGTGACCTAAATAGGTGACCTCTGGTCGACAGAATTGTAACTTGTTCTTTGATACTTTGTGGCCCAATGTGGCAAGGTGATGTAATAACATCACCGTAGCCTGTGTACAAATTTCTGTGTTAGCTGCTATGAGTAGATCATCAACGTATTGCAATAGGGCAGCGCCTGGTGGTAACTGCAAGGTGTCCAATTGACGTTTCACGGCTTGACTGTAAATGCTTGGGCTCTCCGCATAGCCTTGGGGAGCGCGACAGAAGCGAAAGGACCGTCCTTTCAGGGAGAACCCAAACAAATACCTGCTGGAAGGTGCAATGGGAATAGAAAAGAATGCTGTTAGAACTGGGGGTCTCTAGTTGGCAATGGTTTGCACCTTTGTCCAAATAGGGACCCTTGCTTCTAGTCAGGATAAGGGGGAAACACTCCTAAAATAACCCCTGCTCACCCCCTGGTAGCTTGGCACGAGCAGACAGGCTTATCTCAGAGGCAGTGTGTAAAGCATTTGTGACCACATACAGTAATACAGTGAAAACACTACAGATGGACACCACACAGGTTGTTTATGTAAAAATAAGTAATCTTTATATAGACTTATCACAAGACCCAATAGCAAAAATCCACAATACTGTAATCAAAAATAGACTTAAAATGATAGAGACAGTTCACGTTATCTTCAAAAATAGGATAGTCAATCAAATAAAGCTTGTAGCAACAAATAACTCCACTTGGAGTTATCACGACGTCGTGACCGGTGGAAATCCCAAAGTACGGCGCCGACCGCGAGGTGCGCGGCGTCGGGCCTGGAGTCGAGCAGACCCACAAAGAACAGTACCTGGAATTCGATGAAAACAAAGACGGTGCACGGCGTCGGGGAGGTGATGCTTCGTTGGCGCCGGCGGCGTCGGTTCCTTACGACCCCAGGGGAGGTGATGTCTCGGTTCCTTACTGCAGCGCAGGGAGGTGAGGCGTCGGTTCCTTACTGTGTCGGGGAGGTGACGTCACGGATGGCGGCGAGGCGTCGGTTCCTTACGATGGTGCGGCGTCGATGGATTCGGGGTCACCCACGTCGAGGATCGGCTCCGCGATGATGAAGCCCTGGCGTCGGTGAAGTCGGGGCTGCGGTGCGAGTCGGGACGGTGCGTCGTGAGCGTCACGAGCGGTGTCCTCGGCTCCGGTGCAGGCAGCGGCCTCGATGACGGCTTCGGAGTCGATGTCGCACGGCGTCGGCAGGCGTCGGGCCTACGGTGCAAGTCGGGGCGGTGCGTCGTGCTCTTCACGAGCGGTGCCCACGGCTTCGGTGCAGGTTACGGCGTCGCTCGCCGGCGTCGGTGTTGCAATTTCCCTCTGTTAGCAGCTAAAACAGCAGTTCCAGATGCAGGCAAACAGAAGGGGTGAAGTCTTTGTGTCCCTGTGACTTCAGGCAGGAGGCAAGCTCAGTTCAAGCCCTTGGAGATTCCCTTCTTCAAGATGACAAAGCACAGCAAAGTCTTTTCTCCTGTCCTTGGCAGAAAGCAACCACTGCAGGCCAACCCCAATCAGCAAAACAGCACAGGGGCAGTACTCCTCCTTCAGCTTCTCCGGTTCTTCTCCTTGGCAACAGGTTTCTTGATTTCCCAGAAGTGATCTAATTTCCTAGGGGTCTGGGTCCCCTTTTTATACACCTTTTCCCTTTGTTCTCTGAAGGCAGAGAGGCCTTTGCCTGGTCCAAAACCAGTTCTGGTCAGTCCTGGAGCACTTTGTTTTTCTGACTCCTTCTTTCCTTTGAGAGTGAGGGGCAGAGCCATCAGACGCCCGGCAGGAGGTGGAGCCAGCATTGTGGAAGGCAGGCACAGCCCTATTCAGACCCAGGTGCAACTCCTCCCACCCATCCTCCTTCAGGCAGACCTATTCAGCCTAGTGCTGACTCACCCTGCCTCCTGGAATCCCCCAGCCCCTGTCACTCACAAACCCAGACATACAATACACAACCTGAGCAGAGGCAGCTGGATGGTTTAGGCAAGAAAATACCTACTTTCTAAAAGTGGTATTTTCAAACACAGAATGTTAAAACCAACTTCACTAAAAGATGTATTTTATCATTCTGAGTTCAGGCATACTAAATTCGTTTTTCTACCATGTTCCCTGGGTCAGTTCTGACTATAAAGTGTAATAATCAAACTGCCCATTCTGGCCTATGGAGAACAGGTAGCCTTGCAATAGTGAAAAACGAAAATGGCTGTAATTCACTATTAGGACATGCCACACACACCAGGGCATGTCCTACCTTATACTTACAATGCACCCTGCCCTAGGGCCTACTTTAGGGGTGACCAACATGCAGTAAAGGGAAGGTTTAGGGACTGGTAAGTGGGTGCACTCACCAAGTCGACATGGCAGTCACAGACTGCACACAGGCTCTGCAATGGCAGGCCTGAGACACATTTTACAAGCTGCTTCTGTGGGTGGCACAACCAGTGCTGCAAGCCCACCAGCAGCATTGGATTTACAAGCCCTGGGCACACGCAGTGCACTGTACTAGGGACTGACAAGTAAACCAATCATCCAATCATGGAGTCACTAATCCATAACACAATTTACAGTAGGGAGCACTTGCACTGTGGCACTGAACAGCAGTGGCACAGTGCCCAAAAGCATCTAAAACCAGCAAAACATAAGAGGCAACAGCAAAAAAATGGAAGGGAGACCCACGCCAATGGTGCCAAGTCTAACACGTGTCCCCTCCAGCTGAAATGTGGGGAGAACTACCCTTCCTCCTGGGAGTTCTCATCACTAAGGCGGAAAAATCTGGACAGACCATCAGCATTGGCGTGTTCTGTACCAGGGCGGTGTTCCACCGTGAAGTCCATCCCCTGTAGGGAAATGGACCACCTCAACAGTTTTGGGTTCTCACCCCTCATCTGCATTAACCACCTGAGGGGCCTGTGGTCTGTCTGAACCCGGAAGTGAGTCCCAAACAAGTATGGTCTCAACTTCTTCAGTGCCCAGACCACAGCAAATGCCTCACGTTCAATCGCACTCCACCTCTGTTCCCGTGGGAGTAACCTCCTACTAATAAAGGCTACAGGTTGGTCTAGGCCCTCCTCATTCATCTGTGAAAGCACAGCCCCAACACCATGCTCTGAAGCATCTGTCTGCACAATGAATTCCCTGGAGAAGTTGGGCGCCTGAAGCACGGGCGCCGTGCACATGGCAGATTTCAGGGCATCAAAAGCCTTTTGGCAGGCATCAGTCCAGTTCACTTTCCTGGGCTGCTTCCTGGAAGTCAGCTCAGTCAAGGGTGCAACAATGTTGCCATACCCCTTGACAAACCTCCTGTAATACCCGGTGAGTCCTAAGAAGGCCCTCACCTCTGTTTGGGTTTTGGGGGTTCCCAAGCCAGGATGGTATCTATCTTGGGCTGTAGGGGCGCCACCTGGCCGCTCCCTACCTGGTGTCCCAAGTACACCACAGAACCCTGCCCGATCTGGCACTTACTCGCCTTGATCGTGAGGCCTGCCCTCCGCAGCGCCTTCAACACTTCCCAGAGGTGGTGCAGATGTTCCTCCCAAGTGGCGCTGAACACTGCAATGTCATCCAGGTAGGCGGCACTGAAATCCTCCAGCCCAGCCAACACCTGGTTGACCAACCTCTGAAAGGTGGCAGGGGCATTCTTCATCCCAAAGGGCATCACCCGGAATTGGTAGTGCCCATCTGGTGTGGAGAATGCTGACCTCTCTTTGGCCCCATCAGTTAAGGCGATCTGCCAGTACCCAGACGTTAGATCAAACGTGCTGAGGTACCGGGCAGCCCCTAACCGATCAATGAGCTCATCAGCTCTGGGGATGGGGTGCGCGTCAGTCCTGGTGACTGAATTGAGTCCTCGGTAGTCCACACAGAACCGGAGTTCGGGTGTGGCACCCGGCGTGGCAGCCTTTGGGACCAAGACCACTGGGCTGGCCCAAGGGCTGTTAGAGGACTCAATCACCCCTAAGGCAAACATCTTGGAGACCTCCTCCTTGATGCAAGCTCTCACCCTGTCAGTCACTCTGTAAGTTTTGTGCTTCACAGGAGGACTGTCCCCAGTGTCCACATCATGGATGCACCATTCAGTGATACTGGGAGCCAGGGAGAACAGATCAGCAAACTGCCCCAACAGTTGGCGACAGTCATTCTGCTGCTCCGGGGTCAGGGTGGGAGAGAGGTTCACACCATCCACTGACCCATCTTGCTCTTTTGCATACAGGAGGTCAGGAAGAGGTTCAGTCTCCTCTTCCATCCCAGCATCTGTTGCTAAGAGCATGCCCACTTCAGACCTCTCAAAGTGGGGCTTCAGGCGGTTCACATGCAGGACCCGCAAGGGGTTCCTGGGAGACTGCAAGTCCACCAAGTAGGTGACTTCACTCTTGCGCTCCACCACCTCAAATGGTCCGGTCCACTTATCCTGGAGCGCACAGGGCTCCACTGGGGCCATGACCCACACCTTTTGTCCAGGCTGAAACTCGATCAGAGTGGCATTCTGATCATGCCAACGTTTCATCTCTTCCTGGCTGGCTTCCAGATTCGCCTCAGCGAGTTGTCTGAAACGCCGAGTCTGGTTTCTGAAGGCCAGCATGTAACTAAATACATCCTGGGGAGTTTTCCTGGGAGCTTTCTCCCAGCCTTCCTTGACCAGACTCAGAGGTCCTCTTACAGGATGGCCGTACAGCAGTTCAAAGGGACTGAACCCTAAGGACTTCTGGGGCACCTCTCTGTAAGCAAAGAGCAGGCATGGCAAGAGGACGTCCCACTTACGCCTCATGGGTTCTTCCAGACCCATAATCATGCCCTTAAGGGTCCGGTTGAATCTCTCAACCAGCCCATTACCTTGGGGGTGGTAAGGAGTGGTGAACTTATAGGTTACACCACACTCCTGCCACAGGGACTTCATATACTTGGAAATGAAGTTGGTACCACGGTCAGACACCACCTCCTTGGGGAACCCCACACGGGAGAAAATCCCCATCAGTGCACGTCCCACCACGGGGGCCGTCACTGTCCGAAGAGGGATGGCTTCCGGGTACCGGGTGGCATGGTCCACCAAGACCAGGATGAACCTGTTGCCCATGGCTGTCTTGGGATCCAGAGGCCCCACAATGTCAATACCCACCCTCTCAAAGGGGGTGCTGACAACAGGGAAAGGTTGGAGAGGAGCCTTGTGCTTCCTCCCACTCTTACCACTTGCCTGGCAAGTCTGACAGGTCCTGCAATGAGTATCTGAACTCTTGCGCATTTGGGGCCAATGAAAGTGGGTGACAAGCCTTTGAAAGGTCTTGTCTTGCCCCAAATGTCCTGCTAAAGGCACATCATGAGCCAGACCCAGTAGGAAGGCTCTGAAGCGCTGGGGTACCACCAGCACACGGGCTGACCCAGGCTCAGCAACCTTAGGCTCACTATACAGGAGACCATTCTCCCAGTAGATCCAGTGTGATCCAGACTGATCACCTGCTGCCTGGCTTACAGCCTGTTGCCGCAAGCCCTCAAGAGAAGGGCACTTCTTCTGCTCCTCGCAGAACTCTTCCCTGGAGGGGCCTCCTTCCTGCTGCCAATGGGTCAGCTCAGGCAGGTCCCCCAGTTCAGCCACTTGTTCCCCTGTAGGTTCCAGGGCATCCCCCTCAAGGTCTGCCTCCTCCTGGACCGTGGGAACTTCGGGGGCCGGTTTCCCGCGCCCCTGCCTCCTCTCTTTAAGGCAGGCACCTGGGCCCTTCTTCCAGGCTCCAGGTCCTCTTGAATACCCTTACCGGCTGCCATTGACCGAGTGGTCACACACGCCCACTCTGGCAGACCCAACATCTCCAAATGAGACCTCCGCTCCACCTTCGCCCAAGGGGAGCTCTCCAAATCATTGCCTAGCAGACAGTCAACAGGCATGGCTGGCCTCACAGCTACTTGAAGGATACCTGAGACCCCCCCACTCAAAGGGAACCTGGGCCACCTTGCAGTGGCTCTCTGAGTTGTCAGCGGCAACTACAGGGTAGAATACATTGGGGACCACCTGCTCCTCAGACACCAGCCGACAACTGACAGCTGTCACACTGGCCCCGGTGTCTCTCAGAGCCTCCACCCTATGGCCATTGATGGTCACCCACTGCCTGTATTTCTTAGTGTTATCAGGCAGCTGGGTCCTAGGGACCATCTCACTGTCTCCTAAAGAGACCAGGGACATCTCTGCGGGACCCCACCCACCTTGGGCACCCAACTCCTCCCCCAGGGCTACACTAGCCATCTGCCGGGGTGGTGCACCAGGGGGTGCAGTGGTCACAGTATTGGGACACTTGGGACTTCCTACAAAGTGACCCACCTGACCACAACTAAAACATGCTTTGGGCCCCTTCTGAACAGACTTATCTGTTGGGACCCATGGTCTTTTCTCAGTGGGAGGCTGGGAACCCTTACCTTGGTTCCCTTGGGGTTTACTTTGGGGCCCTTTTTGGAACTCCTTCTGTTTACCCTTGTCCCCCCACTCTTCTGCTGGGGACCCTGCCCACCTTTGGCGGAGTCTCCCACAAGACCCTTGTGGACCCGGGTACTGACCCAGCGGTCCGCCTCCTCAGCAAGCTTCCTAGGATTAGTCAGCTTACTGTCAACTAGGTGCTGGCGTAGCTCTGGAAAACAACTACTGGACAAGTGCTCCCATGCGATTAAATCATAGAACTCCTGTAAGTCATTTACTTTGCTACCCTTCACCCATCCATCCAATGCTCTGCAAAAATAAGACACATACTCCACCCAGGTACTAGACTCCAGCTTTTTGCAGTTCCTAAACTTCTGCCTATAAAGCTCTGGAGTTAACCCATACCTTGCCACTAAAGCTTCCTTCAGGTGGGCATAGGACATCTGATCCACTGTGGGCAAGGCTAGCAAGGTTTCCCTTCCCTCACCTGCAAAGCGGCCCCACAACCCCGCTCCCCAATCCTTCTCAGGGACCCGGTGTGATGTCATGGCGATCTCATATGCTTTAAACCATTGCCCAATGTCCTCCCCCTTCATGAAATCCTTAATAACCTCCTTGGGGATGTACACTCTACTTTCTACAGGCACTGGAGGTGTGCTGCCACCAGAGGGAGTGATTTCTAGGCTTCTAGCCTTTAGCTCTAGCTCCCTCACCACTCTCTCATGCTCTAAAAGCATCTTCTTTTCTTCCATAGCCAACCTCTTACTTTCTAACTCCAATTTCTTATGCTCAAGGCTATCATGGCTTCCCTGTTTCAGTTTGGCCATCTCCATTTCATGCATCCTGCTTTTGTCCCTGTCCTCCAGCTCCTCTGGAGACAGGCCCTTTTGAGAAACACTGCTGCCCTCCCTGGAAGGCGCTCTCCTCCCAGTTAAGCCCAATGGCCCCTCAAGCTGCCCATCTAAATTCTCTGCCTCCTCCACAGGCTCCTCGGACTGCCCACTGGCATTCCGTGCTTCCAACCAGGCTCTCAGTGCCTTGTGAAACTCCTCCTTCCTGGTGAGGCCTCTCATAGAGATTTTAAACTTTTTGCAAACAGCTTTGAGTTCTGGCACAGTGTAGGTATCAACCCTATCTTCTTCAAATTCAATATCTGCAGGTGCAATGGATCCTTTTTGCTCATGGTGAAAATTGGCAGTTCTCAACAAAAATAAAGGTTCCAAGGAAAAAAAGTCCTATCAAAAGGTATGTGGTCGCGTATTGGTCTGCACTCACTAGTAGTGTACACCAATCACTGTATATGAATCACAAATGCAAGTCCAAATCCCACCGCTGCCACCAATGTTAGAACTGGGGGTCTCTAGTTGGCAATGGTTTGCACCTTTGTCCAAATAGGGACCCTTGCTTCTAGTCAGGATAAGGGGGAAACACTCCTAAAATAACCCCTGCTCACCCCCTGGTAGCTTGGCACGAGCAGACAGGCTTATCTCAGAGGCAGTGTGTAAAGCATTTGTGACCACATACAGTAATACAGTGAAAACACTACAGATGGACACCACACAGGTTGTTTATGTAAAAATAAGTAATCTTTATATAGACTTATCACAAGACCCAATAGCAAAAATCCACAATACTGTAATCAAAAATAGACTTAAAATGATAGAGACAGTTCACGTTATCTTCAAAAATAGGATAGTCAATCAAATAAAGCTTGTAGCAACAAATAACTCCACTTGGAGTTATCACGACGTCGTGACCGGTGGAAATCCCAAAGTACGGCGCCGACCGCGAGGTGCGCGGCGTCGGGCCTGGAGTCGAGCAGACCCACAAAGAACAGTACCTGGAATTCGATGAAAACAAAGACGGTGCACGGCGTCGGGGAGGTGATGCTTCGTTGGCGCCGGCGGCGTCGGTTCCTTACGACCCCAGGGGAGGTGATGTCTCGGTTCCTTACTGCAGCGCAGGGGAGGTGAGGCGTCGGTTCCTTACTGTGTCGGGGAGGTGACGTCACGGATGGCGGCGAGGCGTCGGTTCCTTACGATGGTGCGGCGTCGATGGATTCGGGGTCACCCACGTCGAGGATCGGCTCCGCGATGATGAAGCCCTGGCGTCGGTGAAGTCGGGGCTGCGGTGCGAGTCGGGACGGTGCGTCGTGAGCGTCACGAGCGGTGTCCTCGGCTCCGGTGCAGGCAGCGGCCTCGATGACGGCTTCGGAGTCGATGTCGCACGGCGTCGGCAGGCGTCGGGCCTACGGTGCAAGTCGGGGCGGTGCGTCGTGCTCTTCACGAGCGGTGCCCACGGCTTCGGTGCAGGTTACGGCGTCGCTCGCCGGCGTCGGTGTTGCAATTTCCCTCTGTTAGCAGCTAAAACAGCAGTTCCAGATGCAGGCAAACAGAAGGGGTGAAGTCTTTGTGTCCCTGTGACTTCAGGCAGGAGGCAAGCTCAGTTCAAGCCCTTGGAGATTCCCTTCTTCAAGATGACAAAGCACAGCAAAGTCTTTTCTCCTGTCCTTGGCAGAAAGCAACCACTGCAGGCCAACCCCAATCAGCAAAACAGCACAGGGGCAGTACTCCTCCTTCAGCTTCTCCGGTTCTTCTCCTTGGCAACAGGTTTCTTGATTTCCCAGAAGTGATCTAATTTCCTAGGGGTCTGGGTCCCCTTTTTATACACCTTTTCCCTTTGTTCTCTGAAGGCAGAGAGGCCTTTGCCTGGTCCAAAACCAGTTCTGGTCAGTCCTGGAGCACTTTGTTTTTCTGACTCCTTCTTTCCTTTGAGAGTGAGGGGCAGAGCCATCAGACGCCCGGCAGGAGGTGGAGCCAGCATTGTGGAAGGCAGGCACAGCCCTATTCAGACCCAGGTGCAACTCCTCCCACCCATCCTCCTTCAGGCAGACCTATTCAGCCTAGTGCTGACTCACCCTGCCTCCTGGAATCCCCCAGCCCCTGTCACTCACAAACCCAGACATACAATACACAACCTGAGCAGAGGCAGCTGGATGGTTTAGGCAAGAAAATACCTACTTTCTAAAAGTGGTATTTTCAAACACAGAATGTTAAAACCAACTTCACTAAAAGATGTATTTTATCATTCTGAGTTCAGGCATACTAAATTCGTTTTTCTACCATGTTCCCTGGGTCAGTTCTGACTATAAAGTGTAATAATCAAACTGCCCATTCTGGCCTATGGAGAACAGGTAGCCTTGCAATAGTGAAAAACGAAAATGGCTGTAATTCACTATTAGGACATGCCACACACACCAGGGCATGTCCTACCTTATACTTACAATGCACCCTGCCCTAGGGCCTACTTTAGGGGTGACCAACATGCAGTAAAGGGAAGGTTTAGGGACTGGTAAGTGGGTGCACTCACCAAGTCGACATGGCAGTCACAGACTGCACACAGGCTCTGCAATGGCAGGCCTGAGACACATTTTACAAGCTGCTTCTGTGGGTGGCACAACCAGTGCTGCAAGCCCACCAGCAGCATTGGATTTACAAGCCCTGGGCACACGCAGTGCACTGTACTAGGGACTGACAAGTAAACCAATCATCCAATCATGGAGTCACTAATCCATAACACAATTTACAGTAGGGAGCACTTGCACTGTGGCACTGAACAGCAGTGGCACAGTGCCCAAAAGCATCTAAAACCAGCAAAACATAAGAGGCAACAGCAAAAAAATGGAAGGGAGACCCACGCCAATGGTGCCAAGTCTAACAAATGCGTTTTTAAGATCAATGACGGAAAAAACGCATGCAGTCGGTGGGATCATTGTCAATAGTGTAGTAATGTCTGGGACTACAGGAAACTGTGGCACTACTATTTTATTAATCTCTCTCAGGTCAATAACAAATCTATAAATCTTATCCTTCATGGTATCTGAAGTGGAACGTTTTAAAACCGGTAAAATAGGACTATTACAAATATTGCCATCTGTTTCTTCTATCACCCCTCTGTCAATAAGCTCCTCTATTATTTGTACTAAGGCACTCTCACCTTCCTGTGATATCTTATACTGCGGTATTCGGGGCAAAATGGCATTGTGTTTAACTTGTATGTGTACTGGATCAATGGATAATAGGCCAACATCAGTATCACCATCCGCCCACACAGACGGCGGCACGGTAGCCAGTTCATGGGGTAACTCATTGGTAACGTACTGCTTGTCGCAGTTAGGTTTACCAAACGTAATATAAACACCATCTGGTGAACAGTAAATCCGTGCATGGAAATGCTTGAGTAAGTCTAATCCCAATAGATTGTCAGGGCAATTTGGTGCGAGGAGGAATGGCGTGTTGGTGGTGAAAGGACCAATAGTAAGATCCAGGGGCTTGGACACGGGACTGAGAATTGGTTTTCCAGCAAAACCTACAGACAAGTTATTATAGCCAGACAACTGAGTCCCAGGGATCAGTTGTTGGGAAATTGCACTTCGTGTAGCCCCAGTATCTACCAGAAACTGTTGCAGGGTCTCCAATATTTCAGCAGTAACATATGGGCCTGTCTGATCTACCGGTATAGAAACTGATCCCTCCTCTTGTCCTAAGCTGTCCTAGTTAAAATACATGCCTGTGGCATCCGATTCGCAAAAATCATCTGTATAATAAGTCTTTGTTGGGCCAGCATTATCAAAGTAATTACGTCTGTCACTAACAAAAGGTCGTTGTAATGGACTTCTCGTCATTCCTCTTCCCCCTCCACTGCCTTGTTGGCGGAGTAAGGGGCAGTCAGATCGCCAATGTCCTTCTTTTTTACAGTATGCACATTGATTTGGTCCTAATGGGCCGGATGGCAGGGAATCTTGCAAAAACCTCCTCGGGGGGTCAACCTTAAAAACCCCTCGGCCCCTACCTCTCTGTAAACCATAGACTTGCTGGAACAATATTTTTGTTTTTAATTCCTTATGTTTACATTCTTTTTTGTCTCGTTCGTCATTTATTTGGTTTTCGTAATACTGGGCCATGTCCAGAATTCTAGTTGGTGTGGAAGTGGCCCATGTACTCTCGGCCACTCGCAATTTTTGTGAAATATCGGGTAATAAGTTAGCTACAAATTTGTCTACAATTAGGTGTTTGCCTGTGTCAGAAGCTGTGTCTTGCCCACTATAGTCGTGAAAGGTTCCCTCAAACCTGGTAAAGAAATCAAGGACCGACTCATCTTTCCTCTGCTTGCAAGCCACTAATTTTGCCCATGATATCTTCTTCGGTGGTACCACCGTTTTCATATAGGTAATTGTTATCTGGTAAATCTAATATAACCTGTGGTGGTTTCTCCCCTGGTTTCCTATCCGCATCAGCAGCTTCTAATTGTGTCCAAGTGCCTTCAAAATCTGCGTGCTCCAGTCTACGGACCATACGCCAGAGGTCAGGGGGCAATGTAAGTCCGAAAAACATATCAATATCTGCCAGGGTCATGACACAAGTCAATGCAGCACTCATTTCTTCATAGAATGCGCTCAGGTTTTTTCTAGTTTCGGGCAAAGAGGCTTTGAGAGTTAATACGTCCGATCTTTTCCAAGGGGAATAGATCCATTGAAACTGAAACCGGGCCGCATTAACACCCAGACCATCTCTTCTGGCTGGCTGAAACACAGGGGCCGCTTTCCGCATAGGGAGGACTCTGGTTGTACCCGACATTATTTTCTTTAGTTTTTATGGGTAAAAATGTTCTCCACCGCTTTGTTTAACGGAACGGCTGTTAATGTGCCCTCATTGGACATTCTCCATATTTTACTCAAAACTTTAGGAGCCTCCTCACCGGTAGTGGTCCGCCAGTCCCCTATAATCGCATTAGCCATTTCTCCTACAACATATTGCTGAGTCATTTGTGGGTGTTGTGTCAAAAAAATGAGAACCTCGTCCAGACGGATATCATCATCTCGGACTCAGTCATGGGCCCGAGTCGCCAGTATTAATTTGTCATGCTCTGTAAGGGCAGACCTATGACTTCGTCTATGAGTGGTGGGGGTAAGTACGGGGGTGGTAATCTTACTATCGGATACAGGAGTCGCGGCAGAAGTAGCAGGTAATTGGGGATACACTGGTAGTATCTGATGGGGAGGAAAAGGTGCTGTTGGGGCCGCAATATTCCCGGTGGGATTAGGCGCATAAGGGGGTGGAGACGGGCGACAGAGCAATTCTTCAAGTACCGAATATTCATCATCTAGACCCTGATTGGCCTTTTCATCTCTTGCCACATATACCTTTTGCATTTGAAGTTTAAATCGTCTATCCTCGCACTCTATATTTTCTTCTTGCTCTTTTAGTTTCAATTCTCTAATTTTCTGCAAAATTGTTTGTTCTTCAGACTTCTTCCTATCCTTTTCTTCTTTTAATTTGTTTCTGTTTAATTTGTTTTCTCCACAATCCTAGGGCGTTAAACATACTCTGTCTACTTTTTCTTTTAAAAAGTTGTTCCTCTACATATTGTAATTTATTTAAGTCAAAGGTACCGTTAAGTGGCCACTGCAAATTGACATCTGCCTTCGTGTATTTATTCCATAATGTACTAAACAATATGGAAGAAATGCAGTGTTTAATGTACATTTCATAATTCGGAGTACCCTCTACAGGTGCCGGCTGTCTTTCCTCCAATATTCTAGTTTTATCACTACAACAACAACATAATATACAAATTTTACTCAAGACAGGCATGTTTATCAATCCCTTCTTAACAATATTGTCAAGAGAATTTTTATACGAAAAACGAAGTGAGAAAAATTCCTCACATTACCTGCCTAAAACATTTGCAAATGTTTTATCAAGACCAAGTAAAAAAAAAAACACCAATTATTTCGATCCTACCTGATCGTAATTCTTCAACTCCCACCTGCCGATCCTCTGATCAATAGATCACCATCAGATGCCAACCGAAAAGCCCCAGTTGAGACCCGCAGCCGCCACGAAGGTCGCGCCGATTAGCTGAAAAATCACCTCGGCCGCAAAAACAAGTCTCCTCTTGCAGGGCGCCCCTTGGTGTTTCTGTCCTTTTGAAACGACCCTCTTCTGGTCCAGCCGCGGTCTTCAATGGGGCCCCACGTTTGGGCGCCAATTTGTAGAAATGGGAATTTTAGGTATCCCACTGGTGCAGGGACACCCTCAGTCTACGGGTTCAATAATGAGGATCGACACTGGAGTGGAAAACAAAATACAAGTTTATTACGCTCACGAGCGGGCTCCGTCTTACAGACGCTGCGAGTGTCTGAGAGGGAACTGATAAGCATACGTTTCAATACAGCATTTATACAATTACTCCAAGCCTTAGCGCAGCATGGCACGCACTGAAGATTCCCTGTTCCACCCAGATGCAAAGCTGCTAACTCTTGATAAACCCTCACCCACATTGTCTCCAAAGATAGATAAGGGACATCTACAGGCGTTGGTGGTTTTAAGATAGGAACATCTGCGTGCCAGGGGCATCTCAACAGGGCCAAGCCTTTATTCTTGCAGGCAAGTATGTTGAAACAACCAGCTCTCAAACACATGATGACCTGGAATAGTCCCCATCCTTGCAAGATCCCTCATAGAAACACAAAATGGGTGTCCATAAACAAAATGGCAGAGGCATAGGCTAACTTAGCATGATACATTTTTTACCGTTTAACAGCCTTTGGCCCACTGCCGTAGTTGCCTTCGTTTTATAAGGGGAAACACTAATACGGTGAAAAGACTAGAGCCGGCGCGCTCAATACCTATTAGATGACTTACAATCTAAAAGTAGAAAAAGGACTACTTGTTTAGCTAGACTACTTCTGAAAGTTTTATGTTATAAAAATATGCAATCGCCAGGTCCAATACTCCCCATGCTCAGTCTTTCCTTTCCAAGAATTGTTATAAAAAGCTTGAGAAATGATTTGTAGAGAATATGATGGGTTTAGACTGCACAAAACAGTGCTTCAGTAAATGTAGAATACCAAGTTATAAATATGAACCTTTTTTTAAAAGAAATGAGCGAATCACAGGTGTACTTGTGGCAAACAAATGATGACCGTGAGAAATGAGTTCTGCCCCATTTAATTCACAAGAAGTTTTTTGGACTCTCTGGTTTATTGACTTCTGCCATGATTGAGTCCCACTGCCTGAGTGTCACTGTAAGCCCTGCTGAAATGGACTGAGAGTGCCAACCCCAGTGTCTGCTTTTTAAGATACGGTCCGCTGCTGTGCAGGTGGTATAAGAGGCTCTAGGCTGATTGTACATGAACACACGTGTGCGGGCTAATCATGTGAGCCAACCGTCTAACTCACACCAGTGTCTGCACACAGGTAGCCTGTCACAGTGGGGGATCCTGCATGGGTTTGTGGTAACCTGTGCAGTTTTTATCATATGAGTGAGCATTAATACTATGAGTATTTGCATCTTTAGTGTTTCACTGAAATGTATAGTGTGTCACTGTATTGTACACTGTTGGGAAAATCTACACCACAGCACAGTTTTGCCACAGTATATAACATTAGAGATAAAGGTCCTAAGAGTACACTGACAACTGTGACCTCATGTTGCTTAGCCTGTCTCCAAGGTTAGTTAATATATATATAAAAAAGAAAAATGAGGTCCTAGAGAAAAAGTAAAAGATACATCTTGATGTTTCCCTAAGCAGTACATATTTGTGAAAATGTCATTCCGATCCTGATTTACTGTAAGATTGGTGCGTCCCACTGATGTCTAGGCCAAACTATGGCAAAACTGTCAAATAAGGAAAATTGAAGTTCTAGGTAAAAGTACTTACAAAAATGATATTCTTTATTTAGTATCCAAATCTCCTTCTTGGAAAGTATTCATAAAAAACGTGCATATCTATGCAAAACAACCAAAAGCACAAATAGCCAACACATGTTTCGCAACTATCTTTTTTTCAAAAGTATGCTTCTTCAGAGCTAAAAATAATTTCTAAAAGTTAAAGTAAATTACATTGATTACACACATTTAATCCCCAAAAAATCAAACATTTATATATCAAAATCCCATAAACCACACTTAAAATAATAAGAAAAGAGAACGAAAAAAGAGAGAACATTAATTACTTCCAATTTTCACACCAACATAAATTCATACATTTTAAGCTAGTAAAAACAATAAGGCATTGTGGGACCATGAATGCAAAAGACAGTTCGTTTGATTTAAAAAAAATAGCTGATTTTTTAGATTCAATTTCCAGTGTAAACATGCATATCACATTGTCGAACTTTCCAGTACAAAGTCAATGTAGTTGATAGAAAACATGTTGCTAACTGTCATTTATAAAAAAAAAGCATGTCGAATTATAGAATACTCTTAACTTAAGTATGACACTCAAAATAAAACATCTAAGTTAAGATTCTCAAAGAGAAACCCAGACCAACACTCCTAGTTCCTTCTTAAAAAATAAAGGCTCAGAGTTTAATAAGAAGAGAACAAACCATTATTTTGTAGTGACATTTTGAGGTGACAAGGCTCAATGTGATGCAAAGTTGTTATATGTACAATCAGTCTCTAAATTATATAGAAAAGCTAATAATACCTATTTAATCATGTGCTTTAAAAGATTCTGATTGGATATCATTTGTTACTTTGTAAATAAATATGATTACTAGCCTTTTGTATATCCCAGTTCAACTATTGGCTCTATTGTGGCCCCCACAGGGGGCCACCCTAAAAGGGCGGCCCTTTAGTGCCATTTGGGCACTAACCCACCCCTCTGATGCCAGGACTCCGGGAGGAGTCCCCCCCCCCTACCTGTGGCGTCACTTCCGGCGCGCCAAGGAGGTGGGGAGGGTATTTATGACCCCCGGCCATCCTGGCGTCCTCTTTTCGCGCCGGGCACGCCGTCTGGTCGAGTTGTCCGTCTTGCATGGGCACGCCGTTTCGCCATCGTGGGCATCGTCGATTAAGGTTGGTGCATCCACGAGGCCTGGCCTAAGGGTGCTTAACCCCCCCCCCCCGGCGAGGGCTTGTGGTGTTGTGGCCGGGTTGATCAACGGGGGTTGGGCAACCCCTACGGTCTATGTGGCTTGTTTGGTTTGGCCGCGTGGGCTGGAAGAACCGAGCGCGGCCGTCTATGGGGTTGGGTGCTGTGGCTTGGTTGGTCGGGGCGCCTGTCCCAGCGGAGGGCCGGTTGTCTGGTCGTTGGGTCCGGCCTCCGCCGCGCTTTGGGGTCGGAGGCCCGGGCATCTCATAGGTGTTCCATTCACGGGATTCGGCATCTGGTGCGGCTGGGAAGGCACAAGCCTCACCCGTGAATTTAAAATGTGGAGGTTTTCTGCTTGGATTAAATTGCACTGGTGTGGTGTATATCAGTTGTAGAATGCCCTGTGGGGGCAAGTAGGGTGGAGTTTGTAGCACTGGTGTAGTGTGCAGGTCAGGGATAGAGTGCGCTGCGGGGTAACTGGTGCTTAGAGGGTACAGGTTGTGCACCGGTGTAGTGTGCAAGTTAGTGAAGGGGAGACGTGGGGCCGCGTGTAATAACTGAAGCGGGTAGGGTGCATGGCCCTGTACTAAACAATGCAGGTCATGGGGTAGAATGTGCACTGTGGGGGCAGATAGGACTCTGGGGTGAAGACGGCACTTGAGGGGGGAACAAAGGGGTAAGTAAATATTCCTGGGGCGGATTCTTTCACTCTGAGGTAGACACAGCTCCCAGACCCAGGGTTCAGTGCGCAGCTCGGGGGCTGAGGGCTCTCCAGCCCGAGGTGTGGCTTCCAGGCGCCTCCGAGCTTGATAGCAGAAAAGCGCCTCAGCTGCTGCTGGTCTCTCCTCAGGCCATGTCCTAGTCTCCCTCCCACATTCCAGGGTGTCCCCCTTCTCCACACCCCCGGCTCCTTCCCAGGCCCCGCCCCTTCCTCTTCTGCCGGTGACTCTGGCCTTCGCTACCACGAGACACAATAATGTTTTACTGGCAGGGGGCCAAGGATCGTCCGTTTGTGGAGAGGTGCAATTGGCATCTAGTGTAACTGTTTCTGGGTAGTGGGGCACAAGATTGTAATGTAGCATTTGTATAGCTCCTCGAGTCCTCGTGCTTCTGGCGTGGCCTCAGGCGCTGGCCTGTGCAAATGAGCGTACTTGAACAAACGAGTCTGTACATGACATCCCCAAGCCACCTGCCCTCCGCACTGTAGAACAATTCACCTTGTCACTGTCTCCTTACCAGGGACGCAGCTTCCGTTGGTGCAGCAGGTGCAGTGGCACCGGGGCCCAGAGGGATGAGGGACCCCACTGAAACCTGATTATTGCTGTAGATTATAAATAGGGCTACCGGTTTTATGATAAATAGTTTTTTGCATTTCCGTCTGCATTACCCATTATTCTTTGCGCCGTCTGCGCCACTTTGGTCGTGTCTCCTCGCGTTCCCGGGTCCGAGATGGTGCTCATTGCCTGGTGAGTTTGGGCCTCTGGGGCCGGTTGTTCTGGTCTCCGGTCGTGGTCGGGGGAACAGGGAATGGCAGAGTGGGGGCCGCACGTTGGGTATAGTGCTGGTTTCTGCGAGGCCTCTACCCGTCTCGGAAGGGGGGCCACTTGGGGCGGAGAACGGGCATGGCCTCGAGTGTTTTGCGTGCAGTTGCGGGCTGGTTGCACTGCCGTGGACTCGCGTCCGCCGCCACGGTGTACCTGTTTCTGCTATTTAGCAGTTTTGTGCCACACCCGGCAGTCATTTAAGGCCACGGGGAATGCGAGCACCGTCGGAAGGGGCCGTGGGCCTGCCTCTGCGCCCACGGGCTAGTGGCACTGGTCTGATTGGTGGTATGGGCTGTCTATCTGGGCGGAAAATGGGTACTGGTGGCATCGAGTTACTGTAGCCTGCAGGGTTTTTGGACATACTACATGCTACTTTTGTTGAGGCAGATGCGATCATGGGTTTCATGGGTACCCTCTGGAAGGGTTGGGGGGCGATGAAGTTACCTTCCTCCTTCGCGTGGGCCTGCGTTACCCCCCTGTTTTACTGCCTGTCTCTGACGTGGAGTCATTGTTTTGAAACTTACGACCTGGTGCGCTTTACTGTGGCCTGCACGCTTGACTAAGTGATAGCGCCCTGAAGAGCGGGGCTGTCGGGCGCGTTTGGAGCTGTTTACGGGTGTGCAGTGCGAATGTTCTGGGGTTGGGCACTGTTGTGGGGTTTTCAGCCTAGATCCCACGTCAGGGGAGAACCCGGTACCACTGTGCTCCCTCGCGGGAGTGGTTGATCCTAAGTGTAAGTCTGCGCTGTACGTGTGTACAGCTCATTGGTCTCAGTGCCCTCGTGTGATGTTTCTAGTCGTGTGCGTTTGTTCGTTCACTTGTGTGGTTGTTTCGCTAGGGTGCGCTAAACTGAATTGTCTCAAGCAATGTTATTCACTTCTGTTTCAGATTCTTACGTCTTTACGTGTTGTTACTCTCTGATAAGTCAGTCACTGCTCTTGACCTCTGGTCGTGCCGCAGGACCCCTCCTCCCCGCCGAGCGTACTTGATCGCGACTCGTCCCCCGCTGCCTGTCGTAGTTCTAGCCTCCCCGTTGCTTCGTAGATGCTGTCATGCCCGTGTAAGCTAGAGACAATCAGTTCACCTTCTCTATAGTTTGTCGTGTTATTCAGTCTGTCGTTATGGACAAAAGGATCACAAAACTTAGCACATTCCCTGTGTCAAGTTGGCAAGTTTTAGATGCCCCTCATAACAGCAGCATCGGGAGTTTCGTACATGGTCCTTGGTGAAATCCACCAAAAGGTTGCTAATTACTACAGGGTCACACAGTGTAGAATTTAGCACAGCTTACGGTGGGCAATTGTGCTGGGACCGGCAGACGGCATCGCAGGTCCAGCTACATTAGAGGGCCCCTCCCGCTCGGTGCGTGATGTGCATTGCCTGGGGGCAGACACAGGTGTAGGCATGAAACAAGAGAGTGAGCACTCAACAACATCCCGAGATCTTACACAGCACAGCACAACAGCAATGTTACGGGCAATACTCACTGGTATTGGACAGGCAGGGGCCTGTGTTTGACCTCATAGTCACAGGTTCAGAGCTCGGCAGGCACTCAGCCATCATCCTCCTGTGGTCGATAATGAGTACCAGTAAGTTGGGTTTCAATACACACCGATAAGCTGGTTTTAGCTGAAGGCTTTTGCAGCAAATGCTTTGTGTGTATGTGTCCATATTGGCCAGGCAAGATGTCAGTTAAAGGTTTTAATCCAATGCAAAGGAAGCCTCACGGTGCGCGCCCGAATCATTATGATATGGGGTGGCTTTATTAAGTATGTCAGCGTGCATGTGGCACATTTGATATGGAGCAGGACACCTATTGTTTACTTTAGGAAACTGGGATCTTGTGCCCAGGATCTGTCTTTCTTTGCCGTCGGTCACCAGCCCAATGGTGGGAAAGTACAATTTTACACTTTCTCCGGGATGTGCCCCCCCCCCCCCCGGATGTTGGCCAGGTGGCCCCTCAGCGCGTGAGGTTTGCATATTCCGTTTAGATGACTGTAGATTGTTGGAGGGGTCCCCAGGCCCGGGGGTACTACACCACATCCCTATCACAAACTGAAGGAAGTCAACCATGCTTTTAGGATGCCTCACTTAATTTGTTACTATTTCAAAATATTGGAACAAGTTACACCCTATAAGCCCGGCAACTAAGCCATAATAGGGGCGCAGTGATCTTAAGCAACTAACCAGAATCGTCGAAGCCAGTAGTACTAGCTTGCAGGTGTAGGTATTTTGTGGATACATCCGGACAAGATTCTCACCACGAAGTCACTAGCTGTGGCTTTTCCCTTAAGCAACTTACAACCATTACAAGATTAACAGCCCTGGCTTGCTGTGGAAGTAATGTTTAGGGCTTATTACAATAGAGGGATACATATTCAGAGGGGACAGAACCATGCGGGCCATAAGCGTCAGGCCACCTGGGGGCATGAAAACTACTTTTATAGGGCACTGCTGAATATACCATGGGCACCTCGTGGCAGTCAAATAGAGATGACTGGTACAACAGACAAGTTGGCTGGCTCGAATCATACTTGTTTCACTTAGAAGGGATGATTTGCTAAGTCATAGTTGCCTCTGACAATTATTCTTCGGCTTATAATTGGTTATTTAAGCAGAGTTGGGGGCAGGTTAGCTACCTCGCCTTGTCTCGGCGGGATTGAAGTGTCCTTTGGGGTCGTTTTGACCAAGCAGAGCATTATCGCTTTGTATATCTGGGCATAAAAGAATGCCGGCAAGGATACAGGGGACTACAGGGCAAGGTTTGCCTGTCCCGAGCATAGTATATGCAGGCGTGAGTAACCTTAATGGCCACCAGTTCAACTGTGCATCATTCTCTTCTCCCTCAAGAGAGCAGGCCGTCCTTGAAGCCCTCATCCATCGAAGGCGTATATTTAATTTTATTACACTTCTTGATCTGATAAAAGTATCACGGATGGGGGGCATAGTAGTCTCCCAGCGGTTGTGGCTTCACACCCAAATCATATCGGGGCACCCAGTGGATGAGGCACGTTAGACATACAGTCACACAAACCAGAGGGACACCATTCAATTGTTTGCCACAGTTCATCAACAAAGCTGTCTGGGCAAATGTATGGATGATGCAGCAAAGCAGGTGCACTCTGTATACAAGGGCATGTTACCAGTTGCTCATGTGAGGAAAAATCACCCGCCCTATAGCTAGGGCAGCCAGGCATGTGGTGGAAGTTGTCATCTAACAAGTGGGTTGCGGTGCAATAAGCTGGGGGGAACATTGGGTCAGAGCACAAATTGGCTACAAGGTATTGAAGAACATTTGGCATTCCTACTACTCAAGAAAGGGCAGGTATTCGTACATGTTGTCCCCCTCTTATACGTCAGGTACACGAGGACACCCGTGCTTTATGTCACATATCCCGTGGCAGGATAGTCACCAAGGGGGGACAGGCTATTGGCATGCCTTGCCAGGACAGTGATAGACACTGCACACTAACTAGAGCCTCTAGGGAGGATAAATGCTGGAAACACAGACTGGGGTGCGCTGGGCCCAAAATTCCCTCACCAAAGCTGCGGGGGCATCATGCTGCCAGGTGGCTTTGAGGGACGGGCAAGGGCATTAAAGAGGCGTATTTCGTGACAAGGCATTTTCAGGGATGCAGAAGGGTCCCAGCGAATCCACCAAAGGTTGTCTGCAGCGAAACAGGTAATTTGGAATCTTGGAGTCGGACACTATTACTGGTGTAAGTATCAAGGGTCGCAGATGGACAGCAGGGACTATGCATCTGTT
The DNA here is from genome assembly GCA_963921515.1 of Calotriton arnoldi. Taxonomy (NCBI): domain Eukaryota; kingdom Metazoa; phylum Chordata; class Amphibia; order Caudata; family Salamandridae; genus Calotriton; species Calotriton arnoldi. Next base: position 2,959,617 of record CAWUFW010000501.1, read on the forward strand.
ACCGGACAACAGTTCAGCAAGCATGGGGAGCTGCGTAAGTTGTCACTCCACGAAAGGGTGCGGTGTCGCTAATAACGGGTACCATACACATATTCTCTCAAACCAGTTCTGACACCATTACTGTGTTCAACAGAGTTTAGCTATCCAAAAGGGCTGTGAAATGGGGTACAGAAGGGTACATAGAATGTTGTAATGTTTTCTTGTGTGTTGCAGGTGGAGTTATAGGGCGATCTGGAAGCAGATGGGTACAGAAGGGTACCTCTGCGGGGCAAAATAGGGGTGCCAGAGCCAAATACCAGGAGCCTCATGGGAGGTTCCTGGAAGACCGTGTCGGCGCCCCGCTTGTCCTTCGGGCGGTTGTGGGCCTGAGCAACCGGGGGCTTGCCATGCTACGCTCCGCCCTGAAAGGGGCGTGAGTAATAAGGGACCAATGTGTCACGTGATCCGGTAAGGAGGATCACCTCATAAGGTGTAGCACTGATTGGGTTCTCCACAGTGCTTGGCTCATCAGGCGGGCGGGGCAGCATAGGTTGGTTACAGCTGCCTGCCCTGGGATCGCCCGTAAGATAACCCACCATATTGCATACTTTTGTACAGGGGGTCCAGGGGGTCTTACCGCAGGGGGAGCAGGACAGGTGGATTTCCCATAAGGGATACATGGCAAGTTCACAAGCACACGCTTCAGCATTGTCACAAAGTTCTAGTTTTGGACATCCCTGTTCACCATGATAGCAATCAAAGGGACGGTATAAGCGTTGGGTCAACCTCAAAAAATATGTGCAATCTGCTCCATGGGCAAGTTACGGGTTGCTTCAGATAAGCATATAACTTCTCGCCCTGATGGCCTAAGTAGGCAGGCGGGTTGTGGGAGCGGTCTCCTTACAAGTGGGCTGCTGTCCCATGGAATGGGGACACAGGTGTTCAGGCACATACAGTGCTGGAAGGACGGCCACTAGGTGAGATCAACACATACATGGGGCAATGTGAGCGATGGTTGTCTGAAATCGTCCCGCGCAGAGAGGCACGGGGCTCAGTCATGTAAGGCAGAGGAACTAGCCCTCAGGGGGTGATTAGTTAAAGCACAAGTTCCCAGACCTAAGGGCCCTCATGAACAGATTGGAACAGAGATTGGCCTAAGGGTGAGTTCTCCCCAACTTCTTAGTGATACATCTAGGGGGCAACGACCTCACTGCCATTGGGAGGAGGCCAATTTTACAAGCCAAGAAGGCTGATTTAGGGGAAATCGGTAAGTACATGGGTCAAAGTGAGATCTGGTGGTCTGAGATTATCCCCTGCAGAGTGTGGCACGGGGCTAAGTCAGAAGAGGCTGTTGAACATTCCCGTAAGAGATTGAACAGTTCAATGTGTAGGTTTACAGACCAGAGGGGGCTGGGTTTCATCAGACATGAAATGATTCAAGCCAAGGTTCAAGGTTACTTTGATAAAGATGGTGTCCATCTATCACCAGTAGGGATGGATCTCTTCCTCCTGGACTTACAGGAGGCCCTGGAAAGGAGAGGTTGCAGGTGAGAAATGAGCTGTTTTGGTGGGGGCTCTGGCGGCGGGGGCCGCCTCCAGAGCTGTGGCGGAGTTACAGCGCGATCTGGAAGCAGATGGGTACAGAAGGGTACCTCTGCGGGGCACAATAGGGGTGCCAGAGCCAAATACCAGGAGCCTCATGGGAGGTTCCTGGAAAACCTTGTCGGCGCCCCGCTAGTCCTTCGGGCGGATGTGGGCCTGAGCAACCGGGGGCTTGCCATGCTACGCTCCGCCCTGAAAGGGGCGTGAGTAATAAGGGACCAATGTGTCACGTGATCCTGTAAGGACGATCACCCCATAAGGTTTAGCACTGATTGGGTTCTCCACAGTTCTTGGCTCATCAGGCGGGCAGGGCAGCATAGAGTGGTTCAGCTGCCTGCCCTTGGATCGCCCGTAAGATAACCCACCATATTGCATACTTTTGTATGGAATAAACCTGCAGCAATATTTTCCCAAACAAGAGTTGTGTTGTGTATTTATTTATGCATGCATGCTCTGTTATTGTGTGGGTGGGGTGTGTTGCCGATAACGGCACTATGCGGCGGCCTGCGGCCCCCGCAGGGGGCCACCCTAAAAGGGCGGCCCTTTAGTGCCATTTGGGCACTAACCCACCCCTCTGATGCCAGGACTCAGGGAGGAGTCCCCCCCACCCCCTTACCTGTGGCGCGCTAGGCGCGCCAAGGAGGAGGGGAGGGTATTTATGCCTCCCCGGCCATCCTGGCGTCCTCTTTTCGCGCCGGGCACGCCGTCTCCCGCGCTACCGCTTATCCGGCGTGGGGTGGCAGGCAAGGTACATAGAATGTTGTAATGTTTTCTTTTGTGTTGCAGGTGGAGTTACAGGGCGATCTGGAAGCAGATGGGTACAGAAGGGTACCTCTGCGGGGCACAATAGGGGTGCCAGAGCCAGATACCAGGAGCCTCATGGGAGGTTCCTGGAAAACCGTGTCAGCTCCCCGCTAGTCCTTCGGGCGGTTGTGGGCCTGAGCAACCGGGGGCTTGCCATGCTACGCTCCGCCCTGAAAGGGACGTGGGTAATGGACCAATGTGTCACGTGATCCTGTAAGGACGATCACCCCTTAAGGTGTAGCACTGATTGGGTTCTCCACAGTGCTTGGCTCATCAGGCGGGCAGGGCAGCATAGAGTGGTTCAGCTGCCTGCCCTTGGATCGCCCGTAAGATAACCCACCATATTGCATACTTTTGTATGGAATAAACCTGCAGCAATATTTTCCCAAACAAAAGTTGTGTTGTGTATTTATTTATGCATGCATGCTCTGTTAATGTGGGGGTGGGGTGTGTTGCCGATAATGGCACTATGCCGTGAGAGTGACCGCATTTTACTAGATCACATTTGCAAATCCATCTGAAAATGAGGGCGCTTTAGTGCCACGGTGTATTGGGATGTCCTTCAATTTTCCATTTTTTGTTTAACAGATCCCCCTTTCATGTCTCTCTTCCTCCCCTTTTCTTTTTTTTAAAGGCATCTTGCAACTCCTCGGACACTGCTACTGGGCTTCTTGCCGCTCATTTCATCTGCAGTGCGCTGCATTCTGCATGGGTAGTACTCAGAACATTTAAAAGCATTGTGTCGGCTATCTTGGATGAGAACAATAATGTTTTGTAATCTCTTTTGAGGGCTTAGAGCCACCTGTAGTGTCGCGCTCTAGTGGTCGCGCGTAGGCGCGATGACGTCGAGCGCGGCCGCCATTTTGGGCGCGAAGTTAGCGCCCGATATCGGAGCGGCACAGACGTATTTCCCGGCGCTCTTCTGCATATTGCCTAAACTCGAATAAACAGAGTTGAACCAACCCCTGTGTAGTGCATAATTGGAAGGGGTAAAGCAGCATATTACAGTGGCGACGAGATCGGGATTTGAAGAAAAGAAAAAAAAAAAAATTTCGGAAAAGACAAAACGAACCACAACGAGTTCAGTAAGAGGACACAAGGACCCACCGGAGACGAGGCAAAGCGGGAGAGCGTGGCAGAGGACGGTCCTACTGCGAGTCAGCACCACCGGATCAGGTAGAGGTGATCAAGGAGAGCGCACAGCCCCAATACATAGGAGGGTGGAAAACAGGGGAGCAGGAGGCGAAACCCCAGATCCCGCAAGACATCCACGGCCCTGGCGGAGGTGGAGCAGCGCAGCGACGGGGGAGCCCAGGGTCCCCACCATGACCACACACCTCCTAGGAGCACGGGCACACCGGGCAGTCCAAGAGGAAACGTAGAGGCACCGGAAGGTAACGCCACAATGTGCGCGCAGGCGTCTACACTCACGACGCCCATACCCTTCCTACCGAAACCTGGCGAACCTCTGATGAAATGGGAGGACTGGAGGGAGTACTTCAGGAACTACCTAGAGGCCCTAGAAGACGAAAGTGGAGAGGCATTCCCCAGCAAAAGGAAGAAAAGGATATTGCTCCACAACTTAGGCCCGGAAGGAATCAGAGTCTTTCAGAACCTAGTCCCCACGCCACGGCTGGCCGCAGACGATGATGTATACCAACACGCGATTGATGACCTGAACAACCATTACAGACCGGCAGTGTGCACGTCTATCGACAGATACACCTTCCAACAGAGGAAACAAGCGGGAGAAGAGTCCATAGATGACTACGTGGCAGCGTTGAGGAAATTGGCGATCACATGCAAATTTGGCGCCTTGCACGACGAATTTATCAAAGACCAGATCGTCATGCACACGAAGAACACAGCGATCCAAGACAAACTGTGGGTTAACGGGGACGCCACACTGAAGGACGTCATAGCCATGGTAAAAAAGGCGGAGCTGTCGAAGAGATGCGCTGAGGCAGCGAAAAAGAAAGTACAGAGCGGACCATGGTCAATAGAGTCACGGAATTAGAACCGCCGGACAGAGGAAAACGTAAGGAGGCGGAAGGGAGAGCCCAGAGTAAATGGACTCCACGATACACACAGGCACAGAAATCAAACAGGGAGGGCACCACCACGTGCTATAGGTGCGGCAGTCCATCCCATGCGGCAAATGACAAGCGATGTCCGGCCTTCCGAGCCAAGTGTATGTACTGCGGAATTGTTGGACACTATGAGAAAGTGTGTCGCCGCAAGGTGAAGCGGCCAACAGTCCAGTACGTTGCACACGACGAGGGAGGTGCAGAAGGTGAAGAAGAGGAAGACGATGTGTTGTGCATCGACGGACAAGTCCTAGGCATTGAAGGAAGTCGCTCCAAGAAACCACAATGTGATATGGTCGTAGGAGGTGTTCAGATCAAAATGGTGGCGGACTCCGGCTCTCCATTTACCATCATTCAAAGGACGGTGTGGACCGAGAACTTCAAACCCAACCTGGGATCACACCTCGAGCCCCCAGACATACGTCCGGTCACATTCACAGGAGAACCCATCCCGATGGTGGGATATCGAGTCCTGAGGTTTGAGTTCAAGAACCGCAGTGCGGAGTGCAAATTATATGTGGCAGAAAAGGGGCCTTCCGTCCTGGGATGGATGGACCAGAGTGAGCTGGGCATACAATTGAACCCAGGGGGGGATACGCAAGTCCTGATGACCAGCACAGACAACCAATCGGACTTCGATAAGATGAAAAGAGAATTCCCCACAGTATTCGGAGGCAGAGTGGGTAAACTAGCGAAGTTCACACATAGAATTGAACTCAAGGAAAACGCCAAACCGGTATCCCACAAGGTGAGGAACATACCGCTAGCAGTCAGGGAAGCAGTGCAAAAGGAGTTGCAAAGATTAGAAGAAGAAGGGATCATCGAACCAATTAACAGTTCGGAATGGTTGGCCCCGTTGGTGGTAGCGAGGAAACCCAATGGCAAAGTTCGGTTGTGCGTGGACCTGCGCGAATTGAACAAGTGCATAGTAGTTGAAAAATTCCCATTACCCAGAATAGACGAAATGCTGGCGAAGACGAAAGGTATAAAATGGTTTTCCACCGTGGATCTCGCCTCTGCCTATCATCAGATAGCACTGCACAGCACGAGCAGGAAACTTACGTCCTTCATTACGCCATTTGGATGCTACCAATTCCGCAGGATGCCGTTTGGCTTGGCATCAGCAGCGGCGGTATTCCAAAAGCTGATGCACAAACTATTCAAGGACATAGAGGGAGTACAATACTTCCAAGACGACATCTTGGTAATGGGCAAAGACCAAGCCGACCATAACACAAAGCTAGCAATGGTGTTACAAGTCTTGGAAAGGAATGGCCTGACAGCCGAATGGGAGAAATGCAGACTAGGGATGGCGTCTGTCACATACTTGGGTCATGAGATTAGTGACCAAGGCATCACACCCAAACACGCAAATGTCAGAGCAATATGCGAAGCACCGGCACCGACAAGCAAGGAAGAAGTGAGATCGTTCTTAGGGATGGCCGAATATTACAGCAAATTCGTGCAACACTTCGCCACCAAGACACACCACCTGCGACAACTGGTACGAGACAAAACTGCCTTTCAGTGGACAGAGGAAGCGCAAGGAGAGTTTCAGAAAATCAAGGAGGATGTCAGCAGAGCGGTCCCCCTGCAAGGTTATGACCCGCATGGAGAATCCATATTAACCACAGACGCGAGTGATAAAGGCCTAGGGGCAGTCCTCATGCAGGGAAGGAAGAACGGAGAGCAAGCGACCATCAGCTTTGCATCAAGGACATTGTCATCCACAGAACAGAAGTTCAGCGTGATAGAAAAAGAGATGCTGGCTGTGGTATGGGCCATGTCGAAGTTCCGCCAATTTCTATGGGGCACAAGATTCCAACTCCGGACGGACCACAAACCCCTTGTCAAGGTACTAACGTCCTGCGGGCACGCAAGTGCCACACCCCGCATCGCAAAAATGACCCTGAAATTGTTAGACTACAGGTATGATGTGGAATACATCCCAGGAGCCAAGAACAAAGTGGCGGACTACCTCAGTCGAGCTTCAGCCATGGAGGACGCACCCGCAAGTACGGACGAGGATGAAGTCAGAGTGGCATTCACGGAAGATCAGGAGAAGGTGATAAGTGGGCAGGAGTGGAAGCTAGCCTACGAAAGGGACACAGACCTCGAAGACATCAAGGCATTCATCATACAAGGGTGGCCAGAAAAAGGCACCTGAAAGTGGAACAAAGGAAATTCTTCGAAGTAAGGGAAGAGCTATCAGTAGGAGACCAAGGAACTTTCCTGTTTAGAGGGGAGAGAATAATCCCTCCAGGGTCGTTGATACCACACCTGCTGGCAGTGTTGCACGAAGGGCACTTGGGCATCGTTAAAACGAAGTTAAGGACCAAACAGATGTACTGGTGGCCCGCAATGGATAGTCAAATCGAGAGACATGTAAGAGAATGTGATCAGTGCCAAAGAGCGGACAAGTCACAAACATTACTACGTCCGTCACTAGGGAAGTTTGACAGTCCAGCCAACCCGTGGGAGGAATTGTCAATAGACATTCTCGGTCCGGTGTTGGATGCGGAAGGGAACCCAAAATACGTGGTAGTTCTCATAGATAGGTATTCTAAGTGGCCCGAACTGGACATACAGGAGGTGATGGACACAGAGACAGTGCTGAAGTTTCTTACAGCTACCTTCCTCAGAGAGGGCATTCCTCGTTCCATCTTGAGCGACAATGGACCTCAATTCACATCAGAGAAGTGGAACCGGTACATGGAACGAAACGGCATCCAAATCAAGCACACATCGGTCTACCATCCGGCAGGGAATGGTCTTGCAGAAAGGTTTAATCGAGTAATAATGGGGTCCATCCAAACAGCCATAGGAATGGGAAAGGACTGGGAGAAGGAGGTGAGAAGTATGCTGTGGGCCTACCGAATCACACCAACCGGCACAGGATACAGCCCGTTCCAAATCCTAAGAGGACGTGAGCCGTTCACGAAGGACAATCTAGCATGGAAAGAAAAACGGTCACGAGTAAGTGGTCCCCGGCAGTCGTGCACCACAACTTAGAGAGAGCCCAGAGAACGTACACAGAACAGTACAATAAGAGACGCAATGTGAAAGGAACATCCCTGGAAAGAGGGGAATGGGTCAGAGTCAAACTTGCCCAGTTAAGGAGGAAAGGAGACAGCAAATACAGCCTGCCCCTGAAAGTTGAACAAGTGTACAACAGAGCTGCTTTACTCAGTGATGGGAACGTCTGGTCGCAAGATCGCATGTCCAAGTGCAACAAGATATTACAGTGGGACAAAGAAGAAAGATCAATGTCACAAGAGAAACAAAGTTTGCCTGCAGGGAACACAGCTCCAGGAGAAGAAGAGATGGACCAAGGAGTAGAAGGCAATAGGGAGGAGCAGGACGAGAATGGTAATCTAATAACAGAGGAAGAGCAGGAGGACAATAGCAGGACTCCGGAGAGAGAGAGCCCTAAAGGACGTGAAGAACCGCCGGCAAGCCGAGCAGATGGAAGGGGAGAAGTATCCACCTCCACTCCGGTAAGACGTACAAGGGCAGGGAGACTCGTGGTAAGGCCTGCCAAATACAGAGACTATGATTTGTGAGAAGTGAAGTAACTCCTGGCCGAGAGACTCTGGGACTACCTTCCTATTGTTATGGTTTGTGTGTTTGATAAAGAAGGGAGATATGTAGTGTCGCGCTCTAGTGGTCGCGCGTAGGCGCGATGACGTCGAGCGCGGCCGCCATTTTGGGCGCGAAGTTAGCGCCCGATATCGGAGCGGCACGGACGTATTTCCCGGCGCTCTTCTGCATATTGCCTAAACTCGAATAAACAGAGTTGAACCAACCCCTGTGTAGTGCATAATTGGAAGGGGTAAAGCAGCATATTACACCACCTCCCGGATTTTCATTTGTCAGTCTCCATGTCCTTAAAAATTTCTTGCTTGTAAGTGGTTAATCTTGTCTCTTTGTCCCACCTTTTAGTCATTTGTTAACTCCGAGGGAGCAGTTCCCTAGGACTTGTACTCTTCCACGTGTCTCATTATAGCAACTGTAAAAGAGTCTACGTTTTCCTTTGTCTAAGCCCACCTCAAGGAGCGCTGGGTGTTTTCAGTTGCTATGAGCTCTGAAGTCAGGCAGCCGCTTATTTCCCGTTTTTGTTTAGAGTTCAGGGGGGGAGGTCTTCTCAACATGAAAACGTTTTGCCGGAGAGGGCCGTGACCACAAGTATCTAGTTATGCGCTGCCAATGCGAACACAAAATCGCTACTGTTACGATTTATTTATTAATGTATATTGCCCCAATTTAAGATGGCCACACGTCATGCGTGATGACATCATTAATGTCACACGTCATGACGAGTCCGTCTTATGGCTATTGTCAAGGCTCGTGTAAAGCCATCAAACTGGCGTTGCCAGTGGTTGTTTTTTCTCTCTTGCTTATTTCCTCCCATTACACCTTCTTAAACCCTTGGAATTGCACATGGCAGCCAGGAGATCCTGCGGCAGCGCCTCTCAGCACTGTCAGTTTCCGAGCAGCTTTTCTTTGCTACCATTTTGAAACTCTAAACTATAAATTAAATTAATGCGGGGCTAGGGCTTCTTTTGTGACGCTACAAGACTGCAGGATTTTCTGGATAATAGCCTAGGACTGTAAAGTGATTTATATCCCGGGTTCAGAGTCACTCCGGTGCACATGACACGTGCAGATTCTTTTCTCTGTCCCCCTCTCCAATTTTCGTCGGTCCCTCTTACTCACTATCTTGACAGCCCCCTCCCCGCATCTTTCATTTTCTCAGTAGTACATTTCAAGTATGTTTCCATCAACAAGCTTTCAGTGTGTTTGCACCTCCCTTGGAAATCACCAGGGATATTGCAGCCTGTGTGCATGCGACATTTGACTTCCCAACTGTGAATTGCTGGATTTTAATAAGTTGGTAGAAACTGTGATGCTGAGCACAGATGGACTCGTATATTCACCTTCCTGACTGAAATAATATGATAAAAATAAGTATGGACGTTTTAAACGACAGATTAAAACTATACTTGCCTGTGTAGGCCTACCGTAATCATATTTGGTGGCTGATGTTTAGGTCACAATATTGTTTGCAGTACGAGCATGCGAATGTCAAAGACTGAACTTACTTGCATGCTCTATAGGAAATCCAGATAGTCATCACACAGGTTAGATGGAAGGTGGCTAGAAAGGGCCCGTTGCATGGCACCCTTTTCATTAAGAAAACTCACTACGTAATTATCTCTTCATACTCATTCCTCTTCGAATTTAAGGTGTAATACATTGCTTTCATCTCTACCGATATTAAATGTGACTGTTTCCCCCAATTCTTCTTAAACTTGCTGTAAATCATCCTGAGAATACTAAAGATATTGGTATCACTACTGGTACCAGAAAATCGAGGCCACCACGAGCTGGTACTTCTTAATCGGCACAATTTGGCTTGAAAAGTGTAGAGCTTCAGTGAAACACCACCCCTTCGTACCCCTTTCCCCCCTCCGTTTGGTGCACTCGGGGAAAGTGATCAAGTAGCTCCAACTCCTACCTTGTAACACAAATTGTATTCCTGTGCATGTAAGAATTATCTTTGTGCAGAGCTGGTTGCTGAGTGGGCTAATGCATCCACTCCTGGGATCTGTGTTTGACCTCCTGGTAACATGTTCGAATCCCGGCAGGTCCACTCATCCTTTCAACGTCGATAAAATGAGTACCATTGAGTTGGGTAACAATAAACATCTGTTATTTTTGCTGTAGGAGACCTAAGACTTGGATGAACACTTGCTTTACAAATACTCATTATATTGTGTGCCCTTGTGTCTTGTATGTAAAGCGAACCTGTGCTAAACTATCGCCCATCCAGGTGCTTCTCTCCTGGGATAGTTGAATTTTAATTATTCATGGCTTTAATGTACCTGGATATGGAGCGCCCTAAACACTGGAACCCAAATCACACTGTGGCTGTATTCCACAAACCCCATTCCCATCCCTGTCTCCTTTTAGCCTCCCAACCCAGGTTCTTCATCATTGAAGAAACTGAGATCCTCAAAACATTTTGGTACACCATCTTGTAATTTAATCGCTTTTCTCTTTATGTACTTGCACTCTGGTCATTATAATGGCAAACCAGTTCCCTATATTGCCAATCATCCACCTGCCACCTCTCGTATTGAACATCTACCTCACCACATGTGAGAAGTCCCTGGAATGTCCGACTGAAGTCCTGGTTTGAGACTCCCTCTAGAGCAGGCTTCTCTGACGAGTGACTTGTGAGCTACAGGTAGTTCTCCAGCTACCTGTGAGTAGCTCTCCTGTGTGCTGCCCAGCCTACTAAATTAGAAGCTTTTGTTTGGTTGAATTAGTATTTGTATACCAAAATGTAAAAGTGTGTTTAATGTATAAATGTGTGTATTTTCAGAACACCTAATTTCCAACATCTTTTTAATGCTGATATTTGAATAATAAATCATGCAAACTTGGGAGACTTATTACTAATATTATAACCGTGGTGCCAGGGAGCATTGCAGCTGTGGCTGTTATGTATTTCCCTTGTAGAGGCATTCCAAATTTGACTAACCCTTTTTTACTGATCGTGTCTGGTGTGTTCACTACCAATAATATTAGTAGCTCAGGATGATTTTAACTGAACATAAGTAGCTCTTGTTAGTGAAAAGGTTGGAAACCCCTGCTCTAGAGATATTATTTTTAATTAGATTGTTTCAGTTAGACTCTTACGTACACTTTTCATAGTCTCACACAGTGCACCTGGCCCACGTGGTCCTATCTATTTAGGATTCTGCCGGGCTGGACAATTCCGGTCGCCAACCACGTGATAAGCCAATGCACCCAAAGTGTAAAAGTCACAGCAGGTGTAGAGATTCACTTGCCGTGTGTAAAAGTGCTTCATTCTTTAATTGTGCCCACTTGCTTGGAATGCCGCCATGTCTGTTTTCGGCCCCATGAGGGCCCATGCTTTTTTAATTAGCTTAAAACCGCGCATAAATGACTTGACAGCTCTTACAAGCCATATGCTGTGCTCGGGTGACTACTGTCACCCTCCCAACTGCCCTGCACACCTCAAATACTGTCCATCAAAGAAGTTCTACACTGAGGGACTCAGTTCTCGTAATGAGGGCCTCAGTGTTCATAATTTGCAAAGAATTACAAAAAACTGCACTTTGTGCTCATCATCTGCTTGTTTTTAATAATAATGTCAATGAATGTGCTTGTTATTACGTTTCTGTTGTCCCACCCTCCTGGTTTTAGTTACAGTTCTTGGGTGTGACCTTCACCTTAATAACTCAATGACCGGCCATCCTGACAAGTTCTCGTTTATTGGTATCCACAAGTGCCTCTTCCCACTGTCCCCGATCACCAGTTTGCTGCCACAGAACTAGTCCTTTTAATGCACTGTTATTTTTCAACAGTGGTAGCAGAGGTTCCTTGTTTCAACCCTTTTTGACACATGTTGTACCGCATCCCCCCACGAGCCTTTAGGGTGTAATTTGGTATGCAGATGGCTAATTTGTAGATGCTATTTGATTTGCATGTGATATCATTTTGCTGCAGTCTTTAATTCTGGCTTTTGGTCATTTTGCTTGTGAATCTCAATGGGAACCAGCCTTTTTTTGGCAGCCTTCTTGCAATAGCTTCTCTCCTCTCGTAGGTGGGACCATCTGCCTCTTTCTTTCTGTGGTAACTCTTGCAATACCTTCTCTCCTCTGGTAGGTGGCACCTTTTGCCTCTGTCGCTACTTCATTTTTCCGGTCCAGGGAAGACATGGCTTGGCAGTTCGGGCTGGACTGTTCCCATGAGGCACAGGGTCAAGAATGATTTGCATATAGCTGTGTCTGAACTGGGGTGGCAAAGTGAGCTAAAGAACGATGATGGATTCAACCCAGATCTGTGACTGGGGGTGAGTGTCTGAAAAGTTTCAGCACTCCGTCCATCATCTCCTTGTGTTTGCTACTTCATCCTGCCCATGAACATGATGACAAGGAGCCCCATAAAGGCTCCAGTTATATGTCCTGACCTCAGTGTTTCTTTTTTTTAACACCCAAAAAAACACATCTGGAACTTACCTCCTACCTGTTTGATCACCAAAAAGGCAAAGCTATCCACACAATTCCACACCACTCAACTCCACGCATTTCCAATCCACCCCACATAATTCAACACCAAACCACATAATTCAACTCAACAACACAATTGCACAACACACTCCATACATCTAATCCACACCATGGAATTCCACATCATGCCACAAAATTCAATAGCGCATCACATAATTAAACTCCACTACATACCACTCCACAACACAAAATACCATTCCACATTATTACACACCATAACATACAAACCCACTCCACAAAGTTCCAGTACACTCAATACCACATAATTACTATCCACATATTTCCACTGCACACCCTGCTACATAATTCAACTGCACAAATCCACTCCAGACCACACTGTTATATGGTTCTTAGGCACATTATCGACATTGCTAAGTTAGCATGAGCTTTGCTGCCATGATGCTGCTTTTGCGCACGCTACTACATGACTTTGTTTTTGCAAGACTTTGTTTGTGCCCTTCACATGAGAACGGGTTGCCTTTCGCGTTCTCTGCCTTTCCTGGAGTTTAGTCTGAACACGATATGCAAGGTCGATAAACAATGCCCCTTGTTATTCTGTTCTGGTCAGTCCCTAGCACCTAGACATAACATGCTACACAGCTGCAGTACTGAAGACTCGTGCTTTGATATTACGTTGTTGCATGTTGTTTTAACACACTTGGAGAAAGCTGTTCCATGGAGAAGAGCTCTGCTGTTCCTATGATGTAAACCTTACATCCAGGCTTTAAGGTATGGGGTCTGCTGTCAAAGCCCAGAGATCGTTCTTTTTATAAAATAAACTTCTTCCTGTCAAGGGGAGGGTGGTTGGGACTATAGGCCCTTATTTCCACAGTCTTTAAAAAATGACTTCTCCCTTTTTTATTCTATGGAATTGTAACAATGCTAACTGTGCTGAGTTTATGCATTTTGCTGCTAGTAGTGGCACGTATACTGTATTGTAGAGCACGATAGTTAAAATAAACATTTTGAACTGTTTCAGTGACTCTGCTTATTCTCATTGTGGACAAGTAGGAGTGTGTGAGCGAAAGAGTACGTCTTGCTCCCGCGATTCCTGAGAGAGTCGGGAGTGTTGTGTTCTGGTTTGTCTAATCATTTGGAGCTCCGTGATATTTGGAGGAGAACGAATGAGACACTATAGCTAGTCGGTTTGGGATTTTGGGTACTGATGTGGTAGGTTGGTACACCCCTATTCACTGAGGTCCTGTTTTCCTGCGCATAGATCTGTGTATGTGCAGAATCCCTGCAACATGGCGCCGCCTACGTTTGGTCTGGTTCTTATCTGCGAGGCGCTTGAGTAGTGCTTGTCCACAATACCATCACCTCTGTTTCCGGAGACAGCTGTGACGGTTTAACCTCCTATATTGATGTTTTTATAGGTTCTTTCAAGCTTGAAGTTTTAAAAGGTTTATCTCTTTAATCTTAACCCGTTATTGCGCTGCCGTGCTCTAGGTTGTTATTCTTTGTTGTCAGTTATGGCGGTCCCGGCCGCTAATAGAGCAGCACTCACGGCTTATTCGACTCGGAATGGAGTCCCTAATGCTGGTGTTGCGCTGATTTTTGTAGTAGAGGCAGATGCGGCTTACCGCTTCGAAGTGTTTTATTCTTGGGTCACCTTTCCGGCGGTGGATGGGACAGATAACTTGTTTCACAAATATACGCCTACGGCCCTTCCTAATGCTTATCAGCCCTATTGGGCTCTTGAGATTCCGCTTACAGCTTGGCAACACCAAATTTGGTTTAATGGCGCCCTTCCTCACCCAATAACGCCGGTCCGTTTAGGTCCTTTATCGATAGATAGGGCCACGTGGCCCGTTTTGGCTGGGTATACCCCTCACCAGCGTCGTTTGACGACGGCGACGCTTGCAGAACTGCGTGTGTTACATACGTCTTTAATGCGCGTGCATAGAGCTGTTATACAGTTCATGTCGCGCAACTTTCAGGTGGGACCACCTGGCGTTGCTGCGCAACCTGCGGGACCTGGTGGTGTGACCATCAGTCCCCTTATAGTTAATTCAGTAATGGGCAAGCGTCCACAGAATAAGGATGAATTACCTTATTGGCTTGCTGAAAAATTTGGACAACTAGAGGCTGTCTTTCCAAATACCTCTCCTGTGGAAAAACACAGGATATTGACTTATTAGTTTGCCTAAAGACTTGCTTCCCGAGTTGGCTGATTGTAACACCTGGGGCAAGGTGTTTGCAGCGGTATATTCGAAGTGTTTCGGCACTCCCTCCATGACCATGCTCCACTCAGTGATTAAACGTGTTCAAGATGAACATGGAGCCGAAGCGGCTGTGGAGCTGGGGATGAGATTGGTGGGGGTGTTCGACGTGGTAGCTGATATGATCCTTGCCAATGTTAAGGGAGATGCAGTAAGCTTTCAAGTGGCAAACCGCTTGGAGGCTGTCCCTGATGTGGACAAGCCACACGAATTACCAAAAATGATTGCAAAGGCTTAGAAGACCATAGGCCGCAATAGTTTGGGAGTTAAGCCTTTTACTCAAACGCAAACTCAATCTCAAACTCAACAAAAAGTCCAGACGGATAAAGATGGACGTCCGTTCTTTCCTAAAAAAAACTGGAAAAATAAAAAACAAGGGCAGCAACAACAGAAGCAAGGTTCGCGTGCTGGTTCACCTACACCTGAGTCTTCTGAGCATACTTATGACTTGCGCAACCGCGCTAAAATAAAGTCTCCTGATAGATTTCAGGTCCCCGATCAATGTTCTCCTCGTTCTTCACAGGACACTTCTGGCTCTCAAGTCGGAGGAGGGGAACGTCAAGATCGTGGCAAGAGTCAACCTGCGCCACAGGGATGAGATCAGCCTTGACAGTTTGAAGTCAAAGGAAAACAAGAGGATCTACCTCGTTTTCGACCCCCATTTCAGAAGAAAAAAGTTGCCGCTCTAACAGCGAGGTATTCCTCAGACGGTGAGTACGCGACTCCTGGATTGGACATGGGCAGTGACTCTGCTCGACAGCGCAGCAGAGGTTACCATAGTGCGGGAGGCTCTGCTTCCCTGTCTGGAGGCGACAGCAACTGATACCTACGTTACAGTAGAGACTGCTGTCACCTGGGTTGCCCCCCCGGATAGGCTCTATGAAATAATTTTCCAAATTGAAGGTGATATACCTTGTCCAATCAAAGCGGTGTTCTGGGAGAATTTAACGTCCTCATATGACATTCTGTTAGCGGAGGCAGATTGGCCTCCACCCTTTGTATTGGCAGCTCCTAGGGGAGAAGACGTGATACTTCCGAGTTTTCCGCGTTACATCCCTCAAGAGCATGCCCAGACTTTGGCTGCAGGGTCTGCTTGTGCCCTGGCCACAGCGGTGTATCGTAATCCGGTGGGTTGGGATGTTGATTCACCGGCTCATGAAATACCTTTACGTTCTATGCCTCAGCCACAACCGCAATATCCAATCAGACGTGAAGCAAAAGCTTCCGTTTGTGATATTCTAATACAGTTGGAGTATCAAGGAGTGATTGAATCATGTACATCACCGATGAATAATCCTCTCTTTACGGTATCAAAACCTGATGGTTCTTATTGGATTGTATTGGATTACCGGGATTTGAACAGTCATTGTCGCACTTTTGCGGTGCAGAACACTCACAGCTCTGCACTGGTGAACAGTCTTGTTCATAAGAAATACAAAACTACACTTGATATTTCTAATGGTTTCTATAGTCTCAATCTCGCTCCTGAGAGCCGTGATTTGACAGCATTCACTGCCGTCGGGAATCAGAAAAAATTTACACGATTGCCTATGGGGTATAAGAATAGCCCCGGGGCATTTGCAGCACGTGTCGTGCCCCTATTGCACGACATAGATCCAGATGCGTTCTCGTACGTTGATGACATTTATCTGACGGACGATGAACTTATGCCACATCTAGTCCGAGTCGACAATATTATTTTGTCCTTTGCCGACTATGGATACAAATTAAATTTTGCAAAGTCGCATATGTTCCATTTGGCGGTGCTCTTTTTGGGCTATGAGCTCAATAATGTAGGAAAGGGCTTGGCCCCTCACTTCTTGGAGAAATGTGCACAGTTGCAAACCCCTTCTACACTGAAGAAACTTCAGTCTTTGCTGGGATTTTTGAATTTCGGGAGGACATACATTCCCAATTATGCCCAGCGTATCAAACCGCTCTTTGCATTGATACAAACGACCTTTTCATCTGCCAGCTGGCTTCCGGAACATACTTCTATTCTAAATTCTTTGCAAACAGATTTGCTTGCAACTAACTACTTGTTGACGCGTGACAACACCACAAACCTGGTAATACATATAGTTTCTGGGACAGTGGGTTTCACTTACTTGACGTTCAATGAGGGAGACACAGTTCCGATTGCATACAAATCACATTTATACACTGCTGCTGAAATGCGCTTTTCAACTGTTGAAAAAAATTATGACGGCAGTACAGATGGCGATTCTAAAGGAACGCTCACTGGCACAAGGCAAACGCATTCTTATGGTCACGCCCTTCCCTGCTTTGGAAGCCGTGACTAAGGCGAGTGTACCTAACTCGAAGGCACTACTTCCCCGTTGGATACAATGGGCTACTTCTTTGACATCTGCTGATGTCACGTTTATCTTTGATCCTTCCTTACAGACACAGGAGTTTTTACAGTATGAACACGTTCATCCTCCACCCTTGTCTCTGCTTCATTTACACCGATGGCTCGGCTCAACCGGCCACGGGTTCCAAACATGCTTATTCAGCCGCTTGCGCAATTGTTGCTGGCTCATTTGTTAATGGAGAGTTTAAGTCTTCCATTGTGCACACTCAAGCACTTGGAGACTGTACGGCACAATTGGCGGAGCTGCGTGCTCTTGTACTTGCTCTCGAGTTTGCTGATCCAAATGTGAATACTCTTATTGTGTGCGATTCTTATTACTGTGTCCAGTCTTTTAATGACAACTTGTTCTTTTGGTCTCGGAATGATTATCGCAATTCCAAAGGCAGCGCAATTAAGCATAAAACGCTTTGGGTTCGAGTGGCAGATCTTAAACAACGTCTGCCCCTCATTCATGTTCCATCAGCGTGTGGGAGCACATGCTCTTGGTAATTCCTTGGCTGATGAAGCGGCCAAGTCTACAGTAGCCACGTGCTCCGTAGCAGCAGTTCCAAGATCCAAGACTAAAATAGATAATGAGATTTTGACAGCTGTAGCTGCAACGAGGGAGGGAACTGCTTATCCTCAGGGTTTCCCTTCGAAATACTCTTATCATATAACTCCCGAACAAGTTCCTTATGCTTTGATTCCTTCTGTTGGGGAGCGGATGATCCCCAACATGGACCTCAGACCTACATTGATCAAAGCCGCGCACGAAGGCATAGCATCTGCGCATGCCGGTGTGTCGGCGACAGTCTCTATTTTACAGCAACGTTACTGGTGGCGTGGTTTATATAAACAGACCCGTAATTATGTCCTTTCTTATGACATTTGTCAGCAAATTAAGCCGTCTACGGTCACCCGCCTGCCACAGACACAGCTGTGTATTTCTAATCAACCTTTTGGCTGTATCTATCTTGATCACTGCGGTCCTCTTTCTTCTGATACTGCGTATAAATATATATTTGTTGCAGTTGATTCGTGCACTAGATTTCTTTGGGTTTGGCCACAACGCAGTGCTGATGCTCGAAATGTCATCAGGGATTTGCGTGTCTTTGTAGGGTTGTTTGCCTGTGGCACCTTCTATTCCGACCAAGGTCCAGCGTTCGCCTCTAAGGCGTACAAGGATGCGATGAAGTTAGTGGGGGTGCTGGTGCAGTTTTCGTCTCCATACAGGCCTGAGGGCAATTCAATTGTGGAGCGAATGAACCGTGACTTAAAGCAATCCTTGACTGCTAGAGTCTTAGGTACTGGCAGGAACTGGCTGGCCCACTTGTAATGGGGTTCAACGTGCACTTAATAACCTCCCTAGACGATCTCTGGGTGGGCGGACCCCATACGAAATGCTCTTTGGCATTAAAATGTTTGTGCCAGACCTTGATGGTCTAGACGTTGTGGCGGCTGCCGCAACCTTTGACGTAGATAATCATTCTACTGTGTTAGAGGATCTACAAAAGACCTGTGACAGCTATGCAACTGAACATTTACCCTCTTCCACTGATGCAGCACTACTGATTCCAATTGCCGGTTGGTTTCCAAAAATCGGAGATCTGGTACGAGAAAAGCTGGAGAACAAAAAAGAATTTGGTCCCTCTTATCGTGCACCGGTTCCAGTGCTTGGACTGAAGGGTACTTGTACAGTTATTTTACCTCCTTTACCTGGTCGCAAAGACAACAGACATATTTCAGTGTACAATGTCAAGCTACACCATGTGGCCAATTCTGAATAGTGTCACACCTGCAGTTTCATGCACCTCAATTTCATTGGATCCACTAACTTCATCATCTTCCACCGCCCCTCGTAGGGCTAAGAATGTGATCATGTATCATTGATCTTTCACCTGTCTGTCCTCTATCTTCTACCATGGATGTCGAGTAAATATATCATCCAGATGAGTCCGTCAGTGAAGTGCCGAACAGTCCTGGAGAACATCAAGCGGACCCGACACTTCCACCTCTGATAAATCAACCTACGAATGGCTGCTATGGAGATCATGCCAGTCTCTCTTCCGGCTCTTCTTCCTCGACATGCCGTTTGGCTGACACACCGACTAAATTGAGTATTTTTTTCTCTTGGTTCAAAAAGACTTACCTGGTCCCTCCTTGAACCTACATTTGGTTGCTGCTTATCCTACTCATCAATGGTCATTATTTGCCAGAACGCTCTTCAGTGAACTTGGTCGATGGAGTTCTGGCCCCCACACATCGTCCCATATCATGAAACGTGATCGGTCTCATGTTAATATTTCAGCATTCCCGATGGCATCGTTTGGGACAAAGTTGCCTACGAAGTCCACGGCCCAACCGAGGTGTTTCGCGTACCATACGTGTTTCGCGTCTCTCTAGGAGATGTGGTGATACGGGACATACATTCGGATGATTGGGATGTGCAAGCAGTACATGCACTGTTTTCAGATTTAAAGTATTATGCTGCTTTTGATGCTGAAGATTTGTATTTAAATTCTGCCAATTATGGTGATTTATTTTATCAGCATTATGGGCATCATTTTTTACACACAACAGTTACGTTAAGACCTGTTTTTAATTATACACAATGGGAACATTGTCCTACTCCCGTGGAGGGGAGTTCTAAAACTTTTAGGGATAAGTTCACTTATTTTACAGATTATGACATATCTATTCCGCAATCCTATTATTTTGAACTTCGATCATCTACTCAATCTAAATTTATGTTGACACACACAAAATTGATTTACGCCAACTTGTTTAGAAATCAATTGGCTACGCAGGGTTTTGATCATTGGAAAGATACTGTTGATTTAAAATCAATCTGGGGCACAAAACCTTGGCAGGTTCAGGGAACTGAAGCTTTACATCGTGCCTGCCTGATCCCAGCTCAAATTCTGTTTTTAAATAATACAGTGTACCAAACAACTTGTTTTGGCCTGGCAACTGTCAAAAATGTAAATGCGCCATCCATTCCGTCTTTAGCGGAATATGCTAATTGGGGCACACACACAAATTATACCATTGAGGCATTGCAAGCGTTGCTTCGCAATGACACCTTCAATGTCTCTGAAGTTGATTCTTCCGGGTGGTTGGTGTGGCAAACTAATACAAATGCATGTCAAATACGCTTTTATAATGCAACACCTGGTTTCACACAGACTAGACCGGACCCACGTTATCCAAGTTCCCATTCGGTTACTACATACTCGGTGGGTAAATTATGCCAACAATGGTTGGAACATTCTATGCTGACTTCAGTGAAGCAACATCTTTCTCTGCTGTCGCATGACATTAATTTGGCTGATTTTCTCTTGGGACCCATGGCTCAGAGAGCAAAAAGATTCATGTATGCCGCTTACAATGAAATTTGGAAACTTTCACAGATGGAAGCTGCTTTTTGTCTGCGCCAAATTGATCAGGCCAATTTAGAAAAAGTTCTTGCCGTAGTAGACAATAGTATAAACACACTTTCCTCGCGCATTTATACGTTGGATAATATTGTTTCATCTGTTATTGATATCGTTCAAAGTGATCTATCTGTGTTATATCATGGTCCGAATCAGTTACGATCTGTTATGCAATTTGCTTGGACATTGCAAACTCTTAAAATGGGAAAAGTACCTTGGGATTATTTGATTGCCACTGCTTTATTCTTGCCATTTAATCTGACTGATAAGCAAAGGTTTATGTCCATGAAAGATGCTACATACACACTATTGCATATTGAACAATTAGAGCCCTTGCCATTTTCTGTAGCGTAAACAGACTCTGCTGTTTGGTTAATTCATGGGGTTATCTCTCTCTCTTTTTCGCTATTTCAATTTAAATCATGCATGCAACATTTTCTGATTGGCCGTTATGAACCACTGGGTAGTGCTTTTCTACATGAATTGTGGTCCCTACCTTTCACTTATAGATGTCAGAGGGAGGACTGGGATTCCACAGTAGGAAATTCCCTTGTTTGTAAACACGTTAGGTTGCACGGCGCTTGTAACGTTTCAGCGCCTAATCTGGCCTGTTTTTTTTAAAAGGGACTCCGGTGCCATCAATAATTCCCGCTTTTTTATTGCTTACAAATGGCAGTTATCTTATTTTGAACAACCAATACTACTGTGGTTTACGGGCAGGAGTCCCGTATTTAGTAACGGTTTCCCAGCGCGTAACTTGTTGCAGCAATGTGCTTTTTCCGCCCCGCATGGGAGTCTAGATAGCTCAATTTGGCCTTCCATTCCAACTTTGAAAACAGATTTCAACAAGTTGAGCAGGCTCAAAGCGCTGTTATTCCAACAAGAGGTGGCCCTCACTTCCGCCCGCGAGACCTTCCAGTTACAGGTGGCTAGGACTTCTGGAGAGATACAGTCCCTTCTGAACACCAACCTCCCACTGCATTTTGGAGAACTGATACCACAAATATTTAATGCGTCTGACACCACAGGCCTTGCGCGTTTTTTTAAATGTGTGGGATCTGGCCTTGTGTCTTCTTTTCAGACTATATTTGGAGTAATACCGGGTTTTATTCATTCTATTTTTTCCAGCGCCTTCGGAGGGTTCCCCTTGATTTTGACGTTAGGCGCTGGAATCCTGCTCCTTCTGCTCCTGTTGCGCAATGGCTGCTCAACTTGTGGTACTGCACAGACCAGGCCATTTGCAGCTGTACAGTGATCGCATGCAACAGGTTTTCGGATGCTTGCCATTGGCCACGCTTGGAGTCAGTTATGGATTGACTTTTCGCTTTGCGTATTTCACTTGCGTGCAACCAGTCATTTACTGTCAGCGATGTCCCTTCTATTGGGCACTGGATATATGCCTCTCCAATACGTCACGTCCAGTCCCAGATTTTAACCAGTTGATGGGTCCCTTAGAGGCCCATGACCAGGCTTGTTCTGGTGATGGCCGTATGGCGCGTGCGGCTGCACTTGGAGTTTTGGCGGAATGGGACGTCTGTGCGGCTGCGCAGACCGTCCTGCAACGAAGTTTCATCAAATATCACGCAAGTTGCCCACTCATGCTTTTAGAGGCGTCTGATTATGAGGAGCACGTTTGTTCCTTCGACTTACTTAATTGGATGGCATCTCTCTTTTTTACCAACGATAGGGATGATCTTTTGGAGGGAATTGCATTCCTCGGTTCATACACCTTGATGGACTTACCACCTCCTTCATAATAACTTTGTTATCCCGGAGGCAGCTCCCCTTCAATGAGCCCTATTAACAACTTTGGGGGAAAAAAAAATCGTTTTTTTTCCAATTTGGTTTTTTCACCCGTGTTGAACTCTGCTTGACTTGTGAACTCTGTTTTGATCCTTTTTCTATGTCCTATGGCCTTACCAGGGGGAGGGTGTTATATGGTTCTTAGGCACATTATCGACATTGCTAAGTTAGCATGAGCTTCGCTGCCATGATGCTGCTTTTGCGCACGCTACTACATGACTTTGTTTTTGCAAGACTTTGTTTGTGCCCTTCACAGAGAGACCCAAAGGATAAGAACAGTTCAGTGAAGCAGCTGTCAGTTGTCGATAGTCCGTATCGAGTCATCGGGATCGCATTCCATAGTATTGCAGGGGCAGAGAACACAGGTTTTATACAGAGTCACCTGTGCACTTCCTCAAGATTGTTACCGGGCCTGCAATTTGCTGGTTAAGTTTGCGATATGCACGGTGAATAAAGATTGTGAGGTTTATGTTTAAAGCAGTGTTCTCTGAGTTCAATGCCGCAATAATTGCCTGCCTACAGGACCGGACTCCCAATCTGTTCCACTCTGGCCTCAGTTTTAGTCTGCGCTGGGCCAGCAATGCAGGGCAGAGGCATACAACATGCTCCAAGGACTCCACCAAGTCCCCACAGCCCCTGCACTGTAGCTCATCTGATGTACGACGCCAAAGAGGTAAATGTTTCAGAAAATGCCGTTCCCCCAATCTAAGTGCCATAAACCACAATTTTAAGTACAGGGGGTATGTGCAGGGCAGGTATGATGGAAAAGAAGCCAGCTGGTAAGAGTTGATTACTGCCCATGCATGCTTGCGTTTGACGAAAAGAGCTTTGTCGGTATTAAGAGACCACATACGGATGCGCTTCTTAATACTTGTTTTAAAGACTATGTTACTAGGGTTAAGATTCCAGAGATCACTTGCTGATAATTGCTGTACGCATTCATGGAAGAACTGACTATAGGACACACCTGGGTTATTAAGGGTAATATCTGACCACAACAGTGACTCAAGGGACCCAGCTCCGGCCTGCCTTAACTTATGGCACAATTTTAAATAAGCACCTGCGCTTATGATTTCGTAATTTAAAAGGCCCAGTTCTAATCGTATCTGTGCAGCAGAAGCGGATTTTGGCATATGAAAGACTCTTTTATAGATCTTAGTCACATGTTGATTTAATGTTGCACTCAGTTTGCCCCGGGAAATTTCAATGCCATATGACAAGGTGGGGCCATTTTTGGCTTTCATTACTTCCAACATTGGAGTTAGGCTTGGGCCTGTCAATTTTTTTGAGAGTTTTGAAAGGTTCACTTGGAGAGCCATAGCTTTCATTGAGATGTCGCTGCAGTGTTTGGCAAGGGTGCCCCTGGAGTTGAAATTAACCCCCAGGTATTTGTAAGATTTTCCTACCACAAGTCCAGAGTTGTTATATGTCCAACCACCGCCTCCATAGTGCTTTCTGCCGAATATGACTACTTGGGTTTTCTTTAAGTTAACCTCTAAGTTGTTCGTAACGGTATAACTATGTAGTTTATTTAACAGTCATTGCAGCCCTACTCGAGTGAGACTGAAGAGGACGAGGTCGTCGGCGTACAGAAGGTTGCTTAACTGGACACCACCAATCTTAGGGGGATGGCTGTTTATCGCATCTAGTTCCGCTGAAAGGTCGGCGATGAACACGTTAAAGAGCAGTGGAGCTAGCACACATCCCTGTTTGACTCCTCTTGTCGTCGTGATTTTTCGAGACAGATGTGAGCCGGTGCCAAGCTTAACTTGTATCCAGGTGTTAGTATGTAGTTGGACAATGGCCGTAGCAAAACCAAAGGGGATGATGGACGGAGTGTTGAACATTGCAAGCAGTCACCCCCAGTCAACTGTTCTGGGTTTAATCCATCATCATTCTTTAGCTCACTCCGCCACCCCAGTTCAGACATGGCCATATGCAAATCAGTCTGACCCTGTGCCTCATGGGAACAGTCCAGCCCGAACTGCCAAGCCATGTCTTCCCTGGACCGGAAACAAGCATCCTGGGACCGGTTACTGGCTTACAGCCGTCATCAGCCAGGCTATCTTGAATCCAGTGGCAAAGTGAGCAAGGGACCCACGTCTGGGTATACCCTTGCTCACTTTGCCACTGGATTCAAGCTAGCCTGGCTGATGAGGGCTGTTAGACCGAAACCGGTCCCAGGATGCTTGTTTCCGGTCCAGTGAAGACATGGCTTGGCAGTTCGGGCTGGACTGTTCCCATGAGGCACAGGGTCAAGACTGATTTGCATAAAGCTGTGTCTGAGCTGGGGTGGCAAAGTGAGCTAAAGAACGATGATGGATTCAACCCAGATCTGTGACTGGGGGTGAGTGTCTGAAAAGTTTCAGCGCTCCGTCTATCATCTCCTTGTGTTTGCGTTGGACAATGGCCTCCAAAAGTTTGACAGGGATTCCCCATTTCATTAACTTCGCCCAGAGTGCTGCCCTAGGGACCCGGTCAAAAGCAGCTTTAAAATCAACAAAGGAACAAAAGACTACCTTGGGTGAGATAAGTGCTTTATCGATAAGTAAGTATTGATAATGCCAGTAAGTTGGACATAGTGCCCGAGTTGCGGTAAAACCGGTTTGATTTTTTGGGATCAAACCTTTCAGGTCAGCCCAGGAGCTCAGTTCTTCGAGTAAGATACTCGCAAAGTACTTTGCCTCATTGTCCAGGAAGGCTATCAACCTGTAGTTATTTGGGGACGAGTGGGAGCCAGACTTATGAATTGGGTGGATTATTGCACCTCGCCAGGAATCGGGTATAGATGAACTCCTCAGTGTGAAATTGAAGAGGGTGACTAGTTGTTGTGACCAGAGAGGGATATATGTTTTAAACAGGACCTGCGGCAGGCTGTTTGGACCTGGCGCTCCATCTGGTCTCGCTTTTGATAATATTTTAGCCAGCCTTGCTTGAGTAATAGAGATTTTCTCGCATTGAGGTTGCATCAACTCGTGTGAACAGTCCTGGCACTCCGTATGGCCATCTTTGATCAGTGTAGGGTTGTTCATTGCTGTAGGATCTACTCCTCCGTTGGCCCTAAAATGGTCAGTCAGAAATTTGACCCATTCTGCCTCTGCGATGTTTGCACTCCCCTGGCAAATTGTTCCGTTGATTTGTCTATTCATTAGTGCCCAAAATTTTCTTGAGGTGCGATTTTTACTTTCCCAGTGAAGTTTACACCAAAATTGTTCAAGGTAAGATTGTTTATCCTTTTGGTGTGCCTGTCTGAAGTTTTTTTGTGCAATTTTATAGTAGTTCAGTCGATCATTAGAATCTGGATGCTTCCTAGTTGCCCGTAGGGCGGTATTTCTGATCATGGTTTGGCTTGAAATGGGAAACTGGGTGCTACGAGAAACCGTATGAGAGAGCGAACGAGATGGAAAAAGACTTGGCAAATGAGAACAGAAATTTGACCAATCAACGATGGGAGAGGCTGTCGAAGGAGGGCCACCTAGTGTAAGTGACAGACATTCCTTCATGATGTTAATGCTGATGTCGTCATTCCATCTTAAACGTTTTAAGTTTTCAGTGTGAACTCCTTTGTAGGTTATTGGAGTAGAATCGTGATAAGCTGGATTTAGGGTGACAGTGACGACTTGTGGGCGGTGGTCGCTCTCAGATCGAGCTATGATACTATAGTTTTCCAAGTATGAGAACAGGGCTGAGTTGCAGATGGTATAGACTAAGTAAGAGTACTTTCGACCATTTGTCCATGACCAATTTGGGGGAATGTCCTGTGTGAACCTACCGTTCATTACGATGAAACCGGCGCTGTAAAGTTGCAACACACAGAGCTCCCCTAAGCCGCAATGTGATTGATTTGGTGGTTTAAACTGATCCTTCAATGCCGGCGGAGGGAGTGGTAGAAGACCTCCAAAATCCGACGGATTTCCCTGAAAAAGATTGGTGTTAAAGTCCCCAGTGAGGAGGCAATCAACATGGGGGAAGTCCCCAGCCAAATCTCACAGAGTTTTAAGCAGACGGTTTAAGTGAGCCCTTTTTGTTCGTGCACTTGGATTAATATAAACATTAAGAAGCAGAAGGGGTCGCTGTTGTCTCCACGAGCTGATTTTAACTCCAAGCAACCAGTCCTCATCGAGGTTTAGTGACTCTGTTGGACCCTTTAGACTGCATGAGATGTAAATGGACAAGCCCCCTTGGGGCGTCCATAATTACAATCTCTAACGGCTGGTTTCCAATATTCGATGAATCCCACAATGGGGCAGTTGTGGGTAGCCCATGTTTCCTGGAGGGCAATTAAGTCATGACTAAAAATAAAATTTCGGGTCTCCAATGAGGTCATTTTATGATGAAGACCACTAATGTTCCACGAACACAGAGATAGGCGAGGCTGCAGCTGGAGATTTGTAGGGTTTGTAGGTTGAAGCTGAGGAACGCTAGGTTTGGCAGCCTCCAGTGGATTCAATTTAGGTGAGTGTTGGCCAAGTGGTCAAGCTGGGTTTTTACGGGACAAAGCAGCTGGCAGCCACCCCCAGTCTTGAACTTTATAGAGAGTCGAAGGTGTGGTCCATGAGCTTTCTGTTAAAGATGCATCACCTACTGCATTTTTTAAGATTGAGTACGGCTTGTTTCTAACACCATTCAGGGTCCGACGAACACTTATTTGGGTAGCTGATTGCTTGGCTAGCGCTGTAGGGTAGCCTGGATTAAGGTGTGGGTAGATTTTGATTCCCCATGACCGGAAAATGTCTTTACAGGCTAGGAAGGCTCTAGCCCAGATAGTGGATTTGAATGTCACCAAAGTTACTTCAGAGGGTTGCGACCCTCTTGGAGGGAGAAATTCGATGTCTTCGAATGCCAGTGTATCAAATCCCGGTACTCCTTTCAGTAGTTTGATGATATTAGCTCTGTTAAGGACGTCATGATGACCTTTTGATTTATATTCAGGAGCAAGAAGAATTTTGGAGTACTGGAGGTCACTGGCGGCACTCTGTTGGCCAGGACCCAAGTCAGGTAGGACATTTTTTTCGGTTAGTAAGCCAGGAACTATTCCTAATTTAGGCGAAAGATTTTCTCGGGACTCTTGCAGACTTGTCAAGGAGTCCTCAGGTGGCATTGGTGCGTGCTTAAAGGTTACTTTTAAGTGGTTATCTCCGGTGCTTGATGGAACAGTCTGAAGGCAAGAATGAAGAGAAGGTTGAGTTTGAGTAGTCGTTTCTGTTGGCAGGTTTGTTTTCACTACTTGTAATTGAACAGTTGCTTTGTCCGTGCCAATTAAAGACTCTATTGCTTTTTCAGCAGCTGCGACTTCGTGAAGATTTAATGAGGGACCTCTTGAGCAAGAGGGAAAAGCGTGTTGAACCTGGTGGTGTACAGGAATGGGCTGCGGCGCATTTGATATTGGGAGAGCAGTAATGTTCTGTTGGTCCTGTTTTAGTGGAGTAAAACTTGAAACTTGTTTATTGTCCAAGGTTTTAAACAATGGGAACAATTTAAGGGGTTCAACTGTAGATTTTATTGTTAACTTGTTTCTTTGTTTACGTTGGCGTTTTCTCTCTCTTACTGAGAGGGTGGAGTGATTGGGGGTTTGTCTTTGAGTGGAGTGGGGCAGGTGTGGGTAGCTTAGGGTCCAACTCTGCATGAGCAGAGTCAACTAAAGGTGTTGAGTCACTCACAATTTGGAGGCTCAACGGCAGGGGTGGTATGGACTTGGCTGGCGGTATCAACCCTTGATCCTTATGATGCAAATTTGGTGCTACAGAAGGTTTTGCCTCTATACTCTCTGACATCCCGTAAACCACTGATGTCGGAGTGTTGTCGTTTGTTTTGACGGGACTTGAATCTGTACACTTTAAGGAGTCCTGGTCCGGGCGCTTGCTGACACTACCTCCTGACAGTTGTTTGACTTCATCTAGGACACAGTTTAAGAAAGCTGGAAGCGCTGAAAGACTGTCAATAATGGGTGAACAACAGCAAACTGACTGGACCAAGTTTGAAGATGATTGAGCCCTTATTATTAGGTTATTTAGATTCTCTAACTTGTTGTCGATACCTGTGGTAAACAGGGCTATGGTGTTCAAAAGGTCAACTTGCGTGTCCAGTTTGTCTGAATGGTAGTTTAATGCCGTGACTGTAGTTTGAAATGTTTGCAGCAGTTGTGGCCATACATTCGACATAAATGTGGGGGGTTGGGGGGCCCGTGAGTCGGGTTACGATTTCAGATTAGGTAGTTTGTCTGAGTCTTTAAGAAAGAAAGATAGATCCAATAGTGATTGATCATTTGGGTCGGTTCCTTGTTGGTGCTATGTAAGAGCTGTAGCTGTTATTGTAGCTGAGTTTGAAGGGGTTTGAGGCAGAAGCGGTTCAATATTCCCCTTCGGTGGTCTGTTCCATTGAGCTGCAAAAGGGCTAAATACGTCAAAGCTTGGTGTTTGATTTTTTTGTGTAAGTAAAGGACTTGAAGACGAGTGTTGTGGTAGCGTGGTCATAGGAATGTCTATTTGTTGTGGCGAAACATTAAGTTTTGGCTCGATGGTTTCAGTCCAGGAGTGATTGTTTGAGGCGTGTAATACGTGACTTTCCTGGGGGGGGAGATGGATAACAAGGTGGAGAATCCTGGAAGACCGAGGGAGCCCCCAAAGGGTGCACCGGAGGCGTTTTCTGATCGTCCACAGATGCTCTTACGCTGGGGACGACCAACGGTGATATAGTTTTATTAGTTGGTGGCATGTGGACAGTTGCCTCTGTTATTTGTTGAAAATTGCTAGCCTTGGGCGCCTCCAAAACTTGAGAAGGAGGGGAAGGCTTAACCCCTCCAGGTACTTTTTTGAAGTAGTCCAAGATAGAGAAAGATTGCGAATTCTTAAGGCTGGACAGAGGAAGGCGATCCCTGTTACTGACAGGGCCTGGTCCATGGAGAAGAGGACTCCGTGAGTGCGGCGGGGACGTGGGCGCCAATTGTTTGGTAATATTCGCTGCGGCTCCATCTACCACTGCTGCCAGCCGTTTTAGTTTTTTTTGCTTCGGTGATGGGAAGCCTTCCTTGTTCTCCCAGATCTCATCCCTCTACTTTGTTAGGCTGCGTTGCAGATAGGGAACTGCTTCTGCTGAGTCCTGGGGTCACACTGGGTTCACACTCAACAGCTGGTGACTACAGGCGCTGCGGCTTGGACACCCCCCTCCGTTCTTCCCCCTCCTCTTCCCTGCCCACAATAACCTGCCTTATGACCCTTGTGACCCTGCCACCACAACCAGGTCTAAAATGGAGCTGGTGCAGAGTATGATATACTGCGTGAGGTATATGCAAGGCCTCAACAAGAGGTCAGTATGGTCAGTATTAAAGTGCGGGCAGGGATAACGGAGGGGTGGTGGTGCTGGGGGGAGCGAGACAGGGCAGGATAGGGCAGGTCAACGCTAGAGCAGAGCAGAACTAGGATAACCAGAGCTAGAGCCAACCAGGCCAGACCAGCAAGTGCGGCAGCTGCAGTCTGCAATTCAAAATAAATTAATGCAGCCAAGACTGTCCTCTGTCCGTTCGGTGTGAGCAACACAGTCGAGAGGAAGCAGGCACAACAGGCACTATTAGCACAACCGGGTGAGGGGAGGAGGGTGGTATTGTGCTGGGGAGTTAAACACCAAAGTCCAACGAGGGACTATACCTGCAGAAGAGGAAGTTACTAAGGGATCCGGGGGTCAGGACTCATCTCGGCAGGCTTCACCGACCGACCGCCGTCCCCCTCCGCGGGAGTCCACAGGAATCACAGAAGTCCCAGCGAAGTCCCCGCAACGTCTCGACTCCGCACTATTCCTCCACACCTCCTCGCGCCTCGTCACGCCTTGTCGCCACAGACCGTGATCGCCACCGGCACCGGGCGGACCGCTGCTGCTGCTGTCTGAAGCTCCGCCCCCACGCTCTACGCACCACTACGCTGCTCGCTCTGCTCTCGTCACTCTGCTCTCGTTGCTCTGCTCTCTCAGGTCGCGTGTCCGCGTATCCAGGGTTGCCTTTCGCGTTCTCTGCCTTTCCTGGAGTTTAGTCTGAACACGATATGCAAGGTCGATAAACAATGCCCCTTGTTATTCTGTTCTGATCAGTCCCTAGCACCTAGACATAACATGCTACACAGCTGCAGTACTGAAGACTCATGCTTTGATATTACGTTGTTGCATGTTGTTTTAACACACTTGGAGAAAGCTGTTCCATGGAGAAGAGCTCTGCTGTTCCTATGATGTAAACCTTACATCGAGGCTTTAAGGTATGGGGTCTGCTGTCAAAGCCCAGAGATCGTTCTTTTTATAAAATAAACTTCTTCCTGTCAAGGGGAGGGTGGTTAGGACTATAGGCCTTTCTTCCACAGTCTTTATAAAATGACTTCTCCCTTTGTATTCTATGGAATTGTAACAATGCCTACTGTGCTGAGTTTATGCATTTTGCTGCTAGTAGTGGCACGTATACTGTATTGTAGAGCACGATAGTTAAAATAAACATTTTGAACTGTTTCAGTGACTCTGCTTATTCTCATTGTGGACAAGTACGAGTGTGTGAGCGAAAGAGTACATCTTGCTCCCGCGATTCCTGAGAGAGTCGGGAGTGTTGTGTTCTGGGTTGTCTAATCATTTGTAGCTCTGTGATATTTGGAGAATGAATGAGACACTATAGCTAGTCGGTTTGGGATTTTGGGTACTGATGTGGTAGGTTGGTACACCCCTATTCACTGAGGTCCTGTTTTCCTGCGCATAGTTCTGTGTATGTGCAGAATCCCTGCAACAACGCAGTTTCACACCACACAATTCCACAAATTCCAATTCCAATCCAACTCACATAATTCCACTACACACCACATACATACACTGCACAACGCATGGGTAAAAGACATTGTCATTTACAACACCAGGAGCTCTAACTCAAGCAAATGTGAGACCTCTTCTATTTTCAGTGCTTGTTTTTTATTGCAGGCATAGACCCACCACTTTTAGGCAGCATTATGTTTTATTATTATTTTTTACTTTTATTTTTTATTTTATCTTGCATATTTATGTTGACATAATGTGCATTTGTAAAGCATGTATTCACCCTTGGGTCTTTTGGTGCTGCAGTAACAGTTGTGTATTGTTACCCAACTCAATAGTACTTATTTCATTCATCCTCAGAAGGATGAAAGGCTGAGCTTACTTAGTGGGATTTCAACCTGTGACCATGAAGTCAAACACCGATTCCTGGAGTGGATTCAACTGAGCCACCGGACCCAGCATTTTTTTGTGTGTTTTATTGTTGATGGGCAAGTGGGTGAATATAAGAATGGGCAGTGGGGTGAATGGGTGCTTGAGTACAAGGTTGATTGACAGAGTGCCCTTTATGTTGACACTGAGTGCTAAACTCAACAGTCACTGGAGAGCCATTTTCATGTATAAGCTAGACCTATTGACAATACAATGCTTGTTCTATAAGTGACTGGTACACATCGGTAATACAACTTGAGAGGCAAGCTTTCTGCAAGAAATTCTGTCTCGCCTTTCTGCAAGTCAGGATACAGCTGGATACATGTAGGTATGTGTTTTTTCTTTCTCTTCAACCTCTTGCACACAACTGCTTCTGTGTCCCTGACTATGCTGCAGAACTTCGCATGCTGTTATTTGACCTTTATTGGTAAGATCACAAACGTTGCAAACACATGGCACAGCGGAAACCTCTGACGGCTTCTTTATTGCTGCCATTGCTTTTGTCTTAAACGTAGCCGCCATCTCTTAGAACCAACACGGAGACTCTGATGCTCACATTAACCCTTTGGTTTGGGCAGGGGGCCAGTATCTTATCTTTTCACATAAATACATTTCAGGAGCTGTTGAAAGTCATTTTTAGGTCGATCCTAGAGCCAGCACGCATGCGCTGCTCTGCAAGACTTGTTGTGGTTGAGTAACGAATAGAAGCCCCTCCCATTCTCCGCCCATATTTGCCATTGGCTTGTCATTGTCTGTCCTAAATGCTGGCTTCTGATTCGGAAATAGGCTTGTTAGTCCCTCCTTAGTTCTGCCTCCTCTTCATTAGTCGTCCCATGGCGATTGTCCACTTTACTTCGGTTGTTACACGGTACGTGTTATTTAGACTGGGAACACTATTTTCTTTACTCAGTTTCTCTTACTGCAGGCACAACGTGCTTTGGTGCCGTCTTTACCCCCCGTTGTCGTGCCTTCTCTATCCCCGCCCTCCCTCCCGTTGCCCGTGCCTTCTCCCTCCCCGTCCTCCCCCGCCCGCCCGTTGTCCGTGATGCCTACCATTTGCAATGTAATAGGTCTTGCATTTACACTAGTTTGAGCTATTGTAATTGTAAATGACAATGCCTTTTATTTATGTTTTGGTTTTTAAAACATAAATGAAATGCATTGTCATTTACAATGCCAGTAGCTTAAACTCACGTAAATGCGAAACCTATTGCATTGCAAATGCTTGTTTTTTCTGCAGCGTCGGTAAGAAATGAAAATGAGGGTAAGATTTACAGCCATTAACTCAGAGTAAAGCTGACCACCCTGCTGCTCTGCTACGCCACCTCCTTCCATACCTCCCTGTATCAAGGTTCATCTAGTGCAAATATTGTCACAAATCAGCCCTCTTTGCAGGCAGTTTAATATGAAAGTGAATCAATTTTTAATTATGCTGGTCGACAACCTTCAAAAAATGAACGATAAATCCGTGGATAAATTTGGATCATTAAATTTGTGTGCAATTCAAAAGTTTTCCACATTTGTGAAATGTAAGCTTGCTGTGCGATGAATATATAGACTGTCAATCACTTGTAATGTCCACTTCTGAGACTACAGCACGCGCTGTCATAGAGGCAGGCTGTCTGATGGCCATCCTTGGCAACAAATGTTAATGAGTACGAGTAGTGGAGAACTTTAGTGAAAGCAGTTTAATCATAAGAGGCAGAACTACATCGACTTTTTCGTGTCCATAAGAATAGTAAAGAGTATATTAATAGCTCTGACAGCGTGGTGTATTTCACCCTTAAGGTAAACCATGCCTCCTTATTTTCCTTTTATCATTATTTTGTGGACATTTCATTACTTGACTTTTTTCCAAACCCTAGTTGTAAAAATCACACAGATATAAGACTACAAGTGCATGATCTGTGTATGCTAAATAATTGAAGTGCATTGTTCTCTACGAAAAGAAAAGAAAAATAATTCTTGTCTGTAGGGTTCTTCTCATTTTTAGTGCTGCCCATGCAAAAGCTCACCAACATTTTTAATGGAATATGTGTATCACGTATTATATAAACGTAATGTTAAAATAAAATGTAACATGTCTGGAAGGCAAAAGTCTAGCATATGTTTACTTCAAAAATAGCGAGCAACATTCCAAATAATCAAGAGACGATTGTTCATTCAACCAAAGATCACGCCCAAAGCAACCGTTTGGGAGCATATAATGCCAAAAACATGCAGAAATAAATGCATTATATTAAGTTCCCCAACACAGGTCTCTGGAGCTTAAACATGCGACTTAAACTTGTTACTTTCAGTGAAATGTATGTAATGAGTAGGTGGCAGGATATTCTCAGGGATAGAATGCGAGACACCATTGAAGCAGACACATAATACATGAATACACTGCTGACTATGTTAATTTCTTAAAATCACACTTCTGGTTGCCAGTGTTGAAAGTGAGCTACGCTTTGCTAAGAGATGCCAGAAATGTGCAAATGAACTAGCTCGAATAAAATGGCTTTTTATGCGTACTATGAAACTGAACATGCATACTGAGGCTCAAGGGCACTTCAAATTACCAAGGAAATAACATTTATTTCATAATAATATATATCAGTGCAAGTTAGGATATACAGGTTCAGAACGACATTGAAGTTAAAGAGATAAGAAAATAAGATTGTTTTGACAGTAAACACAAAAATAGGGTACTAAATGTATCTCGAGGCAAAACACCTTGAAGTTAGGCTATCTTGGGTTGAGTTGACATTCCCATTCTTCCCTTAATTAAACAGTGAATTCAGTGTTCTTCGTTAATTGTGTTGCAAATGTTCTGGGAAAA
Source organism: Calotriton arnoldi (assembly GCA_963921515.1). NCBI lineage: Eukaryota > Metazoa > Chordata > Amphibia > Caudata > Salamandridae > Calotriton > Calotriton arnoldi. The sequence continues at coordinate 2,994,031 of CAWUFW010000501.1, forward strand.
GGCACACAATTGATGGACGGAATGTAGAACAAATCAAAACATTCACCCCCAGTCAAGAGATCTGGGTTAAATCCATCATTCTTTTGCTCACCATGCCACCCCAGTTTTGACCTGGCCATATGCAAATCAGTCTTGACCCTGTGCCTTATGGGAACAGTCCAGCCCGAACTGCTAAGCCAGGTCCTCCCTGGAACGGTAACAAGCATCCTAGGACCGGTTTCGGGGTTTCACCCCTCTTCAGCCAGGATAGCTTGAATCCAGTGGCACACTGAGCCCGGGACCCACGTCTGGGCATACCCGGCGCACTTAGGGCGAGGAAGCAAAAGAGACACAATTGATGAACGGAATGCAGAACAAATCAAAACATTCACCCCCAGTCAAGAGATCTGGGTTAAATCCATCATTCTTTTGCTCACCATGCCACCCCAGTTCAGACCTGGCTATATGCAAATCAGTCTTGACCCTGTGCCTCATGGGAACAGTCCAGCCCGAACTGCTAAGCCAGGTCCTCCCTGGACCGGAAACAAGCATCCTAGGACCGGTTTCGGGGTTTCACCCCTCTTCAGCCAGGATAGCTTGAATCCAGTGGCACAGTGAGCCCTGGACCCACGTCTGGGCATACCCGGCGCACTTAGGGCTGAACTGGGGTGGCGGAGTGGGCTAAAGAATGATGATGGATTAAACCCAGATCAGTTGACTGGGGGTGAGTGCTTGCAATGTTCAACACTCCGTCCATCATCCCCTTTGGTTTTGCAAATGTTCTGGGGTCCTGTATTAATAGTTTAAGTAGATGCAACTCGTCCTGCCCATGTACAATTTGGTGTCTCAAGCATTCCTTTAAATCTCCACTGCACACCTTGCTGATTTCTGGAGACCTATATAGACGGAAGCTTATTTGAACATATGAATATTGTTTATCAACTGTAAATTAAACTGTGAAAACCTATTTTTCTGCCTTAGTCATAACAGCAAACCACTATGATCAGCTCAAGGTTTAAGATGGCAGCACTGATATGAGTTAGGGTGATTAATGTTTTTTTGATGCTTTATGTGAGAGCGCTGCCTTGGCCTTAACCACAGTCTATGAGCTTTGAAGGATAAGCCAGAGACGTGCATGAAAGTCTCACCATTTATACAGACCTTGAAGTTTCCTTCTCGTGTATAAGTACTATAAGCCTCTGTTCAGATGCAATTACTTCCATTTAATGTAAGGCGAGTATAAGAAGATTGTTGTCACAGAAATATCTTGTTTCTTCAAATTCTTCAGTGGTGCGGAGACATCATAGCCCTTGTGACCATACAACCGTCACCGGTTCAGTATCTTACGCGGTAGTGAGGTGATGTCCCCAAGGGAAGGGGGATAAGGAGAACACAATAAACTAAAACAATGGGTTTAAATAAATATTGAGCATGGAACTGGTTGCGCATTACCTTGAGGAAAAAAACTAAACCTTAATGCAATACCCGTGACTCGGATTCTTCATTCTTTAGACAACCAAGAGTGTGTTACCTGAGCACAGAGAGCTCTATTCAGATCACCTAACGGGAAGATGGACGAGGTTCTGATCTATTTCTTTCTACCCTTTGAGAGCCTGCTGAGAAAAGATTATGATTGGCCCTTTTTCCTTTTGAATTTCTAGTCTCAAGGTTCCTTCTTATCTCGTACAGTAGCTAACTCTGGCGTTACCTTGTCTCTCTCTCTCAGTACACGAACACGTGCAATTCGCCCCACAATCTCTCCATGCAATGCTCAAGAACAGAGATTAGAACCAGTTTGTGGTTTCCACGGCATAGCCTTTTATTCATATCAACATTTAAAATTGCTTGTAAGCGAAGTTCGTCAAAAGAACAGGTATGCATCAATAAAACATTCCTTTCATAGATATCAAAACAAGATGGAAGATGAATACAGAAAGTCAAATATCATATTTCACATTCCAAGAACATCCAGCACATATTGTCGTGAGATCCGCTATGTGCAGTTAGCCAGCAGGCCCCACCTTGCAACAGCCCCCCCCAGGTTCCACCAAGGGCATCGAGGCACCCTGCCTAAAGGGAATTTACAGGAAAATCATTGGGACAACTTCACCACTTCTCCATCTCCTCCAACCCCAGAGAAGAACGACAAACTTAAAACAGGGCACCGCTTAGCGCATCGCACCACCGGGGTACCTGAACATGAGGTGTAATCCCCAAAGTTCCAAAACCCGGCAGCGCGGGGTAGGGCCGGAGAGTCCAGGGACCACCAGCCGGTCAGCCCCCTCGCCTGCCCAGTGCCCACACAAATCATACCCCGCCAGGGGGGCAGTCCAGTCCCAGAATCGGAATTCTTGTGTATCCCCCTTTATTATCTATGAGGGACACCGCCACAGGGTGAGGAGCTTACTGGCGCTCTCGCCCTCCCCCCGAACAACACTGTCTGAAGTCTGCTATAGACCCCAGAAAAGTCTGACAGTATCTCTGGATCAAGTGATTGACCTCTTATTTTATTAGCTAGTATTCCATAGAGAAAGCTGCTTGGCCACCAAACCGCAGCGTGACATCCCCCCCCAAATATTGATGTAACCGTTGGCCCCTTTTTTAACTATTTTACTACTGAGGGTGAGGCAAATTATAATCCCAGATGTGCTCGCCCCCAGTGGAGGACTTGGAGATACCCCTTGGCCTAGCCCTTTTATTCTACTACTTCCCTTTCAACTTTGGTCATCAAGCAGGGGCGTCTTCAAGAATCATCTTAAAGTCGTGAAAAATTACCTGGGCCAAGAACGCTATACATAAATACATCTTGGCAGCAAACCTCAGGAACTGGTACGTTGTCCTGAATTCCATCTCCAGTGCTCTTTAAGCCGGGAAGGCCCCAGTTTACACTATCCCCCTATTCCCACTCAAGGGATCCATGTCAACCTGACGGGAACCAGTGACAAGTCTGCATCCATATTTACACCATCCTCCATCCCGGACGGAACTACCAATCCAGGGCCTCCAATAATGCATCGACTCCGCCAGGGTGCCTGGATACAGGTGCAACCCCCAAAGATCCTACACCGGGCATCTCAGTTAGGGCCAGAAAGTCCAGAACCACCAGCAGGTCAGCCCCCACTCTCACTAGCCCGGTGCCCAAAAGTGCCCAACAAGTTTATTACCAGCTGATGTCGGCCATAGGCACCTTACCAGTGCCTCCCAGGAGCCACATAACGCACCATCTGCTGGGATGCCTGTGTTGTAACCGACCTCCAGGCAATTCCCATCCAAATTCAGCTCCAGGTGACCATGGGTAGGGCTGAAAGGTCCAGGACCCCCAGCAGGTCAATCCCCTTTCCCTCCAGCCGGCCCTGGGCCCCCACTAACATTACCGGCTGATGCCAGGCATAGTCCCCTTACCAGTGTAGCCCAAAAAACATGGTACCTCCCTGCGCACTGAACCGGCTAAGCTATGCTACATATTCCATTTCCATCAATAGATTCCCTTCAGCAGTAGGCCGGGACCAATGCCGGACCTTTACTGCCATGGACTCTGCACTGCTGGCCCCCTCCAATGAAAACCAACTCTTGGTTGTAGATATGCCTATTTCCCCTACCCAGACTGCTACCCGGAATGCGTAGTGACACACCCGTTGGACACGTAGCGCACCTTTTGCTGGACGTACCATCGGATCAGGATTCATTATCGGGTGCCCTCCTTCAGGCAACCACTTGGTATAGGATAGTCAACCTACGGCCCTACGCCACAACCCACAATACCCAATCAGGCGGAACTATGCCGATGAGTTCACTGTCCCCAATGGTGAGGAGCCATCCAGTCAAATCGCCCGTGCTTATGCCTGGCCAGCTTGTACTCTGCGTGAGTTGAAGATATTGCCTCTGAGTTTCCGCTCCCCTTGCTGACTGAGGCTGCTCTCTATGTGGGAGGTGGTGCTTTGTCCATTCACAGTTAAGACTCGTGGCTAGAGGTTCCCACAAGGGTATAAATGGCTGACTCTACTATGATAATATAACACATGCTGCATAATTACCCAGCACCCGAGATGAAGTCTGTAAATTGTATCCCACCACCACCACCTCCACTAGGAGGCACTTTTGAGAGGCTGAACCCCTTGTCTAGTCTAAATCATACTCCACATCCTGTTATTGTGTCCCGACTGGGTGGCTTAGCTTAGGTCTTGCTAAATCCTTCACTTTGTCTGATATGTGATAGTACATTTTATGTTGGACTGCAAACTCTCATTCCATCTACTAAGCCTATTATTCCTCACCCAACCTAGATGCCCAAAACTAAGCAAAGGTTGTGTTGGCCTTCTTCGAGGCAAGCAGTCGCTGGAGAATTTTTTATTTATTATTTTGCCTGGTGACTAGCCAGACTATGTAACCCACTTAAAAGTATTCACCGGTCAGCCAAATATAACCTAATACCCTGATGTTTATCATGCCCTCGGTAATTAGCCTGGTTACCATGCTCATCTACAGATACTGTCCCTAGTGGGGTGGCACTGATAGATCTCCTAGCCACCCTTGCAGAAAGGAATAAATTCTGTTCTGCATGGACACAGACTGATGGTTTCAAACCTTGGGTGGGAGTGTCGTGTAGCTCCTATAGTACCCCTGCAGGACCTGCGCGTTTGGATAACATATACTGCGGGCTTGGTGGCAGACTGACTCCGTGCACCCCCACTGTATAGGTTAGCCTAGTTTTGCATTAGCTAGCTTGCAGTGCCACTTGTGTCTCCTCTTATCGGGGAGAGATTAGTTTCTGGCAACCTTAGATCATGACAACCCTGATTCCCTCAGAATCGTGGAAACAATGTACTACCTTTCGCTCAGTCACTCGTGCTTACTTATTCGGTTTGTCTCTGAGAGCTACACCGAATAAACAGTCGGGCGTTTCAATAAGTATTTATTGAACAGTTGTTATTCTAGTGTAAAATATATGTGATGCGGTAACCAGCAGACAATAGCAGAGATATATTATCATCAGTACGATAAAAGCAAAGGGATAGAACAGTTCTACCATATTGCGATAATCATGAGTACATACATGGATATGAAAGCATTATGCAAGTGAGCGTACTCCTACGATGCCTAACTAGATGTACCTGAGTGTACCTAGCATATGTGTGTAGGTCTTAGAAGCTAAGAGCCAAGAATCCTCCTACGATTTAGTCAAACCCCCATACCTGAATAGAGAGAGTGTGGGACACCGTCCTGGTCTCGAGTTGGACTCCCCGTCCGGGTGGTGACAGACCACTGTCAGCTTGAGCGACTGCATGCAGGAGCCTCAGCGTCTCTGGTCAGTGTCAGCATGGAAGTCTCGGTTCCCTCTATCTTACCAGGGCAAGATGTGGTGTATTTATACCCTAAAGAGTCTCGGTCCTCAGTATGGTTTGTATTGGACATGAGGAAGACGTCAGGGGTGAACTTTGTACATACATATTATGCCGGTGGTGTATTCTTAGAAAGCCATACATAATTAATGAGTACAGTGTGGGCCTGTGTTTGGAAGAACCCTGCTGCATTCAAAACCACAGGATAGATAACGTTCAGCCCTCAGAGCTCGTTGTGTACTAGCTGGGACCAATGTAGGTGAAAGATCATGCCTATATAAGGAATCCTACTATAATAGGACATGTACAGTTGTGACCATAATTTGGCATATGCGGCCATGACCATAATTGGGCAAGTACGAATATGACCATATTAGGGTAAATATGAATACGTCCATTTTAGGGCATGTACGAACGGATCTACATTAGGGCATCTATGCGGGATATAACAGGAGGGGGTCCTCTTAAAACAAGAGCCTTCAGAAGGATCTCACACCAGCTCCTTAGACACATTAGTAGGACCATTAGAACCCAATGAGAAACTCTCCCTCCATGCCGGAATCAATTCACTCCCTTTGCTACCACCCAGCAATGTGGTTAGATGTAAGCATGGATATGTAAGTGGTTCAAGGTAAATGTTCCCAGAGCTGAA